>WOXC01000129.1:732500-1349150 GCA_011680675.1 Gymnobelideus leadbeateri | reverse complement strand
TGTCTTAATCCATGTATGCTTTAGTTTCCATCAGACTGTAAGCTCCTTGAGAGTAGTCTTTTGCCTTTCTTTGTTTCCCTACAGCTTAGTACTATGCCTGGCACATAGTAGGTGCTTAATAAATGCTTATTGACTGACCACTACATAGTAAGCACTTAATGAATGCTTGCTGACTTGATTTGACCTTAATTGTGAAATGAGGAGGTTGGACTCAATGGTGCCTAAGGACACTTCCTGCTCTAAACCTGACTGTATCTACAGCATTCCCTTGATCCACCAGTGTGGTAGGCAGCATGGAGCAGAGGACAGAGCCCTGTATGAAGTCAGGAAGGCCTGAGTTTAAATCCTGACTCAGCCACTTCCGAGCTTTGTGACCTAGACAGTCCAAGTTACTTCACCTCTCTGTACCTCAGTTTCCTCAAATGTAAACTGAAAGGGCTGGACTGAAAGCCTTTAGGTTACCTTCTAGCTCTAGATCTGGGTTCTATGTGGTAGCATGTCCAAAAAACGGAAAGGAGGCCAGTCTCCCATGATCTGTTCTATGTAAAGCTAGATTAGTTCTTTGTGATCGTTACTTCTGTTTTTGGATATTCACTAACTATCCTTTTGATATTATGTTCTAGTATTTTGCCAGGAATTCATATCAAGATTCCTGGAAACTATTTGGGAGACACTGTACCCTTCCCTTTTTTTTAAACATTGGGGTGATCTTTGCCCTTCTCCAGTCCTGAGATGCCTTGCTCCCATTTACCCTGAGCTAGCAGAGGTTCAGCAAACACATTTGCTGAATTTTTCCTGCAGTTAGTTTAAACAGCTAGTTTATTTTAAACTCCAGAACATCTTACTACTCTCTCATTCCACACTCCTTTCCCCCAAGCTTGCCTGATGGAAGTTTCCATCTAGAGGCTCCCCCAAACTCTACCAACACATATAACTCCTGGGTCTGGGTGGCAGCTGAACCTCAAATCTGGTTGTTTGCCTGTCAACCCTGTGGGTTGACCACCAGTGGGTCTGGGACAGGAGTTCAGGAGTTAGAATGTCCTGGTAGTGAGCTTTCCAGAGCAGATCGATGAGTTTACCTAGAGAAAATCCCTGAATCCCACACCTGGATGCCATCAGAGCCGACAGAAGGCTGGACTGCTCAGTCAGTCAGTTAATAAACATTTATTAAGATAGTACCTATCTACTAGGTACCAAGCACTGTGCTAAGCACTGGGGATACAAAAATAGGCAAGACAGCTTATGCCTTAAGTAGCTTACAGTCTAAAGGGGAAGACAACATACAGACAGTTATACACAGACAAGTGACAGATAATAACTTGTTGATAATCAACAGAGGGAGGGCTCTAGAAGGAAGAGCTATGGAGGAAGACTTCCCGTGGAGGCAGGATTTTAGCTAGGAAGGGGGAGTCAGGAAAGTGGGAAGCTGAGCTGAGGAGCCAGAGCATTCCAGGCCTGAGTGGGACCAGGAAGACAGCTTCCTGCCCTTCTAACCTAGTTCTAGTATTTTTTCCTCATTCTCACTTTCTCTGGCTTCCCCCCCTTCCTTTCTTGATTTCTTTCTGTCTCCCTCTCTCTCCCTCCCTCCCTCGATTTCTCTCTCTCTCTCTCTCTCTCTCCCTCCCTCCCTCTCTTTCTCTCTCTCTCTCTCCCTCCCTCCCTCCCTCTCTCTTTCTCCCTCCCTCCCTCCCTCTCTCTCTCTCCCTCCTTCTCTCTCCCTCCCTCCCTCTCTCACTCTCCCTCCGTCCATCCTTCCCTCTCTCTCTCTCCTCCCCCCCGCCCTTGCCTGTCTCTGTCTCTGTTTCTCTTTCTCTCTGTCTCTGTCTCTCTGTCTCTCTCCCTGGAACCTTTTGGTCTCCATTGTGCCTCTGCCCATCCTCTCCTCTGTCCCTGTCTTCTCTTTCAGTCCTTTCTTTTGCCCCATCTCCGCTCCCTCCCCCCAACTCTTTAGAAACAATCTTTATCTCAGATTCCTCCTCTCTCTCCCATCTCCGTAGGCCTGAGATCCAGGTGTGCCCATTGGGACAGAGTTGTAGGGGAAAGATCACAGTCCTTGGCTGTGGAGGGGGAGCTGGGAGGAGGGATGGAGCCTCTGGGAAGTGCCCCACCCCTCTCCTTTCCTCAGGAGGCTAGGCAGCCCTGCTGGGATCGAAGGTCTAGGTCTGGGGGAGGAAGGAAAGGGAGGGGTAGGGAGGGGCAAGCAGGTGGTTAAGGGTTGGTTCCAAAGGGGCAGGGCCCCTCCCTGGGGCAGCCCCAAGCTGGAGAGGCAGCCAGAACCTCTGTCCATGTGGGGGAAGGGCCTGGGGTGGTCAGAGAGGGCACAATGGCCCTGCCCTGAGCTGTGGTCTTGGTAGGAACAGCTAGCCAGTGGTAAGGGAGGAAAGACAGCAGTAGGGAGTGTTTGTCACACACCCCCCCCTTTGGGAGAGGACCCAAGGGCCCAGGATGGTGTGGCCTGCTCTGAGATCTGGGTGCCTGCCACCCCATGCATGGTAGGAAGACCCTGTCTGCTTGGCTTTCCTTTTTTGGGGGGGCACCCAGCCTGGCCGCTAGGAACTCTAGTGCACACGGGCCTATGGGAGGTGTGAGTCAAGCCTGCTAGGGAAGCCTGTAGCCAGTCATGAGGAAGAGTTGGGCCAGTCATTGCCATATGCCCAGCCCCGGTCACCCAGCTCGGGCAGGCCCAGCCCCAGGTGCAGGGGAGTCATTGGTGACTCAGGCCCTGGCGGTGGCCACCGTGGCCAGTCCCCCTCCCTCACCTACCCCCCAAGCCCTGCCCCTCAAGACCCTCTGTAGACAAGATTACTGGGCAGACACTGGTTGGACAGGGTCAGGGCCTGGGGGGCATCCAGTCTATCATTGCCACTCAGTCCCCTCCAACTGGTCCTTTAACTGGGGGGGTGGTGGCAGTGAGGGAGAAGGGGGGAGCAGCTGGGCCATCCTGGAAGGGAAGTCAAGTGGGAAGGTGGGGGGGAGGGGTGAGAAGCAGCAGCTGCTGCTGAGAGAGGGCTCATCTGAGAGAGGGCCACAGCTCGGCAGGGAGCCTTGGGGGCCGAAGGGTCCAGTGTGGGGGAGCTCAGTGATCTGGGAAGGCACAGACCCATCCAAAACTTAGTCCTGCTGGAAGAAGTCAGCACCCACGTGGAGACTCAGGTAGGACACTAGGGGCCCCCTGGGGTCCTGGGGGGGGCAGGGTGGGACAATGGAGGGTGAGAAGGAGCTGATCACCCCCCCCACTCTGTGGGGCAGGAGGCCCAGCAGCTCCTGGGCCTTGGGGGGAGAGTTCCCCGCAGGGTGAACCCACAAGGTGCCAGGGGACCCAGGATTCATGGGGCTCTGTGTATCTCTGGGCCTCAGTAAATTTGATGGCCTTTGAGGTTGTGTCCAGTCCTCCATCTATGATCCTATGAATTCACTAGGTTTGTGACCTTGAGTGAGGAATTATACTTCTCTGGGCCTCAGTTTCTCTGTTTGTCAATTGAGAGGATTAGACTACATGGCATCTGAGGGCCATGGGTGGGCAGCAGTGGAACACTGACATTCAGGGACATTTTGGAAGTTATTCCGGTGGGGAGAGGGGAGAGTCAGACAGTGAAACTGAGTCACCTTTCTCTGTCCATTGGAGTTTGGGATATTTCCCAGGCATCTCCTTCCTGGGAAGAAGCCACAGGCTTCCTGGGAGAATTGTTGACCCCTGCACAGAGCAGGGGAGATGTGGGGCAAGAGGGCCTGAAATGTGTGGGAGGCAGGAAGGGATGAGGGCCCTGACTGGCAACCTGTAACCACTGACCTGTGGGCAGCAGGTCTATGTCCTGGGCTTCTTCTGGCAGCCAGCAGGGGCAGAGAATCAGCCTGAAGGAGAGTAAGGAGTGGGATGGTGCTCAGCTGCGTACTAGCTATTGACCTTGGGCACTGCCTGACTCAGTTTCCTCATCTGTAAAATGGGGATATTAAAAGCCCCTCCTTCCCAGGTTTGTCGTGAGGGTCAACTGAGATAATAACAGTAAAGTGTATAGTAGGGCATAGTAGGCGCTATATAAATGTCAGCTATTATTATTATGAATGAGGTCTGAGTCTAGAGTCAGAGGGCCCAGTGGGGGGGCAGGGTCTCACTTTGATACCAGCTGGGTGACCTTTGGGAAGTCAGTAAAACTTTGGGGCTTCAATATGTTCCTATGGAAAATGACATCGGACTAGATGAGGGTCCCTTCTTCTCTGGGTACCCCCTGCTCTCAGGCCCCTCCCAGCCCTGCCATCCCCTGTTCTCAGGCCCCTCCCAGCCCTGACATTCCCTGTTCTAATGGCCCTCCCAGCTTTGACATTTCATGATCTCCTAGGGAGTCTCACTCAGGGCTAGTAGGAGCTGGCTGAGGAGAGAGAGAAGGAACAGATGGAAAAGGGGAGGAAGCCGGGGTATGAAGGTCCAGATGCCCTCTGGGTTTACAGTCCTGCCAGATCAGGGTGCCTCCTCCAGTCCTGATTTACTCTCCTGACCAGAGAGGGGAGGGGAGGAATGGAGGGAGGTAAGATCCAGATGATCTGGCCTCAGCCCCCCTGTTCCGTCAATTATCAGAGTGAAGAACTTTCCTGGTGCTTCTTGGGAGGGGGGTGGGGCAGAGGCAGATGGGGGCACACATTGGGGATGGGGAGGGAGACTCCAGGGCACTTCCCTGGTAAGTGCCACCCAAGGCCAGCCTTGTTCTCCTGGGTCTAGCACGGCCTGAGCTGAGCCAGCTAAAGGTGCTTCAGAAGGCCTGGGCCCTGCTGCTTCCTGACTTCTTACCCTGCCCTTTCCCTTCTGCCTGATTTCCCTCTCCCCACTTTGGGGAGGCAATTGAGGTTAAGTGACTTGCCCAGGGTCACACAGCTAGTAAACATCTGAGGTCAGATTTAAACACAGGTCCTCCTGACTTCCAGCACCAGAGCTTCCTCTGTTGTGCTGCCCTCTACCTGACCCTTTGGCTCCTCCCTTATCGCCCCACGATGAGCAGGTTGGGAGGGTCCCCCTGAGAAACAGGCTCAGAGACAGGGACCTGGGAGTTCATCCAGTCCAGGCCTGTCCTTGGACAAAGGAGCAAACTCAAGCCCAGCGATGGCGAGTGACTTGCCCAGGGTCGCACAGGGAATCATGTCTGAATTTGAACCCACGTCCTCAGCCCAGAACTCTTCCCATTCCAGCCACCAGAAGGCGGTGCAGCAGGGCCTGGGGCTCCTCTCTGGCCTTCCTCGACAAGTCAGCCTCCCTCCTCGTGAGCTCTGGGGCTTCCTCCGTCCCAGGACCAAGTCAAAGCCTTCTGGTGGGGGTTAGGGAGAGTGCCTGGAGTCAGGAAAAGCCAGGTCCAATTCCAACCTCAGACACTTCCCAGCTGGGAGACTTGCCTCGGTGTCCCCATCTGTAAAATGGGGCTCCTAATAGCCCCTTCCTCCCTGGGTCGTTGTGAGGGTCAGAGGAGAAGACAGGCACGTGCTTTGCACATTTTAAAGCTCCGTGTGAGTGCTAGCTCTTCCACTTATCCAAGCCCTTGGCACAATCCCACCCGCTCTCCATGGGACAGGCAATCCGACCTTCTTGCCCATGTCCGCACATGATGCTTGGGCCTTTGCACCGGAGGTGGCCTCTCCTCTCCCCCTTTCCCCCCACACCCCGGAGTGCGCTCCTTCCTCTGGAGGCCCCGGCTCCCCTCAAGCCTCGCTTGGGTCTGCTTTGCACGTTGGGCTCCCCAATGAGACTACAAACTCCCCGAGGGCAGGAGGGAATGAGGACGGCGCTTGGACGCCTGGCAGAGGCTTCGGACAGACCGAGTGGAAGAAGGGAGGGGGAGCTCTGACGGTTGTGGGGAGCCCCAGAGGCTCTCCGGAGTTCCGGTAAGAGTTGTCCCACTGACTCCCAACGTGGGCTTCCTTTCTCGGGAAGGAGACCGTGAACTACACGGTTGAGTAGAAAGAGTCCTGGATTTGAAGTGAGAGGTGCTGGGTTTGAATCCTGACTCTGGTCCCGTCCCTCTGAGGCTGTCTCCTCCCGGTCTAATGAGAGCTTTGGGTTAGAGGATCTCGGTTTTCTCGGCCCCCTTTCAGTCCTCCGGGCCCCAGGTCGCTGCCCCTGCTGGCCAGCCTGCAGAGGGGAGCCCCCAGAGCTCAAACATAGGGTTTCTGGGCCCTCCCCCAACCCCGGCTTTGACCCAGTTCCTTCCCCTTCCTTCCCATCTCTCTCTGGTCAGTGGCTCCCTCTCCTGGCTCCTTTCCTCCTCTCTGTTGAAGCCTCGAGTTTCCACAAGGGAGGCCTGGCTTTTCATCCCGGTCAGCCACAGCCTAGCTATATAAGCCTCCTCTCTTCCCCCCCACCCCCCAGCCACAGTTTCCTCATCTGTCAAACAGGGCAGGGAAGGCAAAACTCCCCAGACTGTCTCACTGGGCCATCGCAAGAGCCAAAGGAGGCACTAGAGACAGGGACTGGACCTGAGGACCCCTACACCAATAGGGCATCCCAACAGTGCCTGGGACATCAGCTCGATTCATAAATGCTCATTGGCTCCCCCATGAGGAGACACCCCCACTAAAGCAGACTGACACTTCTGCAATTGATAGTCTTCCAGAGCTGCCTAGAATAGTCATTAACCCAGGAGAAATTCAAACCCAGGTCTTCCCATCTCCAAATTCAGCATCCTCCCCACTGGACACAGGCTCTGAATCCTACAGCCCTCCATGGACTGGCTTTGGAATGACCAGAGTGAGTGGAAAGACCGAGCCAGCTTCTGGCTTAGCCATTGGCTAAGGACACATCTTCCATCCTCCCCAACCCTGGGGCCTACCCCCACTTCCTCACATGCAGCCCTGACTTGTTTCCCTTCACAGGGTCTTTGGCCAGGGCCAGCTGCCTAGGACAGCAGCCAGGGACCAGGTGTCCACGTGTCCAGTGGGCAGTGGGGGGCACTGTTGTCCAGAAATTGAACTGGCCACTTTCACAGCTGCATGTAAGCCACCATCCTCCATGGGCATGACTTCAGTGCACCGCCTAGAATGAACACCAGCTGCCCATCACCACCCAGAAAGGGGCCTCCGTGCACAGGCAGCAATCATCTCTTACCTGAGTAAGGGAGTTCTAAGTGTGTGTACATGGATGAGCTTGTCTGCTCCCTAGAAGGAAATCTGAGGAATCAATCAGGGAGGAATCCTAGCACCCTCAAGTTTGGCACTGGATCAAGAAATGGGCCCAGGACAAGAAAATGACTTGTCCAAGGTAACATAGCCAGTGACTTGTAGGGGCTCCTGAATCCAGGTCCATCCTCTTTTCTTCCCACCAGATATCCCCAGGAGGAAAACTCCTGGGCTTTAGAACTGGAAGAGGCATTCATTTATTCTTTCAACACACATACAATAAGGATTTATTAATCACCTACTTTACATGAGCACTAGTAATACAGAGACGAAAACAAAATGGAGAGTGACTTACCCAAGGCCTCTAGAGGCAACATTCTTGCTTCTGCCTGGGAAGGGATGCTTCCAGTGCTGTGGCCCCAGGGCTCTACTCCCTGGGGCTCAGAGGCCTGCAAGGATTGTCCACCCAACTCACAACCCTAAATCTGATCACTGGTTCAAAACCCTCAACTTACAGGTGAGGAAACTGAGGCCCAGTGAGTCTTGGCTAGAGCAAGGTCACCAAGGCCAGAAAGAACATACACTGCTAGGGAGTGGCTGAAGCAGGATTAGAACCTGTAGCTCCTGATTCCTCTTTTTCTGTATCATATTCCTCTAGGCTGGCCCATAATACCAAGTCAGGAGGCAGGGGAGGAAGGCTGCAGCTGGAGGGTTCAGCCTAGCCATGCATGCTCCCCTCTGCCTCGGGGAAGGCTTCACCAGGCAGGGCAGGACCCTCCCAGCTGCATGGAACCTAATGTTCCCCACCTCAGTCCTAGCCTGCAGCTTGTAGAATATCAGGGACTCCAGAGGTCAGCTGATCCAAACCGCCCATTTCACAGGTGGGGAAACTGAGGTTTGCCCAAAATCCTGAAGCTGCTTGTAATTAGAAGGGGGACACGTCCTAGGGGCTTTCAGGACAGTGACACCCTTCTTCCTTCTTCCAATGATAGCCTTCATGCCAGTGACACCACCTCTCCTAGTGGACCTCTGATCACCTCATTGTAGGGAATTCCTTCTACCAGCGCACACTGGGGCACCAGATGTCTGCCACTTCTAGCCTCAGGTAAAGTGACTTGTCCAGGGTCACAGAGGAGAGATTTGAACCTGGCTCTTCCTGGCTCCAGTTCTCTGGCATTCCACACTGCCTCTCCCATGGGACTTGGGGCAACTTTCTCATCTGTCCAATGTGCATATTGGACTAACTGACCCCTATGACGTTCTGTGGTTCTAGAATGATTCTGGGATGTGCTCTTTGGTCTGGTGCTGCAGGGATCTGCTGTCCTGCCTCAGTACTTGGGAGAATGTTCTGGCCCATGGAGTGGCTGTTGTGGCCAGGCGGTGCCAGTGGGGGATCGGCTGGCAGCTGAGAACCACCCAGAACATAGAAGGGAAGAGGAAATGTGGCAGCTAGGAAGGAGGGAGGAGAGGAGACCTCGGGCAGGAGATCAGAGACAGGATTTTCTCATGGGGTCCTGCTGAGCTGATAAGCAGCTGGAGCTGCCCAGCCCAGGGCAAGGAAAGGGCAGCAGAGAAGGTGGGTTGGAAGGGACCCACGAGGCTGGCTGGGAGCCTCCGGGGAAAGCACAACCAGCTCAGGGCCTCAGATAACCAGCCTGCTTTCAGACTCCCCCTCCTAGCCACTGGCTGCTGGGGCCAGAGTCCCCTGCTCTGACCTGTGGAAGGAGGAGTGGCCAGGCAGGAGGGAAAATCCCCCAGCTCCCAAGCCTGCAGCTAGGTCAGCCAGGCCTTTATAGGCTCCCAAGGACTTATATGATGGTGCTTCCCTCTCCCTGCCTCATCTGTAAGAGAAAGAAGGGGGCTGGCCCAGGAGATCTCTAAGGTCAGAGCTATGAGCCTCCTGGTATTAGGGGGCAGACTCCTGGCTCTTGGGCAAAGGCAAGTCAAATTAAGTCAACAAATATTGATGGCAAAGGTCTGATGACATCAAGGGATGGATAGTGCCAGTCACCAAAGTCATTGGAGAAAAGGGAGCCAATCGCCCATGACCAGGGAACGGTCCCGTCTTGCCCTCTGCTCAAGCCCACCCCTTGGAGAGGTTAATTCTTCGTTCCGGGGGAGGGGTCCAATGAGAGCTTTGAGGCTCACCAGGAGAACGCTGGGGAGTCACCATCATCAGGGACGAGCAGCAGATGCTGGGAGTGGACAGTCACCATGAGGTGGCTATCAGCTGCCTCCACTGGGAATGTCCCAGATACTGCTCTGGGGCTGAGGTGTCAGGGTGGGCTGCCCGTCCAGCCCCGTGTGCCCCCGGGAACTCAGTGAGGTCTCTCTCAGCAGGGAGGTGTCCTCACAGAGAGGAAAAGAATTAGGCCAGTGGTGGGAAGGAGAGGGAGGCTGATGGGCAGGGCCCTGGGCACCCTGGATTGGCCATTGGGCATTACAATGAATGACAATGTTGGATTTAGGGTCCCGGGCCCTGGGTTCAAATCCAGTGTCCATGCATACCTTTAGGCTTTAGTTTCCTCATCTGTTAAATGGGAGGGCAGAAGCTGAGACTCACCAACTGTAGGCTCCCTCCCAGATCTGCCCCTGTCATTCTGTGACCTGGACTGGAATCCCAGTTTTGCTACTTGCTTCCTGCATGACATTGGGCATGCCATGAGTTCTCTGGGCCTCAGTTTCCTCATTTGTGGAATGATTTGAAGATTTCTTCCAGCTCTAAGCCTGTGATTATGAATGGAGGAAAATAGAGTAGGGTCCTTACCCAGAGCTGACTTGTTCTCAGTACATTCCATGGATGTGTCCCACAGGCAGAGAGAGGCAAGGGGAACAGTGGAGGAGGTGGGCCGGAGTGGAAGGGGCCATCTGTGGGATTTGGTCCTTCTGTGTGGGGTCCTTGGCTATCACCATCACCTCCATGACTGGCCCCGTTATTGCCATCCCACCGCATCCCCATCTTCCTCAAAATCCCCTTCACCCAACGTCACATCCCTCCATGCCCATGCCATCTCCCCTGGAAGCGCTATGAGCCCTATCATGAGAGGCAGCAGGGCCGTGTGGAAGGAGCCCTCGGAGTCAAAGGGGCTGAGTGTGAATTCTGGCTCTGGAACTTGCTACCTGTGGGAGCTCAGGCTCTGAGCACTGCTCTTTGGGTCTCACTTCTTCATCATTACAGAAAGAGGCTGGTCTACATGGTCTCTAACACCCTGCCCAGATCTGCCATCCCCTGTTCTAGGCCCCTCCCAGCCCTGATATCCCCTGTTCTGAGGTCCTTCCCAGCCCTGACATCCCCTGTTCTGAGGCCCCTCCCAGCCCTGGCATCCCCTGTTCTAAAGCCCCCTCCCACCTCTGCCATCCCCTGTTTTAGGGCCCTCCCTGTTCTAAGGACCTCCTATCCCTGACATCCCCTGTTCTAAGCTCCCTCCCAGCCCTGACATCCCCTGTTCTAAAGCCCCTCCCAGCCCTGACATTCCCTGTTCTAAGCCCCCTTCCCCCCTCTGCCATCCCCTGTTTTAGGGCCCCCCTGTTCTAAGGACCTCCTATCCCTGACATTCCCTGTTCTAAGCTCCCTCCTAGTCCTGACATCCCCTGTTCTAAGGCCCCTCCCAGCTCTGCCATCCCCTGTTTTAGGGTCCTTTCCAGTTCTGACATTTTCTGTTCTGACTCTTCTCCCAGCTCTGATACAAGTCAAACGAACCAACATTTCTGAGCTGCCTCCTATGTGCCAGCCACTGTACAAGGTGCTGGGGACAGTGAGGAAGGCAAAAGCAGCCCCTGACCTCAAGTACTCAGAGCCTAATGTGGGAGACCATACGTGGACATCTCTGTGCAAACAAGCCACAGACAGGATGAATTGAAAATGTTAGCATTAGCATTAAGGGCCATTGAAAAAGGCTTCCTGGGGAAGGTGGGATTTCAGCTGGGACTTGAAGAAAGCCAGGGAAAGAGGCAGAGATGAGGAGGTCGAGAGCGCTTCTGACAGGGGCCACAGCCAGAGAAAATGCCTGGAGTCTGGAGATGGAGAGTCATGTACAAGGAACAGCCAGGAGGCCAATGTCCCTGGGGAGAGGGTAAGGGGTAGGACAGCTGAGAAGGTAGGAGGAGGACCAGGTTGGGAAGGATCTTAAAAGCCAAGCAGAGACCTCTGCTGCTCTCTGAGCCTCTATTCTGCGTCGACTTTCTCTCCCTTTAGAAGACTTAGAGCAGACAGTATGGTATGACAGGAAGGCGCCTGACTTTGGAGTCCCGGCTGTTCATCCCAGCTCTGCTGAAACTTCCTGGCTGTGTGACCCTGGGCAAGTCCCTTCCTGTCTCTGGGTCTGCGTGAGGGATGGCCTCCCAGCTCTGGTCCATCTGTGACCTCATTGTCACTATCACCATCTCCACCCTGGCCAGGATGAGGCTGGAGGTTCCCACCCCTGGGCTCCATCACTGCCCAGCTGCCTCCATGGTGGCCATCGTGGCACCCCATCAGGATGGGGCCGGGAGGGGCCGGGAGCCAAGGGAGGCCTAGCTCAGGGGGAGGGCAGGGCTGAGCAGTGTGCTGCCACCTCCCAGGTGAGGGCCAAGCCTCCCCCAGGTGCAGGAGCCAGGAGGAGCAGCAGGGCCAGGGCTGCAGGCTGGGATGGCCAGGGGGAGGAGGGATGTTCCCCACACCTTTGCCACCCGGCCGGCTCCTGCTGGAACAGATTCCAGCAGCCTCTTCCTGTCATGTTTATTGCCTCTGAGGTCAGGAAACCATTTGAGTGAAACATCCTTCCTCCCGCCGCCGCCGCCGCCCCCTCCTCCCGTGATTCTTTCATAGGAGCCGTGATGCAGTCTCTCCCTTTTCGGAAAATCCAGCGGGAGAAACTGTCAGCTCGCCTCTGACATCAGCACTGTCCCTGAGCCAAGAGTCAGGGTGGCCGGCCTGGGCTGGGCGGGCCTGGGGGGAAGCTGGCCGGGAGAGAGAGGGAGAGAGGAGAGAGGAAACCTGGCCTGCAGAGGCCCCAGGATGGGATGGGACAGGACGGGATGGGATGGGAGCCACTGCCACATTCCGGGGCCCACGGCCATTCCCGGGGGCTGGGTGGGGAGTGGGAGGGAGGGAGGAGGCCTGCGAAGGAAATTACACACACACACACACACACACACACACACACACACACACACACACACAGTCAGAGACTCCAAGAGAACAACAGATATATATATGTATGTATGTATCTACGTGTCCCCAAATACCCAGAGAGGTAAAGACAGAGATCCCCCTCATCCCTCACACATACAGAGATGGAGATCTGGGAGGGATCTCAGGAGCCCTTTATTACAATGCCCTATTTTACAGAGAAAGAAACTGCAGCCTAGGAAGGTCACACAGGTAGATTCAGCATCAGGATTTGAATCTGGGTCCCCTGACTCCAAAGTCAATGCTCTTTCCATTGAGATACATATATCAACAAGCATTTGTTGTTAAGCACCAACCACTGTACCAGTGCCAGAAAAACAAAGACAAAAATGGAATGGTCCCTGCCCTCAGGGAGCTGACAATCTGCCAAAAGCCTGCAACGAGTCATTATAATTCAACAAATATTTTTAATCTGGCACGTACTCTGTGCCAGACACTGTCCTTGGTACTGGAGATACGGAACTGAAAATGCAATGGTCCCTGCCCTCAGCGATCTTACAGTCCACTGGGGGAGACAAGCTTTCTAAGGTTGAACAGAGTCTTTGCAAAAAGAGTACAAAGCAGTTGAGGGGAGGGCAGGACCATACAGGGACGCAGGCACAAACACACTCAGACGTCCACAGATGATACACACATGATCCTATGTGGATGAACTGAGGAGAGAGCCGTGGACTTGCAGCTGGATGACCCGGGCTCAAATCCTACATCTGAGGCTTCCTGCCACTTGACTTTGGGCAAGTGGCTTCACCTCCATGGTCTCCATTTTCTCATCTGAAAAAAGAAGGGAATTGGCCTTTGAGGCACCTTCTGGCCCTAGATCTAGGAGTCTATGAACACACAAACATGGACACAGACTCACACAGACAGAAAAACAATGTGTTAACTGGGGGAGGAGGGGCAGCTAGGTGGCGCCACAGTGGATAAAGCTCCTGGCCTGGAGTCTGAATTCAAATCTGGCCTCAGACACTTACTAGCTTGTGTGACACTGGACAAGTCACTTCACCCTGTTTGCCTCAGTTTCCTCATCTCTAAAATGAGCTAGAGAAGGAAATGGCAAAACCATACCAGTGTCTCTGGCATGAAAACCCCAAGTGGAGTCACAGAGAGTTGGACACAGCATGACACAGCTTGCTCTCTCTCCCTCTCTCTCTCTCTGTGAAATATATATGGAGAACCAGAGAGGACTGTAAACAAACTAGCAGAGCCACCACACACACACACACACACACACACACACACACACATACACACACACACTCACATACACTCACATAGACACACACACTCACACACACATATTCACACACTCACATACACTCACACACACATACTCACACATACACTCACATAGACACACACATACACACACTCACACACACACATACACTCACATAGACACACACACTCACACACACATACTCACACATATACTCACATAGACACATACACACACACTCACTCACACATACACTCACATAGACACACACACATACTCACACATACACTCACATAGACACACACACACTCACACACACTCACTCACACATACACTCACATAGACACACACACTCACACACACACTCACTCACACATACACTCACATAGACATACACACACACACACACACACACACACACACACACACACCCTGAACTAGAGCTCCAGACAGAGACACTGAGTGTCTGGTCAGACTCTTGGGCTAGCCATGAATTTCTGCTGTGTGAGGGCGGTGAAGGCCACTTCCTCCCTCCTCCTCCTCCTCCCTTTTCCACCTTCCTGCCCCTTAACCTTGGATGGGACTAGTCCTGTGTGGGGAGACCAGTTCATGTGAGGGGGTGAGAACTGGGGTGGGGGAGGAGCACAGAGCAGAGGAAGGGGTCAGTTCAATTCCACAAGCACTAATTACATGCCTACTATGTGCTTTTCTGCCCAGAGTGGGGCCTAAGTGTACCCTTGATCATAGTCTCTGCCTCCCCCTCCCTGCTCTTACTTGGCCTCCCTCATCTCTGGGCTGAGGGAAGAGTGGGTAAAGCACTCAGCTAGGGGCTGGCCTGGGTCTTAACCTCAGCCTTGCTACTAACTTGCAATGTGACTTTGAGCCAACCCCTTCTCCTTTCTAGGCCTCAGTTTCCCCATCTGTAAGATTTGTCTTCAGTGGTCTCTCTGAGCTCTTTCACAGCTCGGGATCCTAGGATTCAAGGTCTTCTCTGGCCTCAGTTTCTTCATCTGTCAAATGGGGGTCATAACCCCTGCCCCCCTCCCTGTTCTGAGAAGCAGCATAGGAAGGTAAGAGATTCTCGCTCCTGGTACAGAGAGGGGGACACAACACCTGGAAAAGACAACCTGCACCCAAGGTCTCTATAAAGGAGCTCAGAGTATCGGACTGGCATCTGAGGCAGGGTAGCTTAGTGGCTACCTATGCTTAGATATATTTAACCCGGAATCAGGAAGACCTCAGTTCAAATCCTACTTTAGACACTTACTATCTGTGTGACCCTGGGAAAGTCATAGCCTCACTGGGCCTCAGTTTCCTCCTCTGTAGAATGAGGGGACTGGACTTGATGACCCTTGAGGTCCCTTCCAGCTCTAGAACCCTATTCCTTGACCCTTGGGAAGCATCCTCCCCACTGGACAGCACTGCTCTGGTGCCCAGATCCTCAGCTCTCTGTCTCTGAGTCTGAGAGAGAAAGTGGGGGAAGCTAGCACATTCATGGCTCCAGGGCCATTCCACTTCCGTCTGGATTTTAAAAACAAACACACACACACACAAACCGGAAGAAACAAAATAAAAAAACTTTCTCCCTGATGTAATTCCCAGGAGGTCAATTCCTGACTTAGAAAGCAGCTGGGAAATGCCAGGATTGCAGCTGGACTTCCTGGAGGCGGTGGGGGGTGGAGGGGAGGCCCCTCCACAGCTAGCCCTGGGCTCCCTTTCCAGTTGGAGCTAGGGCCTCTTTCCCCTCTCTGGGGGATCTGACAACTAGAGCTAGCTCCAAAGGCCCTTTGGCCTGGAGATCTGGCCCCAGTTGGCCCACCTTCCCAGCTGAACCTGCTCTGGCCCCCTCCCTGCTGGCATTTCCTAAGACCAATTGTCCCCAGGCCCAGAGAGGCTGCCTGCCCCAAGGAACACACAGCAAAACAGCAGTGAAGTTGAAAGCTCCCAGGAGTCCTCACTACCTGGAAGCTGTCAGAGTCCACTGGATGGCACTACCTACCCTGAATGTGTTCATACAGCACTAGATGTTTGCTTCACTTTGTTACGGGATACAGGCTGAGTCCTGAGCCTATCTGTGGTCAGAGTCCTGAACCTGGTCTCACCTGAACCCTGACTCCTGGAGCCCATTTCACAGATGGGGAAACTGGGGCAGGGGTCAAGGTGTTGGCTGGCATTTGAACTAGGGCTGTTGCTTGAGGGTCCCAGAAGAGGACTTGGTCTTACAGAAAGCCCTGGACTGGGAATCACTGGCTGTGTGATCTTGGGCCAATGACTTCCCTCTCCATTCCTCAGTTTCCTCATCTGCCAAATAGTGGAGATTGGGTCAAAGGGTGTCTTAAGTCTCTTTTATAAGCCCCTAGAATTTCTAGCTAGAAAGGACTTTAGAGATAGCCTAGCTCTTTCCCCCCATCCTCCAGCATTCTATGGTCCTAGGGTTCCTGAGCCTAACCTGGTAGAAGGGTCATTTGGGCTACAATGGAAGCAGAAAGGAAGGAGGAACATAGTAGGGCTGAGCTGTCTGGGCCCCTCGGGGCCCTAGTGGGGGGTTGGGGATGGGGAAAGTGGCAGTTTCTGGATGGCTAGTTATGGGGAATTCCCCCAGCCAGCCTGTCTACCTGGTGACTCACTGGCATTCACTGCCCACACAGGACGACCAGGTCCTCCCCCCCCACCTCCCATCCCCCTTCAGCAGCCACTCATAGCAGCTGGCTCCCCATTTTGCCTGGTGACCCACGGGAAGACAAAGGGACTGCTCACCACCCCCACCCACCCTCTGCAGGGGGTGGCTGGTGATTCAAAGCCCCAGGAGCAGCAGTGCCCCAGGGGCCAAGGGTCCCCGGGGTGAATCAGCTTTGAGGGCAGCCAGGGGTTAAGGTCAGGGGCATTCCCAGAATGCTGGAGAGGGTCTCTGCCGAGGGGAACACAAAGCAGGTGTTCCCCTGCTGCAGAACCCCAGGGTCTGGGTTCCCTCTTGGAGGAAGAGAAAGGCCAGGGCACCATAGGACCCTAGACTGAGTCAGAAAGGGATGGCAGAAAGCAGCTAGTCAAATTCCTTTATTCTCCGGAGGTGGAACCCTTGTCCAAGATAACTCAGAACTGTGATTTGAAGCTTAAAGCTATTTGCTATACTCTCCATACCACACTGCCCCTGTACCAGGTTGGGGTCACTGAGGCAGTGACCTCACCCCCATTCTGTGGGAGGCAGGAGGGGGACCACAGCCTATCCCCATCACGCCATCAGCAGCAGCAGCAGCCTGCCCTGACCAACCCAACCCAAACACCACCCCTCAGCCCTTGCATGGGGGTCTCTGAGGGGACTCTCTGGACACTTCGGGTTAAACTAAACTCAACCCTGTGCACAAGAGCACAGACAAATAGCGCATAGTTCTTGCCTTTAGGGAACCCATTACCTGGCGAGGAGTTAAGACCTCAGTTTCTCCATCTGTAAGATGAAAGAGTTAGACCAAGCCTGCCCCTCGCTGCTCTCAATTCTAACTCCTTTAGAATTTAGGATTTTATCTGTGATTTCATCAGCGGAGAGGAACTCCAGGTGTGGGCAGGCCCTTTACTAGACAGAGCAGCAGAGTCCAGGCCTTAAGGAGCTGCCTGAGGCTCAGAGAAGCGAGGCCACCCACCAAGGGTCAAACAACTAGTTAGTGTCAGAGGCTGGATTCGAATCTGAGTTTTCCTGACTCCAAACCTAGGATGCAATTCTCTGCCTCCATGGTCCTAAAATTGAGTTCTCTGTATGAAGTAGGCAATAATCCAAGGAGAGAGGGTGTGGGGGGGGGGGGGGACCATAAGGGGAAGATGTATGGGGCTGTGGTGATCAGGGAAGGCTTCCTGGAGGAAGTGGGATTTTTGTGGGGTCATAGCATGGTGGAGGAGGGAACTTGGAGCTCACTTTATCCAAGAACCTCCTTTTACAGAGGGGAAGAGGCTTGCACAAGGCACTCTTGTGGTAAGTGTCAAAGCTAAGACTTGAGCCCGGGTCCTTTGACTTCCAAATCCATTACACCAGCAAGCACTTGAAGGATGGGTAGAATCTAGAGAGGCAGAGGAGAGGGGAAGACATTCCAACGGAGGGGAACCACCTAGCCAAAGGTGTGGTGATGGGGAAAGAGGGGGTATATGGGACACAGGGTAGTCTAGGGTGGATCATGCCTTGTGAGAAAATCCAGCAGCTCTGGGCCCCATCGATCTGCATTAAGAATAAGGGAAAGAAGGCCAGACCTGGAATCCAGAGGACTTGGGTTCATATGAGACCTTGGGCAAGTCACTTAAGCCTAACTGAGCCAAAGTCTTCTCTTCCGTATCCCAGGCACTAGTTAACGATTAATAAATGCCTTTTCATTTTTTCATTTAACCATCTGTAAAATGGGTATGACAATGCCCGTGGTGCTTCACCCCAGCCCCGGGTGTGTATATAAAATGCTAACGAAACTTGGGTGACTATTGATTCCATGTGACCTCTTGAAATCCATTTCCAGTCCTCACATCGCCCAGTCTGGAACAGCAGCAGTCCGAGCCCTGTCTATGGAGTCCTGGGTTCAAAGTCTCCTACTTCCAGAGTGACCTTGGGCGGGTGTCTTCCCTTCTTCCGTAAAATGAGGGGATGGGGCCAGCCTTCTGCAGCAGCCCTTGATCGCTAGGACCGAGAACCTGGGGAGAGGCCACGCCCTGCCCGGATCCCCCCAGCCCCAGCCCCAGCCCCAGTTCAGGCCACGTGTGAGTTCCCCCCCAGCCCTGCTCTCCAGCGCTCCAGCCTCCAGCCTCCAGCCCGGCTTCCTTAGCAGGGGCTGGAGTGGAAGATGAAGTCACAGCTGGAAGGGGCCCGGCTGGGGCTGCCACTCCAGGGTGGGGTGCCGGGGGGGAGTGTGAAAGGGGGGGGGTTGTGACCCTGGGAACCGGCCAGTGAGAGAACCAGGGGAAGGAGACAAACAAGCACCAGGGAAAAACACACCCCAAACAAACACCAAAATTCGGCCTGGAGCTGGGCCCTGAGCAGGGAGGGCCGGCGGCCACCCCACCCGACCCCACCCCAGCGCTGCTCCCTACCCTGGGAGCAGGGGCCCCAGTGCCGGGCTGACCGGCTGAGGCTGAGGACGGAGCTGGGCCCCGGCCCCGACTGCCCCACCCTGGGGCCCGGACCAAGGCTAGCTTCCCTGCTGAGCCGAGCACATGGAGGGGTGTTGGGGGAAGCCAGGGTTGGGCCGCCAAGGATCTCAGAGCACTACGTCAGGTACGGGGGAGGGCGTGGGGGGAGGGACCAGGGACGGAGGAAACTGAGGCAGGCAGGGCTTTGGAGGGATGGACGTCGGGGTCCTGGACGTTGTGATGTAGGGGCAAGATGCTGGATCTGAAAGAGGGGAGGAGGGTTCCCATCCCAGCTCTGCCTCTCAGTCTATGTGTGACCTCGGGGAAATCACCTGCTTTTCCCTGGGCCTCAGTTTCCTCTTCGATTAAGTAAGGGAGGGATGCTCTGTCAGGCTCCTTCGCAGCGCGAGCATCTGATGACACCTCCCTCTCCCCACCCCCACTTTCGGTTTTCTCTAGATGGCGATCAGGGTGCGTGGGGGGAGGGTAGATTCCCGGGCCTCGGAGCAGACAAGATAAGGGGTGGGGGGGGGGTGTGAGGAATTTAATCAGAGCTCAGGGAAGGAGACGCCTACTTAGGGAAGATCCTGGAGCATGGACAGGGGATGGAGGTGGGGGAGGGAAAGGGGAGGCTGAGGCAGGGGTGGCAAGTGCGCCGTGTCCAGGCTTTCATCCGGGGCACGCAGGGACTGAGCTGGGAGTGTAAGGGGAGAGAGGGGTTGAGCCAGGGGGTCAGGGGGCCAGTAGGAAGGATTGAGGGGCTGAGTCACGTCCCTTTGAGGGCCAAGTTGGGGAAGTACGGGAGCTGGGCCAGGAGCCTGAATTCAGGGAAGGATTGGAAGCTGGGGGGCCTGGCAAAGAGAATGGGGGGACGGATCTAGATGATCCCAGCGCTCTAATAAGGGGGGCAGGTTGAACAAGGTGGAAAGTGAATTGGACCTATTTGGGGCAAGGGGTGGGCTTCGAGGGCTGATTAAGACATGGTGAGGCTTTTTGGACCAGGGTGACCAGCCTGGGATGGATGAGGTCTTCAAGTGATGGGGCCTGTGGCCCTGGCTGGGCTCTGGGGGAAGGATGGGGGGGGGAGTCGGGGGCCCATAATCTCAGAGGGCCCGAAGCAGAGCACCTCTGTGGGTGACCTCGACATCCTTTGATTACCCCAATCCCAGGATAGGGTGGGGTGGGAGAGAAGATGCCAGGCAGAATCTTTGGCAGGCCAGAGGAAGCAAGCAGGAGGTGAGGCTGGGAGGGGCAGGGGCTGGGCGGGGTAGCTGGGTCCAGCTGTGTTTATCCCTGCAGTTGGTTAGGAATAGCCAGCAGCTTGTTATCAGGCCCTTGGTCCCAGCCCCCCAAGGCTCCTGAACCTCCATCAAGGCCTAGAGAGGGAGACTGGCCCTGGCAAGACCAGGAAGGAGCACATGGCCAGGCAGGCCTGAGAGCGGGTGGGGCGGTGGGGAAAGAGGAAAGCTCCTGACCTGGGCCCGGCTGCCAAAGCCACAGACCTCCCCGCGGCAGCACTAGGGAGGGACCACCCCCGTCACTCGGTGGGAACTGGAGTCCGCCTCTTGGAAACTGGTTCCCATCCTTCTCCCCTTCAGGAGCCAGGACATGGAACTGGGGCTGCACGAGACTTTTCAGTGCCCATGCCCTGGCGGGTGGTGGCACTCACTTCCGAGGACCACAAAGAATGTTCTCCCAACCATGCCAGTCTTTTCCTCTCCTCTTTCTCAGATGGGGAAACTGAGGCCCAGATCAGGACAATGTCAGGGCAGCAGAATGCAGAGAAGATGTGCTTCATTTTGAGTTCCAGCTCTGCTCCCTGTGTGGTGTTGGTCCCTTCTCCTTTCTGAGCCTCAGTTTCCTTCTCTGTAAAACAAAAAGGTTGCCCTGGGTGGTCTCTATGGCCTCTTAAAGCTTCAAGTATGTGGTCCTGTAGACAAATAAGTTCCTTGAGGGCAGGGACTGTATCACGTTCATGTTTCTATCTCCAGCACGGTTTTGGGCACCTAGAGGATGCTTGACAAAGGCTTATATTGAGTTGAATTGGATGCCATATCTCTGAGCAGAGTTTAAGCTCCTTGAGGGCAGGGACCATCTTACTTGGATGCCTCAGCCTATGGCCAGGGTTGGAGCCTGCCCCCTCCACTTGCCATTAGCTACCGTTTCTATAGCACTGTACCCTTTAGACCATACAGACTTTCATTAGATTCTCCCAACCACCCTTGAAAGTAGAGTAGGACTTTGAGCAAAGCCCTTCCCCTATCTGGGCCTCAGTTTCCTCATTTATAGGATGGAAGAATTGGACTACCTGAGCTCCAAGGTATCTTATGATAACCATTCAATCAATCCACAAGCATTTATCAAGAGTTTATTTACCGAGTACTCAGTGCTGGGAATACAAAGGCTCACAATCGAAGCGTTCCTGCCTTCAGTGAGCTTTCAGTCTAGCTGAGTGTTCTTGTACTGGGGCAAACCAGTCTCTACCACTAACTGCTGTGTGACTGTAGGCAAGCCTCTTCCCCTTTCTGAGCCTCAGTCTCCTCATCTGTAAAATAATGGGGTTAAACTAGGGGTCTTTAAGTTCCCTTCCATTCACTATCTCTTTATTGCTATTAAGATCCCAATTTAACAATATCCTTTTTTTAGGAGCATAGATTTCAAGCTATAAGGGTCCTCAGCTGTAATCCAGTCCAATACCCTCGTTTTCAAGAAACCTGATGCCCAGACTTGCCCAAGGTCCCACAGATGGTAGATGCCAGGATTCGAGCCTCTGACTCCAAGCCCAAGCTTTTTGTGGTGGCATGCTGCCTATCTTAGCTGTCACCCTTTAACCAGCTCTCCACACCTATTTTGCCAAGGGCTGGCACCGACAGTCAAGTGTCAGATTCCTCACTGCTGTAAACCACGGTGACTGAGAGGGTCGTGCCTGGGGGGCCATCATGCTCCCAGGCTGCCCTATCCCACAGCGTCTGAGGGAAGACGCTGTCAGTCTCCTCCCCTCACCCCCTGCCCTCCACTAGCTTCGCCAGTCCCTTTGCCCAACTTCCCTCCCTACCAGGTGAGTCAGGAAGTTTCTCTGAGTTTCACAGTCCTTTTTCAGGGAAATAGAGGTAGGACCCTGGTTTGTGGGGAGGGATCTCTTCCCACCTCCCTACCTCAATTTCAAACAGTTCCGAAAAATGAGCCACAGGCTGTTGGGTTTTTGGAAGACCATTATAATGCGATCACAAGAAAATTCTTAGAAGAGAGAAGGAAAAAAAAGGCTCCTTTCCCCGCCCCCCCCACTCTCCCCCTTCTCGCGCCCCCCCCCTCACTTTCACTCTCGTCCCATTCATAATTTCCACAACTATGATGCACCTCAAACAACTTCCTGAATTGGGTATCCTTTTGAGTGGCTAAATATAGCTTGTCTCTGTCTTACAACATAGGCTCCCGTATATAAACCAGGCCAAGTCCCGCTCGAGCATGAATTTCTGCAAACACCCTTGTCAACATAAACTCAGTCTCCACTAGGTCCCTCCCGACTTCAAGTCCGGCCCACAATGAAGGTCTTGGCCGCAGGTAAATGCAACACCCCGCCCGCTCCGGCCCTCACTCTGTGGGGCTTCTCCTGACTTGGTGCTTGGGGGGGGGGGGCGGGGAGAAAGAGGGAAGGGGGAGAGAGAGAGAGAGAGAGAGAGAGAGAGAGAGAGAGAGAGAGAGGAGAGCGGGGACAGAGAGAGAGAAGAGCGGGACAGAGAGAGAGAGAGAGAGAGAGAGAGAGAGAGAGAGAGAGAGAGAGAGAGAGAGAGAGAACGAACCCACCCACCCGTGCAGACAGACAGACAGGCAGCTCGCCCGCCCAATCTGCCGGCCAGGCGAGGCGCGCAGAGCCAACCTGCGGGGCTGGGCGCTGGTGGCGGGGAGGAGGCGAGCGGGGCGAGCGGCTCCAGGGAGCTACCCTGGCTCTGCACATGGCCCCCTGGCACCCGCCCCTCCAGCATCCGGAGGACCAGGAGGAGGAGGCGGCAGAGAGCGGCGCTCCTGGGCTTTCCAGGACTGAGTGGCCGCTGAACGCAGGTTTGCCAGCGTCGGGGGAGTCCCGACCAGCGCTCCGGCTCCTTTCCAGCCTTCCCCTTTCCTCCCTTCTCCAGTGCTCCTCACTCTTAGCTTTCCACCCACCCGGCTCTTGCGCCCGCCTCTCTCTCTCTCTCTCTCTCTCTCTCTCTCTCTCTCTCTCTCTCTCTCTCTCTCTCTCTCTCCTTTTTTTGCGTTCTCAGTTTTCTTCCTTTTTCTTCCTCTCACTTTCTATTTCTTCTTACTTTTTCCCTTTCGTGTCTGTATTTTTTCCTTCTCACTTCAATCGCTTTCTCTCATTCGATTTCATTCATTCATTCATTCACTCAGCCATCCATTCATCTCTTCGCTGTCTCTCTCTGGTACTGTTTGCCTCTGTTGGGTCCCCTCCTCTAACCCCACTTTGCTCCGCATCCGGGTGGGAAGCGGTGCCTCTGTCAGGACCCTGGAGTCCAGAGGGGCAGTTTTTCTGACTCCTCTTCCTTCTCCTGCTGAGGGTGTTTGCAGGACGCTGGCAGGACTGGGTTGGTTGGCAGAGGGCAGAGAGCCAGTGTTTGTGCTGAGGGCTTGGAGAATAAGTGTGTGTTCATGTGCGCGAGAGCGTGTGTGTGTGTGGGGGGGGTACTTTATGAGTCTCTTCAACTCTGCCTGGGGCTCTGCCTGGGGAAGGTCTAAGCAGGTGGGGGAGGGAGCCGAGATAAGGATGGGAACTGCACATGTGATTACACTGGCATAGGGAGTTCCCTGGTGAGAAAACTTCCTATACTGATGCAGACTGGAGTTTCTCTGCAATTTAGTGTTGAGCCCAGAGTAGTGAAGGGAGAAATGACTTTGTCAGGGTCACATAGCCAGAGGTGTGTCAGAGCTAGGACTTGAACTCAGTTCTTTGTAGTTTAGAGGCTAGTTCTCTGTCCACTGTGTCTTGCTCACACCCAAATAACCCAAACACCCATATAATAATCCTATACTGTCTTTTGGGGAGGTGGGAATGATGAGGGGTGGGAATCTCCAGCTGGCTCTGGGATGAAAAATCTGAAGACTTGGGGTCACATTCCAGCTCTGCTACATTTTTTACCTCTCCGGGCCTCAGTTTCCCTCTGAGTTGCACTAGAATCTAGTCACTAGATTATCTCAGAGGTCCTTTGCAGTCCCCACCCCACCACTTTCCCCACCCAAGCACCATCCCATTCTTGGGATGCTGACCTAACTTCTAGGGGGTGGGAAGAGGGGCTGCACAAGGTCAGATTTTTCACTAAGCAAGGAGGGGGGTGTGTCACAACTCCCTCCCTATCTATACCCGAGCCTGGGATGATTGTGGGTTCATTGCACTTGTCCCACCCTCAGGGCTGAATGAAGCTTAGCTCATTGGAAGGCCAGGGCGTGGAGGGGGGCAAGGGGGTCCAGGTCTGGGTGACTCAGAGGGGCTGGGGGTGACCATCCAGGGAGGATGGAGCAGGCCCAGGGCTTCGTGGGGGCGGGGAGCCATGTGGTCCAGCACTCTAGCAGCTGGACAGCCACAGCCCCAGAGCTTCCGTGGACAGGTCCCAACAGCCCTCATGGTTACCTTTCTCTGTTCTGCCTCCCCCACAGATCCACTTCCTGCAACCTTTCCCTTTCATTATTGCAACATTTCCTCCACCTCCTCCCTGCTTCCCTCCCCTCCACCTCCCCAGGGCAAGTGGGACCCCCTCAGATCCTTCCAGTTTTGACTGGGAGGGTAAAAGCCTCCCTGCCCCAACTCCAACCCCCCATCTCTCAGGAAGGGACTAGCCTAGGATTATTTGGTGCCAGGGCCCCAGGGTGGGGGTAGGGAAGAAGGTGGGGAGATGTGGCACAGATGAAAGAACCTTGGATTTTGAATCAGAGGAAATTTGTTTTGTAAACTTCCTAGCTGTGTGACCCTGGGCAAGTCTTTTTACTTCTCAGGGTCTCAGTTCCTTCCTTCGTAAAAGGAGGGGGCTAGGGTTTAAATTAACTCCAAAGTCTCTAAATCACGGGAAGAAGGGAATGCTAGACTTGGGGGACTCTTTGGAGAGATAGGGTGAGGAGATGAAACTGGAAGGGACAGGGTAGGAGTGTGGGATTATGGGCAGAGCTGTGGGGCTATAGGTAAGAGAGAATATGAGCTCCTCAGAGAGCTGGAATTATCCCCAGCCCCTGACACTTGGTAGGCACTTAATGCTGCTAATCAGCTGATTGATTAAGAGACAGGACTGGGGCAGAACCAGGTCACGATGGAGGCAGCAGAGTAAGGGGATGTTTAGGGGGCACATGAATCATAGCTATAGAACTGGAGAGTTTAGTCCCCCCATTTTACAGAGGAAGGCATAGAAAAGTGAAATGACTTGTCTGAGATCACTTAGGTTGTAAGTGACCAAACTGGGATCCCAAGCCAGGTCATCTGACTTCATCCAGAACTCTTCCTGGAGTGGCTGGGGGGCAGATTTAGAAAAAGAGGGTTGGGTTACATAGTAGCTATAATAGTCATGAAGTTGGCAAGGATGGTAACAGCCAGCATTTATACTGCACCTTAAGGCTTGTAAACATTTTACAAAATGGCTTCATTGTATCCTCACACCAGCCCTAGAAAGCATGGACTCTTATCATCCCATTTCTACAGATGAGGAAACTAAGACTAAGCTATTTGCCTCGTGTCACACAGCTAGGAAGTGTCTGGAGCAGGGTTTGAACTCAACTCTTCTTGACTCCCAGTTCTATCTACCATGTGATCATCGGCCCATGTGGAAGCCCAGCAGGTGTTAGAGAGATTAGAGGGGGGCTCTGGGGCAAGTGTCTGATGGGTAGATGACCTTAGGAGACATTGAGGGGCTCAGGGACTGGCATTGACTGGGGGCAGTGAATTTGGGACAAGCCAGATCCTGCTAGGGGTGGAATCCTGGATCAGAGAGTGGATCCTTATAGAGCCAACACAACCTGGACAGAACCCTGGGGGCTTTTCTCTTACTTTCAAGCCCTCTGGCCAGAGGTTGTTGGGAGCTGGTAGAGCCAGGCAGCCCTCTGCCTTCTTCCCAGGGCCAACCTCTGACAGGTGCCACTCCCCTTCTTGTCTCTGCCTGCCCTCCTCAGTTTCCCTGGTCCTAGGACAGAAATCAAAACCAATAATAATACAAGCCGACACATCTATATAGTCTTGAGGTTTGCAAGACACTTTAGCTACGTCTCATTTGACTGCAACGTATCTTATGCCCATTTTACAGATGCTCAGAGAGATCATACAGCTAGTCAGCATCTGAGGTGATCCAGAGATGGAGAGGGACAGAGTAGTGCGGCACAGAGGTCCTGGGCACAAAGCCTCCTTTGGATAGCTGTGGGACTTTAAGCAATCACCTAACTTCTCTGGCCTCAGTTTACTCATCTGTAAAACGAGGAAGCATGGATTAGGCAACCTCTGAGGTCCCTTCCAAGCCATAGGTCTGGGATCCTAGAACTTGATGGCTTCTAAGCACCATTCTTCTTAACCCAGGATCCCAGGAATAAAGAGGGGAGAGGGACAGAAGTATGCAGTATCAGAAATGGAAAGAGAGCTGGAGACAGACAGACAGACAGAGACAGAGACGGAGAGAGAGAGACAGAGAGAGAGAGGAGAGACAGACAGACAGACAGACAGACAGAGACAGAGAGAGGAGAGAGAGAGGAGAGACAGACAGACAGACAGACAGAGACAGAGAGAGAGAGAGAGAGAAGGGGAGAGAGAGGAGAGACAGACAGACAGAGACAGAGAGAGGAGAGACAGAGAGACACACACAGAGACAGAGAGACAGAGAGAGAAGGGGAGAGAGAGGGGAGACAGAGACAGACAGAGACAGAGAGAGAGAGGAGAGACAGAGAGAGAGACACACAGAAAGAGACAGATAGAGAGAGACAGATAGACAGAGAATGATGGAGTGGGATAGAGCCAGAGCCAGAGAAATGCCTGGAGGAAGCAGCAAAGACATGGAGGGAGTCTGAGCACACCCCCATCCTCCCCACTCCGTGACCTGGGGCGGCCGAGTGGCTTCCTTATCTAAGCCTGTTTTCCCACCTGAAAATGAGGATGAGAATTTTTGCCCTCCCGACCTGATAGGGCTGGCATGGGGAAGGTGCTTCTTAACTTTCACCTCCCTATAGAAACGTGAGTGATGTTCATTCCTGGGATTGTTCCTGTCAATGAGCAAGGCTGTGTGAGCCTCTACCCCGGGTGTAGCCTTCCCTTCCCCATCCAAGTTGACCTGAAGATTAAGCTCCAGGTCCTTCCAAATCCTCCCACTTATAGACCCCTCCCCACCTGTTTCCAGGAGTCATGCCCCTGCTGCTGGTTCTGCACTGGAAACATGGGGCCGGGAGCCCCCTACCCATCACCCCTGATGATCCCAAATGCGAAATGCGCCACCAGTGCCAAGGCAACCTCACGTTCCAGATCCGGAGCCAGCTGAATCAGCTCAATAGCAGCGCCCCGGAACTCTTCACCTATTATGTGAGTGACCCCATCCATACTCCCCCCCTCAGCCCCGACCTGGGGCTTCCTCCAGAGCCAGCTGGCCAGGTCAGGAAGTCCCCACTGATGGTAGTGACCTGGATACCTGGTGGGTGGGGGAACTTCAGAGAAAGCAGAAACAACAGCCTTGGTCTAGACCCTGCTACATTGCTATCTCCCCCCCGCCCCCCACAACATTTCTCATGTACATGCCTTAGGACATGAGACTGGAATGTGATAGCAAAAGTCTCAGTCTGGTGGCTGGAGAGGATGTTAGGGGGGCTGCCCTGAGGGACTGAGGGGATGCTGGAGTCAAGGGAGTACTGGAGGCATCTGTAAGGGGAGGCTTCCTGATGGGGCTCATTTTGGAGCTGAGTCCAACAATAAGGGAGAGAGGGGGAGGGAAAGAGACAGAGACAAAGACAGAGACAGGCAGAAGTGACAGAGACACAATCAGATCTTCAGAGCTTGAATATAGACTTTAGAAATTTAGGTCATTTTTGTATGTAAAGAAACTGAGACCCACCCTGAATAAGGGATTTGCCCAAAGTCATAAAATCACGGGATGACAGAGACCTCAGGAGCCACCAAGTCCAACCCCGACCTGACTGACTAACCATGAGGACTTCTCCAGCCTCTGCTTGGAGACCTCCAATGATGGGGAGCTCACTACCTTACCAGGCAGCCCAGCCCGATTGGAGACAGCTCTTGTTGCTGGGAAGGATTTCCTGACACAGAACTGCAATTTTTACTGTGCCCTATGGCAAGAATAAGTCGGTGGCCAGCCCAAGGCTGGAGCCTCCTAGTCTGTGGCTCTCCCCCCGATGGCTGGCTGCCACCCTGGAAGACTCCCAGTAGAGAGGCTGGATGCCCAGTGGTCGGGGGTGTTGGACTCCGTGGCCTCGGAAGCCCCTTCCAGGGCTTAGACTCTGTGACTCTGTGTTCTTAGCATACTTCCTGTTCTACTGAGAAGGATGGAGAAGGGCTGAGATACAAAGAAATGGGCAGTAACTGAGAGCCCAAGGAAAACAGAGACGGGGACAGTGAGGCTGCTTGTGAGACAGACAATGGGCTGTGGGCAGCTGCCTGTGGGAGAGACACAGGAAGAAGCTGTGTAAGAGGGAAAGTGAGAGTGTGTGTGTGTGTGAGTGTGAGAGTGTGAGTGTGAGAGTGTGTATGTATGTGAGTGTGTGTGTGAGTGTGTGTGTGTATGTGAGAGTGTGTGTGAGAGTGTGTATGTATGTGAGTGTGTGTGTGTGAGAGTGTGAGTGTGTGTGAGTGTATGTGAGACTGTGTGTGTGTGAGTGTGAGTATGTGTGTGTGAGAGTGTGAGTGTGTGTATGTGAGAGTGTGTGTGTGAGAGTGTAAGTGTGTGTGAGTGTGTGTGAGTGTGAGAGTGTGAGTGTGTGTGAGTGTATGTGAGACTGTGTGTGTAGAGTATGTGTGTGTGAGTGTGAGTATGTGTGTGTATGTGAGAGTGTGTGTGAGTATGTGTGTTTGAGGAAATGTATATGAGTGCTTGTGTGTGTATTGTGTGAGTGTATGTGTGTATATGTGTAAGAGTGTGTGTGTATGAGGATGTGTGTATGAGTGTATGTATGTGAGAGTGCATGTGTGTGAGAGTGTGTGTGTGAGAGAGTGTGAGTGTGAGGACATGTGTATGAGTGCTTGTGTGTGTGTGTGTGTGTGTGTGTGTGTGCATGCACTCACGTGTGTGTGCACTCATGCCAGGTGTGAATGCTGGACTTTCAAGAGCCGTTGGACATCAGTTGGTCCAAATCCTTCACATTACTGATGGGGAAACTGAGGCCCAGAGGTGAGAGGCCCCCCAGCTGGCCACTGGAGAGCTGGGCTTGAGCGCCAGAGCCCCTTGCTCCCAATGCAACTTCTGGATCTCCGCCCACCTGTGTATGCTCCACAGCTTTTGAGCTTAGGGCTGGGCACAAAGGCTTTTCTGAAAGGGCCGGCACATCTGGGTAACATTCAGAGACTTTCCAGAGTGCTTTCACAGCCAGGGTGGGATCTGATCCTCAAAGCCCCTTATGACGCAGGCAGGTCAGGGAAGGCAGCCTCGAGCCACGGGACCTCAGAGGAGTCGGGAGGCGGGAGGTCTGGGCTCTCTTCCTGTCCCTGCCAGCAGCACTGGTTGATGACGTCATCTTCCCTTCATAGGCCTCAGTTTCTTCCCCTGCACACTTAGGGAGCTGGACTAGACCAGGGGCTCTTCACCTTTTTGTGTGTGTGATGGTCCCTTTGACTGTTTAGTGAAGCCTCGATGCATGAAACACAGAGTCGTACAAAAAAAGAAAGTTCTAGAGAAACACAGAAACCAAGATTTAAAAGAAAAAAGTTCATTGACCCTCAATTAAGATCCTGTCTCTCAGGTCCCTCCTAGACCTGATATTCTTTGTCCTTGAGTCTTCTCCCAGCTCTCACATTCTGTGTTCTAAGCTCTTTCTCACGTCTGATGTTCTCTCTTCTGAGGTCCCTCCCAGATCTTGATATTCCCTGGGTCTAGGAAAGGTCTAGGGATACTCTCCCCTGCAGCCCAATGTCCCTGGTCTCTGTCCTTGTCCCAGAAGCATAGCCTCTGGTGCCAGGAGGAGCCTGTGCCCTGCCTGGCACACCAGCCCTTTCCACATCACTCTTTGCTTGAAGTATTCCAGAATCAGCAAGGACCTCGTGCGCCAGCCTCAGGCTCTGAGTGATTGCCATGCCCCTCCTTCCCTGCTGGTGGTTAACCCTTCTGCTCTTCTCTATCCCTAGTACAAGGCTCAGGGGGATCCATTCCAGACCAACCTAGACAAGCTGTGTAACCCCAACGTGACGGACTTCCCGCCTTTCCATTCGAACGGCACGGACAAGGAAAAATTGGTGGAGCTATACCGGATCATAGCCTACCTCAACGCCTCTCTGGGCAACATCACCAGGGACCAGAAGGCCCTCAACCCCGGCGCCCTACCCCTCCTCAGCCAGCTGAACATAACCACGGCCATGATGAGGGGCCTGCTCAACAATCTCACCTGTCGCCTGTGCAAGAAGTACCATGTGGCCCATGTCTCGGTCTCCTATGGCCCTGATACCTCCAGCAAGGACACGTTCCAGAAGAAGAAACTAGGCTGCCATTTGTTAGGGAAATACAAGCAGGTCATTTCTCTGGTGGCCCAGGCCTTCTAGGCCCCTGGGAATCTCAAGGTGTCACTGTGACTTGTGGGGGAATCTTGAGAATCTTGACTGGACCTATGAGAGATCTCAAAACAGGGTCTAGGCCTAAGGATTCCCAAGAGTGATTCAGACCCAGGGAAAGTGAGAATCTCAAAGCATAGTTTAGAGTGAAGAGATCCCAAAGCTTGGTCTGGGGCACTCTCTGGGATCCTCGAGGTCCCTTAGGTGATCCGCAGGTCGGATCATCACTCTGGGTTGGTCTGTGCCATTCTCCAGGGGTGGGTAGTGAGAAGAAACACAGAATTACCACCCCGTGGATCCGGAGAGATGGCTGGTAAAGCTGGTGTCGGATAGGCTGGGGCTTCTGGATGGTGCAAGCTGAGAAAGGAATGTTGATGGGAAAAGAGCTGAGCAGTTCAGTGGAAGGCCCTGGTAGCTGGTGGGGTTGTCAGCATCTCTGATGATCTGGGGACATTCTGGGTGCCAGAGGAGGGCTCCGCTCCTTCCAGGGAGGCAGTGCCCCTCGAGGGAGGGAGAAGTAAGTAGGTGGCAAAAGGTACTTTGGGGAGTGGAGGTGAAGGAGGTTTTTGATGAAGGAAAGCTCTGTGGATTCACTGCCTCTCCCCTCAGCCCGGAACTCAGGAGGGCCAGGGAAGGGGGGAGCTGGCCCATCCCCCATCCCTGGCCTGTCCAACTCCTTCAGTGTGAGGTGATAGGGGTTGAGTGATTCTCAGTGGGGTTTGAGAGGCTTGGGGGCCTAAAGAAGTGTGGCATAGTGGGCAGCGCACAAGATTTGGAGAGTTCAGTGTCACCTCTGCCAATGACCAGGCTGTGTTCACTTCCCTCACAAGAAGATCCTAACCTTAACACCTTCTCCTCCCAGCCATGACCTGGACTAGCTGACCTTGGCGGTTACTTCTGGGTCTCCATATGGGATCCTAGGGATTGTCAGGCCAGGAGAGGTGGCCCAGAGAGCCCATGGGCCCAGGCCTACATAAGGAGAAGTCATGTGGCACTGGGGCGGAGAGAGAGAGGACAGCCAGTGTAGTTTCAGGTTGGCCTGCCTGAGCCCACACAAGGTCACAGAAGAACTGCAAAGAGGGCAAGGCTGGGGTGAGGGGAAGGGTCCGGGACTGGAAAAAACCGTGTTCCTGAGTCGCCAGGGCAAGGGAGAGGACCATGAGGTCACTGCAGGACACTTGGACTTGCTGGATCTGAGGTCTAGCCAGGCCAGACCCCCCAGTGTCTAACCCAAGGTGACTGTCTATTTATTTGTGTGTTTCTATTTATATTAATTTATTGGTGCTTTTTCCTGTCAAAGTTAATGCCCCTCCCCCAACAACAACAGCAGCAATAATATATGTACATTATCCTGGGCTGAGGGGGAGACAAGACTTGGACCTGAGAACTGCTCATGAATTGAGTTTGGTGTCTGAGAGGGGACTGCATGTCTGGGACTGAAGGCTCTTAGCGTCTGTTCTGGAGCATCACCCCTCCATGTGCTTTTGACCTAGCTTCTAGGCTATCAGAAAGATAGTGAGGATGAAGGGCCTTGGAGGGCTTCTAGGTCTCCTTAAAGCCTTATCTAAAATTTGGTTGTTGTGACTCTGGCTGAGGGTCCAAGTTCCACAGAGAGCCTTGGGAGGCACCTAGAACAAATGTGGAACATGAAGGCATCTCTGGAATTCCCCAGACCTCCCTATAGATTGAACCTGACATTCCATGATATGGAGGGGAACTTTGGACTCACTCCCTGCCTCCAGGCCCTTTTTTGTTGAGAATTCCCCTCTGAGACCTTTTATTATCTGGGGGAGCCTGAGAACCCCAAGAAGGTCAGAGCAGCAGGGCTCTCCCTAGGTCATCCAGGCCCCTCTTTTTTCTGGTCTCCCAGACTAAGAGATGCCTGTCCCTGCTGCAGCAGCAAATTGAGAACTGAGCTTTCTTCCCATTTGGGGGTAGAGGAAAGGGGTGTGGGGGAAGGAAGGGCTTTCTGTCCTACCCCAGGGCCTCAGTACTGATGAGGATGTTATGTCTCCTTCCCTGCCTATACCGTGCTTGGATTCAGATTCAGCTCAATTCAGTAAGCATATATTAGGCACCTACCACGTACAGAGTCCTGTGCTGGGCACTGAGGGAGGGGGAATTGAGACACATGAGATGAGGAGAAAGCAGAGTGGAAGCAGCTGCTATGAGGGTGTTCTTTACTTTCTCCTGAACTGGGGATGGGGGGTGGGGACAGTGGGGTATGAGTTGCCTGTATGAAAAACGGTTGTGATAATTTTGCACTTACTTGTACCTTCCTCTGAGTATCTCTAAGCACTTTACCAACCCCCACCCATGTGGCAGGTTCCATGGCTGGTGGTGGGAAGTGGAGGGTGGGGCACAGAATATTGGGGAGCTGGAGATTTCTAGCTCTAATGGTAAAACCAAGGCTTAGGGAAACCCCAGGACCTCGTCCCACCTCTGTCTTCTGAGCCTTCCTGGGCCCGCTCATTCTTTGTATGGTGACATTTTCTGTATTCTTGAATCCAGTGAAAGTGCCTTTTCCCAGCCCCTCCTCCCCTGTTAGCCCTAGTGTTGTAGCTCCCAGAGCTTCCCATGTTTTCCTGTTTCCCCTTCTGACCCATCTGCCACCATTTTCATCAACCTTTACCCCCACCCAGTTGGACTCTTGACTATCCCTCCACTGTAGCCCGGGGGCTTAGACAGGGCGGCAGGTGGATTTCTGGAAGTGGGGGTCAGCCTGCCATTTCCGCCATCGGTACCAATAAAGGACCATCGGTCCTGTATATGTGCACCCCCGCTCCCCTATTCTGACAGGGTCTGAGTCTCATGTCTTGTGCCTGGAGGAGGCTCGCCCACAGCACTTACCACAAAGTCATCTTCTTAAAGGCTTTTCCATTCACCTATTTCTATCAGAATGCTCTTGGCCTTGGAGAAGCTCCTGTTTGATGAATGTACCCTGTGGAAATGTTTCATATTGACAAATTATTTTTATTTATTTAGTCTTATATTTAAGATATTTATTTTTTTATACCAAAATGAATACTTCTTTTTTTAAAAAAGAAAAGAAAAAATTTAATAAAAGGAGCTTGCTCACAAAAATCTCTCCTCTGTCCCTTGTGTATTGGTGGGGTTGGGGAGGGCTGGGGTTGGCTTTGGATTCAAGGGGAGATGATTTGCCTGGAGGAGAGATAACTCAGGAAGAATGCCTCAGAGAGGAAGACGGTGTGGAAAGCTGATGTATTTGGAGGACCTGGCTTGGGGTCTCAGTGTGGCTGTTTACTATCTAGGTGACTTTGAGCAAGTAACTTCTCTTCCCTGAGCCTCAGTGTCCTCTTCTGTAAAATGAGGGCGTCTGACCTGATGGTTGGGAGGTGTCTGCCAGCTGAGTCAAAGGTCCTATGATCACTCTCTGGTCACATTTGTGGGATTATCCCAGGGAAAGGAGTTTGGGCTTGAGCCCTCTGGGCAAAGGGTCACTGAGGGAGGGGGAGTCACAAAGAGGCAAATTTAAGCTTGATTTGGGGTGGTAGGTGGCACAGTGAATAGAACACCAGCCCTGGAGTCAGGAGGACTTGAGTTCAAATCTGGCCTCAGACACTTAACACAAAAACAAGCGTGTGACCTTGGGCAAGTCACTTAACCCCCCCCCCCAAAAAAAAGGCAAAAAAAAAAATTTAAGCTTGATCGATACTAGGAAAACTATCCCAATATTTAAGAGTGATCCCAGAGTGGAACGAGCTATCTTGGGAAGGAGTTCAATGCGCTGATAAATGTATAAAACATGTAAAATTTGTCAAATGTACAAAACGTATCTCTTTTTCTTAAAGAACACCCATAAGTCATTTTAAAATTTAATTTGCATTACTAACATTTTCTCCATCACTTTTTTTTGTTTGTTTGTTTTTTTGGAGGGCTATTGGGGTTAAGTGACTTGCCCAAAGTTACACAGCTAGTAAATGTGTCAAGTGTCTGAGGCTGGATTTGAACTCAGGTCCTCCTGACTTCAGGGCCAGTGCTCTATTCACTGTGCCACCTGGCCACCCCTCCCTCACTTTTTTAAAGAGTCTAGACAATCAATATTCCAATAAATCAAGTCTTGATCTGTGACATATATTGATTTTAGCGGTGTCAGTACTGACACCAAAAACTGAACCATCAGCTCTGGGGTTCACACTGGTTCCAGTGTCCCCCCAGTTCTCTTTCTCTGGAGGCCTTTAAGCCAAGGCTGGAGGGCCATGAGTGTTAGGGCTATTGTAGAGAGGACAGAGGATTCTTACTCAGATGTGGGCTGGACTAATGACCTCTAAGTTCCCTTTTGACCCTTAAATGCTATCAGAAGATTTCTGAGAGAAATGGCCAGGGGCTTTTAAAGCCTTGGCATCTTTGCAAACTTCAGGGTGGGGAAGCATGTTCTGGGTCCTTGGGAAGCAGAGGAGAGGAGAAGACGAGAGAGTGGAGGGGAGGGAGGAGGATGGGGGAAAGGAGAGGAGGGGAAAGATGGAGAGAAGAGAGGAGAAGGGAGGAGGAGAGAAGAGAGAAGGAGAGGAGAAGGGAGGAGAGGATAAGAGAAGAGGGCATGGGAAGGGAAATGGAGATAGAAATCATAGGATCCAGATGGGTCAGTAGGTGGTGTTGGCCTTGGTGTTTAGCTGATCTCAGTATTTGTCAACAATGTGTTATGGCAGTCAAAAACTAACAGGAACTTGGTTTCCTGTCCCGGTACCACAACATCTCATATATTGTGCTCAGCTCCATGGGTCCTCGGGAAGAAGGGGATGTAGACCTCTTCCCCCAGAGAGTTAAAGGAAACAATCGGAGTGACTGCTAAACACACACACAGGTCCCAACTCCAAAGGAATCTTGCAACCCTTGTGTTTAGGAGGAGCTGCTCTGCTCACAACTGGTGTTTTCAAAAGTACCAGGGATTTGCTCACTTTGAGCCAGGGCATCTAGCTCTCTTCCCCTACCTCAGCCTAAGAGTTCATGGTCCAAACATCTGTAGGCTAGCCAGCAGCTTGGCTGTCTGGATTGTCCACCTTCTGAGAGTAGTCACAATGTAGGGTTTCGTTTCTCTGGGCTAGACAAAGAAAGAGGAACTGGAGTTGATAGGGAAACAGATGGGTACATCTTTTATCTTTTTCTTTTATCTTTCCTCTATGAATATGTCTGCATGATTTGTTTATGCAATGCTATCTGGGATACTCTCCCTCATTCTTAAGAATTGGGTTCCTACATAGATCAACGAATGACACTGTATACCAAAATAAAGTCCAAATGGGTACATGGTTTAGATGTAAAGGCTGATACTGTAAGCAAATTAGGGGAGCAAGGAATAGTTTATCTGTCAGATTTATGGAGAGTGGAGGAATTTATGACCAAACAAGACAGAGAACATTACAAAACACAAAATGGATAATTCTGATTATGTGAAATTGAAAAAGTTTTGCTTAAACAAATCCGATGCAACCAAGATTAGGAGGAAAGCAGAAAACTAGGAAAGAATTTTTATACCTAGTGTCTCTGATAAAGGCCTCATTTCTAAAATATATAGTGAACTGAGTCAAATTTACAAGAATACAAGTCATTTCCCAATTGATAAATGGTCAAAGGATATGAACAGGCAGTTTTCAGAGGAAGAAATTCAGGTTATCTATAGTCATATGAAAAAATGCTCTAAATCACTATTGATTAGAGAGATGTGAATCAAAACAACTCTGAGGTACCACATCCCACCTATCAGATTGGCTAACATGAAAAAAACAGGGAAATGATAAATGTTGGAGAGAATGTGGGAAAGCTGAAAGAAACACTAATGCATTGTTGGTGGAGCTGTGAGCTGATTCAACTATTCTGGAGAGCAATTTGGAGCTGTGCCCAAAGGGCTATAAAATGTGCATACCCTTTGACCCAGCAATACTTCTAGGGCTGTATCCCAAAGAGATGACAAAAATGGGGAAAGGACTCACATGTGCAAAAATATTTATAACAGCTCTTTTTGTGGTGGCCAAGAACTGGAAATTGAGGGGAAGCCCATCAATTGGGAATGGTTTAACAAGCTGTGGTATACAAATGTCATGGAATCCTATTGTGCTGTAAGAAATGATGAACAGGTGGACTAGAGAAAAACCTGGAAAGACATATATGAACTGATGCTGAGTGAAGTAAGCAGAACCAGGAGAACATTGTACACAGTAACAGCCACTGATTTTGTTAGACTTAGCCCTTCTCAGCAATGCAAGGACCTAAAACAATTCCAAAGGACTCATATTGGAAAATGTCATCCACATCCAGAGAAAGAACTATGGAGTCTAAATGCAAAGTGAAGCAGACTATTTGCTTTTTTCTTTTTTTTTTTTTGTTTTCTTTCTCATGGTTTCTCCCATTCATTGTAATTATTTTATACAACATGACTAATGTGAAAATAGGAATGTTTAATAGGAATATATATGTAGAGCCTATATCAGATTTCATGCCATTTTGGGTAGGGAGAAGCGGAGAGAGGGGGAGAAAATTTAAAACTTATGGAAGTGAATGTTGAAAACTAAAAATAAATAAATTAACGACAACAACAGGAAGAACTGGACCCCTATAGTTTGGCTGCTACCTCAGGTTCTACAGTGTGATACATTTCTAATATTGTAGCTCATGAGCCCCCATCAGTATAATTTCTATTAGCAATCAGTCTATAGATAGAATTGACTCTTTAAGTAGACATAATTAGCTCTTTAAAAGGTATTTACTAAAGTGGCACAATTGAAAAACAGTATCTACAAAACATTCCCTCCCCGCAAACCTATGGTCTACTCTCTCACAAATACAGTGCCCATGACAGGAATGAGTACAAATTTAGAGATCATTGGTGATGAGGTACACACCGTTCTATGTGGCTAGGGCAACTAACTGGTATCAATGGTATTATTGGGGAGTAAGTAGTTTCTCTTTTCTTTAAATCCCCCCAAAACTTATCCTTGGTGCAGCATCTCTGCTAATTAGGTTGCTCAGCTGAGCCCTGAGCCTGCTTTTCTCTACAATGGTTCTTGATTGAGAGAATGACTCTTTTGAGCCAGCTCATATATCTGCTGCCAGGGGTATCGTTCCTTGAATCTGCTCCCTCCCTCAAGTGCCTGCCTTTCTTTCTGTATCCATGTCTGTTTGGAGTGTATGACTCCATGCCCTCAGTTGTCCCTTAAACCCTCTTGAATTGATGGACTCTTTAAATGCTAGATGCAGTGTCTCCCTCTTGTCAATCAGACTGATCTTATGGTTACATTCTGGGCTTTCTTGTCTGGAGGATTGGTCAAAGACCAGATTTTTATATATACTTTTTAGTAAACATCATAGTTTTCTCCAGGAAAATGTGGTCATTGCATCTCTATGACTTGATATCCTGAACTTGGCAACCACAGAGGGGAAATCAACAGCTTTGAGAGGAGGGGAAGGCAGGATAGTAAGAGGACTGGAAACCCTATACTCTAAGAAATCTGAGGGTGTTCAGCCTGGAGAAAGAGAGGGAAGAGGCGGGTAGGGAAGAAGAAGAGGAGAGTGAGGGGGGGAAGAAAAATACTTTTCTTACAATCTTCATTATTGGAATTCTTTGAGTACTAGATAATAGAATGTCCATTACGTTGAGAAAATGGTTTAGTCTAGACATAATCACTGCCTTCTAGTGTCTGAAGGATCCACCGGTGGGAGAAGGAGCAGGCATTCAGCATTGTTCCAAAGCACTGAACTACAGGCAGAAAGTAAGGGGAGGTCAGTTATAGCTGAATGTAAGGAGGGTTTCCCGGCATTAGAGTGGTTTGAAAAATGGAATGGGTGACTTCAAGAGGGGGTGAGCTCTATCTCCATAGACATGTTCAAGCAGCAGGTGAATGACCCCTTCCTGGGGTCCCTCACAGGGTTGTCATGAAGTTCAGTTGGTGTAATGTTTATATAATATTTATTTAGCACAGTGCCTGATGTGTTTTAGGTGCTTAATAAAGACTTCTTCCCTTCCCTATTAAGGGGTCCAAGTTGAGATGGTGGGTTGAAAGAGTCAACCACTAAACTCCCCTTAATCTCTGGGATCTTATGTCAGAGTTTCTTGAATTTAGTGAATATAATTTGTCATCTCTTTATTTCTAGTGCTGAGCACAAGGCCTTATATATAAATTAAAGTTGAATTACATTCTGTGCTCCTAGTTTCAAAGGTTGCCCAAAGGTCTCTCTGGGGCCAAAGAAACAGTAAGTTGGAGGGGAGTGGAGATATTAGCTGAATGTGGGACACAGGATGGGTGTGTTTGGTTGGGAAGGGGAATTCAAAGAGATGAAAAGCTTTGAATTATGTCCAAATGAGGGATGAGTAAGACTGAATATTGCCACTGTGGGGCCAGTATGAGCTCCTAGCACTGTGCTTTGTACCTAGCAGGTAGTTATTAAGTGTCTGTTGAATGAATGAGCAAATAAACAAGGGTACTGAGGATCTCAAAAAAGAGGTGGAGAGATCACCAGACATCTACTTCTCCATTTCACTGAAAAATGCTCTTATGGTCACTATGGTTGAACAATGCTGTAGAGTGGAAACAGTTCTGGATTTGGACTTGGAGAACTTGAGTTCAAGGTCAAATTCTGACACTTCCTGTTTGTGTGACCTTGAGTAAACCACTTCTGAATCTCTAAGGATTTCATGCCCAGGAGCCTAGATGGATGGTTGTGCCTCAACAGTCATGTAGAAGTTTGGAGGAAAACTCATGCAACGATTTCTCTCTGGAAAGGCATTGAGTCTGAGATGCCAAGATGATGTCCAAATGGAGCTGTCCAATTGCGAGGGGGTGCTGAAGGACTAAAGGGATAGATCCAGGGGTTTGAGAGTCTTGTCTACAGGTGATAACAGAGCTGATGGGAGCTAATGGGCCAAACTATTCATTCCTTTACACCTTTCAAAGTACTTTCTCCTAGATTATCTTACTTGATCTATACAACCACCCAATGTGAACAGCTATTTTTCCCATTTGACAGATGAAGCAACTGAGGCAGGTCTGAGAACCATATCTAGACCCCAAGATGGCAAGGGCAAAGGAACAGATTCTTGAGTTGGCCTTGATTGTAGAGGTTCAGGAAGTATTCACTAATATGGAATCAACAATGGTGATGGAGAGAGTCAGGTGACCCAGAGCCTAGAACACATCCCCATGCATCAGGAAAATGGGCACCCTGATGGCCAAGTGGATATATGTGGTGTATAGACTTCCTCTCCCCATCCATCCTCTTGAGGCTAAGCATGCATATACACATATTTATGGGACAACTAAAGCATAGGACATGTGTAGGGGACAAGTGTGTGGACTTTAATTTGTAGCTAAAGGAACATATATTGCTTAAGAATATTACTGAAAATGACAAAGAGGCTTGATGCCAAGTTTCTTGTTTGAAGTCAAGTCACTGCACCAGGTCCCAAATCTGAGCCAAAACCCTAGCCTTGGGCATGGAGCCTGGCTTCTGGCTACAACTCTGACCTCATCTAGGTGACTTTGATCACATCATCTAACTTCTCTGAGCTCCATGTTCTCCATCTATAAATGAGGGAACTGGACTAGATGATGTCAAAGGTTCTTTCCAGTTCAAGCAGTTCAATTTCAGTCCTGATATTCCATGTTCTAAGTCTCCTCCCAGCTCTAATGTTCTGTGTTCTAAGGCCCCTCCCAGCCCTGACATCCCCTATTCTAAGGTCCTTCTAGCTCTTGCACTCTATGGCTCTCTGAAGTGGCTTTCAGCATTCTCTGCCTACCAGATGCTTCACTGAGTTTTGGTGCACCATAATTAGGGGACTGGGTTCAACTCAATAACATTTATCCAGCACAAAGCCAGGGCAATGTCAGGCTGTAGTCAGTCAATTTCTTATGTGTCAAGAGGAAGTCCTGGGCACAGAAGATACACAAGCCTTGACTGGCTTACTCTAAGAAGATAGTTTACAAGCCATAAATGCTATGAAAATATGAACTAAGCTCATGATTATGATTAGGTACAGACCTGTGATGTCACTGGATAGGGTACTTCCAGCATGGAGAGTTCCTCCACTGATGCTGATTGGCAACTCCAATTAAATCCATAGCCTTAGAGTTGTCTAGGGTTCTGAGAGGGTCAGGGAGTTATCCAGAGTCACATTTTAAATTCAATTCAATAAGCATTTATAAATCACCTACTATGTACCAGGTACTGTGCTAAGTGCTGGGGATATAGATAAGAAAAAGAAAGACAGTTCCTGCCCTCCAAGAGCTTACAAATGAATTAGGGAGACGGCACATACAAGGAAGCCGGAGGTGGTGTGAGGTGGGGAACTTGTTCCAGGCAGAGCTGCAGAGGCAAAGTGGGCTGATCTGTAAAGGACTGCATTGGGAGGAGTTTGGTCCTCCACCCTCCAGTCTTCTGATAGGAGGAGAGAGGTGAGACTGAACCTGGCTCTCCCTTACCAGCTTGCAGGTGGTGGCTATCACTGTATAAAAGGAATATATTTATATCTGTATTCGTGTTGCCTCCCTCATTAGGATGTAAGTTCCTTGATGTCAGGAGCTGTTTTGTTTTTGTCTTTGTGTCCCCAGTATTTAATGTAGTGTCTGGCATATAGGAGGTGCTTAATACTTTTGCTTGTTGATTGATTAATTCCTGTATATACAGGGAGAGTGTGCACCATCAGGTGTTTTGTTTTGTTTTTTGAAGGGGGGAAGGCAGGGCAATTGGGGTTAAGTGACTTGCCCAAGGTCACATGGGCTAGTAAGTGTTAAATGTCTGAGGCTGGATTTGAACTCAGTTCCTCCTGACTCCAGGGCGGTGCTCTATTCGCTGTGCCACCTAGCCGCCCCATCAGGTTTTCTTTGTTTGTTTGTTTGTTTTTTTGAGGGAAGATTAAAGCAAATTTAGCCTGCCTGAAAATCAATGGAAAGTATACTGGTAGGAGCTCATAAGTGACAAAATCAGGAAACATTCCCTCAGGCTTAACTCTAGAACTGTGAGGGCCCCCTAGCTTGACAGTGCAAGGAGGAGCTGAGGAAGTAGCTATGGATGGGGTTCCACAGGGGAGTAAGTCAGCTTACAGATGACTTGGAGGGAAATTAAGTTATTTGAGCAAGGTGACCTTGGTGGGATTCAAGTCCAGATCTTCCTGACTCCAGCTCCCTATTCACTATACCCTGCCACCTCTCAGTTTCTTCCTCTGAAAAATGTAGGGCTTGGAGATGATAGTCTGTCTCTGGGGGCCCACCCAGCTCTTAGAGCCTCAGACTCTCTACAGAGCTTGCTTCCAGATTGCATGTTTCCCCTCATAGTATCACTCTCAGTGGGGACTTCTTAAAAATATTCCCTAGGAGTAGAAAGGGAATGCTGAAAAGAGGAGTCTGAGGAGGAGGAAGAGAAAAAAGGGAGGAGGGGGAGGGAGAAGAGGAGGCTCCTGGATCCTCCTCCAGTTCTTTTCCATGGGCACGCCAGCCTGAGCTTGAATGTTTTCATCTTGGGAGGCAGATAGAGGTGGGGAGGCAGGGCTGGTCTGCTCTGAGCAGACTTGGGAGGAAGGTTGGAGTTAAACATCCTGGCTCCTTCATCTTCCAGGCCCAGGGGCTGCTTACAGCCCCATGACTGGCTGTTCTCCACTTTCCCCTCTCCTAGATTATGTTCTGGGTGTCAGTCATCATTTCCTGCCTAGTCCTGTGTTAAATTTCACTTGTATATATGGCTTCACTCCCCAAACAAGCCTGAGAGCTTCAGTCGAGTCTGGGTCAGGAGCCTCAGGTTGGGGGCCAGGAGGCTCTGCTGCTGCCTGTGTGGCCTGTGGCAAACCACAGCTCCTTCTTGGTTTCCTCCTCAGTTTCCTCATTTGTCAAATGAGAGAATGGTCCCTAAGGTTGCTTCTGATGCTGACATTCCCTGATTTTAGGCATCAAGCATCTGGGAAAGGGATGGGGCCACCACGCTGGGATGTCTTTGGATCTTCCTTCTGGACTAGAGGCACATAGAGCTCCTCTGGTCAATGATGCTCCCCCCTCCCCCATGCCTAGGCTCCACCTCCCTAAAGGCTGGGGCTACACCCAGCCCTAGAATCAGGGAATAGAAATGCTCTCCCTGCTCCTTCCACCCTCACACCTCATGGCCTTATTTAACAGGCCACAGGTTTGATTACAAAAAATCAAATCAGCTGATTCTAGCTGAACCATGGCTGGACCAGGATTAGGGAGTAGGACCAAAACAAGGAGAATGTAAAACCCATGAAGCCCACACGTGGGTCTCCTCCTTAGTTGACAGGGTGGGATCAAAGGTCCTTTCAGTGTAAATATTTTAGGATCTCCCTGCTAAATCCCCTCCCAGCTCTGACCTTCCTTATTCTAAGCCCCTTCCCAGCTATGGTGTTCTCTGTTCTAATGTCCTTCTCTGTTCTAAGCTCCCCTGCTCCCCTGGCTCTGTCCTTCCTTGTTCTAAGCTCCCTCCCAGCTCTGATGTTCTCTGTTCCAAGCTACCCCCCTCCCCTAGCTCTGACATTCCCAGGTCTTTTTTTGTAAACTGACATCCTGTGGACTCAATAATCTCTATGGGGGCAGCTAGGTATCGCAGTGAATAGAGCACTGGCCCTGGAATCAGAAGGACCTGAGTTCAAATCTGGCCTCAGACACAAAAAACTAGCCCTGTGACTTTGGGCAAGTCACTTAACCCCAATTGCCCTACCTTCCCCCCCTCCAAAAACAAACAAACAAAAAAAAATCAATTTATTTGGGTTGGCTTGAATAGAGCACCGGCCCTCAAGTCAGGAGGACCTGAGTTCAAATGTGGCCTCAGACGCTTAAACACTTACTAGCCCATGTGACGTTGGGCAAGTCACTTAGCCCCAGTTTCCCACCAAAAAAAAAAAAAAAGCAAAAAAAAAATCTCTATGGTTCTTGGTTCTTTCCAGCTCGAATAGGATCCGTAAAGAAGACAAAACCCAGAATGTCTTCGTTCCTTCAGGGCTGAGCCATGGATAGCAGGGTCCTCTGAGGAGGAAGAGGAAGAGGAAGAGGGAGGCCCGTTAAACAGGCCGCCGAGGCAGCTGAGCAGGACAGCAGCCGGCTCCCTGTGCCTTTGATCTCCTGCCTGTCTGAGGAGGAGCTGGGAACGAGCTGATTGGAATTAGAAAAATGCCTCACATTTTTTTCTCTTGACTGATGGTTTTGTACTTAGCTCACAGACTATCCAATTAACCCCTGGCCAGCCTTTGGGTACGTGCAGGATTGGTGATCCAGCTCAGAGCACCCAATTCTAGAGACCTCTGAGAGCAGGAGGGTTCTTAGAGCAAGCACTGTCAGAGCTGGGGGGAGGGTGCTTAGAACAGGTGCCCAGAAAGCTGTCTCCCCGAGACGCCTTTTTTCCTTCATGTTTTTGTTCAAAATCAATAACACTGGTGAGGGCTGCATGCCCCAGAATTCTCAGAGGGCTAAGAAGTCTCCCCATCGGACATCACACCACCCCTGGCTAATTCTGAATTCATTCATTTCCTCGGGGAGTAGAAGCTTGGATTCCATAGAAGTGCAGTTGGTCAGAGCTGGAAAGGCCCTTTGAAATTGAGATCGACTCTGCTTTACAGAGGGGGAAACTGAGGTACAGAGGCTACCCCAAGCTCACACAGGGAATCATTGCAAAAGCTGTTGGCCATCCACTCCACACTTGTAGAATTAGTCTCCTTGAGATGCCTTAGCTAAGCCTCAGGCTTCATTCATTTACCTTCCAAAGGGCATTCTCTCAATGGCTAGTGGGTTCATCATCAGCTCAGCCGATAAATGCCAACACCCGTCTGGCCCCTGGCATTCTACCCTTCCCATATCCCTGCCTGGATATCTTACAACTCAATGCAGCACACTTAGGGTTGTAGATGTGAAGTTGGGAGGGACCTTAGGGGTCATCAAGGCCAACATTTTACAGATGGGGAAACTAAGATACAAGAAGTTAAGTGATTTGCCCAAGGACACATGGACGGTCGAACCAGGACTTGAATCCAGGCCCTTTGACTCCAAACCCAGCACTGCTCATACTACACCACACTGATGAATAATAACATGTAAGTTCCTTCAGGTCAGTCACTCCTTGTGTCTTTGTAACATCTCCTTCTAGCACGGTGTCATTGAATAAATGCTGATTCATTGGTTTAATACGTGCATGCACACACATGCACAGGGTGTCCCAAAAACCTCAGTGCATTTTAAGCTTCAGTAACTTTAGATAGCTTGAAGTTGCACTTAGACTTTTGGGACACTGTGTCTCACACACGTATGTACATATACATACATGTGTGCATGCACAGGCATACATATACACATACATATGTGTGCGCACACGCATATACACGCACACATTCTCACACCCATAATATCTAACAGAAGAACTATCTGATCTCTCAAACTGTCTGGAGCCCCCACAGAGCCAGGGGGCGAATGGCCAGCTCCCTTAAAGGTGCCCTTCTTACACCTCTAATTATTTCTTTTGGACCCAGCCTGTGATCTCATGAACATTGGGAGTTTCCCGACTAGAAATCGTCCTCTACCAATACAGAATTGTATTTTCTCTGCCAGGTCTCGACTTAGAGAGTTGGGGGCTGGGGCCCTGAAAGGTTAGGTAATAAGGATCATCGCTGATGTTTTTACAGTGCCCACTGTGTGCCAAGCTTACAAAGCACCTACTCTGTGCTAAGTGTTTTACAAATTCATCTCATTTGATCATCACAACAACCCTAGGAAGCAGGGGCTGTTATTATACCCATTTTACAGATGGGGAAACTGAGGCTTGCCCAGGATCATGAAGACAGCATGTCAGAGGAGGGACTTGAACTTGGGGTTACTCTGTCACTCTAAGGTTCCTTCCTCACACCTCTCTGAGGTACTCCAGGGCAAGGATGATTCACCCCATTTTAAAGGTGAGGAAAGCGAAGCTCAGAGAGGGTCACCAAGCAGGGTTTCTTCCGCCAGGTTTTCTCCCTTTCTGTGTCCCCCCAAGCCAAGCTGCTTCTGACACATGTTGCAGGCCACTTGGACACCCTATCCCCAAGGGTCCCATTTCTTCACAGAAGAACCTCTCACTTCCTTCCCGGCAGCAGCAGCTGGTGACCCCAGGTTCCCGGGAAGAGAGAGATCTACCCAGTGAGGTCAGCCCCTCACGTCAGCCTCCCGATTTCCCTGCTGTGGCTGGAGCAAGACTGGGAAGAGACAGCTGAGCCTGGGCCAGGCCCGGAGGAGGTCTGATCCCCAGCCTTCCCACAGGCCCGGAGAACCCTGGCCAAACCACAGGCAGCTGAGATGGAGCCCGGGCCAGGCCCTAGGGGTTCTCAGCCCCTAAGCTCCCCACTGTCTGGCGCTTGAGACCCCACCCGCCCCCAGCCCAGATTCCAGACAGTCCTGGGGGCTGGTACAGTGGAAACAGCCCTGGCCCTGGAGTCAGCAGCCCAGGTTCAAGTCCTTCCTGTGATGCCTCCTCCAGCTCTGAGCTCGAGCATGTCCCTGAAGGGTCTCAGGCCTCTGTTTCCTGATGTGTAAAGCTTGGACTAACTGGCCTTGAAGGTGTCCCCTAGATCTGGGACCCCTCCAGCACCCCCTCTCATGGATCCCCCTTAGGTGGCCAGAAACACTTCCCAGAGGGCAGCTTTGTCTCTGCCCAGCTGCTTTTTATTCCATGGATGCTTTAGGGTTTCTGAGCACATCAGAAGAGGTCCAGTTATCATGGAGATAGAGACAGAAACTTGGCAATTGACCTCAGGAACCAAAGAATAAAGCCCAGTGAAGTGACTGTCCCCCACTCAACAAAGACCGTTTGGACGTGCTGCCAGGTGGCAGCCATCAGCTGAACAAGCAGGCTGTCAGCTGAGAACAGGAGCAAACGTCCAGACAGAGCCCGCAAGCCCTCTCAGTGCTGGTGGGGGAAGTTCCTCCATCACTCCGGCATTTCAGGCTAGGACCAAACACCTGAGAAATCCCTCTCTGGAACTGAAGGCCCTGGGTTTAATCTTGACTCTCCCACTTGCTAGCTGGGTCAACTTTGCCTTGGTCTCTTTGGGCCTCACTTTTCTTATCCATAAAATGGGGAGAATCCTATTACACACACACACACACACACACACTCACACACACACGTGCACACACATGCATACACACACACACATACATACACACTTTGCAAACCTTCAAGCATTTTTAAAATTCTAGCGATCACCATCGTGATTACCTGTGCCTCAGTTTCCCCCATTCTTCACTTTTACAGGTTTGCACCCCCAGGGTTACACTGGACTTCTCATCCTTCCTTTCAGTATCCCGTCAGTTGCCAATTGTTGAAATTTAGACCTCCCACCCTTTCTTCCTTCCCCCCTCACCTGGACAGTCTGTTTGGGCCCCCTGCCTCAAGTCTTCCACCATATTAATTTATCTTTATTTTTTTTTTTTGGAGTATGGGGCAATTGGGGTTAAGTGACTTGCCCAAGGTCACACAGCTAGTAAGTGTTAAATGTCTGAGGCCACATTTGAACTCAGGTCCTCCTAAAGCCAGGGTCATTGCTCTATTCACTGTGCCACCTAGCCACCCTCTATTAATCTATCTTCTCCACAGGGATTTTCCTAAAGCAACCCCCTCATGCCCATAACTCCATTGGTCTCTCCTGCCCCTGGTCTCTCCTACACTTCTGGTCTTCTTGCTGGACCTTAGTTCTCTTCCAGAAAAACCATGGTCTGGTCACACTGGCCTGCAATCAGAACACCCCATTTCTCACCTCCACTCCTTTTCACTGGCTGTGCCCCCCACCAGGAATGCACTCCCTTCTCACTGCTGCGTCTTTCTGAAACCCCTGGTTTCTTTCAAGTGTCATTTTGAGTAGCACCTTCTATATGGAGCCTTCCCTGACCTCCCCCTGCCCCTCGCCCTATCCTGGCTGGCGTCCTCCCTCCCCAAACTCCCTGGCATTCATTTTGTATGTTGTTTCCTATTTTCTATGTCGACATGCTTCTCCATTAGCATGGAAGCTTCTTGAGGGCAGGGACCGTTTTGTCCTTGTCTGTGTAGCCCCAGCTTAGCAATGCGTTGCAGTTGGCGTTTAATAGATGCTTGTTGCTTGCTCTATTGGTATGAGAGTTGAGGGGGCCAGACTAAATGGCCTCTGGGGTTTCTTCCCCCTCCCATGACCCTTCAATGCTTTGCAGTTTATAAAACAGTCCCCACCATTCACTTGTGAGGGGAGTCTCTGATCGAATTTGATCTGCTTACCATAGTCCTACTATATAGATATGGCAGCCTGGTGACATGGGCAGTGAGTCAGTCTCAAAGCCAAAGAAATGAGTTCAAGTTCCACCAGTGAAATAGCCCAGCTGCGTGGCTCTGGACAAGTCACCTAACCTCTCAGTAAAGTTGTCTAAGGTTATGCTGGGGAGGAGCTGATAGCCTGAATTGGTAGAGGGAGCTGAGTACCACATCGGGACCTCCTTTCACCAATGAAATGATACGTCCAGAACAAAAAAAGAAATAAATCAAATGTCAAGCATTGTATTAGGCTCTGGAAGCGCAAAGACAAAAATTCTACCAGGAAAGAAAAACTGTACTCAGATAAAAATATACACAGTAAACCTGAAGTGATTTCAGTAGGTAGTGAGAAGCCCAAAGGATTAGCAGAAACACGAAAGACCTTATATAAGAGGTAGGGGTAAGCCTTCGAAAAGAATCAGGAACTCTAAGAGACAGAAATGAAGAGGGAGAGTGCATGCCAGGCAGGGGGTACAGCCTGGGCAAAGACATGGAGGTGAGACATGTGCACAGATAAGAGGAAGTGAGGCAGTCTGGCTGGAACATAGCATACGGTAGTGATGTGAGATCAGTCTGGAAAGACATGTGAGAACCAGACTGGGAGGGGTTCTTAATGCGCAACAGAGCATTTGTATTTGATCCTAGGGGTAAGAGGGAGCCATGGAAGCTTCTTGAGCAGTTGAGTTGAGGGATAGGGTCAGACCTGTGCTTTGGGAAGATCACCTTGGCAGCCACGTGGAGGCCAGACTGGAGAAGGGAGCTCTGGAAGCGTTCTAGCTAGGCTGAGGCGTTCTGTTCCCTGGGAGGCCTGATGCATCAGCTCCTAACACATTTACAAAGATTAAGACTGATCTCTTCTGTGACCCAGGACTGCCATTTGCCTATATGTACAGGTGGTCCCCTTCTTGATTGCCCTCGCTGAAACAAGGAGGAGCAAGCTGACCTGGAGGATGGATCCAGGCCAGAGGAATGTGCATGGGGTAGCCAACAGGCTGTCCAACTCTCCCTGCCGGCTGGCTTTGCACAAGGCCCCAGGGTCCTGACTCTCCATTTCTCCAAGCATCTGGTTCTCAAAGACAGAGGAGGCGCCAGCTGGTTTGGCTCAGTCTAGAGTGAACGCAAATGGCCGTAACCTGGGATCCCACCCTGTGGAGGCTGTCAGGGCCCCAGGCAGCCCATCAGCTCACCAGCCTCTAATCTGCTCTGCCTCCACACTCCCAGGAAGAAACTTTGTGAGCCTTAATTTATCTGATGGGAGGGGGGGAGCAGGAGAAGTGTGTATGTGGGGTGGGAAGGGTATTACTGATACACTGACAGGCTGGGCCCGCGGAGGGAGAGCTCAGTGCAGGAAATAGAGCACAGGGCTTGTGTGGAGACCAGGCTTTCAATGCCTGCCACTTACTAGTTGTGTGACCTTGAGAAAGTCACTTGACCACCGCCATCTATAAAATATCAGTAACTGATTTTGCATTCCCAATCTCCCAGGCTGTCATGAGCATAGCTCTTTATTGGGTCATAAGATTTAGGGACCTCACAGGCTGCCTAGTCCAACCACCCCATTTTCCAGATAAGGAAACTGAGGCCCTTCCCTCCTTTGACAGAGGAGTGAGCTGGCACTATTATTGTCTATGTAATGCAGATGGGGAACCAAGGAGGACAGCAGTTTGGTTGCTTGTCCCATGTCACACAGCTAGTAAGAATCAGAACCAGGATTTGAACTCAGGCCAAAGGTCCTTCTTCCACAGCATATTAAGGTATGGCAGCTCCATTCTATGGATAAATGACTTTGCTAGGGTCCCACAGCTCTCTGGACCCTAGTAGCGTCTGCAGCATCTTCTCTGCTAAAGGACCGAAACCTTCACAAAGGACTATGGGTATGTTTTCCCACTTATTTCCAAAGTGCTTTGCATCCATTATCTCATTGGATCCTGACCACAGACAGCCCTGGGACGGAGACAGGGCAGGGATCCCAGAATCCCAGAGCTGGGAGGGACCTTTGAGGCCCTCTCTTCCAACCCATACTTGACCCTACCACCGCATGAACACACACACACACACATACACAGACTCTCTGCTCAAACACTTTCTCAGACAAACAAGAATCCCAGAGAGGTCAGAGGAATGCCCCAAAGTCACACAAGTGGCCGAGTTGCATCTGAACCCCTCTTTCCTGACTCTGTTACTCCCCAGACATCCAAGGCCTACGACCAACAAGATTGGGTTCATGGCTGAGAGGACCTCAGGGGCCATCTCACCTGCCTCATTTTATGGGTAAGAAACTAAGTCCCAGAGGAGACATGGCCTGCCTAAAGTGACACAGAGCTGAGATTTCAGCCCAGGTCCCCTGCCTCCAAATCAATCCTTCTTCCCATCATATGGCACAGCGTTCCTTCCCCTCTCCTTCTACCCTGATGAGAAGCAGGGAAGGAAGTAGCATCAGGAAGTGAGGAGCTGCAGAGAGGGCAGATTCTCCTCTCCAGCCCCTTTGTAGCAATGACTTGGCCACTGACATAGGGCATGTGGGCCACCATGGGCCAGAGTCAGAGTGACAGTGCCTGCTGGCTAACTTACTGAAAACACCAGAGGTTGGGAGGTGCTTTTAATAGAAAGAAATCAATAGAGTCTTCTCAGCCAAGGTGAGACGCTATGGATGGGGAACATACCCTCCTAGGCTTGGCCAATGTGTTGGCTAATTTTGCTAACGCGCTTTTCTCCCTCTTTCTTTTTTTGTATTCTTTGTTGCTGGGTAATTGGAGTGCCAATATATATGCACAAACATGTGTGTATAATACACAATGCATATGTCAACACACATATATAGCAATACACACACGACACACGTAGGGATATATCCATGGAAGAATATATTGTATATTAAATAATATATTATTTATTATTTTATATAATAGTATATAATAATACAGAAATGAAATATTATATATGGATATGTGTATGTATATGTATGTATATGTGCATATGTACACATACACATACACATCCATATAGGAATAGGACCTGACCCTGCGGTTTTCACTGATACAGGGAATTCTCAGATAAGGAGTCTCCCTGTATCAATGCAGGCCAGCACTCTATATGCAATTTATAGCCTTAGAGAGTAGCCTAGAGCACAGAGAGGTTGTGACTTGCCCAGAATCCCACAGCCAGGATGTGTCAGAGGTAAGATTTGAACACAGCTCTCCTTAGCTTTATGGACACTATTCTATGTCACTTCTCTTGGAAATGAAGTGGATGCCCTGTCCCTGGAAGTCTTTAAGCAGAAGATGGAGGACTAGTGTTCAGGAGCTCCTCCGATGGGGGCTCCTCCAATGAATAGTCTTTAAGCAGAGGATGGAGGACTTACCCTTGGATGTGAAAATAAAAGAGATCAATACAACTTTTAAAATAATAATAATCTTCAAAAAAGGGCACTCAAGTTAACTGCCATTCCTGGAAAGATTTGAGTTGATTATTTGCCCTGTGGCTCCACTGGCCATCTGTCATTGTGACTTCCCAGACCCAAACATCCTTCCCTGGATACCACTCCTTCTGTGAGCTGTCTTCCATTATTGGAATGTAAGCTATGTGAGGGCAGGGACTGCCTTGTTAGCTGTAGTTCTAGCATGGTGCCTGGAACATAAGTGTTTAATAAATACTTTATCATTCATTTATTCACTCACTCACTCACTTACTCATTCACTCATCCATTCATTCAAAGCCAGTCCTTCTCTGGCTGCATCAAGAAGCATCAGTCATGCTCACTGAAGTCATGAATCTCAACCAAAGATTCTGAATTGGAAAGGACTTCAGAGTTCATGTTGACTTTCATTTTAACAAAGAGGAAATAGATGTCCAGAGATATCATCTGATTGGTCCACACACAGCAAGGTAAACAGCTGAGGTGGGATGATAAGTAACAGACATTACCATAGAGGAAGCTAGTTGACACAGCAGATAGACCACTGTACCTGGAGTCAGGAAGACCTGAGTTCAAATCCAGCCTCTGCCACTTACTAGCTGTGTGACCCTGGGCAAGTCACTTCACCTTATTTGCCTTAGTTTCCTCATCTGTAAAATGAAATGGAGAAGGAAATGACAAACTGTTCTAGTATCTCTACCAAGAAAACCCCAAATGGGGTCACAAAGAGTCAGACAAGACTGAAAAATGACTGAAAAATAAGTGACTGTAGTGGGCTCTACATTTGCAAAGTCCTTTGTATACAGGATCTCATTTATCCCTAAAGCAGCTCTGTAAGATAAGGGTACTGGGTAGGATTATCTACTCTCTATGGATGAGGAAACTGAGGTTCAGAAAGGTCCGGTAACTTTCCTGGGTCACAAAACTAGTAAGTGTTAGAAGAAGGACTTGAACCCATGTTTTCTTAACTCTAAAGTGCAGTCCTCTAGCCACTGATTGAAAACTCCATGCTGTTGGCACTGCCCTGTTCAGTTTCTGTCTCTGAGAGGAGCAACAGGGATTTTTTTTTCAGGAAGGATATAATTGACATCAGAGGTTAGGGATCATCCCAACCTCTTGGTCTCCCTTAATGACCTGTTAGACATCTGCCATCCATGCATTTATCTAAATCCTTCTCAACTCTGTCCCTGCTTTTGGCCTGGGCCCCTTCTTTGGTTAATGACTTCCATACGTTTCCTCTCTCCATATACCGTCATTTCCAGTTTATCCTGAAGCCACACAAATAAACAAGTAGCTCAAATGACCAATGATTTCTTTCTCGAGATTTCATGATGAGGATGGATGGAGAAGCACAGATTGTTGCAGCATGAAGGGCCACCAGTGGGCACTGCTCATTGGAGGAGCCCCCAAATACTAGACCTCCATCCTCTGCTTAAAGACAATTCATTGGAGGAGCCCCCATCGGAGGAGCCCCTGAACACTAGTCCTCCATCTTCTGCTTAAAGACTTCCAGGGACTGGGTATCCATTTCCCCCACAACACAGCCCAGATCATTTTCATCAGCTCTCATCATGAGAAAGTTTTCTGGGTCTCACCAAAGTCCACCTCTCTGCAATTTCTGCCCATTTCTCCTAGTTCTGCCCACTGGGACTAAGCAGAGCAAGGCTAATCCTTCTGCTGGATAGCCCTTTGTGTACTTGTCCCCCCTAATTTTTCTCTTCTTTACGTTATCAATGTCATTCCTGAAGTGAGGCTTTTTGAACTGAACACAACATTCTGAACATGGTCCTACCAATCACTCAGTCAAAAAACAGTGAGAGGAGGTGGAACCATAGGAAATTTGAGGAGGGATGACAAGGTTTGGAAGAGCCACTGTGGAGAATGGGATAGAATATTGATAAGGGAGCAGGATTGCCTAGCAGTAGTGAGGGCCCAGCTGAAGTTGTGTAACATAAATTTGTAGTGAACCCAACCAGAATGATTACATGATTTTCTCCAGTTCAGCAACACATGCACAGGAAGGAAAGTGGGGGCGGGGGGGAGCAGCATAAGGCAGAGATTTGACTGGGCATAATCTGTGATAAGGGGGCTAAGGATTTAAAAGGGGATGGGAAAAGTAGAGAGAAGGGTTAGTGCAGAGGAGAGAGAACTGAAGGGTAGGAAGATCAGAGGTCACAGTGTAGATGAAAAGTAGGATTTGGTGAGGGCAGGAAGAGGAATGATTGTTGGGTGGATAAAGGGATTTCAGAATTCTTCAACATGGAAGTGGTGCATTTGCAGGTGAGGGCAAATGGAGGGTTTGACCATCTTTGTGTGTGACTGAGGGAAGTGAAGGAGGAGCTTGTAGGAAGTGAGCAGAAGGAGGAACTGAGTGGTTAGGGTGTTTGAGGGAAGGTCAATGTGCATATCAAAGTCACCTGGTAGGAGGGAGAAATCAAAAGGAGAGGAAAATTGTGAGCCAGGTACAGAGCTCATTGAGGAAGGAAGGGGAGTGACCTGGGTTCCGGGTAGGTAACAGGTGCTAGGATTTAGGTTAGGTGGGAGATGTGGATTGGATAGGCCTCAAAGGAGGAGAGATTATGGAGAGATGGAGGGAGAGGGTGAACCTGGAAGGGACGAAGGGGAGCAAGGAGGATTTCGCCTTCCTTACTTGGACCAGTAAGATGAGTCCTTCCTCACTCCTGGGAGCTACTACTCTCTTAATTTAGACAAGTGGTACATGTATTTATTTGATAATGATAGCTCACATTTATGCAAACTTTTAAGCTTTGCCAAACAGATTTGCACAGATGAGCTCATAAAAACTATGCTAGGTGATCTTTAAAGGGATCATTACCTGCCTTGTTTTACAAATGAGGAAACTGAGACCAAAAGAGATTAGATTTCTTGCCCAGGATCACACAGCAAGTAAATGATGTCTGAGGAGGGATTTAAAACCAGGTCTTCCTGGTTTTTCCCCTTGTGTTCTACCTACTCCACAAGTAGCTCTGACATTCCCTGTTCTAAGATCCCTCCCAGCCCTGACATTCTAAGTTCTAGATTCTAAGGCCCACCCCAGCTCTGACCTTCCCTGTTCTAAGCCTCCTCTGAGCTCTGACATTCCCTGTTCTAAGCCTCCTCCCAGCTCTGACATCCCCTGTTCTGAGGCTCCTCCCAGCTCTCACATCCTTTCCCCCTTCCAGACCTTTTCTGGAGGTCATTGGAGGGAAAGAGGACAACTTAAGGCTCTCTGTCCCCACTTCAATCCCTGGGTCAACCGTGGAGCTGGGGGCAGCCCCCTCAATAGCTTTCATTTCTCCTTCCTAGTTCAAAGTCTGACTCTCCACCCCTGAAACCACTTTCTGCTCTTTCCTAGAATTCTCTGAGGGAAAGTGATGCGTCTTTCACTTTCTGTTTCTCGAGGGTCACACATCCTGCAGAGTTCATTTCCCGAAGGTTGGCTTACTTGGTGGTTTTAGTTCACATCAGAGGCTCCACCTGGCATCTGGGGGGCAGGGGGGGGGCTTCCTCTTTGCACCTCCCCCACCCCACTCTCTTGAAACCTTTTCCAGCTAGTCACAGCTAAGAGTTTGCACAGGCTCATTTTCATCTCTCTTCCTCTTCCAGTCATCCAACAGCTTAGAGCCAATGCTCATTCCCTGTGCTGAATGCACTGCCTTGGGTCAAACAGGCAACCCTGTAAATGGCAGGGCTAAGATTCAAACTCTGGTCTTCTGACTCCAGAGAAGCATGCAGCCAATTTCTTTCTTAACAATTAAACTAAACACATTTTTCAAAGTATAAAAATCTATCCTGTCTCCCTTTTACTTCCCTCTCCCCTGCTTTGGAACAAAAGAAAAACAAAATTCTTATCACAAACAGGCATAACCAAACAAACAAATTCCTGATATTGCCTGTGCCCAAAACATGTATGTCTCACTCTTTACCCTGAGTCTGTCACCTTGTTATAAGGACATGGATAGCACACTTCACTGCAGATACTCTGAAATTGTGATTGCTCACTGCAAGGATCATTTAAGCCTTTTCAAGTACTTAGTCTTTATAATGTTGTTAGTGTAGAGATCGTTTTCCTGGTTCTGCTCACTTCACTTTGCATCAGTTCATAGAGGTCTTTGCAGGTTTTTTTTTTTTTTAAAGCAATTGGGGTTAAGTAACTTGCTCAAGGTTACACGGCTAGTCATTATTTATTCGTGGGTGCTCATTTTCTGAGGCCAGATCTGATCTCAGGTCATCCAAACTCCGAGGCCGGCGCTCTTACTCACTGCGCCACCTAGCCGCCCCTTAAGGGCAATTGGGGTTAAGTAACTTGCCCAAGGTCACATGGCTAGGTTTTTGTTTGTGCGGATTAAGTGTCGGAGGCCGGCTCAGAACTCAGGTCCTTCTGATTCCAGGGCCGGCGCTCTATTCACTGGGCCACCTAGCCGCCCAAGTTTTTGTTTTTTTTTAAACCATTCTGCCCTTCAATCTTATATCCTAATAATTTTCTGTCACAATCATAGGCTACAACTCATTTAGCCATTCCCCAGCTGATGAGCACCCTTTCACTTTCCAATTCTTTGCCACCACAAAAAGAGCTCCTATAAGTATTTTTGTACATGTGGGTCCTTTTCATTCTTTCGATTCTTTGGGATCACATAGTTTCTTGAGCCATTGTATGAAGGACTGAGGAGAGACTTGTGAGAAGTTGGTCTCATAATGGCTAAGGCCTTTGTATCTCCATTTCCTCATTTGTAAAAGGAAGGGGTTGGACATAGGGGCTTCTAAGGCCTCTAGCTCCAAATCGATGTTCCACCAATCAGTGAGCTCTCATTAAATACTTACTCTGTTCCAGGAACTAGGTTAGAACGTAAGGACTCAACACAAAAACTTGAGAGAACCAAGGAGGTGGAGGGAAGGGATCAGAGGATGTTGGCCAGGTGCAACAAGTCTGCATTCCATCAGCTAACTGGATTTTTTTCCTGTCTATGCATGGCTGCTTCTGGCTCCTTGGTCCTCAAGTGGTGCCAGGGAGCAAGACAGGCAGGGAAATGGAAGAAAACATCAAGAGTTCAGCAGCATGGTGAAACAAGGCATGAAGATGTCATCACACTTATTTCTTGTCAAACAGGCAGTTGTTCATAGTCATGGGGTTAACCAAGAGAGCCACCCAAAAGACAACAAAGGATTGTGAATTTTGCTTTGAACAAAGATGGAAAGAGAGGAGAATCTTTTTTTGTTTGTTTGTTTTGTCTTTTTTTTTTTTTTGAGGATGGAAGACAGGGCAATGGGGTTAAGTGACTTGCCCATGGTCACACAGCTAGGAAGTGTGTCAAATGTCTGAGGTCAAATTTGAACTCAGGTCCTCCTGACTCCAGAGCCAATGCTCTATTCACTGTGTCACCTAGCTGCCCCAAGAGGAGAATCTTGCAGTGACCTATAGAGAGTATGCCATGTTTGTGTTTCTGCTGGTATTGAGCAGCATATATTGTTTTTGCCAGTACAAATGCAAGCTGGTCCTGTTCTCTGGGACAGAGGAATGAAGCAAGCATTTATTAAGCCCTACTGTGTGCTCGAAAGGCACTGTGTTTAGCACTTTACAATTATGATCCCATTTAATCTTCACCACAACCCAGGGAGGTAGGGGCCACTATTGTCCCCTTTTTACAGATGAGGAAACTGAAGTAGACAAAGATAATATGACTTGCTTATGGTCACACAGGTAGGAAGTGTCTGGAGTGAATAGAAGAAGGCATTTCCTATAAAGGTGGGGCAGCTCAGCTCTCACGTTCTTGATTTCCTTTCCCAAGAAGAATGGTTTTCAGAGTGAGAATGTCAGGGCCAAAATGAATTCTTTGAGAAGAATGGTTTGACCTAGATGGTCTTTGGGATCTCTTCTGCCTCTGAAATTCTGTGGTCTTGTGAATGGCAGCCCCAAGACAAGAGAGGAGACCACCAGCCACCATGTCGCTGCCCTTATAGAGTTCAAACCGCCAGACTCAGACAACATCGTGGGGTATTGAAGGAACAAGCAGATTCGATTACTGAACCATGATAGGTGACCTTTAAAAGATGAGAGAGCTAGAGATACCCTGGGACTGGAAAAGGGAAAATGTGGTCCCAGATTTTTTTTTAAAGTTTAAGTGGAGGGTGGGGAAGAGGTTAGATTCTGTAAACTATTGGCTGGTCTGCCAGATTTCATTCTTGACAAAAATCTGGAACATACTAGTAAAGGGATGGTAAATAAAAATGCAGAAAGGGAAGCAGTAATCACAAAGAGTCATCATTGCTTTATCAATGCAAGAACAGGTGCAATCATTGCTTTATCAATGCCAGAATCACCTCATTTCCTTTGCCGACAGAGGGGAGATGCCCGATTTCTACAAAGCACTGGGGATGGGTAGCCCAGAGGAGAGAAGAGTCAGAGCTGAGGGGAAGGGCCCCTCTAGCAGCCTTCACTATTTGAAAGACACTTCCTTGGAAGAGCATGAGACCTGTTCTGTTGGGGTCAAGAGGGCAGAAGGAGGAATTGTGGGGGCAGAAATCACAGAGAGACAGAGTAAGGTTTGAGGTAAGGAAGAGCTTTCTAACAACGAAAGCTGTCGAGTGGAAGAGGTGGTGGCTCAGTGGTTAGCATGCTGAACCTGGAGTCAGGAAGACTGGAGAGGAAATCCAGCTTCAGATACTTCCTAGCAGTGTGACACTGAGCCCGCTGCCACTCACCTCTGTCAACTCAGTTTCCTCATCTATAAATGGGGATTATTATAGCACTGACCTCCCAGTGCAGTGAGGATCAAATGAGGTCGTCTTGGTAAAGTTCTTTGCAAGTCACAAGGCGGCAGTAAATGCTGCCTGCCATTATTATTCTTCATTTTACATTGCTTGGATTCCTCTCCAGAGGGCTTTGAGTAAAACCTCGATCACTGCTGCTAGGCAATGAGAAAAGATCCTTGGTCAGGGATGGGTTGGACTAGGGGGCCTCTGAAATCCCTTCCAACTCCTGCCTTCTGGGACTGCCTGCCTCTGAAGTTTAGTTCCCTCATCTGTCAAATGGGGAGAGTAACCCCCATCCGCAAACCAATAACTGACATTTATCATCTCATTTTGTCCTCCCAACAGCCCAGGGAGGTACGTGGGCCACTCCTTCATCATAGGGACAAAATCCATTTTGTGGTAACTGTCCATAAAGCAAAAATACCTATAATGACAACTCTATTTCCACTCATTTTAATGTTCCACTTCTGGATCCGCACCCCACCGCACCCCAAACCTCACCACCTTTTTACCCAGCCACTTTCCAATAATAAATACATGTCTATTTAGTCGATAACACTTACTGAAATTGTCATTTTCGGTTTATTGCTGCCAGTTTCACTTCATGTCCTGAGACCATCCCATGGACGTCACCAGCAGAATGTGGGTCTTGTGAAGAGTCGGCATGGCTTCCTCAAGGACTGGCCCCACCAGACTCCTGGCCTGCTCGCCACCTCCAGAGAAAGGACTGATGAACTCTGAGCACAGAATGAAACAAACCCTTTTTTTGGTTGTTGTTGCAACACGGCTAATATGGAAATATGGTTTGCGTGACTCTACATGTATAATTGACATCATATTGTTTGCCTTTTCAATAAGTGGGGGAGGAGCTGGAGGGAGGGAGAGAAGTTAGAACTCAAATTTTTAAAAAATGAATGTTAAAAATAAATAAATAAAAGTAGTTCATCAAATGTAGAAAAAAAACCTTTGGAAGAACCCTGCTGCTAGATCTGTGGGTCAGATTCTATGGGCATGATGTACTTAGATTTCCATCAAGCATGTAATAGCTTCTCATGTTATTTGTATTGCCAGGATAGAGGGACATGTGCTCAATGGTACTATTGTTAGGCAGATTTAGAAGCAGTTCACAATGTTGGGAGAAAGAAGGGAAGGCTATTGTCACAGTAAGTGGACCCTTTCTAGGGCATTTGGGAGAGGACCTGGGCAAGAGTCACCCAAGAAGGGCAGGTATGAAGGAGTTACAATCAGCATCACTGAAGGGAACACCTAGATCAATGAGATCCCAGACCTATGAACATATTTGGATATGCTTTTGGATGGGAGAAAAATATGGCCTGTGGGTATTGAGTGTAGGGGTGGGGAGAAGAGAGAAGCGGATTGAGTCAGTCTGCTGGCAAGGATAAAGAATGTGAGAGTGGGACAGTGAAGAAGAATTTGTACAGGATGGGGGGCCAGGATGCTATGATACTTGCTCCCCCAACTGTGAACAGCAAATATTGATTTAGTGCCTACTGTTAGCAAGTCTTCAGAACCCCGTATGTTTTATGGAAAACACAGGGAAGCTGTGACCATCTGATTCTAGGACACCATGGGGATTCTCTTTCCATTACAGTTACCCCGGTACAGAGAAGAACAGCTACCTCTAAGTGGAACTGTCTTTATCAACCTGATTCTCACCAACCAACAAAAAAGGAAGTGGTTACTGGGGCCAAGAATGCTAGGAACCTCGTGCAGGGAAGTGACCCCTCCATCTCTGAACCTGGGAGGGAGGAGGAGGAAGCCCCTGGCATGGCTCTGGGGGGCACAGATTTTTACACCATGGCCAGACTGTTCATGCCTGCTGCTGGGTTCAGCCTCCTGACTCTCTGAGGTTCCTTCTGCACTTCCCCAAACCCCACCCTCATCCCAGGCTCCTGGAGGCTCCAGTGCCACAAGGCTGGCCACTCCCTGCCCAGTCCTGACCATGAACCACCCCCCCTGGCTCCATCCACCTCTTCTCCTACTCTTCAGCTATTGAGGAGAGACAGGGGAAGTTATGAAACCCTGTGATTATATCCACTGTACATTTGTATTATCTAATCTCAATTGGGCCCCCACTGCAGCAAGGCCATCTTTCTCTGTCCTTAATCAACTCTCGACACCATTGACCAGAGCAGATAGGTGGTGCAGTGGATAGAGGGAGTCAGGAAGACCTGAGTTCCAATCTGACCTCAAATACTTACTAGCTGTGTGACCCTGGGCAAGTCACTTAACCCACTTTGTCTCCATTTCCTCATCTGTAAAATGGACTGGAAAATGAAATGGCAAAGCACTCCAGTATCTTTGCCAAGAAAACCCCAAATGGGGTCCCAAAGAATCAGACATAACTGAACAATAACACCATTGGCTGCTCCAAACCTCCTCTTCTCTCGAGACTCCCATGGCCCCTTCTCCACTGAAGACCTTGCCCATACTGTGAGGCCATCCACGGACACCTCCTTCACATCCTGAACTCCTCTCACATCAGCTCCTCCCCTTGATTTCCTCCTTCACGCTTGTCTCTGTTACAAGACAGCACTTCTCCTTCCCAAGGCCAACTCCCTGGATGCCAGTCATTCATCACCAGCTGCTTTCCACACTGAGTGCCCAGGGACACGTGAAACTGATTCCTTCTCTTTGCCTTCCTCTTGAGCTCGCCTCTCACTGCAGGGTCACTACAGCCTCAGGGCCATCCTCAGCTCCTCACTCTCTCACTCACCCCCTATATCCTATTAGTTTCTCATTCATGCTTGGTCTTCTACTACATCTCTCTCACACCTCCCCTTCTTCCCGCTGAGACAGTCACCCCCTCCCCCGCCCCACCTCTCTGGCTATTTATTACCTCAGACTTTCCACCTCTTTTTAATAATTTATTCTAAATTTAACAAACACCAAACAAAACGAATCCTTCCATATAAATTGTACAACAGAAGGCAAAGATTGTGCTTGAAGCTGTGACTCTATTACACATAGTTTGTGTTTCTTTTGAAATAAAGACGAAATTCAGCACAGGACTTTTAAAGCAGTCCTGATTAGCTGTGATTCCTTCTGGTCTTCCATCATTTTTTTATTTTATTTTTGGGGTGGGACAACACTATTCTTCACTCCCTTCTTCCTTCCACTCCCTTATCAACAACCAATGGGAAAACCAGTTCCTTTTTTTAAGACCCAGCTCATAACAATTATGTCATCAAGTAAAATAAATCCTCATGTTGGCCATGTCCAAAATGTTTGTCTCACTCTGTACCCTGAGCCCTTCTCTTCTCTGCCAGAAAGTAGGTCCTTTCAGTTCCCTTGGAATCACATTTGGTACTTTGGATCAGAGTTCTGAAGTCTTTTAAATATCTATTGTCTTTTAAAAGGTTGTTATTATTGCTTACATTATTCTTCTGGTTCTGCCCACTTCACTCTGTATTGCTTCATACAAGTCTTCCCTAGTTTCTCTGAAGCCAGCCCCTTCATAGTTTCTATATCATTCTAATATCCCATTGCATTCATACAACAAAATTTGTTCAGCCATTCACCAGCTGATGGCTTACCCTCTTGCTTCTTTGCCACCGAAAAAAGAGCTGCTCTGAATGCTTTTGTCCATATGGGTCCTTTTCCTCTTTCTTTGATCTCTTAGGGGATGTAGTCATGGTATCACTGGGTCAGAGGGTATGGAGTTTTTTGACAGTTCCCAACTGCTTTGCAGAATGGCAGACCAATTTATGGATGCCCCTGAATGGTCCTCGAATGTGACTATTCACCACAGCCCCTCCAGCAATCATCATTCCCACCTTTTGAACATCTTTGCCAATTTAATGGGCTCAAGGTTGCTCTATTTTCACAATAGCCTTACCTTAAGTACCTCCCCTCTCCATACCATCCTCCACTCAACTGCCTTTTCCTAAAACCTAGGTCTGACCATGTCAGCATCAATTAGCCACAGTTGTTCCTTACTACCTCTAGGCTCAAATATGGAGTCCCCCATTTGGTATTTAAAACTCTTCCCAACATGGGCCCTTCCTACCTTTCCAGCCTCCTCACTCAAATTCATGTGCTCTCTGTTCTCACAAAATTGGCCTCCATCTTTGGGCCATTGTATTGCCAGTCCCCCCCAAGTCACAAAGCTCTCCTGCCTCACCTCTGCCTCTTGAAATCCCCAGCTTCCTTCAGAGCTCAGCCCAAGCACCATAGCTCCCATGGGACCCTTCACCAAACTGGTTGCCTCCTTTTTCTCTGAGTGACTTCTCAAACTTGGGCTCCTGGGACTGAATATTCTAGTCTACTGGGCCGGGGAGAGGGGCGGGGAGGGGAGATCTGGCTGGTACAGAGGACAGTGGAACCAGCACTTCCTTATTCCTGGAAGCTCTCTTTCACATCACCAAGACTGGACAGACCACATCCACAGACATGGTGAGCACTGGCAGATGGGATTATAAACAATAATTGTTTCATTATTATAACAATTATAATAATTGTTTGTTATTATGAACAATAATAATGGTTGTTCAGCCATTTCAGTCATGTTTGACTCTGCAACCCAATTTGAGGGTTTTCTTGGTAGAGATCCTGGCGTGGCTTGCCATTTCCTTCTCCAGCTCTTTTTACAGATGAGGAAACTGAGGCAAATGGGGTTAAGTGATTTGCCCAGGGTCACACAGCTAGGAAGTGTCTGAGCCTGGATTTGAATTCATGGAGATGAGTCTTCTTAATTCCAAGTCCAGTACTGTATCTAGTGCACCACCTTTAGACATCTCTGAAAAACTTCGGACTAAAGAAGGGAGTTTTACAAGATTGCATAAGGGCAAAAGGTTCCACTTTCTTTTTTCTCCCTAAAATATTGGCTATTTTGTTTTTACATCTCCTTCATTTTCCTTTTTTTGAGGGAATCTTACTTTAAAAAAATTCCACTGGGGCTAGAGCCAAGATGGCAGAGTAAAAGCAGGAACTTGCTTAACTTCCCACACCAACCACCTCCAATGCCTGTAAAATATGACTCTAAACAAATTTTAGAGCTACAGAACTCACAAAGTGACAGAGAGAAACAAATCTCCTGCTGAAGGCAGCCTGGTGGGCTAACAGAAAAGGTCCAGTGCACTGGGCTGGAGGCTGAGCAGTCCAGTGTGAGCCTCCAGACAGGGCAGCCCCAACCATTGGCCCAGACCAGACAGAGCAGACTTCAGGAGACTGAATCACCAGCAGCTGTAGCAGTTTCCAGACTTCTCAACCCATAAACACCAAAGAGAAAGTAAAAGGTCAGTGTTGGAACTGGGTGACCAAAGAGTGTGGTCTGGCCCCTGCCCCCAGGGTGAGTAGCAGAGGTATGGTGGTTGGAGCTGCTGCCTTGCGGCTGTCTCAGGAGCTCCTGGCCTGCAGATAGTGGGGGGGGGCAAGTGACCATTCAGAGAGTAATCACTCTTCCTTTGACCTGCTTGGATCTGGGTCTCAGTCTTGGGTGGTGGTCCTGGGGTATCTGGCCAGTGTGCCAGAGCTTGGGGTGTCTGTAGAGAGGGTGCCCTCCTCATAACCCTGACAACATCTGTGAAAACCCCAGCAATTTGGGACACAGCTCTCTCCACTCTGGAAGCAGAGTTCTACTGTGGCAAAGAGCTCAAAAGTCAAGTAATTGGCTGGCAAGATGGGCCATTTTAAAGAGAAGGGAAATAAGTTTTAATGAAATGGATCTGACATTACATGCAATGTTCCATACCTGTGAACTCTGACCTCTGCAAAGGAGTCTGGGGAAGTGCCTTCTCCTATCTCTTCTTTGATTTTAGTTTAGTTTATTGCTTATAATTTTGCAATTCAATTTCAAGTACTTTGTGGTTTTTGTTCTTTCCATATTACACTGCTCCAGTAGTGTTTCTTTGCATCAGTTCATGTAAATCTTTCCATGCTTCCCTAGGTCATCATGGCATCTGGTACATACACTGTCCCATTGGTTTGCTAAGATGTCATTATTCCTATGGAGGATAATAGGGAGTTGCTCCTGGGAAAAATTGGGAGGCCTGGAACTTGTATGGACATTCTGTAACTGGTTCCAGATGGCCTACCACATACTTGGGAGGAGTCTTTTTTCTTATGTTGTGCTGCCAGAAGAGTCTGAAGCTTCCAAAGGACCTGAGTTGGTACCAGCCATGTAATTGGTGGCATTTGTGTTTGGGAGAGGGAGATGACTCATAACTGGTGAGATTTTTCAAGTGAGGACGTCTTTAAAGACTCTCCCTCAAACATATGGACCCCAAGGAGATCCTCAAGGTTTGGACTTTTGGCCTTTTCATTTGCTCTTTTCCATCCTAGATGCAGGCATTGGAGTCCAGTTGGGGTCAAATTAATAAACTCCATCAACAACGAATGCCATTAATGGGCCTATCTTTCCACAGCCCTTCCAACATCGACTGCTTTTTGTCATCTTTGCCAATTAGTTGAGCGTGAGCTGAAACTTCAAAGCTGTTTTGATCTACTTTTGCTTTATTACTAGCGATTTGAGCAAACTTCCACATGATTTGATAATTTCCTAGCATAATAGTTCACAATGCTTTTTTTGAGAACAGTTTGTTCATATTCTTGGACCGAGTATTCATTGAGGAATAACTCTTGGAAATAACCCCATTTTCTCAAACTGTAGGCCAATGAGCTTGATTTCGATTCTTGGCAAAGTCCTAGGAAAGAAGGATTATGATAGTGAACACTTAGAAAGGTGGAGGGACACCACAGAGATAGCTTGACTTCATTAAGAACAAGTCCTGCCTTGAAAGACAAGGGACTACTGAGGCAGATTGCTCATTGTTTTGGGTGTTTTTACTTGTTTTTATTCATTCAATCTGTAGAATGTGTGTATCTGTGGGAGGAGAGGGAGGTAGGAATTTTTTTCCCCTTCCAGATATGACTGTAATATAAAGACAAAAAAGACATTTTAAAAGTTTTTTTTTAAATAATAAGTCACACCAGGCTAACCCCATTTCTGTTTTTGATGAGATTACATTAAGAGATTAATGAGACACATTAAGAGAATTCTGTACATAGAGGACAGCAAAACATTCAATAAAGTGTCTTGTGCTTTTCATGTGAAAGAGATAGAGAGATGTAGCTTCAAAGAGAGCAGAATCAGAAATGATTGAGCGGGCAGCCCCAAAGCATAGTCATTAACCATTTAATGCCAACTGAAAGGAGATCTCCAGTGGAGTGGCCTTGGCCTGCTTGGCCTGCTCAGTTACATTCTCTTATCAATACAATGATTGATCTTTCTAATGTCATAAGAGTGCAAGTCATGTAGTTATCCAATGTGCCACTGACCCCAAGCTGAGAGGGATCAATGCGCTGAATCTGGTCAAATAGAATTCAATAGGAGTAAATGTAGAATCTTACACTCAGTTTCAAAGAATCAATTTCACAAGTAGAAGACCTGATTTTCAAAAGATTGACTCTATTTATATAGTAATAGATGTATATATAGAAATATGCATTATATGTAGTCATCTAATACCATATATAGCTATAAAGAGAGTAATATATATTATATATAGCTATGCAGAGGAATACGTATCATATATAATTATAAGTTATATATGATGATATATGCCATATCTTTATAGTTATGTTATATATAGCTGTATAGATCTGTTAAATAAAACTATATTATATCTAGCTATAGAAAGCTGCATATGTCATTCATCGCTGTATAGAGTAACACGTGATATGTAGTATGTGTGTAGCTATACATATGTATTTTTAGGAATTTTCATGAACTGCAGACATTGTGAAACTATGTACATTATATTTATCTATATCAATACAAAGTAATATGTTATATAGAACTATATATGTGTTATAGATAGCTATATATAGTAAAATATTTTATATGCACCTATATATCTAGATCGATGTATAGATACAGATTTAGGAGTTTGAGTGAGCTGCAAATTCATTGTGAAGTTGTATATAAATACTAAAGTATTAATATTGTATATGACATTATAATAGATATATAATATTGTATATAATATAATATAAAATTAGTGTAGTATAATATGATACAACACAACACAACACAACACAACACAATACAATGCAATACAATATCATGTAATGTAATATATCCTAACTACTGCCTAGCTATGCACAAATGTATTGTATATCATATGTGGCTTCACCCCTAAAGCTCCCAAATCTTTTTCATATATATTACATACATTGTGTGTATGTGTGGGAGGGCTGGGGCTAGGGATTGCTCTCATTGATACGAGGCCCTCTCCAGTGAGGAAACTCCCTTGACCAGAGCAGGTTGGCACCTTTGTATCATCTCAGACAATCCCCTGGGCACCAAGAGCATGGGTGCCTTCCTCAGGCTCCCATTACATTCAGAAATCCCAGGCCTGAGGAGGACGGGGAGCCCCTTCCTCAGGTGAGGGCCCCTCTGGAGGATGGGATTCAGTTCTGGGAGCCTCAAGGAAGATGGGGCTAGTGTAGGAGGAGCTGACCAGGATGAGAAGAGGCCTCTCGGGGAAGGTGATGTTTGAGAGAACCAGCCAGGATGTTCTGAGAAGCAGTTTGGAGCCACTAAACTGTGCATGACCCTTTATCCAGCAATGCCACTGCTAGGCTTCGACCTGGTGACCAAAGAGGAAAAGGATCCCAAACCATTTAGAGCCTCTTTTTTTCTGTGGGAGATGCCCATCAGTCAGGGAATGGTGGACCAGATCATGGTGTAGCATGTAATGAAAGACCACAGTGTTCTGGGATCTATCTGCCTCCCACTGCCTTCTCTTTGTCTTGTCCATATCTTGTACATATACAGTTGTTGGCATGTGGTTTCCACCATTAGACTGAAAGCTCCTTGAGGACAGGGACCATGCTTTTGCCTTTGTCTTTGTATCCTTGGTGCTTAGCACCGTGCCTGGCAAACAGCAGGGCCTTAAATTCTTGTTGACTGCCTGACTGACCTCAGAAGCCAGTTATCCCAACCCGCATTATTACAGACTAGACAAATGGTCATCTGTTTTCCACAGCTCCGATGACTGGGAACTCACTACCTGTCCAGGCAGCCCATTGCCCTTTGGGAAGCTTCTCCTGCCATGAGGGCCCTGCAGAGAGCTGCCAGGCTCCCTCAGGCTTCTCTCCTTCAGAGCAAACACTCCTACTTTGATCCTCACATGAGCTGGACTCCAGGTCTTTCACCAGGCTGGCTGCCCTCCTCTGGACTCCTTCTGGCTTGTTGACACACTTTTAAAACTGCCTTTGTCACTTTGGAGCATGATCTGGGCCTGAATTTCATTATCACCAGCAGGATCTCTATTAATCTATCAAGAGGAAGGGAGATCTGCAGAGGGACCTGAGGAAACACAGTCAGGCAGATGTGGGTTTGAGCCCCATTGCAGACACCAGCTAGGTGACCCTGGGCAAGGCATTCAACATCCTCCCTGCCTCAGTTTCCTCACCTATGAAATGGGTCTGATAAGCCTACTTCCCACAGTGTGTGGATTACCAAAAAAGAAGCCAATATTATAACAATGAACATTTCTATAGCGCCTTAAAGTTTGTAAAGTACTTTATAAATATTATCTAACTTTATCCTCACATCGGTCCTGGGATTCTTCCCATTTTACAGATGAGGAAACAGTCTGAGAGTTTCATGACTTTCCCAGGGGTACATGGCCAGTAAGAATTGGAGGAAGGATTTGAACTCACATCTTCTAGATTCCAAGTCCTGCCTGGCTCCATACGTGACTGTCAGTTATTATGGAGGGCATGATGGTGGCTCTTCTCGCTGTGACTGGAGCCACTGGCAGCCAGCCCAGTGGCCTGGCCTGGTGGCCATCACTTTAGTTTGCTCAATGAGGGCACTCTTACCCGGCACCACACTGGACATTTGGGACTACATCCTCCCTCCTGTCCCTGAGGGTCCTCGAAGGCTGACCTGGGCTGGGGTGGCTCACCTAAGGGAGTGGCGTCCTTGGGGCAGAATGAGTTCCCTTAACAAGACTCAGCACATCTGCCCCGTTGGCTGGCTCCTTTCCTTGGCCTCCGGAGGCAGGCTGGGAGTTCTCCCTGCCTGAGCCTCCAGGCTGGGGCTGGTTTGAATTAGTGTTCAGCTGATGCCTCTGGACATAGTGAGGAAAAACATTATTGTTGGAGGCTGTTCCCAGGTTGGCAGAGACCACTTCCCCGGTCTGGTATTCCAGAGTACAAAAGCCATTCGCAGGCAGAATTGGAGCCCTCTGGGCTGCCTGACCCCCTCCCTGCCTTCCTGATTCGGGGCCCACATGTCAGGAGGCACAAGGTTAACCATCTGCCTCCCCATGGGCCCACCTCCCCAGGAGCTGGGCACTAATGGTGCCAGCTCCAGGGTGAGAGGCTGCCCAGACCTGTTCTGGTCAGCACAGGGGCCCAGGTGCTGAGGTGGTGTCTTCTCTGGAAAGAGAAGAGGGGGCAGACATGGGAGAGGACCCAGGAGAAGCATCAGGCCAGAGGCAGGAGCTTGGAAGGAAAGCAGGCTACTAGGCAAGGGGGAAGGTGGGCAGAGACTTCCCAGGCTTTCCAGCAGCCAAGGCCCCAGGACTTCTGCCTGCCTGTTCCAGGAGACAGGTCTCTCCCTCCCATTGGCCCAAAAGTGACCAGACAAGCTGTCTTTCATCTCCCACACTCAGGCCCTGGACCACTGTGATCTCCTTCTATGTGGCATCTCCCGGCCTCCCATCCCTCCCCTTTCCAGATCTGCCCTTTGCACGTCATTCCAAAGCCCACAGCTGTTCATGTTACTTCACTGCCTATCATTATTAATTATTATTACCTCCAGGATCACATGCAAACCCTTCTGTGTGGCTTTAAAGCATGTCATAACCTACTTCCAACTTATGTTTCCAGACTCCCTTCAAGTGTTCTGCATTCTAACCAAGATGGCCTACTTGTACATTTATTATCATCATGCCTTTGCATAGGCTGTGTCCCCTACCTGGAATGCCCCCCCCCTACTTACCTTCAGCTTTCAAATCTCTGACTTCCTTTAAGGCTTAGCTCCTACACAAAGCTGAGTTTGATGCCCTCAGTTTTACAGGTCGCCCCACCAAAATTACTTTACACGTGTTTGTATTTACTTGTACTTGTTTCTTCCAGCAGAATGTAAGCTCCTGGACATCCCAGCATGCCTTGCACAGAACAGGTGATTAGTAATTACTTACGGAATAACTAAATGTATATTGACCTATTGCTTGCCTGCTGAATGGGGGAGACAAACTGGAGAGAGGAAAACAACTGGGGACTAAAAAAGTTTTTTTAAAGGAATGTTAAAAATAAATAAATAATAAATTGTTAAAAAAAAAAAAATAAGCATCAGTTGAATAAAACTGCTAAGTTCCAGAGGAAGGTCTCAGCCTTGTCTTCACTATGGCTGCGTCAAACTTAAACCCGAAAGGCCTGGATTCAAATCCTGACTTCGACATTTTTAGCTATGTGACCCTGGGCAGATCACATTAACTTCTGCCTGCCTCAATTTCTTCAAGTATAAAAAGGGGATAATAAGAGCATTTACCTCCCAGGGTTGTTCCGAGGTAGAATTCATTGTAAAGTGCTTTGCAAACCCTATAGTGTAGCTGGTATAAGCCAGACACACTTGTTGGTCTGGAGGGGTTTGAGCAGAGGCCTTCCCAGAGGCCCTGGGCTGAATGGTCAAGGGCCCAGTTCATCCTCCTTCCTCTGAGAAGGCCTTTCTATGAATAATCTCACTGTCCTTGGATGGAATGGTTCAATAACTTGGCCATGCTCCCATACTTCTTAAATTGGAGCCTTGGTCAGACCCCAGGTCTCAGGCTCTGGTCAGAAAGAGGGCCTCCCAGGGAAGAGGCATCTCTTCCTGGCCCCCACACCTTTTCTCTATACAACCAGGGGCCGCTTCCCTTTCTAGGCTTGGTCTGCTGAAGAGAATGCCACTTTTAGAGTTTGGAAAACCCAGACCTGATCTAGATGCTTCCTCTCTGGGCCCCAGTTTCCTCACCTGCAAAGCGAGGGGGTTGGGCTAGCTGACCTCTGAGGTGTCCACTGATAAGCTTAGGATAACTTCAGAGGCCTCTGCTGTCTGGAATGCTCTGTGATCCTTCACCACAGGCTGGGGGGAGAGTGAGGAGGGCTTTGGGTTTGGAGTCTCAAAGAAGCTTGAATCCCAGCTGTGGGATGACTGTTCTGGGAGGATCTGAACAAATCACCTCCCCTCTGCAGGCCTCAGTTTCCTTATCTATAAAATGAGGGCTGAGATGTGAAGATCCTTACAGGCCCTTCTAGGATTAAAGTTCTGCTCCTGGGATGGTAATTAGCACATTGCATGACTCACCAGTCCACAGGCCATTCCCTTTTATGTAAATTGGAACAACAGTCATTGTTACACCTGCCTCGAGGGCCATTTGGAGTAAAGCTTTTTGTAAACTGGAAAGCATGATTGAAATGTGGGAAATGGTTTCATGAAGGGTGGGAACCCAACCAGCTGAAAAACAGACCTAAGAGCAGAGAATGGCAGAGTTGGGCCAGGGACCTTAGAACAGGGAATGTGGGAGCTAGGAGGGCCTGAGAACAGGGGATGTCAGGGCTGGGAGGGGCATAAGAGCAGGGGATGTCAGGGCTGGGAGGGGCCTGAGAATAGGGAATGTGGGAGCTGGGAGGGACCTTAGAACTGGAAAGGTCTGACCTCAGAATTAAGGTTCACTTCTTCTACCAGATGGAGGTAAATACTGAGGTCCATAACTGGGAGTTGACCAAGAAGAGCTGGTGGATTTGTGGCAGAAGCCAGCATTGGACCAAGGCCTCAGAGAGACCAGGGAGGGACTGAGCCCCATCTCAGGCTCCAAATCTAATCTATTTTCTGCCCAGTCACCAACAGTAGCAGCCCCGTGATCAGAGAGGACCATCTAATCTCCCTAAAACAAGAGAAATGATAAGCAGTGTTCTAAGCTCTTCTCGGGGTTGATTGATGGGGGCCACTGATCAGCAGGGCCTGGGGAGGTTGATAAAGTAGTGGACTGACTGAACTCTGCTCCATCCCACTCCCACCCCCTTCCTCAGATCGATAAGACCCAGATTCTCAGAAACAGTGTTTCCTGAAGTCCTTCTCCCCTCACCCCCACCCTGTTTATAGTTTTATATATATAGTGGAACTCTTAAGTACTGACCTATAGATCTGGGAGGGGCCTCAGAACAGGGGATGCCAGGGCTAGGAGGGCCTCAGAATAGGGGATGTCAGTGTTGGATAATATCATTCTGCATTTATTAAGTGCTTACTATGCCCCCAGACACCAGCTACACATTAGGGATATAAGACAAAAATAAAACAGATCCTGCCCTCAAGGAGGGAGCTTATACTGTGGGGGTGGGGGCAGACGGAGGTACAGCACCTTCCCAGATAGACAGGATATGGGTGATGGTACCAGGGGAAAGATCACTCAGGGAGAATCTAAAGAAGGATAAGGCTTCTGAAAGACAAATCTGGTCAGAGAATGCATTCCAGACATGGGGGAGGGGAGAGGCCTGTGCATATGCCCAGAGATGGGAGATGACTGACCACGTCTGGGGAGTGGGTCACTGTGACTCAAGTCTAAGGGTTGTGGAGAGGAACAGGCTGGAACCAGACTATGAAAGCTTATGTTATGTCCTCAAAGTAAGTAAGGCAAGTAGGAAGTCACTGAGGATTTTTAAGAAGGGGAATGAGGTAGGTAGGCATGTGAAGATTATTTTGTTGGCCATATGAAGAATTGATTAGAGAGGAGGCATGAAAAGAAGGAGAGAGAGAAAAAAAGGCAGAGAGAAAGAGAGAGAACGGGAAAGAAAGAGAAGAGATGGGGGAGAGAAAAGAGAGAAAGATGGAGAGAGAAAGAGGGAGAGGGAGAGAGGAGAGAGAAAGAGAGAGAAAAGAGTGGGTGAGAGAGAGAGGGAGAGAAAAAGAGAAGAAAGGGAGAAGAGGGGGGAAGAGAGAGAGAGAGGAGAGAGAGGGGGGGAGAGAGAGAGAGAGAGAGAGAGAGAGAGAGAGAGAGAGAGAGAGAGAGAGAGAGAATACACAGGAGGAAGAGGAGGCCAACTGTTTCCAAAGCTGTAAAGGGGGCAATGAAGGCTGAGGACAGGCCGTTAGGGTTAGGAATTAAGAGTTGGTGGTGGTTTTGAAGAGAACTCTTCTAGTACAGTTGTGGGCTTGGAAGTCAAGGGGCTGAGGAGGGAATTCAAATCAACAAACATTTTTTAAACTTTTAGTATTTGTAAGACCCTTTACAAAGCACCAGAAATTCAAGGTGGTGCCTGTTCCCCATTCTACTGGGGGTGTGGCAGTAGGGATACATTATCTCTATAGATAGACTTATCTGGATGGGTAACTAGGAACAACAGTACGCTACACCTGCCTCCAGGGCCCTCTGGAATAAGGCTTTTTTGCCAATTGGAAAGTATGATTGAAATATAGGAAATAGTTTCATGAAGGGTGGTAATCAGCCACCCAACCAGCTGAAAGAATGTGAAGAGAAAGGAGAGAGAACATGATTAACTGGGAGGATCAAAAAGAGAGGGCACATCAGGTGGAGGGGATGGCCTGCAAATACATGGAAGTGGGAGATCTTTTGACTGGGATGTTGAGTGTGTAGTGCTTGGGGTGGCTTAGGATGCTCTCCATCCTTTCCTCCTTAGAGAATTCTTCTCTTTTTTCAAGGTGGAACTCAACCACCCCTTCCAGAGAGCCTTTCCTGATCCTGGGAGCTGAGTTCTCTCTCTCCCTGAATTCCCCTTGAGCAATTTATCAAGCTAGCAGCCAATAAACATTTATTAAGCACCTACAGTGTACCAGGCACTGTGCAAATCACTAGGGATACAAAGAAAGACAAAACCCCAAAGTGATGCTTGCCTTCAAGTAGCTCCCAGTCTAATGGAGAAGATAACATGACCATGTACAAATGAGATATTGGCAGGAGAAATTGGAAATAACCTCAGAGGGAGTCATTAAGTATCTTTGCCCCATCCTATCTCATCTGTCTCGGTCCATGTGGTACCTGTCAGCTCTGGGAGGATGGACTATGGTCCTGTCCATTGTGGTCACATCACCGATGGGGGCCTTTGCTCATAGCTGGTGTTTGATAAATGCTTGTTTAACAGAATTGAATGAATCCACTAAATGAAAACATTTGGGGCATAATTATTAAGGTGCCTCTTGACTTCAGGAAGGTTGGATTTGGGGTAAAGGCTTCTGCCTCCAAATCCCTGATTCTAGGACATCAGCTCTATTTCTTGCGACTGTTGTTCAGTCATGTCCGACTCTCCGTGACCCCATCTGGGGTTTTCTTGGCAGAGATATTGGCGTGGTTTGCCATTTCCTTCTCCAGCTCATTTGACAGATGAGGAAACTGAGGCAAACAGGGTGAAGTGACTTGCCCAGGGTCACATAGATTGTAAGTGTCTGAAGCTGGATTTGAACTTGGGTCCTCAAGTTTCCAGGTCCAATTTACTATTCACTGCTTCACCCAGCTATCACCTAATCACAGACTCACAGGCTTCAGAGCCAGAAGGGGCCTCCGAGATCACCTAGGTGAACTGCTCATTTTAGAGAGAAGGAAACTGAGATCCCAAAGGAGAATTAACTCACCCAAGGTCATAATAAGTGGCCAAGGCAGGATTTGAATCCATAACTCTGCCTCAGAAAGCCTTGTTCTGTATAACATGAGGAGTACTCCCAACGTCTTTCTGCTACTTCCTGGATCACAAGGACATCTGGATTTCCCCTTTCCCACATTTCTCCAGAGTGCCCCATCCCCTCAGGATCTTGTGACTGGCTAATTTATCTGATAAACTAATTTATGCTAAGCTGTTAATAATGATTAGTGGGTTTCCCCTTCTAAAGGTCATATTTATAACCTGTTTTCTCTCACAGCACTGGGGGCACCCTAACATCAAAACTCCCATTTATGGACTAGAGCCAGCAACTAAAAAGCCAGCCCTCTGCTTTTCCTCTTCCAAATACCCCCAAGGAGTGAAAAGTCTCCCTCCACCATATCCTGATCAGCCCTCTTCTCCTTCCTCCACCTGTCCCTGCTGCATTTACTCCTTTATATTCATTTATATATAATAATATATATTATTTATTTATTATATATACCTCTTTATGTATATTAGAAAGTCCATATCAGATGGCTCTTCCTTCCAGGCAACCTAGGAGACTGCTCTCACTCCTTAACCCCATAGGTGGGCAATGTCATCCCCAAAGAAGGCATCACAGGACAGTGGCACAAGACTTAGCTATAACTAGTGTAGGGCAACCAGGCCTTTGTCTCAGGACAACACATTTTCTTGGCCAGGACATCAGAGCTTGCACCCGCTTAGCAAGAATGAATTATTGACATTGTGGGATTGAGATCCATGCTGCCTCCCCTCTTCTTCCTCAGCTGAGGGTGTGCTCTATGATAAGGTCCTGGCATTGTGTCAATTGCCCCAGTACAGGAATGCCTAGTTACTCCTCTGCACAGGATTAAGAGCTGGGAGAGCTGGGGTCTTGTCTCAACTCTTCCATTAGCTTGCTTTGGAAAACAAGGGATTCCCTTGTTGTCTCTGGGCCTCAGTTTCCTTCTCTCTAAAAGGGACTCTGAATTCCCTTGTAGTTTACCACCCTAAGAAATTTTCTGAAAGGTAGCCCTCCCACCATGCTACAAGGACAGGTAGTATGGATGGGCAGTGTTGGCAGGCAGTATGGACAGGATGGGCAGTATAGATGGGCAGTGGTCAGGAAACCTGAACTCTAATCCTGGGTCTGCCATTACCTTACTGGACGACATTGAGCAAACCATTTGCCCTCTGTGGGCTCCAGTTTCCTTCTTTGTAAAATGAGAGTATTACTTCAATGAACTCTAAGGGGTCCCCCACCTTGAAGGCTGGCCATCTGAGCAGCTCCCCCAATGTGGCCAGCAAGCTGCCTCTCCCACTGACTGGGCCCAAGACAGGGAAATGGCCTGAGTCCTCTTCCCAGCCCTGCCACTAATTCCTGGGTGGCCCTGAGCAAGTCATCAGATCTGGGGCAGGAGAGACCTCAGAGCCCATTTAGCCCACCCACCCCCACTTTACAGAGGGGTAATCGAGACCTAGGAAGTTGAGGCTACTTTCCTCAAGTTATGCAGGGAGCAAGCATCACAGGTGAGATTTGGGCACAGCTCCTTTGACTCTGGAGTCAGTGGTTTCCCCAACATTCAGTTCAGAGCCTGGCCATGCCAGAGGGCTAGAGAAGTCTGGGGAGCAGCTAGCTGGGATGCAGAGGGAGAAGCATGTGAAATCGGCGAGGGCAGCAGGTCTGAGGCAATGGGGAAGGGTCCCCAGTGGTGGGCCCAGCAGCGGGCTCAGTGGGCGCTGCCTTCTTCCCACCTCCAGCAGCCCCGTTTCACCAAAGGGCCAAGTAGCCCCGGCTGTAGTCCTGTTGGACACTGACGAGCTGGGTAGCCACAGATGACCAGCTTCCCCTCTCTGAGGCTCAGCATCCTTGTCTGGGAGAGGACGGGGCTGTGCCTCGGTCTCTCCAGTCTGAAATCTGGGCTTCTAGTACCCAGTAGATACTTAATAAATACTTGAATGAAACTCAAGTCAGGAAGTTTTGTTGTTCTGTTTCAGACTCTTGGTGACCCCATTTGGGGGCAGAGATACCATAGGGGTTTGCCATTTCCTTCTCTGGATCATTTTACAGATGAGGAAACTGAGAAAGACAGGGTAAAGTGACTTACCCAGGGTCACACAGCTAGTAAGCATCTGAGACTGGATTCAAACTCAGATCTTCTTGACTCCACGCCTGGAGTCTGACTCTATCCTGACTCTATCCTGACTCTATCCACTGAACCACCTAGCTGCCCAGAATCAGGAACGTCTAGGTTCAAATCATGCCATAGACATTTACTAGCTGTGTGACCCTGGGTAAGTCATTTACCTTCTCTGTCTCAGTTTCCTCATCTGTAAAATACAGGGGTTGGATTTAATGGCCTTCCAAGTCCCTTCCAGCTACATTCTTCTAATTATATTGAATTGTAGGAAAGCTGACCTTGAGGGCCTGGGGGATGGCAAGGGAGGGGCTTGCTCACAGGCTGTTCATCCCCATGTACCCAACTTTCTAACAGCCTCTGAGTACAAAGGAGTGTGGGAGTGAGATGGCCAGACCCAAGCCTTACAAAGCTGATTCTGCCAGGTGAGAGAACATGCAAGAAGGGAGAGGTGTGGAGCAGGGGAAACCATTTGGGGCTGTGGAGGAGGGAGCCCAGAGAGGGACTGGTGAGGGAGAAAATCAGCTCCAAGGGAATTGGCCCAGAATCCTGTACGGTCCCTTTCCAGGCCCCAATGAGTGATTCACCTGTTACTGGAGCTGGGCATGACCCCAAGGCCACCCCTTGATCTATCCCCTCCTGCCCTCCAAGTGCCATTCAGTTCCTGGAACTCTTCTCATGGCAGGCCCTGGGGGCCGACCCCCAGACACCCTGTTGGTGAGTAAGGCAGCAGGCCAGACAATCCAGCCTTTCATGAGCCTCTGCTGGTGACTAACATCTCACAGGCACACGAGACCTCCCACCTTCCAAACTGAAATCCATTCATTCCACGCAGGGATGGTTCCAGACAAGATGGGGAAGGAAACCATCCCTCCATCTCCTCCTCCCCTCACCCCCAGTACCTCGCACACTCGGAGGATCCCCAGATTTAGAGCTGAGGGGACCAATGAATGAATTTAACTTTTTATTCCTAATTATTAATATTTTAATTAATTTTAAAATTAATAATAGAAATATTGATAATTATAATTATTAATAAATTCATTAAGCATTTGGTATCTGCAAAGTGTTACATCAAGAGCTCTGATTTACAGCCAAGGAAACTGAGGCCCACAAAGGTCAGTGGCTAGCCTAAGGTCACATAAAAAGCAAAAACACCAGGCCAGATTTGAGCCCCTATCCTTTGATTCTGAGACCCTGTCGTTTCCACTGTATCACCCCCCAGGTGTGGTTTCAGCAGGGAGCCCCGTGCTCTGGACCCATCTTGTTTCTTCCCCTGGATCCAAACTTCCCTTTCCCCCAAATCCCTGCTTCAGCCTCTCAGCCCTGGCCAGACTGCCTCTAGCTGTCAGGAGATTCCTGACCAGGCACGCAAACCCTTTGCCTAAAGGAATGATTGAGTAATGGTGGCATTTCTGGCCCTGGAGGACAGGTGGAAGCAGGAGGCATTCTAGGGTCACATGGAGAGGCTTCAGGCTGCTGGCTCCTCCAGGGAAACGTCTGAAGGCTGCTCTCTTGGACTCAGAAGACAGGCTCAAGTCTTGCTGTGCTGCTTATAAACTGCCCTGGGCCGGTCTTCTCATCCCCCTGAGCCTCAGTTTCCTCATTTGTCAAATGAAATAGCACCATCCACCAAGAAAGCCAGGCTTCCCTGGGCATCTGGCCCCCTGCTGCTCTCCTCCTCCCATTCTAGAATGGCCACTCTCAGAGCCTGACCTCCAGAGACCAAAATCTCTTCCCCAGGACTCACTCAGCTTTAGGACTCTGACCACTCCCGACTGATGAATGAGTGGGTACAAACTCACCTCTAGCTCCTTTTACCTTGCTGGTTCTAGACCACCCTCCAGGAAACCTGGGCCTGCCCAACTTCTTGGCATCTGCCCTGCCACCAGACTCATTCCCCCATTTAGCTGGGGAGAAGAATCAAATCCTGTGACTGCCCCTGGAAAGGCGTGGCACCCATTTCTGATGCCCAGACCCAGACTCTTCTTGGGCCCCTCCATTTCCCTACATGCACCATCTCAATCCTTGGAACATCCCTGCTCCTGGAAGGCAATGACTGATCCATTTTTGTAACCTTATTCTCAGCCCAGCTTAGAGGAGTGGCTTAAGGCATGGCTTTCCATTCACTCATTCATTCATCCATTCGTTCATTCACTCACTCACTCATTCATTCATTCATTCATTCCTAATTCTGACTCTAACCCTCATTCATTCCTCCATTCAGTGGGATTGGATTAGGTGGTCTCTGAGATCTCTTCTAGCCAAAACAATTCACAATTCTGGGTTCAAGCCCCAATTCTGTTACTTTCCACTGAGTCATGGAATTCCATAGCAGCCCCTGAAGAATCCAGGGGAAGGCCACCCTCAGGGTAATGGAGAACCCTTCCATGAATGTGGCCATTACCCAACAAGAATTATACAAGAGGCACGTGGGTGTCATGAGCAGAGCCATACCAAGCAATTTTGGCACCAGGGCAAATGGCCCACCCTCAGAAAGACTTTGTAATTTATGATGTGAAAATAATTCCAGCTCTCACTGCTCCAGGGGAGGAAGCTAGTGCCCAGCAGCTTATAGATGGCGGGAGTAGTCCTGAAAATTTGGGGTGGGAGGGACATCCTCTCCTTAGGCAGGAGGGAGCCCCTGGGCTGAGCTTGGAAGATGTGAAGCATTGGGCCAGCCCCTTTCAGGCTCTACATTTTTCAGACCTTAAGTGGGGTACATCTGCCTGTGGAAAGGTCAATTCTCTGAGCAGTTAGCTGAGACAAAGAGCTCACATCCTGGGTATATAATACCTCTGGACCTTCTCCTATGACCATTCATTTACCAGACTAAATGAGGGAAATCAGGAAGGGGTGTAAGTGCCCCAGTTTAAAGCTGTTACCCTAGTTTATGGTGAATGACCATTATGTACCTCTATATCAATATCTATATAGTATGTGTATGTATATGCACTTATATGTGTATGTGTCGCTATGTATCTATCAACATATGTATGTATATACCCCATGTATCACTATGCATATATCGACATATGTATATATCACCACGTATCAAAATATTTATGCATGTATCACTATGTATTGAAATACGTATATACTGAACTATATATATATGTTTATCATTATGTATTGATATATACATACATGTATCACTATGTAGAAAAATATATGTATATTATCACTATGTGTTGAAATATATGTCTATATACATATTATCACAATGTACCAGAATACGTACCTCTTGTTAGGGATGCCATGTACCTCTCACATTTATTATCTGTGTAATCTCAAGCAAGGTACTTAATATCCCTTGGCCTCAGTTTTCTCATCTATAAAATGTGGAGATTGGATGAGATGGCTTCTGAGGTCCCTTCCAGCTCTCTGTTTTCCCCCCTAACCACTAAATGGGTCCGGGGGTTAGTGGGCAGGGAAAATATCCAGAGACAAATTTACGGTGGGGGCAAGGTCATTGTCTAAGCCTGACTTCTTGGGGAATCCCAGGCCTTTCCACAGGTTAATTTGGCTTTTTAAGGTTGGAAAAGAATAAAGTCTAAAGGGGAGCTAGGTGGCTCAGTAGATAGAGCACTAGCCCTGAAGTCAGGAAGATTCATCTTGCTGAGTTAAAATCTTTGGACATTCGCTAGATGTGTGACCCTGGACAAGTAACTTCACCCAGTTGGCCTCAGTTTCCTTATCTGTAAAATGAGCTGGAGGAGGAAATGGCAAGCCACTCTGGTATCTTTGCCAAGAAAACCCCAAATGGGGTCACCAAGAGTAGGACACGACTGAAATGACTAAACAGCAGTAAAGTCTGCAGGGGCTTTGCCTCATACCCTTACAAAGAAGTGGAGATGCTATGAGGCATGGGGAGAAGAGAGAATTTCAGGAATTGGGTCAGGAAAAGGCATGGAGGGAGAAGATGAAATGTTGTGGGCAAGAAAGAGGGGTTAAGCTTTTCTGGAATGGAGAGTGTGTGAGGAGGGGATAATATGGAAGCAGTATGGAATGATGGGGGTGGGGTTAATGTTAAATTTGCATTTTCTTTTAGAGGCAACAGGGAGCCACAGAGGTTTCTTGAGCCGGGGAGTGGCATGGTCAGACCTGTGCTCAGGAAGCCAAATCAAGTCAAGAAACATTTATAAAGTGCCTACTATGTACCAAGCATTGGGTTAAGTGCTGGGGGTATAAGCAAAACCAAAAACAGTCCCTGTCATTGAAGAGCTGACAATTTAATAAAATATCCCTTGGGTAACTACCCAAGTGTGGAGGATGGATTGGAGAAAGGAGAGAGAGGAGGCAAGGAGGCCAATTAGGAGGCCGTGATCTAGGATCCTATGAGTTGGGGAGGAGAGAGAGGCAGAGTGTGAAGAGGAAAGATGACCAAACCCTGCCTCCTTCACATGTTCCATGAGAACAATGATGAGACCTGGACTAGAATGAGGGATGGGGAGGAGAGAAGGGGTTGTTGTTGTTCGTCTTTCGTTCACAAAGAGGAACAATGACATCAGGAAGGTGATATCCTGACTTGCAAGTGAATTGATTTAAGTGACACAGAGCTGTGCAAAGTCACCAGCCTCATTCTCTCCTCTGTAGCCACCAGAATCTAGTGGCCAGATACAGATCGGGAGGACTGGAGAGGGCCCACGATGGAGAGATGTCATGGAGTTGGGAACCATAAGCCTTGGTGTGTCTGAAGTCCTTTCTGATGGAGAAGAGCAGCCCAAATTTGAATTCCTCTCTCCAGTAGAGTCTTCCAGAGCCCAGGGCCACCTGCACCTCACCATGAGACATCCAAGGGTTGGCCTGGAGGATTCTTCTTGTTAAATAGAATCCTGGATATTCCTGATGCTGGTATCTGGAGCAGCCTAAAGAGCCAGAAGACCAAGGTGCATTGTTTGGTTATAGGAAGCCACCTATAAAAGTATAATCCAGGGGGCGGCTAGGTGGCGCAGTGAGTAGAGTGCTGGCCCTGGAGTCAAAAGGACCTGAGTTCAGATCCAACCTCAGACACTTAACACACACAAACAAAAACCTAGCCGTGTGACCTTGGGCAAGTTACTTAACCCCAATTGCCCTCCAAAATGCAAAAAAAAAAAAAAGTATAATCCAGGAAAAGGAAGAGAGGGTGGACAATAGAGACTATTGAAGAGCAGTAGATGTCCCCTCAAGGCAGGAGGGCCTTCCATCTTCTCTGTATATCCCCTGCACTTAGCTGGTTTGGGCAAATGCTCAATAAATAGCTAGCATCCATATAGTGCTTTGAGATCTCAACTGATCCTCCTAACGGCCCTGAGAAGAAGGTGCTGTTAGTATTCCCATTTTACAGATGAGGAAACAGAGGCATATAAAAGTTAAGTGAATCACCAAAGGTCACACAGCTAGTAAGTGTCTGAGGCCAGATTTGAACTCGGGTCTTCCTGACACAAGACTCGGTGATTTAATCCCTGTGCTACTGAGATGCTTGCTGGATTGGGTTAGGATGGAATCTGAGTGGACAATGGGAAGAGCACTGCCTGACCTGGACTGAAGTATTTTACTCTTCTAAGTCTAATTTTTCTCACCTGTAAATGGAAGAGCTAGACTAGCTTACTCACAGCTCCCTTCTTGTCCTGCCCCTCCCCCCCATGATTCTGGATTCTTTTCTTGGGAGATAAAACCAATGCCAATAAGCAGGGACAGGCATGGGAGATAAGGTAACTAACCACAATGCTTCAGCGATCTTACATTGACTCGGAATGCTGGGCAGTCAAGGTGACACCCTCAGATCCTAACTACTGGGACAAGGGAAGATACAGCACCTTTTGCCCTTAGTCCTTCTACCCAAATGATCGTCCTTTGCCTGGGGAGGAGGGTGGGTCAGAGAGTTATAGTCATTTGCTCTTTTATTCAATATTTCATTCGTTCATACATTCATGCAGTCAGTCAGTCATTCAGTCATACATTCAGTCATTTAGTCCGTCCATTCATCTGGCCAGCCAGCCAGCCATCCTTCCTTCAGAAGAACAATAATACAGATGAATAAAGAGGCCCAGATCTGAAGGCAGGGCCCCAACAAGGGTCAGCGAGGGTTTGGGGAAAGGGGCCAGACATGATCACAGCAGTGCTTTGGGAAAGGGAGCCTGGCAGCCACTGCCAATGCAGGGCGGCTTAACACGGAGCGGGGCAGAGCCATTCCTCCCTCGAGAGCTGACAATGCCTTTCTTCTCCTTTCTCCTCCTGAATTCCTCATCAGTGGTTTCTGGCTCTCTGGTCCAGCCCCAGGGACACTGGATCCAGTCCTGGAACGCGGACATTGGTGGGAGGACACAGCCCTGAGGGGAACTCATTCTTTGTCCTCCTTCCTACTTGCACCTGTCACTGGACAAACATTGTCTCATTTCCCTCTCCAAACCCACTCTGGATGTGGATTCTGGGGGCAGGTGGGAGCCTTCAAGCTTGAATTCCATTCATTCCTGTGTCCTGACAGTTCCTGGTACCATCATTCCTGGCCTTTGGGATGGCTGAGCTTGACAAACAGCCCCCAAAAACCCCAAAGTGACTCACTCCTGACTGTTGAGATGCCAGCACTAGGCTGGGCTGGCATCTCTTTTTGGATGACATTATGGCAAAGCCAGGGCTGCCCAGTACAGTCAGAAGGGGCAGGCACCGTGAGAGCGGCACTCCTAGGGCAGAGGGCACCCGCGATTGTACCTGCTCCCCCTCCCTCTTCTGCTCCTCACCCCAGTCAAGATTGCAACATGGCAGGGTGGAAAGGGCTTAGGAGCTGGGGGACGCTGGCATAAACCCAAGTGCTGCTACTTTGGAAGGCACTGTAATATAGAGAAACTAGTGGTGAATTTGGAACCAGAAGACCCAGATTCAAATCTCACCTTGCTGAGTATTACCTGTGTGACATAGGATAAGTCACTAAACTGGCCCTTAGTTTCCCCATCTGTAAAATGGAGGGGGCACAGGGAGGTGGGCTCTAAGAAGCCTTCCAGATCTAACTGTTTGACAGGTGGATTTGGACATCCTGACCCTAGTATTGGCGCTCTGCCTGCTTCCTGGTAGGTGGGCAGAGCAGCCCTTCCTGCATCTCCCCCAGGATCGAGGCTTCCCTCCACCTGATAAAATGCTGGGAACACTGGGGCCCTACTTCCTGGTTCAGAATGCCCTCTCTTGGACTCCTTCCCAGGTCAGACCCAGGGTCAGTCCTCTGGGGAGAGACCAAAAAGCATGGCTGGAATAATTTAGAATACAATTCCGGGCCTGGAAAATGAAGTCCAGACAGGCATTGACCTTTCTGGTCCTCTCTCCAGCCTCCAGACAGCCTCTAACCAAAATCCCACCCCAAATCCCCCTCATTTCCCCTTTGGGGATTTCTCTGATGCCAGAGGGTTTCTCAAAGTGGGGAAATTGTGGTCCTTTTCACTGTCAAGATTGTGTGTTACAAGAGTCTCCTGGCACAGCCCCGCATTCCAGCTGAACTCCCTTAAGCTGTGTTCAGGGCTAAAGCTGCCAACTGGGCGGGGGGGGGGGGGGGGGAAGGGGCTCCCAAGTCCTGCCCCACTCGCAGACACTCCTCCAGGGTCTGATCAGTCCTCGTCATCGTCCTCTTGGCTCTGATTCTCTTCCTTCCGGCAGTTGCCCTTGAGCCTAAGCAATGACCTGGACCAGAGGGTGGGAGGAGAGAGAGGGATTGGTCAGGCAGGGCTGAGCTGCAGGAAGAAGTTTGGCCTTATGGGATGTGGAGCTGAGAGGATTAGAGCCCTCAGCTCTGAGGAGGAAACTGAGGCTTGGATAGGGAACACATAGGGAGTGAATGAAAGAGCCGTTCGTTGGTGGGGATGGGGTCTTCCTTCCCTTCTCTTCTTCCCAGCCTTCTCCCTCCCATTCCAGGTATATTGGTTCCCAAGAAAGAAAGAAAAACCAAACCAAACATAGACCATGGCCAGATACCACAAGCAGTACCAGGACTGGGAAAGAGAAGGTGGAAAAAGGGACTAGACCCAGTCTGCTTGGTCCTAGAGGGCACAGTCAGGAGGAATGGGGGCCCCAGGCACAGTCAGGAGAGATGGGGGCCCCAAGGCACAGTCGGGAGGGATGGGGGCCCCAGGCACAGTCAGGAGAGATGGGGGCCCCAAGACACAGTTGGGAGGGATGGGGGCCCCAGACACAGTCAGGAGAGATGGGGGCCCCAAGGCACAGTCGGGAGGGATGGGGGCCCCAGGCCCCAGCCAGGCCTACTGTGGCATGGTGTCATGATGGCATAATGTCTTCTTCCCAAGGAGGGCTATCCCAAAATGGGCTCTGCTGGGGTGGGGGGGGCTATCCTCCCCACATTACAGCAGGATGGCTCAATGCCCACTTATCTTCATTGCTCTGGAAGGGAGACCCACTCTGGTTCAGGTTAGATTAGATGGCCTCTGAGGGTCTCCAAATCTGAGAGTCTGTCATCCTGTGACTGGATGAGCTCTAAGTTCTTCCATGAGGATGAAGGGGAGAAAAGAGAAAAAGGCAATGTGGTGCAGTGGGCAGATCTCTGGCTTTGGAACCAGAAAACTGAGCTCCAACCTCAACGCAGCTATTTGGGAGCTATATGACCTTGGGCAAGTCCCCAAGCCTCAGTTTCCTCATCTGGAAAATGAAGCACTTGGGCCGGACCATCCTTAAGGTTGCCTATGATTCATAGGAGGACAGTGAAGACAAATAAAGTCCTGTTTTTCTAGGTTATATCCCTCCCAGAAACCCAAAGGTTTTTATGGAGATGAAGCTGCTCTTTCCCACACACTATGTTTGCAAATATTAGTCACAATTTACAGTCAGTCATTAAGTATTTATTAAGGCCCTACTATGTGGCAGGAACTGTGCTGAGCTCTGGGAATACAGAGAAAAGCAGATGCCAGCCCGTGCCCAGGAGGTGGGGAGGGGACAATCCGCAGACAGCCAGGGACACATGACACAGGACAGAGATGGGGCATGGCGGGTAGTGAATAGAAGGAGGGTGGGCTGCCCCTGGGGGTGGCATCTTAGCTGGCACTAAAGGAAGTCAGGAAGGTGGGAGGTGGCAATGGGGGGGAGTCTGGGGATGGGCAAAGCCCTACAGAAAGGTGAGTTACTCTCCCTCTGCCTCCAGGTTCTAGCCCCAATCCGGAGGCCTGGCTGCTGTCCATCTGTTCTCTGGTCATCCTCCAAGGCCCAACTCAAAGGCTGTTTCTTCCATTAAGCCTTCAGGGTGGAGGTGGGGCCTGTTCTCTCTCCCTCTCTCCTCTGAACCTTCTCTCTCAGGTCCTGTTCACAGTCCTCCTAGCACCTTCATCCATGACTTGGCCATCTTGTAAGCTCCATGAGGGCAGGGACTTGGTTTCCCCTCCTCTGCATTCTTCGTGGTGTTTAATGCAGCACCTTGTACTTAGTAGGTAGTCAATGAATGAAGGAAGGTATGAGCATAGGCCACTTCTGGGTGTCCCCTCACTGTCTCTCTCCCCAAACACAATATTGGGAAATACTTTAACTGATGAGATGGCACCGGGTAGGAAGGAGCTGTGTTCGGGCTGTGGCTGCTTGTCCTTCAAGCCGAAGAGGTCCAAAATGACAGTGCTGTGTCGGGGTCAAGGCCCGACATGTCTGACTGTGGCCAATCAGACCGATAGGAGCTCAGAAGGCTCCACTGCAGGTTGGGCATACATAGGCCTGATGGGCATTGGGAATGGAGATGGGTCTAAAGGTTTGGGGGCTTGCCCATTTGGGCATCTCGTGTTTCTTTTGGGTGACTACAGCTCTGCTTTGGTCACAGAGCACAGCACCTTCTTTGATGCAGGTGTGCCATGCCGGCCGGTCCTGTGCCACCCAGGTAGCCAGGCCCAGGCATCCCGTAAAATGACCCCGTCTCTCAATGAACTGTCGCTTCGGCCTGTGACATTGGAGCTTAAGCCCACGTGCTCCACTTCCCCTGTGCCAGCAGGAAAGCTGAGCCTTGGGGGGAGGTGCTAACCTGTGGGCCCCTCAGAAGTGGACAGGAGGCTCCAAGAAAAGACTCCTCTTGACCCAGCAATACTTTGCCAAGACACCTGTGCCCGGTTTTTTGTGGTGATGAAGATGGAGGGATGTTAGATTTGATCTTTGGAAATAGAGTTTCTGTGAGACTCAGGGCTAAAGGGGCCACAATGGACTTTGGGGATGACCATCTCTACACAGACATCCCCCATATCTAGATACTCAGGCCTCCCTCAGAGGCCCCCTCACTGGTGTCTGTCCCCACTCCAGTCCATTGTCCATGGGGCTGCTACCAGCTCCAGCAGCTGCCTCCCAGACTCCACATCCTCCTTTTCTGGGCATTGACCCATTCTATTCCCCCATCAGGTGGAAGCTTGAGGACAGAACCCCTGGCTTTGTAACCCCAGTCCCCAGCACAGTGCCTGGCAAATAGTAAGCACTTAATAAATGCTTGTTGAAAGATGTTCTTTTAAAAAAATATTTATTTTCAACATTAAAAAAATGTTGAGTCCGCAGCCATCTGCCCCTGCCGATCCCTCCCCGACTCGTGGAGAAGACAACCGATCGTGACACACTGGTTCTTAATGTCTCTGGGCCCTGCTCTAGGCCCCGAGGCTCCATGCCAGCCTCTCCCACCACCACCGGCCTCCCCTCGGGGTCTGCAAGGACCTCTGGCACTGTGTTCAGAGCCTCAGTTTCTCCACCTGTAGAAGGAGGAGGTTATGCTCAGTGGCCACCTCATTCCCTTTTATCTCCATGTATCCTATGGGCAATGACTAAGTCTGGGGGCATGAGACTGTGGGGTCAGGTGGGAAGGGGAGAGACACAGCAGGAGCCTGGCAGGAGCCGGTGTGAGGTACCAGGCACCCCCAGCACCAGAGACAAGTCCTAAAAATGGCCTCATCTCTTCACACAGCGAAAGGGCAACATTCAAGCCAGGAGGGGGTTTAACTTTCTTTTTTTCCCTTCCCCCCAGGAATGTATTTGTTCCTTTGTAGGCATGTAACCTGGACTGCCAGCTTCCCCCGTAGCGCTCTGACTCAGCAGCCCTCTAGGCCCCCGGAGCCAAACTGGGCCCTGGGCCTAGGGCCCTCACCTCCAGCTCCACCTTGGGGAGTGGCTCTCCCATATCTGAGGCAAATGAACTTCCCTGGCTCCCGCTCCGGCTTTGTGTTGGCTCTTGCGAGGAGAAGCCTCTGAGAAGCCCTGAGCCTCTCCCCACCACCTGCGTGGGCCTGGCCTCCAAAAAGCCTGGGCCACCCACCTGCCTCGCCCCATCCCTTCTCAGCTCTGCCCTACCCTGGCCAAAGGGGAAACACCAGATTACAGAGGAAGCCCTCTGGTCCCCTGGGGGCTATCCCTGCTGGGTGTGTGTGTGTGAGTGTGAATGTGTGTGAGTGAGTGTATGAGTGTGTGTGTATGTGTGTGAGTGTGTGTGATCCTAAGTGTGTGAGTGTGTGTGAGTCTAAGTGTGTGTGAGTGTGTGTGAATCTAAGTGTGTGTGTGTGTGTGTGTGTGTGTGTGGGAGTGTATATATATGTGTGAATGTGTGTGTGATCCTAAGTGTGTGAGTGTGTGTGAGTCTAAGTGTGTGTGACTGTGAGTTGTGAGTGTGTGTAAGTGTGTGTGTATGTGAGTGTTAATCTAAGTGTGTGAGTCTGTGAGTGTGTGAGGGTGTGTGTGCATGCACACGTGTGTTTGAGTGTACATGTATGTGAGTGTGTGAGGGTACGTGTATGTGTGTGAGTGTGTGTGAGTGTGAGTCTGTGTGGGGAGGGGCGTGGGTATGGAGGGGGGAGGTCCGGATTTAGCTCCCCCTTGTCCCTGCTCTCCTTTCTAGTCAGCAATCTTACAATTTAGGGGAGACAGAGACGTGAAGTGGGGGGCAGGGAATCTGGGCTTTGGTCGAGGCTTCCAGGCGGCTCCTCAGACAGCCCAGCTTGACGTCAGAGGTGGTTGGGGGGAGTCTGATCGTGAGGAAGGGCCTCCCAGGGAGTGAGCTGCCCCTCCTCAGAGCCATCGCACAGAGCCAGCTTCTTGAGCTGAACAGAAATTTCGTTTTCATAGGATGCTTGAGCCAGAGCTGGAAGGGGTCTCAGAGCCCACCTAGTTTAACCCCTAGCATTTTGCAGAAAGGGGAAACTGAGCCCCAATGATTAGAAGTAACTTGACTACAGTCACAGCTGATACATATTGGAATCAGGATCCAAACTCAGGTCATGGGACCATAGATCCAGAGCTAGAAGAGACCTCAGAGGTCATTTAGCCTCTAATTACAGCCTCATCTTACAGCAGGGGAAACTGAGGCCCAAGGAGATGAAGGATTTGGCCCAAGATCACACAGAGTGAGCATCAGAGGCAAGATTGGAACCCAGGATGTCTGACCCCAGAACCAGTGCTAGCTGCCCCCACACACCAACCTTCTTGCTATTCCTTATACTCACCCTTTCATCTCCCATCTCCAGGCCTTTGCATGGGCTGTCTCCATGCCAGGAATGCACTATGTCCTCACCTCACAGAATTCTCTCATTTCCTTCAAGATTCAGCTAAATTTCTGACTTTTCCATAAATCCTTCCCTGATACCACAGCTGCTAGTGTCCTCCCTCCATCAACTACCCTGTATTTATGTGTGTGTGTGTATGTGTGTGTGTATATGCATGCACAAACAAATGTATAAGTATGCACATCACCAGGGTCCCACAGAAGCTTTCAGAGCATACCCATCTGCTCCTAGCCAACCTTGAACTCTGGCTCACCTCTGAGGGGCTGGGGCTTAGGGATGAAGAAGTAACCCCCCTATTAGGAAGAGTTCATGACTCAGTGGCTTTTTAAGAGTGATCTGCTCTCCATCTCTTCCCTTCCTGACTGGAGAACACGCCAAGACTATTCAAACTATGCAGGATGGAAGAAAGGACCCCCATTTCCCAACCTTGGCTGCAAAGCAACTGATCCTGTTTGACTGGCAGGAATTCCACCAGGCAGGCTCAAGCCTCGACCCCAGCTGCCTCTTCTCCTTTGAGGTGGTGGTTGTTTGCTTCATTTTGTCTTCAGTGGCTGTGGGTGATCAAACAGCAATCCTGAGACAGCTGTGTCCAGTACAGAAGGATGGATAGCCTGTGGGTTTTAGAGGTTGGAGATCCCAAGTCTATCAGTCCTAGCTCATTGGTGATGAGGGGAGCTTCTGCAGAGAAGATGTTCCTAATCCTTGGTCTGCCTTACTGGAAGATACCTAGGACCCATGTGAACAGTAGCAGTACCCACTCAGTTCTGCTACAAACTCCTTCATGTTCCAGGGTGAAGTTACACCCTCCTGGGACAGTGTAACAGTAATTTGTGTGTTCCTTTCTGTGAAATATGCTGAGGATAGCAGTAGTGAGAAGTTACAGAATCCTGGTTCAGTCTTTCCATCAATGCATGTTTGTGAGAGCCTTTCATGCTAAGCATTTATTTCTTTGTTCATAGGAAATAAATGGCAGTCCCATACCCGATTAATTTTGCACACTTAGTATCTTTCTACTCCCTCATTTGGGTAGACCCTAGACATGAGTCAAAACCCAAATTTTAAGTCATTTTTCCCCTGAGGCACTGGGGGTGAGGGGTGGGGACGTCTGGTATAGTCAAAGAAATTTAAAAAGGTGTCTGAGCCTTCTTATTCCAGGTGATCCAAGACTGAATCCAGTCCACATTCATGTGGGTCCAAAGCAGAGGGGCCCCTTCATGGAGAAGGAGAGGGCACAGAGCCCCAGAAACCAGCGCCCAGCAGCTATTCTAATGTTGGGTTTAAACACCTACACAGAGGTGCTCCAAATACCTAGTCATCATCCTTACCTTGTCTACTCTTTTTTGGGGGGCGGGGCAAGGCAATTGGGTCAAATGACTTGCCCAAGGTCACACAGCTAGTAAGTGTGTCACGTGTCTGAGTCTGGATTTGAACTCAGGTCCTCCTGACTTCAGGGCTGGTGCTCTATTCACTGTGCCACCTAACTGCCCCTCTACTCTAAATTTTTTTTTTAATTTTGTTTGTTGATCGACTGAGGGACCAGCAGAGTATAGAAGCATCATCACTTCCCTGGTCCTCATCATGGCTATTACGTAGCCTAGAAACATGTTTGTTTTCATGGTTTCCATATCCTTGACTCACACTGAGTTTGCAGTTCAGTGAGATCTCTTCAGCCCTTCTTTCAATAGAGCCTCCTCTGTGACTGATGGGTCGGGAGCTTTTTCACCACCCTGGTGGCCCCCGCCTGGATGGGTTCCAACTCATGCATGTCTTTTTTCATATGTGATAGAAAGGTCATTTTTTCCTAGTTGAACAGTGTCTAGGAGTACTTCCCTCCTGTCACACTTGTGGAGCTCTTTTTTTGGCCCAATAATAGCTGCCATTTATTTAGTGCTTAATCCAAGCCAGGCACTGGGCTGAGTACTTTAGAATTAGGATCTCATTTGATCTTCACAATTCTAGGAGGTAGGTATTATCACCCCCATTTTACAGATGAGGCAAACAGAAATCAAGTGACTTGGCCAGGGTCACACAGCTAGTGTCTGAGGCTGAATTTGAACTCAGAACTTCTTGACTCCAGGCTGGGCACACAATCCATTGTGCCACCTAGCTATCCAAGCATAAGATATTTATCCCTACAAAAATACAGTTTTAATGAGATAATATTTGTGAAGTGCTTAGCACAGAGCCTGTTTCTCCCCACCGATTTCAGAATTAGCTCAGTGTTCTAGCCTATTTAGAATCTTTGTAACCTGCCCCTGCCATCTAGCATAGTCACTGTGCCAACTGACTCGGTGTTGCCTACATACTGGTAAACTTAATCTAGGCTTTCACCTAATTCACTGATTAAGAGGTTAAGAATCAGCACAGAGCTCCACTAGGGTCCTCCTTCTGAGTTGGTGACTAAACCATTTATTCTTCCGGTTCATCCACGCCAGCCCAACGATGGTGCCTTCATTGGGCCCATCTGGGAATGAAAGGCAGGGGCCGGCCGAAGCTCCCATTTCTGCTCTAGGCATCTCCCAGCCGTCATTTCCACTGCCTGAGTGAGCTGGTTCTTCCGTTCCATGGAAGGTCACAGGTTCTGTTTCCCTCTGGGACAGGCGGCAGTTGCCTGGAGTCAGGTGCGAAGGGTTGGCTGTGCTAGTCTTCTGATTATTACTCAGCGTTTCCCTTTCGGCCAGTCATTCTGCTACTTGCCCGGCTCTTTGGTATTTAATCACCTGTCACATCTGCCTCAGACTGTCAGTCAATGTTCACAGTCTGGAGAAGGGTCTACCTCTCTGCAGGATATACTGATGCAAGGAAGTACCTTGTGGAGGGGGCTTCGAAACCTTCATCAGACCAAAAAAAGGACACGAATTTATTGAGCACTTACCATGTGTCAGGGGCTGTGCTAAGTCCTGTGGCTCTAAACAAAGGCAAGTGAGAGCTCCCTGCTCTCAAAGAGCCTCCATTCTAAGAAGGAGAGGACAGCACATGGGGGAAGGGCTGGCCAAAGAGGGTTTTGGAGAGGGGAGACAGAGAGGGTGGTGACTGGGGTCATGCTGATGCCTAGAATCATAGGGCTTTCTGTGCTGTTTTCAAAGCTAAAGATGGCCTAACACCAAGCAAGGCAAGGTAAAATGCACACCCATCAGCACCCAGGACTTTTTGAAGACACTGGTGATTCCAGGGGTCCTCAGATGTTTGCTCAGAGCACAGGGTTATTCTTTGTTGTGAGGAATCAAGACAGACTTTGGGAGATTTGGGAGATGTGTGTGTGTGTGTGTGTGTGTGTGTGTGTGTGTGTGTGTGTGTGTGTGTGTGTGTGTGTGTGTGTGTATACTATTACCCAGCCCCACCCTCAGATTCCATGCCCTTAGCTGGGACCCTTTCCATCCCATCCTCTAGAACAAAGGACAGTTCAGATCCAAGAAAGGCACCTAAAGACAGACTGTGCTTGACCAGCCCTTGCCTAGTATCTTTCTGGGCCTAGTTTCATTATTTGTAAAATCAGAGGGTTGGACCACATGATCAACAAGGATTATTTGCTGGTTGTTTCAGTACTAACTTTTTAGGAGCCTTGGTCCTGAGTCCCCTCTACACTCCGATACTCCCTCCACTAAATACCCTAACAAGTCGGATGTTTTCTAGACTACTCTAAGGTTACTCCTGGCTCAGCATTTTCTGTTTTAAGGTCCCTTGTACCATTAACATTCTCTGTTCTGACATTCTATGTTCTCTGACCTAAGGCACCTTCTAACTTGACATTAAGCTCTGAGATTCCCCCATTGGGCTATGAGTTCCTTGAGGCCAGGAATTGTTGTTTGTTTTTCTTTATATCTCTAATGCCTAGCACAGAGCTTGGCACACAGTAAACACTTACTGATTTGATTTGCATTCAACTTTGATATTCTGTGGTGGAAAGTTCCCTTGAGCTGTGATGTTCTAACATCCTATCTCCTAACACCCCTTCCAGATCTGACGTTTTTGTTCTAAGGACCCCCCACCCCCAAGCTCGAACATCCTTATAGTCTAAGGAACCTTCTGTGCTGCATCTAAGACCCCTCCGGGCTCTGCCATTTGGTGTTCTAAGGTCTCTTCCCGAGCAGGAGTGCTGTATTCTAAGTTCCAAGGTCCCCCCCAGCTCTGGGATTCTCTGGAAGGAAGTGGTCCAAACCTTCCGTAATTCTAGGGCAGCACACTGTAGATCAGGGCACCACCTGGGCACGACCAGCCTCTTTCAGAAAGACCTTCCAAGGAGTAATAAAAATTCCTCATTTACATTGAGAGTAAACTTCCTGCCCTATGAAACAATGAGGCATTGAAATGTGTCTGAGTAAAAGTACCCTGATGTAATGAGCTGGTGCGCAACGCTAAGTCAGGCAGTTGCTAAGGGCTGTATCCATGCCCTCGCTGCAGCCGCCAGCGACAATAGCCTCGAGCCCCCAGCCGCAGAAACCTCACTCCCGAGGAGTTTCCTGAAGATCGGAGCGGAGCGCAGACTCTGGACAAACAAAGGGACTTCAAAGAGCGTCTCGCGTCACTGCCTGCTTCCCCCGCTCTCTCCTTCTCTTTAGACAGGGGGCCGGCCCTCCAGTCTGCAGTTTACTTTATTAAGCAAGCGCGTGCACACACACACACACACACACACACACACACACACACACACACACACACACACACGAGCAATTATCCAAACTTTCCCGGCCAACAGGAAAATCATCGTAACTGAATATTTCCTTTGTCAAGTGTGCTGACGTTGGCCCCCGCTCCCATCAGGGCAGGGCACGGCCCGGCCACCCGCTGGCAATTCAGCTCCCAGGGCCACAGCCCCCACGAATGCCATGGGGCCTGGCTCCCCGGAGGGGACAGCTTACTCCCCAGCCTGTGGGACGAGGGGAATGGGGGGAATTTTCTTACATCATTTGCTGTGCTCACTCATAGACACAAACTCCTGAGTCACGACTAGAAGCTGCATCAGCCCGGGGGCCCCTGACTCCGCCAGGAGAGGCTTAGATTTGGTAACGCAAACCCCTTGGGGACCTCCTCTCCAGTGGGGGCGGGGAGGAGATCGGCCCCAAGCTAGCCCCCTCCCCCTCTCAGGCTTCAGCCCTGGGAGAGGTTACGTGAGGAAGAGGGGGCTCTGTAGGGGCTTAGCAAGCTGGGTCTCATGCCAAGGAACAATAAGTGACGTGGAGTGGGTTTACAAAAAGGGCAGGTCCTTCGTTTGTTTAAACAGAGATTAAGTGAAAGGAAAAGTTTCTCTTTTCCCATCCCTGAGACAAATGTGAAACACATGTTTTCCCTCTTGGCTCTGCTGGACAAGGCTGCAGCAGTCCTTCCTCCAGCCCCCGGAAGGCTTTGGAGCAGGGCAGGGTGTTTCCTCGTCTTTTTCCAGGCCAGGTTCCGAGCTCAGCTCAGAGGTTTTCAGACCTGCTGGGGGCCACCAGGGAACTGGGAGAGAAGGGCTAAGTTTCTGGAGGAGAGAGAGAGAGACAGAGAGAGATAAAGAGACAGAGAGACACAGAGACAGAGACAGAGTGTATGTGTTTAAACCTTTCCTTTCAGCTACATTCCTCCTTAGATGGGACCACCCGAAGCATGGTCTAGTGGGCAGGACCGAAGCCTGGGAATTGGGAGACTCGGATTCCAGACCCTGCCCAGCCACTGACTCACTGTGACCTTGTACTACTCAGTTCCCCATCTTTAAGCCTCCCTCTCCTTATCTGCTTAAGCTCGATGACAACCCTGCCCGCTCCGTGTGATTCAAGGATGAAAAGCCAGAACAAGGCCAGGGGAGACTACTTAGAGCTCCCTGGAAGAAAGGGATCATTCATCCTAGCACATAAATACAAAAACTGCTCGCCCTAAAACAAACGGGCTTTAGATTAAGTAGAAAAGAAAAGAAAGCAAAATCCCTGGTTTTTGCTTTGGGACGTTTCTCACACATTGCCTCCTCGTCCATGAGATGAGATCAGCCAGGCCTGGAGAACACCTCTGATTCTTATTTTTCATCACAGGCTGAATGCATCTTCCTAAAATGCTGCTCTTCTCAATGGTTCCCTCTGGCTCCAAATTTCAAATTTCCCTACTGTCGTCATACTCAGCTTGGCAATCAAGGCCCCAGCCTACTTTTCCTACTTTTCCTAGAGTAATTTCTGATTTTTGGTGTTGTTGAGTTGTTTTTCATTCATTTCTAACTCTCTATGAATCTGTTTTGGTTTTTTTTTTTTGGGGGGGGGGGGCAAAGATACCGAAGTGGTTTGCCATTCCTTCTCCAGCTCATTTTACAAGTGAGGAAACTGAGAGGATTAAGTGACTTGCCAGGGCCACACAGCTAGTAAGTGTCTGAGGCTGGATTTGAACTCAGGTCTTCCTGACTCCAGACCAGGTGCTCTATTCACTGTACCATCTCCTTGACCTTTAGACTTTAGACCTTTAGACTCCTTTCCAAACCACAAATGACTTACCCAAGCTCAGAAAAGAAGTGAATGAATCCAAGTCTTGAACTAGGGTTGTATCCTTCAAATGCACCTCATGTAAAATCAAATTTATCAACCTGGTGTCTAGAGGAAAGAGGGATTGGCAGGGGGTACATGATAGCTCTGTCCAAGCACTGAGCAGCTATCAGGTTCTGCCTGGCACCAGAGCCCAGGACCAGAAGGAATGGGGGAAGACACAGAGACAGGTTTGGTCCCAATGGACTGTCCACCTTCCTAACAATGAGAGTGATGCAGGAGTCTCAGGGGCTCCCGCTTCCCTGCAGACCTTCAGGTGAGCTAAGAGAAGTCAGGTGACTTCTTCATAAGGACACTAAAGAGGAGGGCTTTGATCAGGTCCGGCTGAATGTGGTGCCTCTGAGGATCCCTCCAGCTCAGGGATCCTGTGTTTCTGGGTGATCTTCCTTCTGAAACACGGTCTCCTCTCAGTGTCCCTATTTCTCTTGAGAGTATTGCCACCCTCCCAGTCACCTGGACTGGAACCTTTGGTCATCCTGGATTCTTTTCTCTCCTGCATCTCCTTTGTCCACACTAATCGATTCTTCAGTCCCATCTCTTACAATGAACCACTCTTTCCTCTCCATCCTCATGGCCACCACCCTGCTTTGATCTCCTTGCATTTCTTCCTATTGCCTCCATCTTCTAACTGGTCTCTCGTCCTCCAGAGTCTCTCTTCTCTAGCCCATCCTTCCTATAGTTGCCAAAATCATCTTCTTTTTGGAGGAAAGAGTGAGGCTGACAACTCTGTCTAATGCCACCTCACTTAAATCCAATTCACGTGCAAGTCAAGACATCATCCCATGAGATCATCATTCCCCTTTGAAAATGAAGAATGAACAACAGTAACAACAACCAACAACCAAACCATCTTCCCTGCTTGAGAACACTGGGGAGACACATGGGGTATTGTATCTTCATTCTTTTTGACTCGGCTTACTTTCTTATTCATCAGAGTTCAAAAGGCTTTCAAGGTTGCTTTCCCCCAGAATGTTATCACTGTGTAAATAATTTTCCCAGCTCTACTGGCTTTTCTATGAGTCAGTTCATAAAGGTCTTCTGAGTTTCCTCTGAAATTGTCCATTTCATCCTGTCTTATGGCACAACAACATTGCATTATGCCCACAGACCACAATTTGCTTAGCTCTCCTTGATAAAGGGTCACCTCTTTAGATGCCAGCTTCGAAGCTACCATGATAAAACCTTTGACAAATACTCTTGTGCATACAGCTCCTTTGCATCTTCCTTCCCTCTAGGCTTCTTTCCTTAGGCCGCCCTTTCTTCTGGAGATCTACTTCCGCCTTGGCTCCCAGTGTAGATGCTGCTCCCAATCTCTGCTGCCCCAGGGACACTGGATAGCACACCAGTGAGAAGCCCCAAGGCCCTGACCCTTCAAAGCTTTAAAGGTCTTCCTCTAGAAACAGAGGAGGCAGCAGAGACAGAAGTTCTCTCCTGGCTCCCCACTGGAATGTGGCGTCTGAATAGATCTGCTCCTTTAGACAAGTGCTACAGGGTGTGGCCATCGGCCAATCCCAAGACACTTCCCATATACGGTCACTTCATCCAATGGCCTTCATTCCTTCTGAATTCATCTATCCGCACCTCATTGGAATGCCTTTGACATATTGACTTGATAAAGATGTCTAGTCCATACCTCTGATTGATGGATTCAGTCCAAAGGTCAGGCCTTCTGTAATTACTGGCATAGGGGGTACCCCCAGCAGTGAACATGAGGCCCAGCACATAGTAGGTTCTTCCTAGAAGTCTGCTCAATTGAATTGAATTTTCATCACGCTGGAAGTAGGTAGCCAATTTCCCAAACACAGCTTGGGCTGGGGTTTAATTAGCAGTTAAGATTCACACTATCAACTTACATAACTTTAGAGTTGGAAGCTCTTGGAGATCATATTTTTTTTTGTCTTTCTTTATTTGATGCATGAATCTTACTAAATATGAGCATTGGAAGGGAGTTCAAAGGTCGGACCTCTACCCAGATGGAATCCCACTCTACCATACCTGACAGCCCATCCAGGCTCTGTTTGAAGACTCCCTTCTCCCCAGCTACCTCTACAACATCTTTGATGAATGGCCACCCAACTTCTGTTTGGCCAAGGTGCAGCAAGTAACTCAAAAAGTGACAGAAAAAGGACATTGCTTGAGGTAGGGCAGTGGTTACAGTATCGAACTTGGTTCAACAGTCCTATTGTCCTAAGTTCAAATCTGACCTCATACATTCACTGTGTGACCCTGGCCAAGTCATTCTCTTAGCTTCAGTTTCCACATCTATAAAATGGAGATAATAAGAGCACCTACCTTCAGGGTTATTTTGAGGATCCATTGAGATAGTATTTGTAAAGCACTTAGCACAGTGCCTAGCATATAGTAGGCACTATATGTAGATGGAGAATGTTCGGAGGTGTTCTCCTCCAGGACAGACCATAAAAATGGGCTGAAGGAGCTGAAGACACGTAGACTGAAGAAGAGAATATTTAGGGGGAGCATGGAGCAAGGAGATGGGGTTTGGTTCCCACATTATATCTTTATAGAGATACAGAAAGCATATAGCAGACCACAGAGGCAATGAAGTATTCCTTTTTCACTCTGGACCCAGCTCCCTTTCCCTCTACTCTGACCAACCCTTAAGGATGCACATGGTGTAACCTGTGTGGACAGCAGCCCACAGAGTTCTCCCAGGAGGTTTGACATAGTCAGCATAGGGTCACCCACAAAGAGGAAAATCTGGGCAACCTCCCCCTCCAGGGAATCCCTCCCAGACTTGGACTCTGCACTCAAGGCAAAGACCTCGGGTGAGCCAACAGCTCCCTGTTCTGTGCTTCATCTGATCTTAATCATCAGACGGTCCCTTAGCCTGGCTCTTTGTTACTTCTTCCAAGGAATCCTGAATGTTCATGATGTATGGAAGCTAAAGAACCTGGAAGGCGGCATTGTGTCCTTCAGGGTTGAATAATAATATAATCAATAGACCCTCACAATGACTGGATCTTATATTCTTCACATGTTTCTGTTCATTAGGAGATGATACAGATATGGAACATTGTTGGATATCATTTATGGAATCCTTCTTCCCTATTATGATTATCATCAAAGGTTGATATTAAATTGCCCTCAAAAAGATTCTGCCTAGAAGAGAGAATGGGTATATAGGTCAGTAGTTGTTGATGTTTTCTCATCAACAACTGTTTTCTTATGACCTTTTTTTAAAAAAACATCAATAAAGTTGAAGATTTTTCCACCTCTCTGGTATCTTCCCACTCTTAGATATTTTATAAGTCCATCCCTTAATACCCTCCCAATTGTATTGTCTTCAGCACAGATCTCCTCTCTATTTACTTGACCTAAATCTAGTTGATTTTCCCAACTTTGCTCTCTTTCATACTATTTCTACTTCCTTTACAGGAATCTTGAAGATTGTGTTGTTAGGGTTCAAATGTGGTGATTCTACTACCTTTGATGGAGGTAGGGCATTATCATTTTATGAGGGAGAAAAGTTTGTTATAATTATGTCAAGTCTTTTCAATTTCCCTTCTGTTTGTAAGCATCCTTTGGTCTTTGTCCTTTAATACCCTTGGGATAACTGCCTCGTTGGACACCTTACCAAGCTTTCTTTAGTTTGGATTTATCCATCAAGACTTCTCTCTGCTTTATGAGAAATATTGTTCTTCGATTTTACAGAAGAGTTTACATTCTGACCCAGTATTACCTTTGGCACCCATCTTTCCCCCTATAGGAAGGAAGTCAGATGTTTGCTGACTAAAGTGATTTCTGGGCTCTTTTGGTCTACTTGTTGTAGCAATTCATTTCTATTAACTTCTGAGTCTGTGATGATGTCATATCTGTTGTCCTCTTCCCAGTTTTGAATTTCAATACTTGCTTAAATAATTTAGGGTTATTAATTGTATGCCATGTCTTCTTAATTATGTCATAACTTCTTTTCATTGATGTTCTTTCTTCTCATCTATTAGTCAATCAATAAACACTTGTTAAGGACCTATGGCCAGGCACTTCTGATATTTGCTCTGTTGGGCTGATGGCCTGACACCGTATAGACAGCTGACTCAGTAATAATATCCAAATCCAGAAAAAATGTTTTCCTGTCCATCCTTAAATGTATATTATATACATATTTTACATATATCAAAACATAACAAATATTTCATTCTTTACATTCTTTGGATCTTACCATATCTAGTGCCTTCTAATTTATTTTAAAGAAAGTGTTTATGAATTAAAGGGTGAGGCTTCTGTCTAATCTACAGGTCTTTATAGCTCCTTTCATTTCTTTCTCCTGGACTATACTTTCCCGTATATTTCTCCCCATTGTCATTTTTTCCAACCTTTGAAATGAAGTCACCAAATATTGGACTGTACACTGACTTGATTCCAAGGGTTTTATCAAGTTCTTCATTGACTTTCTCTATTACTTGATCCTTAGCAATTGATGATGGTGTGTAAGTTGCTATTATTTTCAGGGTCTTTTTTGGTAACCATCTTCCATTGGTTCTGCAAGACATGATGATCTAATGTCCCCTTGAAGTACAATTTCTTGTAGTTTCAGGGTAGATGATGAAACTTATTCTGCCAACTCCTTTCTTTGCTTCTCCAAAGAGTATCTGTGAAATACCCTTCCCCTTAGCTACCACCTTCTTTCTTCTGGCTTCCTTTAGAACAGGAATGTCAAAATTATTGATGAGGGCAAGAAGTGCGGTACAAAGACCAGTTTGGTTGACTTCCAAAAGAGAGAAAAGGTGGATGCTGAGAAAATATGAGAATGGGCTACTTACTAAACTGGTGGTTGGTAAACACTTAGAAAAGAAAACAGTGATCACTAGAACACAGCATGGATTCACTAGGACTAGTTCAGACCAAGATGACTTCTTTCCTTTTAAAAAAAAAATAGGACTAAGGAATGTCCTAGACATAATGGACCTTGATACCAGCAAACCACTTCACAAAGTTTCTGATGATGTCTCTGTAACCAAGACAGAAAATGTGAGATGATACGGTTAGAATTTTCAAGTAGTTGGATAGCCAGACCCAAAGTATACAGATTAATTCATTGATGTCAAATCTGAGGAAGTCTCTAGAAGTAGCTGCAGGGTTCTGTATCAAGCCCCATTTAATTCAAGTTTTATCAACTTGGAATGTAGTCAGATACAGAACTGGAAGGGGTAATTTACATGCAAATTAAGAGAATTCAGATGACTAATAATAAATTAATAACAGTAGCTAATGTTTATATGGAGCTCGCTATATACCAGGTACTATGCTAAACACTTTACAAATATTATCTTATTTAATCTTCACAGCAAACCTGGGAAATAGGTGTTACTATTATCCCCATTTTATAGATAAGAAAACCGAGGTAGGCAGGTTAAGTTACTTGCCCAGGGTCACATTGCTAGTAAGTATCTGAGGCAGGACTTGAACTCAGGTCCTTCGGAGATGTCTACAGGTTGTAACAATGGGATGAAAGAAACAAGATGAAATTTGAGGAGAACAGCCTTGCAAGGTAGGCACTATTGTTAGTCCCATTTTACAGTTGAGGAAATTCAGAGATTGAGTGGCATAGCTAGTAAACATCTGAGGCTCAATTTGAACTCAGATCCTCCTGACTCCAGACCCAGTGCTCTGTCACACCTAGCTGCCCCTAATGCCATAAGAAGACAGCTTACAGTTGACCAATACTCCCTGCACAACCACATTCCAGGACTCCAATGAATGGCCTCACACATGTGGGTAGTGTTCCCTTTAGCAATGCAGCTCCTGACCCTGCAAACGCTTACCTGTCCTTTATGGTTCTTCCTCATGTCCTCCACTAAGTTTGGAGGAACAAAAAAAAAGAGTCAACGAATGTTTATTAAGAACCTACTGAATGGGGCAGAGTCAAGATGGCAGAATAGAAACAGCATTTCCACACAGCTCCGGCTCCCACCACTTCCAATTTATATAAAAGGGGACTCTGAACAAACTCTGGAGCTACAGAACCCACAAAATGACACAGAGAAGCTAACCTCCTGCTGAGGACAGCCCAGCAGCCTGGCAGGGAGTGGCCAGTGCAGTGCTCTGGGAGCCTAGCCCAGGACTGCGTGAGCCAGAGGTTTTAGCCCCAGGGCAGCCAGACCAGCAACTGGCTCGAGGGACACCAGCAGCTATGGCATTTCCAGAATTACCAACACATAGAGGCCAAGGACAAAGTGAGAGGTCAGTGCCTGGTGGACTTTGGGACCAGTAGTTGGGAGTGTATCAGCCTCTTCCCCTGGGGGTGAGAAGCCACTGAGGTGGTGCAGCTTCAGCCCCTGGTGTGGAGACTGTGGGGGGGACCAGGTGATCAGTCTAGGAGGTAATCGCTCTTGCTTTACCCTTCTTGGATCTGGATTGTGATCTGGAGTGAAGGTTTTGGGGTATGTGACCAGCTCGCCAGAGTGTGTGGGGGCTTCAGAGAGGGCACCCAACAAATACCTCCAGCAGCTGAGAAAACCCCAGCATTTGGGACAGAAGCTCCCCTGGCTGGTGGCAGAGTCCTACTGTGGCAACAAGCCCAAAAGTCAAGTAATTGAGTGGCAACATGCCTAGGCAAAGGAAGCAAAATAAAGAGAAAAATTCAACATTAAACTACTATTTTGGGGGCAAAGAGGATCGAAGCATGGAACAGGAGGGGGACTAGGAGGTCAGACTCCTGCACCAAAAGCCCCAAATGAAAATACAAGCTGGTTACAGGCCATAGAGGACCTTAAGAAGCAGATAAGAGAAATGGGGGAAAAATTGGGAAAAGAAATGAGAGATGCAAGGAAAGTATGAAATGAGAGTCAAGAGCCTGACTGAGGAAAATAACACCTTAAAAATAGACTAACTCAAATGGCAAAAGAGGCTCAAAAAGGCAATGAGGAGAAGAATGCCTTGAAAAGCCAAATTTGCCAGATGGAAAAAGAATCTCAAAAGCTCACTGAGGAGAATCATTACTTCAGAATTAGACTAGAGCAAATGGAAGCTAGTGACTTTATGAGAAATCACGATGCTGTTAAGCAGATCCAAACAAATGAAAGAATAGAAGGCAATGTGAAATATCTCATGGGAAAAACCATTGACCTGGAAAATAGATCCAGGAAAGACAATCTAAAAATTATTGGACTACCTGAAAACCATGATCAAAGAAAGAATCTAGAAATCATCCTTCAAGAAATTCTCAAGGAAAACTGCCCTGATGTTTTAGAACCAGAGAGCAAAATAGAGGTTAAAAGAATCCACTGATCACCTCCTAAAAAAGATCCCAAAAAGAAAACTCCTAGGAATATTATAGCCAGCTTAGAGAATTCCAAGATCAAAGAGAAAATATTTCAAGGAGCCAGGAAGAAACAATTTGAATACTGTGGAAACACAATCAGGATAACACAAGATCTAGCAGCTTCTACATTAAGAGACTGAAGAACTTGGAATATGATATTCTGGAGGGCAAAGGAGCTGGGATTAAAACCAAGAATCACCTACCCAGCAAAACTGTGTATCATGTTTCTGGGGAAAATATGGTCATCCAGTAGAATAGAGGACTTTCAAGCATTCTTGATGAAAAAACCAGAGCTGAATAGAAAATTTGATATTCAGATACAAGAAGCAAGAGATGCTTGAGAAGGTAAACAGGGAAAAGAAATCATAAGGAGCTTATCAAAGTTGAACTATTTACATTCCTACATGGAAAAATGATAATTGTAACTGATGAAACTTTTCTCAGTATGAAAATAGTTGAAGAAGGGTATATGGGCATATGAATACATATGTGAATGTGTGTATATATGTTTACAGGTGTACATAGATAGAGGGTACAGGTCAAATTTAATAGGAAGGGATGATACTTAAAAGGTGAAATTAAGAGGTGAGACAGGAATATAATGAGAGGAGATGGGGAGAGACAGAATGGGGTAAACTATCTCATATAGAAGAGGCAAGGGAAAATGGTTACAAGAGAGGGGAAGAACAGGAAGGCAAAAAGGCAAAACCCTATTCTCATTGAATTTGGATTAGGGAGAGAATGACATACATACTAAATAGGGTATCTCACCCTACAGGAGAGTAGGGGGGAAGGGGATGAGAGGGCGGATGATGGAAGGGAAGGAGGGAGGGAAGGTGGGGAGGGAAGTTGGAAGCACCCACTCTTGAAAAGCGACAGGATCAAAGTAGGGAATAGACCAAGTGATGGGTGGGATAGGAGGGAGGGAAATATAGTCAGTCTTTTACAATATATCTACTATGGTAATGTTTTGCATTAGCTACACATGGACAACATATACTGAATTGCTTATCTTCCCAGTAAGGGTGGGTGACAAGGGAGGAAGGGAATGAATCTGGAATTCAAAGTTTTAAAACCAAATATTTAAAAATATATAAATACTATTATTAATACTATTTTACATGTAATTGGGAGATAAGATATACAGGTATTGGGGCACAGAGACTCATCTTGCCCTAATGGAAAAGTCAAAGGGGATATAGGAGAAGATATGGGAGAGAGCAGATGGGATGAGGGGATATCCTGTGGGACTGCTATTCTGGGGTGGGGGGTAGGGGAAAAATGGGGAAAAATTGTAACTCAAAATCTGGCGGAAATGAATGATGTAAACCAGAAGTTAATAAAGCATTTGGAAAAAAAAAAAAAAGAACCTACTGAATTTTGGGCTCTGGGTTAAGCACTAGGGATACAAAGAAAGGCAAAACTACCACCACCACTAGCATCACCACCACTTTTTTGACAGGTAAAGGACTGAGTCCTGGAGTCAGGAAGACCTGAGTTCAAATCCAGGCACAGAACTCATTGGTTGTGTGACCCTGGAGCAATCATTTCATCTCAGCCTGCCTCATCTATAAAATGGGTATAATAATGGCACTACCTCGCCAGATTGTTGTGAATATCAGATGAGATAATCATTGTAAAGGACTTTGGCAAACCTTAAATTTCTAAACAAATGGTAAGAGAAGGAAGGGGGAGAAAGGGAGAGGGCTGGTGATTCAAGCCCTGTCATCTGACTCCACATTGAGTGCACCTTCTCCTACAGCACAGGGGCTCCTTTACTTCTCAATGCCCTTAAACTATTATAAATGTATAAACTGGTGATTTATGCCACTTTCCAGGAACATGCTGATTGCCCAAGTGAGGCTTACCTGAATTTATCTGCTTCTTAGGGAAACAAGGAACGTTCATACCCAGTGGAGCTAAAACTTCCCTTCACATTTCTGAGAGGAAAAAATGAGCTGGTTTAGGTCACCAATTCCAATTCCTTTTCATTGAAAATGGAAACTTTAAGCCTGGGGGTGGGGACCTACAGAGGACTGAGTCTCCTGCTGCTCCAGTGGGGGCAGCCACAGATCTCCCCAAGGGAAGCAGACTCTCCTCCCCACCTTGTAGGGGGCCTTGCTGTCACCTCCCAACGGAGAGAAACTTTCCTTCTGTCTCAGGACTGATGATTCTATTCACAAAACATATCATTATGAAAAGCCCTCTTTGCTGCTTGGTTTACAGGCTTCAATAAATCCTGGATTAGTCGAAAAACCACTGAGCCATTGGCCCTCGGTGTTTCTCAGGGTGCTGGCTGCGGAGGCTTGCCCTTCTTTCTTCATTAGTAACTTCCCCAAATGTTTCGGGGAGCTCACCAGCTGCCACTGATTTAGAAAGACCACCAGCAAAAGGGGTTCAATGCTAAGAAATGAAATTCACAGAGCCATCGGATCCCAAAATTGTAGACCAGAAAAGGTTGGCGGTGAAATGGAATTGGACCAGACCTCCTAGGTCTCCTCCTAAGGCTATGGCCATGGAGATTGTTCAGTCTGACCCCCTTGTTTTACAGAGGGAGAAATGGAGTCCCTGAGAAGGGAGGGGCCTTAACAAAGATCACAAGGCACATTAGTGGTTCCCTATGAGGTCAGGGTCAAGGCTGTCCTTGGCTTCTTCCAACACTGTTTCTCTCTCCTATGTAACAACAGACCTTATATAATTTTCTCCCTTGGCCTAAGACTTGAATTTGGGTTTTCAGCTAAGACTCGGACAATCCATAACTTGTTCTGATCTGTCCCCTAGATCCAAGAGCCCAACGTTTGGAGCCAGACGACCTAGTCTGGAATCCTGGCTTTGTTATTTCTTAGCTGTGTGGCACGAGGCAAGCCAATTTACCTGCTTAGGACTCTTAAGAGGAGGGGGGAGGATTAGACCATCTCTAGGGTATCTTCCAAAGGTAAGGAAGCAGGGTGTGTGTGCGTGCTAGCCTGGGTGTGTGTGCGTGCAAGCCTGTGTGTGTGCAAGCCTGTGTACTTGCATGCAAGCCTCTGTGTGTGTGTGTGTGTGTGTGTGTGTGTGTGTTTACAAGCCTGGCTGTGTGCATATAAGCCTCTGTGTGTGTGCAACCCTGGGTGTGTGTGCAAGCCTCTGTGTGTGTGTGTGTGTGTGTGTGTGTGTGTGTGTGTGCATGCCTGCGCAAGCCTGGGTGTGTTTATGCAAGCAAGCCTGTGGGAAGAAAGTGTTAGGGCCAGAGTAGGAAAGCCCTACGTTCAAATGCTGCCTCTGAGACTCACTTTCCTCCTCTATAAAATGGGAGTCCTATTTCCTACTTGACAGAGTTGTTATTAAGCTCGCAGGTAAATTTTACACATTTTTATATGCAAAGAATCTGATTTTTTCCAGATGGGAAACTCCCTTCACTGAAGGGAGATTAGTTTGAGGGAGTTGCCTGAAGCACAACTTAAAAAGCAAGTTAAATGCTTTTTCCAGAAATCTCAGGGCTAACAAACATAAAAGTCAGGATTAGAACCCAGATCTTTCTGCCTCCAAGGTCAGTGCTCTATAGCTTATGCCAAGTGCTTCATACATGCCTAATAACAATGATCATAGTAACACTTGTGCTTCTGTGAGGTAATCAACACACATTTATTAAACACCTACTGTAAACATTGCCATAGTTGCTGGGGGTACAAAGACAAAAAAACGGAACAACCCCTGCCCTCAGGGAGCTCACCTTCAATCAGAAAGCAGTGAGGCAGAGTCTACACAGCTCAGTCAGTCACAGGTCACAACTCCAGAGCTGACAGGGACTTTAGAAACCATCAAGCCCAATTCCTTCATTTTACAGATAAGGAAACTGAGGCCCCGAGAAGGGAAGTCACACAGCTAGCAAGTAACAGAGCTGGAATGCGAACCCAAATCCTGTGACTCCAAATAGCTCTATTCTACTTTACCTCCAGAAGACCTGGTCCCCGTTCCAGCACTTCAGGAGCCTCGTGACTCTGGGTTTATTCTCTGCCAGGCATTGTGTCAAAGATTCCTGCCCTCGAGAAGCTAACATTCGAATGAGGTAAGACACACATAAAAGGAAGCTAGAGAGTCAGGGGCAAGGGCAGGAGAGAAGATGCCCTCCTGGTGAAGAACACAGTCTGGAGAGCTGAGGGCAGTGGGCTGGGGAGGAAGGGATGGTGGGGCAGAGGCAGATCCCAGGGGGAGTGGAAGAAAGGAGCTGGGAAAGGAGGAAAAAAAACTAGCTTTCCAAAGATTCGGTGCATCTGGGATGTCATGTGTGTGTGTGTGTGTGTGTGTGTGTGTGTGTGTGTGTGTGTGTGTGTATACATACACACCTGTATATATATTCATAAAACAAAAAACCCCTTGGCACAATGCCTGTATACAGTAGGTGTTTATTAAATGCTTGTTCCCTTTCCCTTCCCCTGATGGTGTTTAAGGGTGAGGAAGTTGGCCTGTGAATCAGTGGCTCCTTGTCTCTGGATGACTTTTTAAAAAGAAAGTCTTGTGGTCCACAGTATCCTCTCCTGTCTGAGTATTTTGCCCTTCTTGAGACTCCTTGTGAAGTGACCCCTAAGTGGTATTCAGAATGTGTCCCCACCAGCATGGACTTCTTCAGCATGAAGCTGGTGCAGGAGTGGGTGTCCCAGAGGCAGCCACAGTGGGTCATGACCCTGCAGCCCAGTTGTCCTTGGCCCTCAGAATGCCCATGGCTGGGGGCCACAGGAGGCTCCATGGATAAAGGGTCAGGAAACGTTCCAGAAGCAGTTGGAACCAGACCCCATGCAGTAAATTAGTAAATTTATCCCTTTGGGATAAAGGGGGCTTTATACTGGATGGAAAATGGTGGTACTGTCCTGACATCTCCACACTCGGTCTTATACAGGGCACCTCTGAGGGGGAAGGGGTCAAAGAGGGCCCTGTGACAGAAAAGACATGACTTCTCTTACCTCTGGAAGGGGGCTGGAGAAACAAAGGCAGCTAAGAGCTGGGAAATGGTAGTAAATGAAACCCAAATCCAAGGAATGGGCACAGGACTCTAGAGTTGGGTAATCCATGGAGTTGGCCCCATCATGCAACAGCCACTCTCCATGTCCTTTGCCCAATTTCTCTGCCACTTCATCCTTTGCAAGAGATGGCAATACTTAAGTTGCCCTTAGGTTTATGACCATCTTTTTGGGTGTGTTCCCGAGGGATGTGGCAAGAGAAGACGCCCAAGGGTGCCATGAAGTTTCTTGTGGTTCAAAGGAGATAAGAGGAAAAATGCAAATTTGGAAGTGCTATTATCATTAAATGCATGCAGCTGAAGGTAGCTCTCAATCCTCCTACCTTTTATGTCTAGGAAGTCATAATGCTGTGGTTTAGACAAGACTTTGGTCAGAAGCAGATTTTCTGATCTCAACATCTTCTCTGGCGTTCTGTCAACCCTAGTTCGGTTGTGACTTGCCTTCTTGGTCTCCTTCTTCCCAGCCTTGCTCTCATCTGATCTCCCAGGTGTCCCATTCAGCTCTCCACTCCTTCCTGGATAGCAAGGCTTTCCTTTTCTTCTCCTGGGGTACACCTCCCCAAGAGACTCCTTAACCCGTGTTGGGACATGGCTTGCTGATGTCATGCCTTTAGCACACACTGAATCCTGGAATGTGCTGGGGGCAAGCGGCCGCATGCTTCCTTCTCAACCCCCCTCGATGATTCTACCCAGTGGTGGCCCCACTGGAAGTTAAAGACACCAGCTACATCCTGGGGGTCATGGGAGACTGTGTGCAGCTGCACTTCTGGAAAGGTCAGAGATGGAGGAATTCAGGATTTGTGTCCCAAGAGCCAGTGATAGATACAGGCTTGGGACAGATGGGCTTGCTGAATGCTGATCAGCAGATGGAATTTGCCCAAACACAGAGAAAAATTTGACGAGGTGTTTTTAAAAACCACACTGTAACTAGTTGGTTTAAAAAAAAGAAGAAGAAGCAATCAAACTTTGACCACTATCCAAAGAAGCTTGGTTTAGTGCTGGGAGCCTGGATTTGAATCCCAGATTGGTCACCAACCCTCTGTGTAACTTTAGACAGTCCTTCAGTGGACTCAATGGAAAGGTTCCTGGATGTGAGGACCAAGGATCCAAATTTGAGTCTGATCCTACTGCTTGTGATGCTGTGTGAAATCATTTCACCTGGGGAAATCACTCCCTTGGGATTCTGGTTCTTCCTCTGTAAAAATGAGGCAGTTGAACTAAATGGCTTCAAAGATTCCTTCCACCTCTAAACTTATGATACCCACTGGGCCTCAGTTTCCTCATCTGTAAAATGAAAAGGTGGAACAGCAGTTTTCTAAGGTCCCTTCCCAACTGGACACTCTGTGAGTCTCTCGTTCAATGACTTTGTCAAATTACTTAGGCTCTGGGACTCAGTTTCCTGAGCTATAAAGACAAGAATGTTGGACTAAACAATCCCTAACTAAAACTTGAAACATTTATGGAATTTAAAAAATCAAAATAAAGAAGTAATAAATCCCATTTTAAAAATCATTTTATTCACTAGTGAATTTATGAAGAGTAAAACTCACTTTAGACATTGTTTGAGTCAAAGGAAAGCAGCTCTCGTATTAGCTTGATTCTCTGCATTCACTATTTTCAGATGTAATGAAAACTTCTATTTAAATAAATCTAATTGTAAGCCCCAAATAAAGCTTTTCTGACCATGCGCAGAGATGGTCCATTTGCTCCTTGTGGGCTTTAACTTAGACCAGATGTGTATTGGGGAATGAGTAGCATTTTTTTGGTCCATACCCTAAGTTCACAACCCTGTTCAAAATGCCAAATTCTAGGCTTGGGAGGCAGGATTTTTTTCATGCCTTTGGGCAAAGTTGTTAACCATGAAGATCCAGTGGCCCCAGTTTTCCCAGCCAGGGTCAGCCTCATGCTTGGGTCCTTGTTAAAACCCTACATTCTGGTCCTGCTTGGGTCACTCATTCACTGTGTGACCTTGAGAAAATCACTTTACCTTGCTGGGCTTAGTTTCCTCATCTGTGAAAGGAGAGGATAGAATAAATATGAATTCTTATACTTGGCTTCAAAAAGAATTAATTTTAAAATAATTTGCTATAAGTACAAGATGGAAGAGATGTGGCTTTCCAGAAGTTGTTATGAAAAGAATCTGGGGCTCCTAGTGAACAGAATGCTCCATGGGAGTTGACAAACAGCATGCTGTGGTTGCCCAAAAGCTAATTCAATCTCTCTTCTATAATTTGACATACAAATAGCAACAAAACTAGAAAGCAAAATTAATGGCACAAATATTAACAGAATAGACAAAAATCATACCTATTTGTAGACAGTATAGTGGTTTACTTAGACAACTCTAGAGAATCAGCAAAGCAATTAATTGAGATTAATAAGGACTGGGGCTGGAACTACGTTTTCATTGGTATAAGGAAGTCTTGGCTGAGGAAACTCCCTCTACCAATGCAGGCCAGCATATCATCTGCAGCTTAGATTCTTAGGGAGTTAAAGTACTAAGAGGTTAAGTGATTTACTTAGAGTCACACAGCCACTTTGTGTCAAAGGTGAGACTTGAACCCAGGTTTTTCTGGCTTTGAGACCAGCTCTCTGTTCATCACACTACACAACTTTTCATGAGATGATTACATCAGTAAAGTGGCAGAATAGAGAATAAAGCCATAAATTCATTAACATTTTAATGACATGCTAACAAAAACTAGGAGGAAACAATATAAAAATTACATTAAAAATAACTAAAGAATATACAAAATATCTTGGAATCAACCTATCAAGATATAGGACTTGTACACACACAGCTAAAAACATTCTTTGCAGAAATAAAGGAAGACAAATAGAATTATATTCACTGTCCATGGTCAGGTTGTACCAATATGATAAAAATGAAAACACTTCCTAAGTTAATTTATAGATTGAGTGCTATATCAATCAAACTATCAATGAGTTGCTTTATAGAACTGGACAAAATAATATAGAGTTAATTTGGAGAAACTAAAGGCCTAGAATCTCAAAGGAAATAGTTGTTCTGAAAGTAGGCCCATAGTATTATTAGATCTTAGACTTATTTATGAAACAGTAATCATTTTACTTACAAATTTGTTTCTTGTCTTAAAAAACGGAAATTATGGGGTCTTAACGTAGAAATAACTTTGGTCCATATTGGATCTCTCTTCCCTTCTCAATATTTTGTTCACATTGTCTTAAGATTCTGGAAGTTTCAGATGGGGTTCCTGAAATTGCTTTGAATAGACATGACTTTCTTTTCCCCCCTTCTTTTTTCATCCATTATCAATGATGGACTAGGGAAGAATTTGACTTTGATAAGTCAGACCTTATTAAAGCTTATAATTTGATGGAGCCTTTTATTGTCTCACCTCCATATTGTCTGGTGCATTTTTTTTCTTTTTACTGAATTTTAATTTAAATTTCTTTTCCCATTTGCTTTTTGGATGAAGCTGTAGCGTGTGTTGATAATATTTGTCTTGTATGTGTATATAAACACTGTAAAAGTATGCTTACAAATTACAATCCACTCCATGAACTGTCCAGATCTGATCAAAAGCCCTTTGCTGTTAGAATTCTATAACTGCATAAGACATTAAACCTGTGTTGCTATTTAAAAAAATGGAAATTATGCCAATAGAACAAGTAAGACCAAGAAGCAAATGAACACAGTAGCCCAGTATTTGATAAACACAAAAATAGAAACTGATAAAGAAAAGGGGACTCCTTATTTGACAAGAACTGGAAAAAGCGGCAAATAATTACACAGAAAAGAAGACTCAGACGGGCATTTTGTAACTGCTTTGCAGAATCAACTCCAAATGGATGAACAATATAAATGTAAAAATTCATGAAAGGCCATAGGGCAATTAGAAGATAATGGAAGAAAGTGCCTTTTAGAACTGCAATTAAAGGGAATATTAATATCCTAACAAGAGATAGAGGCGATCACAAAACAAACTATTTTGAGCATATACAATATAAAAAAATCCTTGCATTAACAACATTGATGCAATTAGAATAAGAAAAGAAACTGTTGAGAGGGGAAAATATTTTCACCAAAAATTTCTAATAGTCTGTTTTTAAAAATATGATATATAAAATATATAAGGTTGAGAGCCATTTCCCAATAGATAAGTGTTCTTTTGAACAGTTTTCAAAAGAAGAAAATCAAACTATCAATAGCAACATGGGAAAAAAATTACAAATAGAAAATTAATATAACTCTGAGGTTTCACCCCATAACCATCAAATTGGCAAAGGTGATATTAAAAATGGAAGTAGTCAGTGTTGGAAAGGCTGTGGGAAACCTAGGATACTAATAGGTTGTTGCTTGAGCTTTGAATTGGTCACTTCGCCTCCCTGTGCTTCCTCCTTACTAAGCTAGAAGTCAGGTGACCTGGGTTCCAATCCCAGCTCTGCCATGAATTCATAAAGGATTTGGGCGTGCTCAGCCTGTAGGAAAGAAGACTCAGTGGTATCTGGAGGGCCTCCATGTGGAGGGGGTGGGGGCAATAAGACTTGCTGTTTGGTCTCCTTGGAAGACAGGAAGAAATCAGAGCACATCTGTACCTGCTCTAAAGTGGTCGGGGGAAGGGCCCCTCCTGCTCTGAAGTTCAATGGAGAGCCATTCGTACAACCCCAAAGCCAGTTTTACCTACTCACATTTTTACCAAGGGTTGACTGTCCTACTGAGCTTGTCCACCAATATCTTGGGTAGTCACTGCATGCAGACAATGGACCTGGCTAACTGACCTGGTTGCTTTTGGGGAATTGTGAAGGTGGTTGTGGGCATTATTGACTACTTCCAGTGGCTTCCCATTGCCTTGAGTATAAAACACAAATTCCTCTGGTTGTCATTTAAGACTTTTCATGATCTGACTCCAGTACATCTTTCCAGGGTGATTACATATTGCTTTTTTCTAGCTACCCTTCATATATTATCTTCCTACCCTAGAATGTAAGCTGTATGAGGGAAAGGACTGTATGGTTTGCTTGTATTTTTGTATCTCCAGTACAGTGCCTGACACATAACAAAGTCTTAATAAATTCTTCTATCTACCAATTATTATCTGTTATCTGTCTACCCATCTGTCCATCCACCCATCCATCTCCTTATCTATCTACCTATTGCTCTCCCTGCTTTAGCCAAGCTGTCCTTCCTTTTATTCCCCATGCTCAGCATTCCATTTTCCACCTCCATCTCTTCAAGGTCCAGCCCATCATCTTCAGGATCCTTCAGGTTCTTCTTCTTCTTCTTCTTCTTCTTCTTCTAAGCAATTGGGGTTAAGTAACTTGCTCAAGGTTACACAGCCAGTCATTATTTATGTGTGGGTGCTCATTTTCTGAGGCTGGAACCAATCCTGGGTCCTCCCAACTCCAGGGCCGGCACTCTTACTCACTGAGCCACCTAGATGCCTCTCTTCAGGTTCTTCTTGATCCCCATCTCCCATTGCTAGCACTCTCCCTCATTTCTGTGCATTTATTTTGTCTATATCCTTTATGTATTTAATTGTGATCATGTTTTATTCCTTGTCTCCCCAAAGAATGGAAGCTCCTTGAGGACAGGGACTGTCTCGTTTTGTCTTTACATTCCCAGAACCTAATATAGTGCCTTTGCACATAGTAGGTCCTTAATATACTTATTGATTGACTGAATTACTCCAAACTTCTCACTGAAAAGGCTTGCCCTTTTTTTTTAATGAACACAAAGATATCACCAAAAGGATGATTTCTATATGCAAAAAAGGACAGAAAAAAGACAATTGCATATGAAGCCATAAATCTCCATTACATGTAACTTATGGTGATTCCAATTCTCCCCTGCTTGTCTGTGCCTCTTTCTGCCCTCTTCTCTATCTCTCTGACAATCTTGAGTTATTTATCAGTATCACTATCACTGACCCTTTTCCCTTCATGCATCACTCTTCTTACTCCCAGATAAAACAAAATAAAACCACACTTCTCCTCCTCCTCCTAGACAAGTGAAACAGATCCATCCTTCAGCCATGTCCGAAATGCATTTCTCATTGGGCACCTCTAGTCAAGGGCTGGGAAGTGTGGTCCCTCGTTATGTCTGCTGGAGTTATGGTCGCTCGTTGTATTCATTGATGGGCATTCTTAAATCCTTCAGAGTTGTTTTCCTGGATAGTTTGGTGGTTATCACATCAGTTGTTCTCTTGTTTCAGTTTTCTTTACTCTGGAGCACTTCATACAGGTCTTTCCAGATTTTTTCAGTCTTTTTCCTCATTCCTTATGGCACAACAATGCTCCATTCCATTCCTATCACAGAACTGCAGAATTTGAGAGTTGGAAGGGACCTTGGCAACCATCTAGTCCTACCCATATGTGAAGGAATCCCTACTATGACACCCCAGAAAAAGGTCATTGGTTTTTGTCTAGCTACTTCTAAGGAGACAAAACAAGTCTGATTGCCCTCATTCTCCTCCATGTGGAGGCCCTCCAAATACCTCTGAGTCTTCTTTTCTTCAGGCTAAACATGCCCAGGTCCTTCATGAATTCAAGGCCCTCCACCATGCTGGCAGCCATTCTCTAGACTCTTTCCAGTTTACTAGTGTCCTTCTTAAACTGTGACCCCCAGGACTGAACACTTTATTGCAGTTGAGGTCTGAGGGGGCAAGGACAGCTCTATTCCTGGAAGTTCTGTCCCTCCTAATGTAGCCCAAGATTATATTCAACTTTTTCTGACTGCTACATTGCCCTACTGACTCCTAAATTCTTTTCAGAACAACTGCCATCTACCCAAACCTCCTCCATCTTATATTGGTAGAGTTGATGTTTTGGCACCCAAGGGCAAGATTTCACATTCATTGCTATTGAATTTCATCTTATTTGACCCAGCCCAATGCTCTAGCCTGCCAAGAACCTTTTGGATCCCAATTCTGTCATCTTTGTGTTAGCGGCCCCTCCCAGCATACCAGCTTGCCTTAGTCAAGTCATTGACAAAAATGTTAAACAACACAGGTCCAAACACAGATCCCTGGGACTCTCCACTGAAGACCTTCTGCCATGTTGTCAACGAACAATTTCTCATTCCTCTTTGAGTCCAGACATCCAACTGATTCCAAACCCATCCAATGATTGTCTAATCGCCAACCCTCCATCTTGTCCATAAGAGTATGAATTACTTGCCCCAAACCTTTGCCAAAATCTAGAGAAACCATATCTGTAGCAATCTCCTCTTCTACAAATTCAGTAAGTCTGTTAAAAAAGGAAGTGAGGTTCATCCATCATGACTCATTCTTAGTAAAGTCAGGCAGCTATTTACTTCCTTTGCTTTGCTTTCCTTTCTTGTTGTTGGTCAACCATCCCCTTGGTGACCCCGTCTAGACTTTTCCCAGGAGCAGAAGTCAAGTGCACTGGCCTGTCTGTAATGGGCAGACTCTGTTCTCTTCCCTTTTTAGAAAACTAGGTTATTTGTTCTTCTCCAGTCTAGTGATAGCTTTCTCACTGTCCATGATTTTTCAAGTATCATTTACAATAGCTCAGTAGTCTCATCTGAAAGTTTTTTGAGGACCCAAGGACCAAGTTCATCTGGGTCACATAAACCAAAGCTGAAAATGGCATCATACAGGACAATGGAAAGGAATATGGTCATTCAGTCAGTCAATCAAAAATTATTTCTTGAGCACTATTATGGCACCAAGCACTGTGATATAAGAAAAGGTAAAAGGCAATGTCTGCCCTCAAGGAGCTCACAGACCGAGGGAGGAGACAACATTAAAACACCCAGATGCAAAGCATGGAGATGCTGGCAGTGACCAACTGAGTGAAAACGTGAGCATTTAGAGGGATAGGGAAAGACTTCCTGTAGAAGGTGGCCATGAGTCAGCAGCATTACAAACATTACAAAGGGGAAAGAGAATAACAGATATCATTGGGAAACGTATGAGCAAAAGAAAGAGCCAGCTAGCCGGAAAGTGAGATCCTAGGATCTTCTCACCAACATATTGCAGACATCCAGCCTCCAAATGAATGGTGGGAAGTCTGTGTCCCATGGGGATCCTTTGGATGTCAAGAGGAAATTGGGAAGGTCCCCAGAAATTTGGGCACGGTAGGGAAGGTGGAGGGTGATGGCAAGAGCTACACAAGGTGGGCTGGCTGGGGGCAATTAGCACTGTTGGAAAAAAACTCGACTTTGATGAGAGCAATGCTGTATCTGGGGGCCTGACCTGAGTGAATTTATGATGTGAGTGAATCAGTGTGTGAGAACCTTTTTGCACCCCTCTCCGATACCCACTGGGAAGCGTAGCCTGGGCTGGCACGGCAGCTCACACACGTGCCCAGGTCATCTCCAGGGACTTGGTTCCTCCAGTGCCTGCTCATTTCCTTTCTCACCCTCCTCAACAGTTCCCCTCTTGGAGCCATCTAAGAACCTCCATGAACAGTAGGCAGATGTGGGACTCTCTGCTCTGACAGGAATAGCTAAATGACGCTCTGTTAATAATGCTTTTAAATACAGTACCTGGCATTGAAGGAGCTTTAGCAGAAAGCTCGGCTCATCCTCCCAACAACCTTTGGGGCAGGTGTTATTAAGATGAGGTAGCCCAGGTCTCCCTGACCCCAAATCCAGGGCTCTGTACCTCACATCACCTAGTCAAACAAACAGTCATAGAATGCATTGCTAAACCCCAAGACTGAAAGGGACAGAAAGAAATAGGCCTTACTTGTTTTCAAGGCCCTCAGTCCTCTTTCTCCTCCCTACCCCAGAAACTTAACCTTTGTCATGAAGCCAAAGAACACCATCTTCTTTGGTGTTGATCTAGAATCTAATTCCAATTTCTTTCTGTCCCTGGGTCTCTGTGGCGTCTGGACCAGTGACTATAGGTGAAAGGGTGCTGAGAAAAAGACCATCTACCTTGGGACACTGAGGGCTGGCTTCAGAGCCCAAGAGGGGTAAAATCAGGGGATTTCCAAGCTTCCAGGGATCTCAGAGAGCATCAAATTCAACTCAGTTCCTACTTCATTCTTTGGAGTGGAACTTTAGAACAGGAAGGGGTCTTTTCTGGGCCAGGCCTGGCTCAGGCCAGCTGGGAGGTTCAGTCTTGGAACTGGAATGAAATGAGACACTCACAGACCACATGGCATTCAGTACATGGGGTTTATTTAACAATGCCATGGAAAAGATATTGAGCAAGGACCCGTGTTGATTCAGTTGGGTGCAGCTCCCCTCCTGCTGTGCCCCAGCGACACGTCCAGTCAGAAGGGTGTGGCAAGCTCCCGAGCCGACCCCTCATGCATGGAGCGGGATCTGAGCCATGATGCCCGGGATCAGCACATTCTCAAGGATGGTTTCATTGTCTTTGAGGGGGAAACGAGGCTAGCCCATGTGTTGATGTTGCTCTGACCGCAAGTCATAAGAGCAGAGGATTTAGAGACAGAATGGTAAGATCGGTCTCTTTGGGATCAGACAGCTTGGGTTTAAATCCTGGCTGTAATTCAGCAAAGTCACAAGTTCTCAGATGCTCAGTTTCCCCATCTGTAACATGGGTGGGTAGGACCAGATGGCCCCCTGGCACCTCTCAGCACCAAACCTGGGATCCTTTCATCTTTTCACCAACATGTTGAAGCCTCCAAATGCAGAGATATGCCCCCTCCCCAGTCCACTCTGTTCAGTCCATTGTTAGGGAGCAACCTGGGTAAGAATTTCTTCATCTATGCTGAAGCTCATCACCCTGGTACTGCTATGCTTTGGCTCCAGCTGTCTCCAGTAGAGCCACATGACATAAATTCAGTCCAACATGAAAGTCCTTCTTTCTTTTAAAAATTTTAAATTGTGTCCTGCTGCATATGTGTGCATGTGTTTATGCATGCATGCATGTGTGTGTTAAGAGAGACAGAAACAGAGAGACAGAGAGAGAGGGAGAGAGCGAGAAAGAGAGAGAGGGAGAGAAAGAGAGAGAGAGAGAGAGAGGGAGAGAGAGCAAGAAAGAGAGAGAGGGAGAAAGAGAGAGAGAGAGAGAGAGAGAGAGAGAGAGAGAGAGAGAGAGAGAGCGAGCTTAGGCAAGTTACTTCACAGCTCTGGACCTCAGTTTCCCCACCTGTAAAATAAGAGGCTTGGGCTGGGTGACCTCAAAGGTCCTTTGCCAAGACAGATAAATCCATGCTTGTAGGATTCCATGGAGGATCCCACCATGTCTGGCCTTTTCTAGGCGTGACGTCCCCAGTCCCTTCACCTGATCAGATTCCCATGGCACGGTTCTTGTCCTGTCCCCTCACCACCCTAGCATGTTCCAGCTTGCCAATGTCCCTCCTAACTTACAGTGCCCAGAACTGAAAGTTTTCCTTCTTCACTTGAGGAAGGGAGGCTTCAGGATTGAAATACACTGGATTTTCTGGTAACTCAAGTTGGAACATTGAACAGGAAACCTGAGAGAGCATCAGGGTTGCATGCTGGAGCTGGCTGGTCTGTACTTAACTGTGGAAATTTATGTGCATTTGAAAGTGATTCCCAGGGGACTTTTGCAAGTTGGCTCTGGGCCCTCCTCCCCACTTCCTTACCTGTAAACAGGGAGGGATAAATGACCTGGGGCTGGCATGAGCCTTGATTCATTAAGGTTTTTAAGGTTGTTCTTTCCCAGAGTCATTGACTGGAAAGGGACCTTCAGGGCCAGGGAGGGACCTTAGGGAGGACCTAGTCTGAAGGTCCGTAGACTGCTGGGCCGGGAAGGAAACTTCGAGAACAAGTGGACTAACCCCCACATTTTACAGAGAAGCAAACTAAGGCCCAAGAGGAGGCATGACATCCACAAGGTCACAAAGCATCTTAGTGGCACAACTGGGACCTGCCCTGGGGCCCCAGTGCTTTCTCCAATAATCCAGACTGCTCGGGACATCGGGCTTGGCCTTTCCGATTTCTCTTTTGACCTGGTGTGTCCCTTGTTTCAGAGCCTTTCCTTTGGACTAGAAACTTAATAGGAAAAGGAGGGTGGGGGAAGAAGCCCAGACTTTTCAAGCTGTGGTTTTCCTGCTCCCTGCAGCTTTTGTGTTGAAGTCAGCACATATCTGGGCTGTTTGCATCACTGGTTCTTGCTGTTGACATGATGACATGTGACTTAGCCAAAAACTGAAGCCGGGCCCCAGCAATGACACTGGTTTCTGGCTGCAGTGACCACTTGCTGAGTGCCTTGGCAGAGAACATCCACCATGTTTACTGGGGCAGTGCTTTTCAGGGTGTTTTTTTTTTTTTTTTCAAGAAACTCTTTGCCAGCCCATATCAAAGGAAGAGAAAGTCCGAGCTCAGGTCTGATGAGAGGGAGGCCCCTTGGCTGGATCAGGGCCTGTAGGTTTCCTGTTGACAGACCTCGATTTTTCTCAGCACGGCTGTTACAAGAAAACTGAATACCTAGTGGACAGGACCTGAGACATTTAGAAGGGAAATGTCACTCAGAATTTATAGGTCATGATGCTTCCTTTTGGTTACCCAAGAAAAAAAATCATGTACTTTCCTTCAGGTGAGTAGCAGCTTGGAACAGTGGAAGGAATCGAGGACCAAGAGGAAGGGGCTCTGAGTTCCAATGCTATCTCTGCTTCAAGCCAATTGTGTTGTTGAGGCTTGCACCGCCCTCTTTCCAGCTTTATATCCTGTTATCTTCCAACCAAACAAAACCATTTCCCTCCGTCCCCCAATACCCAACACCCGCCATACTTCCACACTTACTGGTCTTTATCTATACGGGTCCCTATGCCCTGTGCACCTCTCTCAGCTTGCTGAACCCTTTCTCTTCCTTGAAAATCCACTCAGATTGAATGCTGCCTCCTCCAAGAAGCCTTCCCTGACCCTTTGGCCTGTAACCATCCTCCCCCTCAGACTTCATGCAGCAATCAGGTTTTTTATTCTAATGCACCAATCATGTACTAGTGTATATATTTCAGCTGAGTTGCATACTGTTAGCTACATAAAGATATATAGACTTTGTATCACTCTCAGAGCCTTATGCAATGTGTTGTACACAATGGGCACTTTATAAAAACTTGCTACTATCATTGAATTGTGTTTGCTTGTTCTGTGAAATAAGGGGGATTTACAGAGAACATCTGTTAAGGCAGGTGACTCAGCTAGAGCTCCAAGCCTAGTGAGGAAGACCAGAGTTCAAATCCAGCCTCAGACACTTCCTAGTTGTGTGACCCTGGGCGAATCACTTAAGGCAGCTTTGAGGGCTGTGCACAGAGTGCTGGGCCTGAAGTCAGAAAGGCCTGGGTTCAAATTCAGCCTCAAGTACTTTTTCCTCCGTGTGATCCTGGACAAATCACTTAACTTCTGCCTCAGTTTCCCCAAATGTAAAACGGGGATAATGATAACACCTGCTTTCCAGGGCTGTTGTAAGGATCCTGTGAGTTAAGTGTGAAGAGCTTTGCATGCCTCCTAATCATTTAAGGCTTTTATGGCTTACCAAGTGCTTTCCTTGCAGCTCTATGAGGTGAGCAGCACAACTGTTACTATAGTGATTTTAGATGTGAGGAGACTAAGGCCTAGACAGACCAGAGTCACAAGGAACAGAGCCAGAACCTGAACCCTGTGCTCCGAGTCCAAGATCTCTTGCACCACAGCTATTGTTGCTAACAATTGCCTAGATTATGACTCATTTAACCCATATGTCTATTCAGGTGTGGTGGGTGGTAGAAAAGTCTAGACTTGACCTCAGATAGCTTACAATCTAGTTAGCAGGGTCAAGGGATTGGTGGTTGGGCAGGGATAAGATACAGACACAAGAATCCACCAAACCAAGGTGGGCTCCACCCAAAGTAGCCCCAAGTGTTCTGAGAGGAGACCGATGGTGTGGTAGGAGCTGGGATGTGGGGAGAGACATTAGAGTGTGATGTGGAATGACTGTAGAGGGGTCATGGGACAGTGAATAGAGTGCTGGGCTTAGAGTCGGGTGATATTTACTAGTCATACGGTCAAGCGAAAACTACTCCCACAGCCTCAGTTTTCTCATCTGTAAATGGTGATCTGCCTCCCAGGGTTGTTGTGGGGGTAAACGAGAGGATGCCTCACGTGTAAAGTGCTTTGCAAACTTTAAAGCACTATAGGATATAAAATGTACAGAAACGATTCCTTTTGGCTTAAGATGACTGTTTCTGAAGTGCCTGCTACCGTCCAGGCCCTGGGCTGGCACACACTGGGAGGCAGCTGTGCAGAGATGAACACCGGCACCACCCCTGCCCTCCTGGCAGCTACAAGTTGCTCCCAGATCTGGGTAATCTGGGGTTGAGATCACATGTTCTTGGCAAGTTTGAAAGGGAAGACCTTGGGCAGGAGGAGGATACTGACCAAGCAAGGGAGAAAAAAAGGAAGCATCTCCCTCATTGGATTGTGGGCTCCCTCTTTGTATCCCCAATACTTTGCAAGGCACACTTTTCTCCTGTATATACTTGGCTATGCACTTGTTGCCTTTCCTGTTAGAATGATCCCTCCTTGAGGGAGGGATCGGCTTATTCCGTCTTTGTACCCTCAGCATCTAGCCTGGACACAGTAGAAAGCTACTGACTGACTGGTTCACACCCATGGCTTTGCCAGCACCCCTCAGTTCACATACATTGTGTCACTGGAGCTGTGGCAAGGGCAAGATGAATATGGATGACTGGGCATTGGTCACCACGATAAGGAAGACAGGAAGATAGCACCAAGCTGCTATTGATGAGTTCATGGCGCTCTGCCCATACAAACTACACCCTCTGGGAAGGAAAGAAGGAACGGCCACGATCGCTGAGTCATTGTCAGCGAGTTTGGAAAGACCATGGAGCCTGAGAGAGATGTCGCAGGATTGGAGAAGGGCAAATGTCCCAATTTCTGAAAAACAATGGCAAGAAATTAGAGTTTATAGACAACATATAGGCCTGGGAACTTGGCTTCAATTCCTAGCAAAAATTCTCAAATGGATTATTATTTTTTTTTGTAGGGGGGAAGGCAGGGCAATTGGGGTTAAGTGACTTGCCCAAGGTCACACATCTAGTAAGTGTTAAGTGTCTGAGTCTGGATTTGAACTCAGGTCCTGCTGACTCCAGGGCCAGTGCTCTATTCACTGCACCACCTAGCCACCCCTAAATGGACTATTAAAGGGATGGTTGGCAAACATCCAAAAAGGAAACAGAAAACCTCCCAAAGAGCCAGAAAAAACCAAATCATGCCAGACTAACCTTATTTCCCCCCTCCCCCTTTCTTTTGACAAGGTTAACAAACTAAGAGATCAGGGAAATACTGGAGATAAAATTTATGTAGATTTTAGGAAAACCTTTGACAAAGTCTCTCCTGCTCTTCTTGTGGACAAGATGGAGAGATGTAGGCTAGAAGACTGGAACCAGCTGAATGATTGGATCCAAATGATGGCCAGTAACCATTTCACATCACCCTGGAAGGAGGTCTCCAGTGGGGTGCTCCGAGGGTCTGTGCTTGGCTCCACTCTAAAGGCTTTGGGAGGTCCCCAAGCACAGTGAAGGTTAACATTCAGATTAAAGACTGTCAGACAGAAGCAGAGAGCTGGAATTGATGTTAGGAAAAGGTGTCCTCACCCTTAGAATTTCTACAAGAGGAATAGTCTGCCTCGAGGTATTATGGAAACATAGAATGCTAAGTGGGTTCCTGCTCATGGGGAGGGACCTTCAGACAAAGGCCCTTCTTTGAGTATTGGTTAGACTAGATGGCTGTTGAGGGTCCTTTGGCTCTGAATATTCTATAATTCTATATGCTTATATATGCACTGTGGGGTCTAAAATGCCCTTGGTAAATCTGAGTGAGTTGATACATGCTTCAGGAAGGAGCAGAGGGAAATGAGAAGCTAGCTTTGTGGCAGACAGGCAGTCAAACCTTTCAACACCAAGGCAGGGAACAGTTCACCCTAATGGTAGAACAATGGGATTTTTTTAAATGGCATTTTTAAAAAGTCATAAGCAAAATACCTTCCATTTCTGTAGGGCCCTAATGTTTGCCTTTCCTTGCAATAACTCCATGGGGTCATGTCCCCATTTATAGATGAGGAAACTGAAACTGAGAAAGGTTAATGACTTGCCCAACTGGGGAAGGGTCAGACTTGGAATCCAACCCAGGCCTTCTTAATTCCAAGTCCTGTGTTCTCACACTTAAACCACACACCTGCCTTAAGCACTCATGAGTTTGCACTACTACTGTCACAAAGACCTATTAATCAGATTGAATATTCATCTGAACAAAAGAATTACATAATATCCTGGCGGGTGGAGTAGGGTTGAGATCTCTAGTCCAGACCAACCCTTTATTTTATAGATGAAAGCGGGGCCACAGAGCTAGTGACTTTTTGGCATCATGGTGCCATTATTAAAAGCAAGCACCAATTCCTGAGACACTCCACTGGAGACCACTGTCCTAGATGACATTCTAGGAGTGAGCTGGAGTCAGCTCATGGTAGCTCACAGGAGCAGAATGTTAAGTTTTTAGTGTGAACATTTACATCTTGGAAACCACAGATGCTATAAATCAGGGATTGATTTATTATTTTCATGACAGTCAAGACTTATGAAAGCGATGGGGAAAATGTGAATAATGCAGATTAAAGTTAAAAGTGTGTTATATATACACATTTGGGGGGGGGGGGGAAGTCAGTTACTAAACATTTACTAGCACACCACTGTGTTAAACCATTAATGACTGTTCTTTGGATTCAGTCATTCAACCAGTTTGAATTATACTTGAAATCGAGACCCGAGTTCAAATCCTGAACTTAGACACTAACTGTGTGATCATGATCCACTTCTTGGACCTTCAAACATCTCCTTTGTAAAAGAGATGATCCTCTACCTCCTAGCATTGTTGTGTGCAGAGCTATGGAAATGGGAACTCTATTCTCACATACATGAAGCAACTGGCTATTAGAATTCCTTTTTATCTTACGTTAGTTTAGATAATATGAATATTAGATAGACATTGGTTGGCGTATTTATAAAACAATATTTTACTGGCAAATTGGAGACTGGTTACATCTATATATCTATATATCAAGTTTGGATTCATTTCCCAACGTTGCATTCATAAAGTATCACAACATTTCAGAGTAATCTCCCTGCTGGAAAAAGCATTCCAAATAAAGAAGGACTGACAAGTGGCTGTCCAGACTGCTGGAAGACCCTCAATAGGGGAGTCAGTTCATTCTCCTTCTGGGCAGCTAAGAAATCTCTTCCTGCATCAAGCTGAAACTTGACCCTTTGTAACTTCGTTCGTTGTCTTTAGTTCTGTCTTTTGGGATCAAGCAGAATGAATCAAATACTTCTTTCGTGTAATAACACTTCAAATATTTGAAGACAGTTATGTCTTCTCTACCTCAAGCTAAAACTCATTTCTTCAAGGCAACTATGTAGTGCCATGGATCTTTGAGTCAGGAAGACTTGAATTCAAATCTTACCTGTCAGGAGATAGGTAGCAGTTTCACAGAGAGTTCTCTGGAATTATGGTTGGTTATTGTGTTCCTAAGTCTTTCAAAGTTCTTCTTCTGGTCCTGCTCACTTCACTCTGCATCGGTTCATATGTCCTCCCACATCTTTCTAAAACTGTCCCTTTCATCATTTTTTATAGCATAATAGTATCCCATTACATTCACAACACAATTCGTCTATTCCTCCAGTTGATGGGCACTCCTCCTGTTCATTTCCAGGTCTTTACTACAAAAAATAAATAAATAAATAATAAAACGTACAAACATTTTTTGTGAATATAAGTCCTTTTCCTTTTCCTTTCATATCTTTGGGTGTATAGACCTGGTGTCACTTCAATAAAGGGTATGCAGAGTTCAGCAATTTCTTAGACAAAGTTCTGAATTGTTTTCCAGAATGACTGAATCAGTTCACAACTATAAGAGCAGGGCAGTAATGCACTTGTTTTTCTGCAATCTCTCCAGCCTTTGTCATTCCCCCCTTTTGCTGACTTTATCAAGCTGATAAGAGTAAGGTGGATCCTTAGTTTTATTTTAGTTTGCATTTCACTAGTATTAGTAACTTGGAACATTTTAATATGACTATTGATAGCTTGGATTTCTTTCTATGAAAACAGCCTGTTCACATCCTTTGATGATTTATTCATTTGGGAATGGCTCTTAATTTTATAAATTTGAATTGGATCCCTGTGTATCTCGAAAATAAGCCCCTTATCAGAGAAACTTGCTGCAAAATTGCTCCCCAATTTCCAGCTTTGTTTTTAATTTTATCTTCATTGGTTTCGTTTGTGTAAAACCTTTTTTTAACTTCATTCAATCAAAATTGCCTATTTTATCTCCTGTGATCCTCTCTTACTCAAGTCCCTCTTAAAATGGGAAGCCCTAAGTAGATCACAAATTGATCTAGCTGTTGTCTGACCATGGCAAAGTACAAAGGGCTGCTCCCTCCTTCATGCTGGACACTATGCCCTTCTTAAAGAATCTCCAAGATTGCCCTAGCGACTGACATATGGCAGTTCCTCTATATAAGGCAGTTTCTCTTAGGGAACTTAACCAATTCCCAATCACTTTGGTGGCTCAGGTGCCCAAAGAGATACTATGTTCTTGGGATGACTCTTCTCAAGTTGGGGGTGCACTTCCCCCTTGTACACAAAAGATCCTGGGAAAAATGTTCTCAAATTTATAATGAAAGTAATGAGGAACACCTATAGGTATAATAACCCAGGGCTCCTATTAAAAGTTCTTTTCTCCCTTTGTGAAGTCCTCAGGAAATCCCCGTAAGCCTAAAATGTAGCTCCCTACTATGTTCCAAGGTCAGCCCCCTTGTAGAGAGCTGAAGTTACCTTTACTTAGTGTATGTAGATTTTCCTTGGTGCCTTTCTCTATTCCTGGTGCAGACACTGTCTTCAGACTTTGGCTCTCCAGGGATGATGCCAAAGGCAGTGGTGAGCACTGCCACCCAAATGGCCAGGATGGCCAGGACATCTAACCTTCTGAGGTATACAAGGTCATCAACTGGTCACTGCATGGGATGGAGGGAATGAAGCCACTTGGTCCTTCTCCCCAAGGACAATTCTCTCTCAAATGCCTTTCACCACTGGATTCAACCACCACTATGGCCTGCTGCTACAAAGCATAGATTTCAAACCAGCTTGCTATGTTATACATAGGTCCAGCAGTCTGATTTTTTTCAGCTAATCTCAAGCTATTTCCTATGAATTGTCATCTGCTTCCATCCAATGGCCCAAGGTCCCTATTATCAAGTCAAGTCAAGTCAATAAGCATTTATTAAGTGCCTACTGTATGCCAGGCAACTTTTTTATGGGCTAAATTGAAGATAATTTGAGATGAAGACATTATCCTTAAGGGGCACCAGGAAAGGCCTCTTGCAGAAGGTGGGATTTAAGCTAAGTCATGAAGGAAACCAGGGAAGCCAGGAGGCAGAGATGAGAAAGGAGAACACGTGGACACGGGGGACAATCATGAAAATTCACTGAGTCAGGACATGCCTCATGTGAATTCACGAACAGCAAGGAGATCAGCATCAGATCACAAAGTACATGTGGAAGATTGGAAGAAATAAGAAGGGGCTGAGTGATGAGGGGCTTTAAAAAGCACATCGAGGGGCTTCTGTTTGATATTGGAGGGGACTGGGAGTCACTGGAGCTTATGGAGGAGGGTGGGGGTGGTAACATGGTCAGACCTGAGCTTTGGGAAGGTCATTTGGTCGAGGATGGGCTGGAGCTACTGTGAGGGGATGGGGGCCTGCCCCAGGATGGGGGCAGGGGCAGCAGAGAAGGGAGGGGACTGTTTGAGAGGTGTTAAGAGCTCAAATCGAGCTTCACAACTGACTGGAAATGGAGAATGGGAAGGAGGCACACAGAGGCACCTGTGATGCTTTCATGGTTTATTCACACTAAGGTGACTCTTGATTAATGATTTGAGATGCCTGAGCCTTCTGTGATTATACCAAGTGACAATTCACTACAATTTTCTTGATTTTTTTCAAACCATCATTTTTTTCTTCTTCTCCTCCTTTTTCTTCCTCTTCTTCCTCTTCTCCTCCTCCTTCTTTGCCTAAGGTCACACAGCTAGTAAATGTCTGAGGTAAGATTTGAACTCAGGAAGAGGAGTTTTCCTGATTCCACTATGGCACCACCTAGCTGCCCCAATAACTAGAATACCGACTGTGAAAGTTCATAGAAGGACAGGAGGCTGAGTTCCCAGGAAGTAGGAAGAGGACACCCCTGGCCAGTGGGACCAGGGAAGCCTGCTGCTGAATCTCTTTGGGTGTTTTGAGCCTTTGAGCTGGCCCTCAAAAGATGGGCTTCAATGGGCGGAGTGTGGAGGAGAATAGTCCAAGAAAAGGAACTGATGTGAACAAGTACTCAGAGGCAGTGACCATCGATGTTCTGGTGCTCAGAGAAAATTCGTTTCTAGGGCCAACTTCGAGAAAGCTGACCCAAGGACACTGCCCTAGGGGAGCCAGGGTATTGGAATGGAATGAATGCTGGACTCAGAAAGATCTGTGGTTGAATCTTGCCTCTGAGACTTACTAGCTGTAGGACCTTGGAAAAGTCCCATCCTTTCTGCACAAAATGGGGATAATACTAGCACTTAGCTCACAGAGTTGCTGAGCATGAAATGAGCTCATTCAGGTAAAGCATTTTACAAATTTGAAAGCTCTCTAGACAGCAAACATCATTATGATGGGAAAAATGAGACAGTTTGTGGGCAAATCCTTAGAGGAGCAAGGCTTCATAGAGGGAGCTAACAGGCTAAGCGAAAAAGTGAGGGAAATATAACCAGGCACAGGAGAAGCTCACAATCCCCCATCAGCCAGCCCATGTGGGTCTTCACTGTCATTGCCTTGAGTGAGACGTTGGTGTGGCCGGGGGATTCCCCAAAGACTCAGGCTCATGCCCCCATGGCCGCAGGCAGTGTGGCAGAAATCAACTGCCTTATTTTGTAGACAAGGAAACTCGGGCACAGAGAAAAGTGGGTTGCCCGAAGTCACACAGCTAGATCGTAGCAAAGGTGAACCTAAAACCCAGGTCTCTGGGCCATAGGGCTAGTCTTCTTTCCACTACTTCATGCTCTTTATCTGTGACCCGTATTTCATTTCCCTACCGACTAATTGTGAAAGTTTGGGGGTTTGGGGTTTCTTTGTATTTTTTAAAAGTTTTACTGGTTTAAAAGTTTAAAGTTTATAACAAAAGCTAGGCTATAACGGGAACCCATAACTGACAAGTTTCCAGGTATGGTACTAGCTCTTTACTGTAAATTCATACCTTAAAAAAATCGGTTGGAGTCATTTGGTAAAGGGGATATTATAATAATACTGCTACCACCTAGCTGGTGGAGAACAGCTCTCTTTGATTATGGAGTCAGTTTGAGTTTCCATCAGAGCTAACATTCTAATAACTTTTTCTGGTCAAAACTGTATTGGATTTATCTTTTCTACCTATTCTAAGAATACATCTGAAACACTGCCAAATCATAGTACCCGAAAAGGCTGCACAATTCAGTCCAATTCTCTGAGCACCTGTGAAGCATCCAGACAATCCTCTGTGCCAGGCCCTGGGGTAGAAAGACAAAGTGGAGTCCCAGTGACCTCCGTAACTTGCTCTGCGTTACCATCCCTCATGTTCCCGCATTTAGGGACAGCCTTTCGCAGCTGCTGCCATAACAAGGCTCTGGGTTTCACAAAGCACTTTCTTCTGAGACATTTTTTTTTTAAGCAATTGGGGTTAAGTAACTTGCTCAAGGTTACACAGCTAGTCATTATTTATGTGTGGGTGCTCATTTTCTGAGGCCGGATTTGATCTCGGGTCATCCCAACTCCGAGGCCGGCGCTCTTACTCACTGTGCCACCTAGCCGCCCCCTGAGACATATTCTTAAAAATATAATGATGATGGCTAGCATTTATATAGACAGGAAGCACTTCAAGGTTTGCAATGTGCTTTACAAATATCTCATTTCATCCCCATAACCATCCTTCAAGGGAGGTGCTATTATCACACCCTTTTTTCCTTTTATGGAAACTGAGGCAGGCAGAGTTAAGTGACTTGTCCAGGGTCATACAGCTAGTAAGTGTCTGAGGCTGGATTTGAACTCAGATCTTCCCGACCCCAGGCCCAATGCTCTGTGGTGTCCCCTAGCTGTCAAATAACTTCTTGCAGATGTTCTTTGGATTAGATATGTTGTGAATCCACTTCCAAAGAATCATGGGATCTCAGGACGGCAAGAGACTTCAAGAGGCCATCTAGTCCAACTCATTCTTGAACAATAATGCTCTCCACACCGCTCCCCCACAAGGAGCCATCTGGCCTTGATTGTGTCATCAAACATCTTGGCTCTCCCAGCCAAACTTAACATCAGCAGCAGACTTAATAAGCAAGCACACCATCCATGCCTTTAGCCTAGTCACTGATAAAAGAGCTTTGGAGACAGAGCCAAGCACAGCTCCCTAAGCATTCCACAAGAGCCCAGGGAGAAGACAACAAGCCACTAATCACTAATGAGGCCAGACACCAGGCATTTCCAAATTCCCTGAATTGTAGGACCATACCCACTTTTCTCCAGGCTTTCCATAAGAATAGCATGGGTTCTTTGACTGCTTTGTTAAAATCCAGTTAATTCTACTCAATTCTGTGAACATCTATTGAGTACCTACTGTCTGGAGTACTATACTGGACACTGGGGCTACAAGGACAAAAAAAAAAAGTCCCCACCTTCTCCTTCAAGTAGTTTACATTCTACTCGTATCCACAGCACTCCTTCAGTAGACTGGTCTAGTAACCCATCAAAAAAAATCAGTCAACTCTGGCCTGATTTCATGGAGCAAAGCTGTCTTTTTGTGATCATGGCCCCATTTTCTGGATGTCTACTGAAGATTATTTTAATAATAATCCAAACCCTTAATGCATGATCCTCAGTGCTTTGTGTCCCTGCCTCTAGCTGAGGAAAATCCTTGCCATCCTCTAAGGTCCAAATCATCTTCTCCATGACACTTTCCTTATTTGAATCTACCATCTCCCTAATGCCCCATTGGAAGTAATCTCTCCCTCTTCCAAAGTCTCATCACCTCTGAAATAACGGGATCATCGTTCTCCAGCTGGAAGGGTCCCCCAGGCCACCCCTTTCATTTTCCAGACAAGAGTTTACTGTGAGGTTGAGTGAAATGCCCAGGACCATATGGGTCATGATGGGGAATCCTTCTGATTGCTCTTCCCATTCTCTTGCCACCCTCCATTTCTGTACATTCACTTCTCCCATGCAAGCACCATCTTCAACTTCATATTTGAGATAATTCTAATACAACATCTTAGCTCCCTACTCGATTGGAAGCTCCTTGAATAAACTGAATTGAACTGACTAGAAAAACAGACACAATTTGAGCCTGCATTAACATCATGCTATGGTAAGGGGCGGCTAGGTGGCGCAGTGAGTAGAGTGTTGGCCCTGGAGTCAGAAGGACCTGAGTTTGGATCCGGCCCCAGACACTTAACACGCACAAACAAAAACCTAGTCGTGTAACCTTGGGCAAGTTACTTAACCCCAATTGCCCTCCAAAAACAAAACAAAACAAAACATCATGCTATGGGACTCAGATGAAGACACTGTCTCTCCTCCATTCATATCATATCTGGAGTATTCTGATAATCATTAAATATAAATTATCATTAAATACAAATCATTATCCAAATTCTGAATTAATCAAACAGACTGCTTTGCTTTGCTTTCAAATTCCCTTTCCTGTGTCCACTATTTGAAAGACCAGATAAGATCAGGAAGAGCTTTTTCCCTCCCTTGTGACAGAATGCTTGGAAAGTCAGAAATTCTCTTGGGGATACATTCCAGGAAGGGAAGATAGAGACATCCTGAGAATATATTTTATAGATACAGATCTCCACTATCTTGTCATTTGTCCTGTATTCAAGTGGATATCATAAATCTGAGGGACACAAACATCTTGGGATTGTGCAGAAACATAAAATCTTTGTGAAATCTTGTATTGGTCAGTCAGAACTTAAGGTCTGACTCCATGTCCATGTATCAGCTAACTTGAAAAGAATAAATGAAATAATTGTACATCACCTACTGTCTGGCTCCTTTAACCAAATTTTGTAGGTTAACATAAGTCATACTGGATGCCACATTTTAAGAAGGACCTTTCCAAGACAGAGTGTACCCAGAGAAGGGTGATTAGGATTATAGGAGGAATTAGAAACCATGTCCTTGAAGAACAATGGAAGGAACTAGGGGTATTGAGCCTGGAGAACAGAACTGTTTATGAGAGGATTGGAAAACCACTGGGGTAGTGTGGTGTAGAAGAAAGAGCCCTGGGCCGGGACTCTGATCCCACTTCTGAAACTTACTAGTGGTGTAACCCATGAACAAGCCTCGGTTTCCTCACCTGTAAAACAGACATAATAATACCTGTAGCAACAACCCATCCTGCTGTGAAGCACTAATTAGGGAGCCTTCACATATGTGCAGACCTCTCATGTGGAAGAGGGGAGGCTTATTCTGTGTGACCCTAAAGGAGAGAATTAAGGCCAGTGAGCAGAAGTTGGGTAGGCAGTAGTGGGCAGTGGGAAGAATGCTGGATTTTAAATCAAGGGAGCTCAGCTGAAAGTCCAGTTTTGCTACATATAACCTAGGTGATCTTGGGCAAGAGACTTCTCCACTCTGGACCTTAGTTTGCTTATCTGTAAAGTGAAGGCATTGGGCTGGATGACCTCTGAGGGCCCTTTGGGCTTGAAGTCTCTGATTCGGTGACATGACTTCAAATTTCTGTACACAATGGCACAGCGGCTAGACATTTTGGCTGTCCTTATAGTTCTCATGGGACAGAGGCTACTTGCTACCTTTCCCAAATTTCCGAGGAGGGTGTGTTTCTGATTTGGCCTGGAATATCTCCATTGTGATTTAGTCCAAAGTTTTCTATGTTCATATGACTGGGAAGAGAGCCCTTTCAACAGAATTGGAAGATTCTGAACATCCACAGCAATTAATTCTTTTAATAGACTCTCTTTAAGGAAAGCCCATTAGTGAGCATCATTAAGAAGTAACTAAATACAAGCAGAGAGGTGCTTTGGGGTCAACACCAAGAGGCAAATCTTTGTTAAAAAAAATAAGAAAAAAGGTCTCTAACCACATCCATTGTGGTTGCAGAATGACATGCACATTCTGAGACCTAGTGATAGGCAGAGATGGTTGTCATTCTCAGTAATCCCCTGACCACACCAGGTCTATAACCCCAAGTGGCAGTTCTGAACGTGGTAGAATTTCTTAGAAGATAGCAACTGGGCTAGTCTGCATAGTGAGGCATATAAAAGATGGGGTGGGGGAAGGTGGAATTCATGGGCTGAACCAATGAGAATATAGGAAACTTAGTTTAAGGTTGCAAGACACATTTTAGACAGGGTGCTCCTAAACTCTTAGAGCAGATTTAAAAATTTTTTAATTTATTTTTTATTTTAAACATTCTTTTCTTCTTAAATTTTGAATTCCAAATCCTCTCCCTCTCTCACCCCCTCCCACACCCATTGAGAAAGGCAAGCAATAGGCTATCAATTATACATGTGAAGTCATACCAAACATATTTCCATATTAGCCATTTTTTAAAAGCAAGAAAAATAAAGTGAGAAAATTATGTTTCAATTTGCACTCAGAGTTCATAAGTTCTATCTCTCTGGAAGTACACTGCATTTTTTCATTATGATTCCTTTGGAACTGTCTTGGACTATTACATTGATCAGAATAGCCAAGTCTTTCACAGTTGATCATCATTACAACATTACTGTTACTGTGCATAATGTTCTCCTGGTTCTTCTCACTGTTCTGTGCATCAATTCACATAGGTCTTGCCATGCTTTTCTGAAACCACCCCTCTTCAGCATTTCTTGTAGCTCAATAGTACTCTATCACAATCATATGTCCCAATTTATTCAGCAATTCCCCAACTGATGAGCATTCCCTTGATTCCCAATTCTTTGCTACCACAAAAAGAGTTATAAATATTTTGGTATGCATAGCTCCTTTTCCTTTGATCTCCTTGGGAGTACAGACCTAATAGGTGGTATTGCTGGGTCAAAGGTTGTACACAGTTTTATAGCATTTTGGGTATAGTTCCAAGTTGTTCTCCAGAATAATTGGCCCATTCACTACTCCACCAACAATTCATTAATGTACCTGTTTTCCCTCATTCCCTCCAACATTTGTCATTTCTGATAGGTGTGAGATGGTGCCTCAGAATTGCTTTAATTTGCCTTTCTCTAATCAATAGTAATTTAGAGCCATTTTTTCATATGAATATAGATAGCTTTGACTTCTTCTGAAAAGTGCCTGTTTATATGCTTTGACCACTTATCAATGGGGGGATGGATCTTATTTTACTCAGTATATATTTTTAAATGATCTCTTTATCAGAGAAACTTGTAAAAAAATTTCTAACATTACTTCATGATCTATAGTCCCTTTTCGTAAAATGTTAGGCCTATTTTCACTTTTGTTTTTTTCTGAAGTCATTATTGCTACACTCCACTCCACTCCTCTCCCCCCAACCTCTTTTGTTAGTTCAGCTGAAGTAGATTAGATTCTGATCCAACACTGTGTATGCCTTTCTGTTTCAAGGGTTGGATTCTGTTTCCAAATCCATTCTGCTATCTACTTCCATTTTATGGGTGAGTTCATCCCATTCACATTTACAATTATTATTACTACTAACTGTGTATTTCCCTCCATTCTATTTTCTTCTGTTTCTTTGTCTATATTTTTATCCTGTTCCTTCCCAAAAGTCTATCTTGCTTTTAACCACTATCTCCCTTAATCTGCCTTCCCTTTTATCATTCCCCTCCCCCAATACCTCTTATCCCCTACACTTCCTATCTCCCTATTGGGTAAGTTACATTTTTATACCTGAGTATGTATATATAATCTTCTCAATTTGAGCCAATTCTGATGAGAGTGAAGGTCAAGCATTGCCTGCCCGCCCCCATTTCCCCCTCCACTATAAAAGCTCTTTCTTATGAGCCCCTTTTATGTGAAAAAATTTTCTCCCTTCTATCTCACCTTCCCCCTTGTCTTCCAGTGCATGCCTTTCTCACTCCTTTTTATTTGAGATCGTTCCAACATAAGTGGCTCACTTCCATGCCCTTTGTTTATGTAAATTCCTTCTAACTCCCCCAATAATGATAAAGGGGTAGCTATATGGAGCAGTGGATAGAGCACCAGACCTGGAGTCAAGAAGACCTGAGTTTAAACCAAGCTTCAGACAGTTATTAGCTGTGTGGCCCTGAGCAAGTCACTTAACTATTTGTCTTTCTTCATCTGTAAAATGAGTTGGAGAAAGAAATGGCAAACCACTCCAGTCTATTTGCCAAGAAAAACCCAAATGGAGTCAACAAAGAGTTAGACATGACTGAAACAACTGAACAATAATAAATAATGATAAAATTCTTAGGAGTTACCCATATCATCTTCCCATACTGGAATGTAAATAGTCTGAGATTCTTGATTGAGACCCTTATGATTACTCTTTCATATCTACTTTTTTACACTTCTCTTCAGTCTCATATTTGAATGTCAAATTTTCTATTCAGCTCTGGTCTTTTCATCAGGAATGCTTGAAAATCCTTAATTTCATCAAATATCCATTTTCCCCCTGAAGGCTTACACTCAGTTCTGATGATCAGTTATTCTTGATTGTATTCCTAGCTGCTTTGCCTTCCAGAATGTCATATTCCAAGATTTCTATTCTTTTAATGTGGAAGCCACTAAATCTTGTGTGATCCTGATTGTGGCTCCACAATACTTAAATTGTTTGTTAATGGCCACCTTGAAGTATTTTCTCTTTGACCTGGGAGCTCTTGAATTTGGCTATAATATTCCTGAGAGTTTTCAATTTGGAATCTATTTCAGGAGATGATCTGTGGATTCTTTGGATTTCTATTTTGCCCCATGGATCCACGTTATTGGAACAGTTTTCCTTGATAATTTCTTGAAATATGATATCCAGGCTCTTTCTTTGGCTTTCAGGTAGTCCAATAATTCTTAAATTATCTCTTTTTGATCTATTTTACAGGTCAGTTATTTTTCTAGTGAGATATTTCACATTTTCTTCTGATTTTTTTTTTTTTTTGCATTCTTTGGATTTTGTTTTATTGGTTTTTTTGGCGGGAGGGGGGAGGGCAATTGGAGTTAAGTAACTTGCCCAAGGTCATACAGCTAGGTTTTTTTGTTTTTGTTTTTGTGTGTGTTAAATGTCTGAGGCCGGATCCGAACTCAGGTCCCTCTGACTCCAGGGCCAGCGCTCTACTCCCTGCGCCACCTAGCCGCCCATGTTTTATTGTTTCCTGATGTCTTGTGGAATCATTATCTTCCAGGTGCCCAATTCAAATTTTTAAGAAATATTTTCTTCAGTGAGATTTTGTACATTTTTTTTTCCACTTGGTCAATTCTGGTTTTTTCCCCCCTCAATAGAATTTCCTCCCAATTACATGTAAAGATAATTTTCAACATTAATTTTTGTAAAATTTTGAATTCCAAATTTTTCTCTCCCCTTCTCTTCCCCCTTCCCCAAGACAGCAAGCAATCTTATTTAAGTTATACATGCACAATCATGTTAAACATATTTCCACATTAGTCATATTGTGAAAGAATCAGAACAAAAGGAAAAAACCACGAGAAATAAAAAACAAAACACACACACAAACACACAAATGAAAATAATATGCTTTGATCTGCATTCAGACTCCATAGTTCTTTCTCTGAATGTGGTTAGCATACAATTCTGTTTTTTTAAGGAGTTATTTTCTTTTAAAAAATATTTGTTTTACATGTTAAAACAATTTTTAACATTTCTAAACATTTTTGAGTTCCAAATTCTCTCCCTCCCTATCCCCTCATTAAGAAGTTAATTTGATATAGGTTACACGATATGCAGTCATGCAAAACATATTTCCATATTAGTCATGTCGTGAAAGAAAACAGACTACGCCCCCAACTTCAAGAAAAATAAAGTTAATAAAATAAAGAAATACTTCAACCTGCATTCATACACCATTAGTTCTTTCTCTGGAGGTCTATAGCATTTTTCATTATAAGTCCTTTGGAATTGTCTTAGATTATTGTATTGCTGAAAATAACTAAGTCATTCACAGCTGGTCATCACACTATTGCTGTGATTGTACAATGTTCTTCATGTTCTACTCACTTCACTTTGCATCAGTTCACGTAAGTCTTTTCCAGGTTTTTCTGAAACCATCCTGCCCATCATTTCTTATAGCACAATAGCAATCCTTCACAATCATATATCACAACTTGTCCAGTCATTCCCCAGTTGATGGGCATCCCCTCAACTTCCAATTCTTTACCACCACAAAAAGAACTGCTATAAATATTTTTGTATATTTAGATCATTTTTAAAATTTTCTTTGAGATACTAACCTAGTACTGGTTTTGCTGGATCAAAAGATATGCATAGTTTTATAACCCTTTGGCCATAGTTCCAAATTGCTGTACAGAATAGTTGGACCAGTTTACAACAAGGAGGTCTTTTTCAGTAAATTTTTGTAACTCCTTTTCCATTTGACCTATTCTATTTTTTAAGGTACAATTTTCTTCAGTATTTTTTGTGCCTCTTTTTTTTTTTTTTTTTGCTTTTAGGAGGGCAGTTGGGGTTAAGTAACTTGCCCAAGGTCACATGGCTAGTTTTTGTGTTAAAATGTCTGAGGCCAGATTTGAACTCAGGTCCTCCTGACTCCAGGGCTGGTGCTCTATTCACTGTGCCACCTAGCCGCCCCTTTTGTGCCTCTCTTTTCATAATTTTTTGGATCACTCTCATTTCTTTTCCCAATTTTTCCTCTACCACTCTTACCTCTTTAACTCTTGGGTTAAACTCTGACCTTGGATCAAATTATCATTTTTTTTTTGAGGCTTTGTTTTTAACTGTTTTCACATTGTTGTCCTCTGAGCTTACATCTTGGTCTTCCTTCTCACTATAATAACTTTTTATGGTGAAGTTCTTTTTTTGTTGTTTGCTTATTTTCTCAGCCTATTTCTTGACTTTGAACTTAATGTTAAATTTGGGCTTTGTTTGCCTTGGGGTAGGAAGGCACTGTCCCAAGCTTCAGGCTTTGTGATGCTGCAGCTTTCAGAGTCAGTTCTGGTGTTCTGCGAATTTTTGGTGCTTCCAAAGTGGTGTGATCCTGAGAAAAATGTGGTCACTGTCTTTCTAGTATGCACTTTGGTCTTTACTGAGGAAGGGCCCCTGGTTCCCCACAGTCACAAGAGCTAGTACTCTCTTTGCCTTGGAACTGTAACCAAGGTCCTTGCTTTCCTGCATCCACAAGTACTAGTGCTCCTCTTGGCTCTGGAACCGCAACCAGGACCCCTGCTCCCTTGTGACTGACCAAAAGCACTCCTCTGCATCCTAGAACTATGACCCAGAACTGAATATGGACAATAGAGCTGCCAATCGGTGTCAGCTATACCTACTGCCACAAAAAGGTTCCCTGTAATCTCTTTCTGATCAGTTATTTGACCCCCTTACTTTCTCTGGGCTGAGAATTCCTGAAGCAACTGCTGCCATTGTCACAACTGCCTTCAAGGTCCACTGCTGGCGCTGCTGCCCCACTCCAAGATTGCTCCCACCCCAGTGCCACAGATCTCTCCCACTGACCTCCTAAATTGCCATATGTCGGATAAATATCTCACCCTGAGCTTTTGTTGGCTCTGCTGCTCCAAAATTTATTTTAGACATTATTTTAAAGTAGTTTGGAGGAATGTTGAAAGAGTTCAGCTGGGTTTCCTCTAATCCACCATTTTGGCTCAGCCCCAAAGTTTCTTAGGATAGTTTAAAGATTTAATAGCTTAATAGAGAATGACTGTTTTCCTTCATTCTATGGACCTGGCTATAGACCTTTAATAACAGGGTCTTCCCATTAGATTTCCATGATCATTTTCTATTTTAATGTTTATCATACATTCTGTACATACTCAGTGGAAGAGAATTTTCATCCTGAGTATATGTAGATAGAATGTATAACAGAACATAAAAGGATAAAAACCCTGAACATCCATGGCCCTTCTATTGGTTAGGGGAAGTCCAGTGCACAAAATGTGAGAATGTAGTATCAGGCACATGACCCTACTCAGACCACATGCAAAGTGCTGTGCTTAATTCCAGGCACACCTCTAGAGAAGGGAATAAGAATGGGAAGGTGACTTATGCCATATCCTAGCAGAATCAGTTACAAGACTTTCGATCTAGAGAATAGTGGACAGGAGGAAAAGTGACCACTGTCTTCAAACACCACAAGGGTGGCCTTGTGGAAGAGCAATCAAAACTTTTCAACTTGACTCCAGAGGGGATATCAAGAACCAGGAAGTGCAAATTACAGGACCATGGATTTCAGTTCAGTACAAGGAAGAACTTCCTAACAATGAGAACCATCCAAAAAAGGACTGCCTCAGCAGGTATTGAATTCCCCCTCATTGCAAGTGTTTAAGTGGAGATTGGATAACCACTCAGCAGGGATAATGGGAAGGGGATTGATGCTGAGAGTAAGGACTAGTTGGATGAAGTGATGGCTAAGGTGTCTTCCCATTCCAAGATTCCGTGCTTTATCAGGTCCTTAAAACCGTCTCTCTCAGATTTGTCCCTTCTCTTACCTTCCCAGTTTCTATGGCTCTTGTCCAGGCCATCATCACCTAAGATCTGGACCATATAATGGTGGACTCCAGTTGCTCCCTCTTCTAATCTGTTCTGGGCCAGTCTTCTCTCTCTTACCCTCAGGCTGGTCTCTGCACTGTCCCCTGCATATCTTCCTCATCTCTACTGGATCCATCTCTTTGTCTCTGCTGGGTTCATTCATTACCTTTAAAGGGATTAGTTTCCACACCCACCAAAATTTTTTTTTTTTAAAGCAATTGGGGTTAAGTAACTTGCTCAAGGTTACATGGCTAGTCATTATTTATGCGTGGGTGCTCATTTTCTGAGGCCGGATCTGATCTCGGGTCATCCAAACTCCGAGGCCGGCGCTCTTACTCACTGCGCCACCCAGCCGCCCCTTTAGGGCAATTGGGGTTAAGTAACTTGCCCAAGGTTACACGGCTAGGTTTTTGTTTGTATGGATTAAGTGTCTGAGGCCGGCTCCGAACTCAGGTCCTTCTGATTCCAGGGCCGGCGCTCTATTCACTGCGCCACCTAGCCGCCCCTACCCACCAAATTTCTTGAGTAAAAGGGTCCATAGACCAAATCCCAAATCCAAACCTTTCCCTGTAACACTAACAACTTATTGGGAGCAGACACCTTATCCCTGTCGGTATTCCCTCTAGGTGGCGCTGTGGATAGAGTGCTGGGCCTGAAGTCCAAAAATCCTGAGTTCAAATGTAGCCTCCAACCCTGCCTAGTTGTATGGCCCTGGACAGCATTTCTGCCTCAGTTTCTTCACCTATAAAATGGGGATAAGAACAGCACCTGCCTTACAGGGTTGTTGTGAGTATCAAATAAGATAATAAATTATAAAGTGCTTAGCACAGTTCCTGGCACATAGTAAATGCTATGTAAATATCATTAGGATGATGAGTATGATTATTAGCTCCATTTTGGGTGTTTCCACTACAGGGTGGGTAAGAAGGCCAGGGTTAGGCCAGGGTGCCTTTTCTAGCCCCTTCTCTTGCCAGAATGTGTGCAGTGTGGTCTTTAAAAGGCTGCTCAGATGCCCGAGGGGCTGCCAAATCCCACTGCTGACTTCTTCCAGGGAGAAGACGACCCTATGGTCTGGGTGGCCTAGGTGCAGAATTGGGACAAGAGATCTCTTTGTATCCACACCTGCTGCTTTGTTACTTGCCTGTCACCACAGGACTTTGAGGTAGGCAAAAATGATAGATGGTGTGGGTGATAACTTTTAATTCATGCATAAATTGGATTTAACCAAGGCAGAGTTGCACCAAGTCGTCAGCCTTACTCTGCCTTCCAGAGTCACTGGGGTCCAGTGGCAAGACAAAAGTTAGGAGGGTATCAACAGCTCAGGATGGATGAGCTTGGTGCCTTCAGTATTCAACCATACTCTAAGCACTCCTCAGCACCTGCTTCAACCACCCTCGTGGCCACTGGAACCATTTGTTCCCATCTGCCCATTCTGCCCTTGACTGTTGCTGTGGTTGCTTCTGCCTCCATTCCTGTAGTCTGAGCCTACACTAGCCTTAAAGTCACCCAGAACTATGAGCTTGTTTTCTTCTGACACACCGATGATAAGGGTCTCTGGGTCTTCAGAAAATTTGCCTTTGACCTCATCATGTTGGGAGCATAGGCGCTGATGATGGTGTTTTCCTGCAAGTGGCAATCATAGTAGGCCTATGAGTTTGTTGACTAGATTAGCTCTGATTACTCCCCGTCACTGAGGCCACTCTAGAAAAAACATGCCTCCAGCTCTGACTTTGGGAAGCCGGCCTTCATTTGCCAGCTTTCTTTCACTCGCTGCTGCTATTTGGAGGTGAGGCCCCTCTGAGCTCTATTGAAATAAGAGCTATTTGACTTTCATTTCTACTGGATTTTGTGTTGTCTATAAGAGGGCACATGCTCCATGTACTGATGCGTGTAGAATCATCTTTGCAGAAGTTTTTGTACATTTTTTTTGCACAGAAGTTCATCAGTAGCATATGTCCATTTCATGACAGAGTGCTTGCCTGGGCTTTGGATGACAGATGACGCTCTAGCATCCTCCCAGTCACCAGTAGAGTGAAGCAGGGCTATGTGCTTACTCCCATGCTTCTTAGCATGATGTTTTCAACAATGTTGTCAGATGCCTTTAATGAGGACAAAAACAGCATGGAGGTCAGCTACTGTCCTGACAGCAAAGGATGTAATGTGCAAAAGCTGTAAGCCAAGTCTAAAGTGCATGGAGGGTTGATGCATGACTTTTTGTTCATAGATGATTGTTCACTCAGTGCAGCTTCTGAAGCTGAGATGCCACAAAGTATGGATCGATTCTCTGCTACTCGTGTTAATTTTGGCCTAACAATTAGCACCAAGAAAACACAAGTTCTCCATCAGCCAGCACCATATCACCCATACAGGGAACTATCAGTTACAATAAATGGAGAAACTCTGAATGCTGTGGAAAAGTTCACTTACTTTGGCAGCATATTTTCCAGGGGTGTATACATAGACGATGAGGTTGACGCAAGCATTGCCAGAGCTCCTCAGTGTTTGGGAGGCTCCAGAGGAAAAGTGTGGGAGAGAAGAGGGTTTTAGACTGCCTACCAAATTGAAGGTCTACAGAGTCTCTGTGCTGACCTGATGGCTGTACGCCTGTGACACCTGGACAGTCTGCTAGCGCCAGGCCAGGAAACTGAATTTCTTCCATCTGAATTGTCTTAGGAAGATTCTAAAGATCACCGGGCAGGATAAGGGACCAGACACTGAGGTCCTCACGAGAACTAAACAGCCAAACATTCAAACTCTACTGCAGAAAGTGCAACTCCAATGGCCTGGCCATGTTTTCCGAACGCCAGACACACATTTGCGGAGAACTCACACAAGTTAAGCACTCACATGGAGGTCAGAAGAAGAGATACAAGGACCCTCTCAAGGTGTCTCTGAAGATTTTTGGAATTGATTACATGACATGGGAGATACGGCATAGGACCACCTAGATCACATCAAAGAAGGTGCCAGGCTCTACTAGTGAAATAGGATTGAAATAGCTCAAAAGAAAAGGGAGAAGTACAGATTTAGAGGATCCCCCCAAATGTTCCCATGGACTATTTGAGCCTGACCTGTGGCAGAGCATTCCGAGCTCATATTGGTCTAATCAGTCACAGGTGGAGGCACTTTGCCTTGACTCCAATACAGTGATGTCACTTTGGTCCTCTGCAAGCCTGAAGGATAACAACTGCCCCCTCCAATGCTGCAGACATCCTCTTATCCATCTTATCAGAACCTCTTGATGCTTCCCCATTGGGTTCGATTCTTTTTGATATACAACAAATTATAGGTGGCTGTTCTCCCTCTCACTAGGCATAACTGGCCCCACTTCTTTCTTTTACCATCTACTTCCTATGTAATGTCCTTTGTGCCATCCCCAAATACATAAGCCTTTGTTGGCAATATGCTGTGGCCCCCTGAATCTACCATACATCAATCCATCACCCTTCAGTCACATGGAATTTTGATTGTTTGGAAATTATGGTATCTACAAAGTGAGGTGGCCCAGTGGATCAAACCAGAAAGGAAGTTCAAATCTGCCTCAGACACTTAACTTGTTGGTCACACTTACTTGTGTGACCCTGGACAAATCGTTTAACCTCTACGAGCCTTAATTTCCCCATCTGTAAAGTGGGGATAATAATAGCACCCAACTACCAATATTCACTGTGAGTTTCAAACGAGATAATGTTTGTAAGGCACTTTGTAAGCTTTAAAGCACTGGATGAATGCTAAGCATCATCAGCATTATTAATTTGCTATTACTGTGTTCACTTAGGCAACATATGCAATCAGTTAGCTAACCAGCGATCACCTGGCACTGTGCTCAGTATTGGGGCAACATGGCAAAGACAAAGCGCCCCGAGGCCGAAAGGAGCTTACCTTGTCCTAGGGACAGAGGGGGAGTATTGGAGCCATCGTGGCATTAATTGTAGCCTCACCAGGACAATATTGAAATCACAGAGACAGCTTTGTGTTACTCTCTGGGGAGTTGTGGGGGGCTCCTGCCAGGTGTTACCCATGGATGTCCTGGGCAGAGGCAAAGAGGAAGAGGAGCTCCCTGTCCAGGTGGGCTCTCATTCTCTTCTGTGTGTACAGGACCCCTTCTGGAGGTTCACTGAAGCCTCTGGGTCCCTTCTGCATTATTTAAATGCATAAAACAGAGGATTGCCAAGGAAACCAAAGGTTAGTGAAAAATAAAGATGCGTTTTTTCCACACCTGTGTTTACAGCCTCCTAAGGGTCTGAGGATCCAGGTTAAGAAGCCCTGGTCTAAATGCTGAGGTCTTCCAGACATTTGTGTTTGAGGGAGGGATTGTGCTGGCTACATCACTCCTCCAGTTGAGTCCTATTTTGGAGAGATTGTGGGATTTTTGTCTTTGTTTTTACCACAAAAACTCACAGAAATTCTCAACAAGACCTAGAACCACCCAAAAGTGATAGCCTCATCATACACAAAGGAAAGAAAGTGGGTGAAGAAAGCCTCTTGCCCAGACTAGGGCTTACAGTTATATAAATATATAAAGATATATTATAATAACATATAATATATAACTCTGTCTGTGGATCTGAGAAGACCTCAGAATTGAACAGGAGCAAGAGTGTGGTGAATTTCCCTGGGGGAAATCGTACAGCTCTGCCAATGACTCCCAGCTGTTCCCTGACTCAAAAATCTATCTTAAAAACACACACACACACACACACACACACACACACACACACACACACACACACACACGGAAAACTATGTAAAGACTATGGCTGAAGGAATTCCTCCCAGAAACAAGAAGGTTCCTAGGCTATAACAAAAGTCCCCTCCTGGAAGGGGCACAAAGCAGATGGCTGATTGCCTTTTTGAGGGTAGGTTAAGGAAAGCATCCCAGACAAAAACAAAACAAATCAAAACCAAAAAACCCAAACCAAACAAAAAACCTGCATAGAAATGAGTCTATTAAAAATTCATTCCTTTCAGTTAACTAACTCATCTTGTAAAATGCAAATATAGAAGTTCACTTAATCAGAAACTTTTTTCTCAAGACTCACTGAGATTAACCACCCTGAAGGAAAGGGACTTTTTGCTGGAGAAGGGCAAGGGAACTTGGGGGCAAAGGGCATTGCTCCAGACAGCAGGGCTGGTACAGTGGGGGACTCTGTGCATCTGTTAAGCACTGGGTCTCTGGGATGTGAAGAAGAGACAGAAGAAGGTAAGAAAAAGCTCCTGAAAGACAAACTCTCTTGTCTTCCCAACTTTGCCTCTGAATGGTCCCAATCAAACAAATGCTTATTCTTTGGCCAGTCCAGCTAATCCTGGGCTCATCCTGGACACTGGTCTCTCCACACCTGAACAATTTACTTAATAATAAGCCTACACCCTCTAGTTTAATAACAGTTGTCAACTTAAGGCAGAAAGCATCACTTTTTTTTTCAGTGAAACTTCCCACCAGAGGTAACCTGGATCAGATTAAGTCTTCTCTTCTGTTCCGATCCAGACCAGGCACCAGTCCGCGGGTGCTTGCCAGGAAGGGTGCTCAGGGAGAGGCCAGGTGACCTGTCACCTGCAGGAGAGGCAGCAGCAGATTCCTGCTCCAGGTATAAATCTTTGCAAATGCAAAGAAAATCTTGGAGCTTCTTTCCCAGTCTTCTTTTGTGCCCAAAATAGTTTGTTTCATTTTTTCACCATTAAAATCCATTTTTTAAAAAAAACTATGTAAACCTGTGGACATCCCTAACAATCTCTAAGACCCATCAGTTTAAAGCCATAAATCCACATTTATTTTAGGTCAAATAGGGAGACTGGCACTACAGAGTGGACCATTCGAATAGAGATTCTTCTTGCACATGCCTGAAGATGCAGCCAGTGCACTGATTAACATCGTCAACCTCTTCCTGGCAGAGAATAGCTAAAGACCTAAGAGAAACCAAACACTAGAGAGTGATTGGAGAAACCAGAAATTAAAGTGTGGTTTTCACAGCCTCAAGTAAAAGGCTGTGGGTAATTGCCAACCTAACTGACTTCTCTCACCAGTCAAACCAATTTTCTATAAACAAGAAGAAAAATTCCCAGCTTTCCCCTGCATCGTTTTTTCATTTAACAACACCTTTATTTCCTTGTTATCATCATTTAAGTTTTTTTAATCACTTCACTGAATCAAAGGCAGGAGGGGTTGCAACAAGAGCTGCCTGGGCCAGCTCCCTCTTTCCCAGCTTGGTGTCTGTATTTTAATTTCCTCCCCTAAAGTGATGTACTTGGTCTCCTCAATCCTTGATGAACTCCTTGATGTACATATGGACAATCAACATCAATGCTCAGGATAAACATGAAGGGCTCCCTTACAGATCAGAGAGTGTTGGGCAGGCAGAAGGCACCTGTTTGTTTGGTAGGTGAATGAAGACCTCCCCAGGAGGTCATCTTATTCATGACATTTAATTCTCTAGAACCTGTAGAGATGATTTGTGTACAAGCTATACTATCAGCTCAAATATCAACACATTAAGGATGAAAAAAAAGATCTCAAGTCCTTTTCCCTATGGATCCAGCCAAAGGTATATTTCCCAGTGTTTTCTCTTTTTTGTGCGAAGAAAGGAAGGAAGGAAGGAAGGAGAAAGAGAGACAGAAAGAAAGAAAGAAAGAAAGGAAGGAAGGAAGGAAGGAAAGAAGGAAGGAAGGAAGGAAGGAAGGAAGGAAGGAAGGAAGGAAGGAAGGAAGGAAGGAAGGAGGGAAGGAAGAAAGAGAGAGAGAGAACAAGGCTAGGACATCTGAGATCCTGTGATATGCTGTCTCATATATGCTCAATTTGTTGGCATCAATGAAACAGAAAGGCTCGATATACCTTTAGCAAGCTTGGCAGAGAATCAGTAACAATTACCATAAAATTTCTTGGATACTTTCAGATCGCAGAATCTGTCAACCATGGTTTGGATGTATAGAAATCACAAATATGAGCTGAAAATTGAATTTTCCCATTAATTAGAATGATCTCCTCCAAAAGTCCAATTTGGTAATGGAATGCAGGAATTTTATACATTTCTGTTTAGGGTACTACTCAGTATAAATGATTTGCTTTTACTAGGCTACTAATTAATTTATAGATATTTGCTGACTGGAATGGAATGACTCCAGACACAGCTGTTAAAGAGTATAACAATCCCAGTGCAGTCCTGGCTTCCTTTCCAAAATGGTGGATAGCAAAGCCCTAAATGAACAGGACCAGGGGTGAGGAGGGACAACCGGTCCCACCCCCCGGTACAGAGGCTACAGTATTCTTGGCCCCACTATTTCTGCATAGCCAGAGGAAGGAGGATGGGTGACCAAGTGGGACTCACTGAGATTTACCATCCCCAGGTCCATCCCACCAGAAAACATAGCCTTCTGCTGACTGCTGGGAACACCTGTGAGCTGGCATGCAGAGCCAGCTGACTGACTTTCCCCTGGGTCTGGATGAACACAGATTCCTTAGTACAAAAGAGATGATTAAGCAGAAGAACATCTTGTATTTTGTCAGAGTTAGCCACAGATACATTACACATCAGTGTCTTATTAGTCTTTCCGATTTTTAATTGAATCATTAATTTCAGTATCATATGCACCTTCAAAAGGAAAAAAAACCAACAGTTTTCACTTACTTCCTATTCATACAGTACTATTCATTAAATCTACTAAAATCCCTCTACAAAGAGGAGGGAGCAGAGAACAACAGGCCATGGATGAGCAAACTGAGGTTCTTGTTGAAAGCCACTACACACTGGGCCTGGAGACTGAACCCAGGCTTCCTAATTCCTCAAATTTCTGTTTTTGCCTTGGGACTGGTTGGCAGAAGAGAGATGCAGGTCAGATTTGAGCAACTTTAAAGGAAGGGGACATTTCTGTCTAGAACTCAGCCTGATCATGGCTGAGATCTAAGTTAGCTCCTAAATCTGACAAGAGACAGAACAGCTCCACACACATCCGATGCATTTAATTTGGTGGGAATTCTAGCCAAGAGATCAGGCTTCTGGCCCACGGGTTACAACAAGTTAAGGCATCTACTGGTAGCCTAGGTGCCTGGCTTTTCTCTTTTCAGAAGGGCAGCTATGCTAAACACACACACACACACACACACACACACACACACACACACACACACACACTCTCTCTCTCTCTCACAATGGGCGCTTGTCTGCAGCAAAGCCTGTGGTAACTGTAACCCAGGGCGGTCTTTTGCTGACTTTGTTGCTCTCTGGCCAATTTCCCTTCTCCCAAAGTGAACTCAAAGTTAGCCCAATATCATGGCCTTTAACCACAGTGGTAAAAGGCTAGAGAGACAGATTCAAGAACAACGAAACTCTGGACTAGTCCAAAGGTTCTGGCCAACAAGGCTGAATTTCCTACCCAGAGAGCCCAGGTCAGTTTGTTGCACAATGGAATCAACATGACAGAAACAAACATGAAGAAGGTGACCAGTGACCGATTTTCACTTTCTCTCCGGGATGAGGACTTGCAGTGGCTCGCTGACCTTTCTCTTCTTCTTCAGAACCGCAGAGTTTTGCTGACTGTCCACGAATTCCAGCCTTTGAATCTGTGGGAATCACCAGAGAGAGACAACGTTCAGCAGGGATTTCTGGGTGCATTAAGGCACCAGGCTTCTATCCCTCGAGCTGTGTAACGGATCCCAACCTGCTCTGCAACGGGCTGGCTGGTTTGGCCCTGTGCACTGGTCTTGCTGCCAGTATCAGAAGCCGGCATTCCAAGTTTCAGGAGCTAGAGTCCCCCGGAGGCAGCCAACTTTGGGGACAGTTCTTTGGCTCTCACAAGTGAATTCAGCACATCCAGCTCTTGAGGGGAGGGCTGATTGTTGAGGTGTGAAGCCAACAGGGAAGTAAAATCCTGACGGCTAGGTCAGGAGAGCTCTGGGGTGCCAAAATGCTTCAAAGGGGGAAAAAAGCTAGTGATTTCCACACACATTAGCAGAGGCATCTAGGCTCACCTTTCCTATGAATGAGTTAATTCGGCCTGCTCCCTATGTTACCCCTTAGAGCTACCCCACCCCCACTCCACATTATGTAAAGGGGCATATACATAGAAAACTGAAGTGTGAATCACCGAGAACAAGTGTCTCCTCTCATTCTCCTCAGCTTTATGGAGGATTACAATCCCGCTTCCCTAAAAGCAGAGTCAGGTATATTATTTCTCTAGGCAATGCCAGTTCTTAATCCCTCATTCCAAGAAACACTTAGGACACTTACCTTTCTGACCACTAGATGGGAGAAAAGGGTTTCCCATGTCCACTTCTCTTCCTCCCCCGCCCCAGCCCCCACCACCTCCCAAGCCCCCACTCCTGGGGAGGGGGATGAAAAGACAAATTATAAAAAAGATTTTTCCAATGTACCTAGTGGGAGAATGCTGCCACATACACCACAATCCATAACAATATTCTTTTGCCTCTTATTGACACAAGTTTTTGTTGCTTCTGATATGTGGTGAATTCAGTGGGATGGGGAACTCCCAGATGAGGAAAGTCCCTCCACAAATGAAGGTGGGCACCTTCTCTGAATCTTACAGTCTTAGACAGCAGCCTAGAGAGCTGAAAGGTTAAGAGACTTGCCCAGGATCCCAAGAAAAGTATGTGTCCCAGGGGGAACTTGAACCTGGGTCTTCCTGGCTATTTTTCCATCCCAGCAGAAGCCATGCAGCCTCCACAGCAAGGGAATAAATAAAACACTTACATGCATACCAGCATGGGATCAGAATGCTCAGAGGGACACCTTGCTAATTCAAGAATCATCTTCTCTTTGGTTTTTGTAAGCTATCAGGATAATTGGTCACAGCAGTTTTACACTGGCCCTCGGGAACAACCACTCAAATTCACTCTGGCTTCAACCAAAACCTAGACTGTTTAAAACAGTAAAACCCTGAAAAAATAAATAGAACTTCTTATCAAATCATTGGTTTGCTTATGCATGTAAAATTTTAGAATGACCTACTCTGGACAAAATGAAATCAAGCCATACAAAACAAAAAAAACCAAACCTCTTTATTGAGAAAATGAATTCGTTACAGTATGGTTAGATGAAAAACATGCCAGAATTTAGCTTGTGTGAAACTTCATTTGGGGATATCTGCTACTCAAATACAAATCATCCTGGGCACGAGAGTAACAAGGACAGATAGGTGTCTCTCTTTTTCAGAAGAGGAGACAGATGTTAAGTTGGAGCCCTCAAATGACAGGCTGGTCTAGTAATGTAAAAGTTTTGCTCTACTCTATTATTCAGGAAAGAAAAGCGATTTTATTGCAGTGAGTTGGTCAGAATTTTACCCTGATTACATATACCCACACGAAAGATGGTGAGACTTGGAAATTGCCACTGGTTTGTAAGAAGCTAGAAGGTTCAGAAACAGTTCCAAGAGCAGAAGTGATTCCCTAGGGAAATTTCTTATGAAGAATCATAGAGTTTTACAGCTAGAAGGGGCCTTAGTCCTATCTAGATCTCATGCGACAGTGAAGAAACTAAAACCCAGAGGGAAGAGGGAAGTGGGCTGACTGTAATCTGTACACTTCAACCTTCTTCCTTCACCAGTGAAACAAGAACTAGACGGTCACTGCGATCTTCAACAGCTGTAAAAGTCCATAATTCTGTGGGAATAGTTTTGGACCGATCCATGCAAGAGAATGTTTGAGAACCACACTGTGGGGGTGTGTTTAGTACTTCTAATAACCACGCTGGGTGACAGAAGCCACATTTGTAAGGCCAAAGCGAACTGAGTGTTCACACATCCAGTGAGTCTGGGGCAGGCTAGACTGAAAGTGTGGGTAATTCAGTCTACGTCAGATGACTGTCCTCTGACAGATGATTCCTTCTGTTTAAGGAAAGACAATCTTCTGGGTCATGGTCAGACATTCTACACAAAATAATTACTTAGCTAAAGTGAAGAAAGATGATCCTTTTGCCAATGAATTTTAAAGGAGTTTTCTCAAAGGAGCAGACTATTTGCATATGTTTCCGAAGAATCCCAGCAACATCCTTTCAGCTTTATGAAGTCAACACCTGGGATTTTCTACTTTAGTTCATATAATCTATTTGCTAACATAGTCTCCTTCTGAGAATTACAGGCCTACCCTTAAACATAGATGGAGGAGAGAGACGGTCTCTTGTGGGTTTAGGGACACTCTCAGATTCAAAATTATCTGCCTTAACTATTCCCTCTTCCCATCTTGCCATGAGGTCTGAAATTTTACCTATGTACAACATCAAATTCCTCCCATATAACTGGAGAGAGCTGATATCCCCTGTTCTAAGACCTTCGCAATCCCCCTCCCAGCTCTGACATATCCCTATTGTGGGGTAGTCTCAGAAAAGTGATTTTTCTCGCTTTCTCCATTTCTTATTTGCATGTTTCTTCATTTTCTCATTCTCTTTTTATAACTGTTGCTAGTTCCCTGAAGCAGGAAATTAGCCCAGAGAGGGCAGAAATGCAACAGGGCACAAGTGGTAGGACATAGTGGGCTCCCAGGGATCTTGACCAAAGTCATAGGCCTTGGAAAAGAGCTCTAAAACCTAAAAGAAAGTCCCTGCCTACTTCTTCAGCAAGGTCTCCAAGGCCTAACAAGGACCTGAGGAGCATATTTGGTTCTGGTTTAGGTAGCCAGTCTAGATGATCCAAGTCAAGAGTAGCCTTCTTTTCACATGATCAGAAATCAATAACAAGGTGGTTCCCCCTGAACTTTTTCCAATCAGTTATTATAATGACAACTCAATCATCCATCCAAGTCCAGGAGCACACCACCTGGCAGCAGCCAGTCACAGCTTTTTCCCTAAATATCACAGGCAGGCTTCATTCTGATGCCCAGGGCATGGCTGGGATCGAAGTCAACAAAACTGGCTCTCTTTGCTCTGGCCCTCTCTGTGTCTCTCCAGGCCTCAGCGGGAGATTAAAAAGCAAGAGGTACGTTTTCCCCCACAGATAAAGATTTCAGAGGGCGCCTCTCTGCAGGCAGCCGGGCTCCCACCCAGGGGCTGCCACTGGTCACACTCATTTACTACACAGATATGTTTATTGCTCTGATCTGCTTGTCTGCCTCCAGCTACTCCTGATGAAAGCCTGACTGTGAAATGCGTTTCTTTCCCCAAAGCTGGAAAGTTGATGAAGGAATGTGCTTTGAGGTTGGCTTACCTTACCTTTTGCTGGCCTAAAAACACCATTCGATATTTAAGAGAATTTTAAAAATCTATTTAAAACATCTTCATTACTTTCTCACTGTCAAGTGCCTAGGGGATTCTGTGTGAACCCTGTAACAACCCAGATATGTGGAGGTTAAAACTTTGAAAGAAAAAGGTGAAGAAAAACCCACAACAATAATAAGGATAGAAATGAAAAGGGTTTTTTATCTCCCTCTCTGGCATGAGTAGAGGAAACCTACAGGCAGTGAAATGATGGTGTCACTAGATGCACCACACTTGACACGGGCTTGCTGATTCTTCAAAAAGGAGATGGAAAGATAAAGACAGCAGTTACAGGATGGGTCATGGAATACACTGCTGCTCACAGGCCTGCTATGTAGGTCACTGGCTTGAATCTAATTCTCTACAAACGTATAAAAATCAGCTAGCCTTTAGCTTCATTATAGAAACTGTCACAGAGAAATGTACCTCCCTCCCCAATACTGTGCTGGCATGAGACTGATTCATCTGAACAAGCACTGATTAAGCACCTACTGTGTACTAGCTACTAGGGACACAAAGGCAGAAATGAAACCACCTCTACCTTCAAAGCATTCACATTCTACTGAAGGCCCTCTATGATCTGCCAGCCCCAAACCACTTTTTGTGGGTAATCTCCACAGAAAGACATAAGACTAAGGAGACAAGTCCTCAACTTTGTTTCACTTACTGAAGTACTTCCTCCATATCAGGGTAAAGTTTAACCATTTCATTTCCAAGAAGTCCAACTTTCACTTTAAATCAACACTAAATTCACATGAAAAGGATCAAAGAAATGAAAACCCGTTAAAGCTGGTCATATTGAAGGGTTAAGTTTTACTTAAAGTTCCAATTTGACAGGAATCTGGGGTACTACTTAAGAGGCTCCACTCCTTTTGGGGGTACCTAGCATCTCCATCCAGGCCTTGTCATCCTGCACCAACCACTCTTACAGTCACATCCATGACCCAATGCATTGGGGCCTTCCTCTCTTGACCTTGCATGGATAGAAGTGGAACTATGAGTTTTCCATTTCCTGAGAATGACCAGCTCATCTTCCTTTCCTGGCCTCTGTCCTACAATGACAGCCCTCTTGTTGCCCCTCCTCCCCAGCTCCTTCTTGGTAATGTGTTAACTGCTGACTCACAGCTTCTAGGTATGCCCTTCATCACCCTGTGGTGCTCCATTGCCCTCCATTCTTTGGTGCCTCTGCCATTCCAGAAGTCAAAGCTGCAGCGTATCACCAGAACAAGGAGGATGTCGAAAAGATGGGCCTGAGTTTCAGGGGTCCTCCTGGGGCCATTAGAAACACTGTGTTATTTCACAAAAGCCATCTGGCCTATTCCTCTCCTGTTTTAATTCTGGATCTAGTTCACTGACCAATTATTCTAGTAACATGAACTTCATTTTTATACAAGTCTTCAGCAATAAATGAAGTATTTTTGTAACCTTGGTAAATACTGACTTTTTCTTATAACAGCAGGAAGATTTTTCTAAGATGTCAATATGGTCTAATGTAGGCCATTCCTGTTTCTACATCATCTGTTTTCATTCTGACTGAACCACTGGCTTTCTTGCTCCAGGCACCAAGTCTTTCTTTCCATTTGCCTTCCTAACACTTGTAGTAAACTCACATCTACTTCTTCAAATGTTTTCTTTTTCTCAAATCAAACATTTAATAAGCATCTGCTATAAGCTCTGCTAGGCAGCAATGCTACCAAGAATATAAAATATCCTGTCCTGCCCCTCAAGGAGCTTATATTCTAGAAGACGGGAATGAGTCACATACAAAAAAGGATGATCCAAGGGAAAATGTAATTGGAGCAAAGCAGAGATCCAGACAAGGTGCTCAAGGAAAGTGAAAGAAAGGAAAAGTTAGCAGGACACATCTAGAGGGCTTTCTAGGGGAAGAGTTGGCATCTGAGCTGCTCAATGAAGAAGGGAGATAATTTCAAGAGTGGATAACAAACAGGCAGATGTATTTTGGTGAAAAGAATGCTGGACCTTGAATCAGAAGAGCTGGCTTTGAACCCTGACCAAGTCTTCTTTAGGCCTCAGTTTACTCATCTGTTGGATAAGGGGGTTGGATTAGATTATCTTTAAGAGTATCTATCTTCTCACTCTGGATCCTGGGAGCTTTCCATATTATTAGAAGAGTTGACCTCTTTTAAACTATACAAAAATCAATCTGTTGATTACTTTAAATATTTTACTGATTGAGGACCAGGCATGTCCACAGGAAATGCACTTTTGAAGAACTCAAATAAGCTAGAGACTCGCTGGCAGCCCCAACCTCATGGAAAATGGACTAGGCATTTGTTAATTGAAGTATGATATGTGGGGCCCAGAAAGGCCCTCATTCTTCCAAAATACCAACCTCCCTCTGATATATAGAAATGCCCCTCATTTTCCTAAAAAAGGGGACAGGGAAAGAGCTCCAAGTACCGAAGAGGTGGGAGCTGGATTGGTAGCAACCCAAGCAACAGGTAAGGGACATAAGTTCTTGCTTTGTACCCATTTCACAGTTTTGCCTTTGGTAGATCCTAGTTGTCTACCATACTTTTCAGAATTTTCATAGTTGCCTGTGTTGCATGGAAGCCCAGGTGTATGGTATAGCAGACCAAAAGAAGACAGATTCTATAGTCTTGAAGATCATTTTTTAAAAATCTTTTGGAATCATCAGTGAGAGAAAAACCAAAGACCTTCCATTGACAACTAAAGCCATAGTCGGAGAAGGTTCTCCACCCTTCAGCTCTCGCCTGTTTGTTGGTCAGAGAAGCATCTCCAAAAGTCTTTCCTAGGATCCATTTCCCAGAACAGCAAATCCCAATCTTTGACTGCCTTTTTCCCTGTCTTCTGGGTGTCTTGACCAGTCTTCTCTGTACTTTAGCCCTTGTTGGGATGCTGTGTCTTCTTTTTACTTTCTTAATCATGTCAAGAACAAGAAAAGGGGAATTCAGAGGGTTATGAATATATTTTCTTTAAAAAAATATAATGTTTAATGTAAGTGGCAGAGGCGTTTATGCTATGAAAATACAGTTGGGTTATATAGCTAAAGCACACCATACTGTACATATTTTCCAACCTATAAATATTTTCCATGCTGTGGTGGAACTACCGAGTTTCAAATGAAACAATATTTCTTTATAAATGCAGTCCTGTCTCCAATTCTGCTAGGTTGCCTAAGCCCAGCAGAATACTGTGGGCGTCGCAGGGCCTCTGGCCATTCTTGGTATTCTCTGCAGTACCTGAGGTTTTCAGAAGACCAAATCAGAATTGGGAATCCAAAGCCAATGCCTGTTGCTTCCAGGGGAAGGAAAAGGGTTTTGTTTTTTGTTTTTTTTTCTGATTTTTCATCTCCTTTTTTTTTCCTGCCAGTTGAAGTGACTGGAAATATTGAGCCCAAAGAAGAAAAAACTTCAGGAGGCCACAAGAGCAGTCCTCAAGCATATGAAGTCTGTCAAGTGGCAGAATGATCACCTGCTCTGCTTGGCAGAACTCAGAGTAAGAGAGAAACATTCTGGATCAATGCAAAGAAACACCTCCCATCAACCCAAGCTACCCCCAGTGCACAGGGCTGCCTTACACAGTATCAAGTCAAGGCCATCAAGTCAAACCAAGTCAATAAGTATTTATTAAGTACCTACTGTGTGCCTGCCAGTCACTGTACTAAGTACTGAGGATATTAAAGTAAAAACAGATCCTGGCCTCAAGGAGCTCACAATCTGAGGGAGCAAGCAGCATACAGTCAACTCTATACAAACAAAATACAGGGAAATGGGAGGTAAACCCAGAGGGAAGACACTACCTTTAAGGGGGATCAGGACAGGCTCCTTGAAGAAGCTTGGATTTTAAATGGGACCTGAAGGGAGCCAAGTAAGCCAGGAATCGAGATTAGGAGGAAGGGAGCTTCAGGCAGGTTGGACATCCAGAGAACATGCCCAGGGTGTTTGGTGTGAGGCATGCCAAGGAAGCCAGCATCATGGATTGAAGGCTCTGTTGGGGGTAGGGAGGTGTAGGAAGAGGATCCTCTCAGTCCCACCCCACCAGCTCTCCACCTTGTGCCCAGCCCAAGAGCCCAAGACCCATCCTCAACCTCTCATGCTCTCTCATGCCCACATCTAATCCATCGCCAAGGAAGGCTTGTCGATTTCACCTCAGCAGCATCTCTTCTCCTCTGACAATGCCCCAACCTTGGTGCGGACCCTCATCACCTCTAGCCGTGACTACTGGAATAGCCCTCCTAGTGGCTCTGCCTGCCTCCAGTCTCTCCCCGGCTCAAGTCCACCTTCCACATTCAATCACTGAAGTGACTTTCCTAACGTGCATGTCTGACTGTACCACTACCCTACTCAATAAGCTCCCGCAGCTCCCAGGTGCCCCCAGGCTCTCCTTGGCATCCAAAGCCCTTCATAAGCTGGCCCCCTCCTGCCTTCCAGTATTCTTCCACCTCATCCCCAACACATTCTCCTTGGTCCACAGGCCTGCTGCTCTTCCTCCATCTCTCAGTTCCTGACACTTTCTCTGACTAAATGTTCTTCCTTCTCACCCCTACTTCTGGCTCCCATGATACCAGTCACCTTCCACAGGAAGCTGTCCCCAGTCCCTCCCAGTTCTGGTGCCTCCCCTCTGTCATTTCCTGGTTAGCCTGTCTATATCTTGATTGCACACGTTTGTTTACTTGTCTTCCCCGTTAGACTGGGAGCTCCTTGAAAGCAGGGGCTATCTTTTGCCTTTCTTTGCAGCCTTGGCATTTAGCACAGGGCCTGGCACATAGTAGGTGCTTAATAAATGCTTACTAATTACCTAACTGGAAGGGAAGGAGTAGGAGGGAAGTAGGTGATGAAGGACTTTAAACTACAAACAACTTATATATTTCTGCTGGAGGGAATAGGGAACCACTAGTGTCTATTATAAGAAATAGTCAGGGCAGGGGGGGGGCAGCTAGGTGACTCGGTGAGTAAGAGCACTGGCCATTGGAGTCGGGAGGACCCGGATCAGTTCTGGCCTCAGATACTTAATACCCACACAAAAATAACTGGCCATGTAACCTTGGGCAAGTTACTTAACCCCAATTGCTTATTAAAAAAAAAAGAAATAGTGGGGTCCTATGCTCAGATCGACATCTAAGGGGACCATCTGACAAGTAAACAGAGCCTGGAGTGGGATGGAGGGAGACTTGAGGCAGGAGGCTATTGTAAAAGCTGACGCGTGAGGTGAGGGCTGCGCCACTGTGCTGATGGCACCAGGAGAGGCAAGGTGGAGCATGGGGGAATTGCTGCAAAGGTAGAGATGGCAAGTCTAAGCAAAGTCTCTATGAGCACTAGTCACTGCTGGTGCAGAGGGCCTCCTCGTACAAGGACAGAGTGGAACAGATGGTCTCAGAGGTCCCTTCCAGTGGAGACTCTTGATTCCTGATATTCAGGTCTCATTACACTCACTCACTGGGAAGGAGAAAAAGGAGGGAGCTGGATCTTTAAGTGCTTGCTCCGAGGCTGATTTTGAAAAAAAGGAATGAGGGAGCATTTAGAGACTAAATGAGTCTAGGCAGGAAGGTCCTCACTTTCCAAGTGTTTCCGAAGCCAGGTTCGACTCTTCCTGAGGAGGAGACATCTGATCAGATGTAGCAGTGACACGTCCCAAACTGTCCCCTTTTCTTCAGCCACGCAGACACCCTTCGGCAAGTCAGATCCTCAGCGCGTTCCAGAATTATTTGGCATTGTTTTCTAACTGGTCTCCCTGACTTCCATCACCAGTTTGTTCGTTCATCTTTCATACAGGTTCCCAGATAATCTTTGCACATGCAGGCCCGACCACAATGAGATCATGTATGTGGGTGTGTGCGCTGTATGTATACACGTCACACACACACACACACACACACACACACACACACACACACACACACACACTAGGCAGCCAGGTGGTGCGGTGGGGAGCGAGCTGGGCCTGCCTCAGTTTCCTCACCTGTGCTTTTGTGAGGGTCAGATGAGACAACATGTGTAAAGTGCTTGGCACAGTTCTGGGCACACAGTAGGTGCTACATAAATGCTGCCTATTATTATCATACACACTTTAGGGTTTGCACAACACTTCACATAGTTTCTCCTGTCTGCCCCCTCCACAGACCTGAGATGTAGCTGCTGCTATTGTCTGTGTTACGGCTGAGGAGAGGGATCTCTGGAGCCACTCCCTGAGAGGGCTGCAGTCACAGACCCAGCTGGTGGCACTTCCATCTCCAAGTACAGCCCGCTGTCCCATCCTGCTCCAGCTCCAAAGGCTTCAGAGGCTCCCTATTGATTCTAAAACCAAACACAAACCTCTTGCCTGATAGTTAAGGCTTTTCATGATCTACTCCAACTTATCTTTCCATTCAAGTCACTAAACACTTATCCCTCCTGGCACCTGGCAGCAAAGTGCCGACCACTCAGGATGAAAGGACAAAAAAGACACTGCCCCTTCCCCCAGGGGCCTGCCTCCCTTCTCCTTCATGCCACTATGCGCAGCAGACCCTGCCCTCTCTGGCTACCTGTCCTCCCCATCGCCACCTTGCAGAATCCTCCTCCTCAGGTCTAGCTCAGCTGCCACCTCTTCCAGAAAGCCTTTCTGGAGACCTCTTTTCCTACAGCACTTTTGTCTGGCTCCCTCCTGTGGTCCCACCACATTCTACCCTGTAACATTCCTCTCTGTGTACTTCATACTCCCTCCCACCCCCAGGAGACCAAGCTCTTTGAGGCCTGGAATGGGGAAGTCCCATCTTCAAATGCCCAGAGTCTATGTGGTGCTTGTTGGGCTGAACTTAATCCAGTATCACCAGTTATACAGAAAAGTTTGCTACCAAAAGGCTAGTGATCCAGGAACTGGACTTTCCATGTTTCACATCCTTGTGGGGGTGGAGAAGGCGGGTAAATAACTTGTAGACATCTTCTCCTTCTGCAGAGCAGGATTGATTCCTATTTCCCCAGCAGTTCTCTCTATGGTACTTCGTGCATTAAAGGGAGGCCTTTCTGTGGGTGGCAGGATCTCTGGCCACCTTGTGTGGCCAGCCTCCTTCCTGCCTTCCTCCTTCTCCTTTCCCAGATACTCCAATCCTCCGGTTGGGCTCCTATCCCTTGGGGACAGCACAGTGACACAGGTGCCATCCCATGTCTGCCTGCCCAGCCCACATTCACCAGAGGTCTACTCCACCTCAGGGAGCTTCCTCACTCTTGCCACACGAAGAGCATATCTTTCTCTATTGTACATTTTAGATGACATCTTTTACATCATTCCTCCCTCATAACTTACTGCTTTTCATGTGTTGCAGCTAGGTGGCACTACAGTGGATAATGTACCAGGCCCGGAGCCAGGAAGACCTGAGTTCAAATTCAGACTCAGACACTTACTAGCGGTGTGATCCTGGGCAAGTCACTTAACCCTGTTTGTCTCAGTTACCTCATCTGTCAAATGAGCTGGAGAAGGAAATAGCAAAGCACACCAGTATCTCTGCCAAGAAAACCCCAAGTGGAGTCATGAAGAACCAGACACAATTGAAATGACTAAACAACCATAACAAACGTGTCGCATCCTGCACACTCTCTTTGGGAGATCCTCAACTTGAATTCTTCAGAGAAAACAGTATTCTATGAATCACCTCTATCCAACACTAATATGGAAACACTACTGTTAAAAAAAAAATAGGGCTTTGTTTGCAGTGGTTCTTAATTTGGGACCATGAACTTGTGTTTTAAAATACACTGATATCTGTATTCAATAGAAATCATTTCTTTGGTAATCCTATATATTTCGTCTTATGCATTTATAAATATCATCCTGAGAAGGAGTCTATAAGCTTCATCAGACTGCCAAAAAAAGATTAAGAACCCCTGTTTTAGGAAGAAGTTTGGGTCATTATAAGAACTGAGCAGTTTCCCAAAGACATCTAACCTGCTCTTTTCCTGTTCAATTCTAGGCCCAACTCAATGGTCCATTTGCAGCTACTGTCCAAGATACACATATACTAATGGACAAGTTGTCTATCCAAGTGCCCATAGTTATCTGGACAATAGGTAGGACCACCCACATAAGTGGATAGAGAAGTGTGACATTGGTGCCCACCAAGAGTATTTAATTACTTTGGCTTTCTAATCACAAAGTATTTAAACCTACAAACCATCAGGTAATGGAGTTGCAGGCCAACCATGGGCCCCCTAATCAAAGAAGTCAGGTTTGATCTGCTACTATTAGACCTTAGTCAAGTCACTTGCCCTCTTGAGGCTTCAGTTCCTTCATCTATAAAATGGGGGGGACAGCCTTGATAATATGGAAGGTCCCTTTTTGAGCTAGGTCCTCTAGTTCCCTTCTACATTCCTGGTGAATACAGGGTTACATGGAAGAAGAGTCCATGGGGTAGGAGGTTAGAGCTCAGTCTATGAGTCTAATGCCTTCTGGAGTCTGATGGAGAAACATAGGAGATTACAGGAATTCTACAATGACAGATACTGCACTGAAAATCCTAGCCTATCGACCAAAGTGTGGTATTCTCTGAAAGTTCAAATTAGACATCAGCATTAGCCAAAATTAATTTTGGAATTTTCATTATGTCAAAAACATTATCTTCAGAATTACTCATTTCCCCCGATATTTTCATTGTCAGATTAGAGTCCCATTATAGGGATGATGAAAAGAGGGGAGGTTCCCTTTTTCCTAGACCTGTTTCTGTTTCACTTCAAACTCTGGCCTCACTCTTTGGTGTGCCTTTAATAGGCATGAGAGAAATTAGACTAAGTTGAGGGAAACATTTGTTTGAAAATGTTTACCTTAGAGTTGGAAAAGTAAAAAAAAAATCAGTCAAATATTCAGGGTGCTTACATTCTAGTAATGCTTAAAAGAGGCATTTCAGTCCAAACTGAAATTTATCCTCCCAAATCCCACCCAAGAAGCAATTAATGTGCTTGAAAAAGTCTGGCTCTTTTCCTCTGGAGAAGGAGCATGGTATGTTGGTTAAATGGAGAATCAGAGGTGTCCATCACTGCTTGCTGTGTGATCGTAAGCAAGCCCTTCACTCTCTCTGTCTAAGTTTCCACCACTATAAAAAAATGGGGATAATAATATTTGCCATGTACCTCACAGGGATGTTTTGAGGATTAATGACATAACGTCTGTAAAGAGCTTGGAGTTCCTTGGAAAAAAGACACTACATAAATATAAAGTAGTCTTATATTTAGGCTTTGCCCAAAATGAGAGACCTGGTTTCTCTCTGCTCATGAGGTCATCAGAGATTTTGTGAAATGTACTCCAACACCTACTGCCTGAGCCTTGGTGGTGATATTGTAGACGTCTGAAAAAACTCCTCAGACCCACCTACCTACCTGGTCAAAGAGATGACCGAAGGTCTGTTCTCTTTGTCATGTACAACCAAGGGGCTAGGGACAGTACTGGACTTCTAAAAGGAATGAATCTTGGACAGAAAGCACTGTAATGGCTCTTTGGGCTTCCAGGGAATGTAGTGGAATATTCTTGGAATGTTTTGGCTTAAAATGAAACAAAAGTCCAGTCATTTCTTGGATTAGTATTGAAAGGCTAAATTTGCTTTCAGACAAAGACTTGGAATTGGGGTAGGAATGGGAAAGTTATTTCTGGGAATAGGTTCATATCTGGAGTTTGTTCCCTTTTATCTTGAGGTGGTTGTAGTATACAGATAGCTGAATGCTTTGATTGGCAATATCCTAAATCCTAATTCAAATATAAGCCCATTAGAAGGGAGAGCTTCCTGGTGATCTTGGAAAGTTCTCAGCTTCAGAACATGAAGAACTAACAAAGGAACATGAAGAGGGTCGTGTGATATCAGAAGCACCAAAAATGAAAGACAAGTCAACATTATTGACTAAGGCCACATCTACATTTTAAAATAAAATTAGCAAAACATATTTGTACACTGAGCCCAAAAGTCCTCAAACAGATCTCTTCCGGAAGTGCACTGTGTGCTCAGTACTACCAAAAAGTGATGGTGCTAGAAACTAGTGCTTCTGATGCCACGTCACTGAAACACTCACAAACCGGGCTAGAAAGCGAAAAATCCAGGCAAGAATGTTTTCCAAATGTTTTCATCCAGATGCTCTGGCCCACACAGATGAGCTTTTCTTTCAGAAGTACTTCACTTTTCCTCACTGACTCTAATTGTTTTGGGGTCCTGAAATGCTGTTTTTCTAGAGAAAGGCAATGGAGAAGCCACAGTCATCCCAGCTAGTCACGTCTACACTAACGAATGAATGAGCAGATTTTAAGGAAAACGTGACTCGAGGAAAACCTACACACACATTTTATGAGACCTTTTTGAGTGGAAAAGTGTATACTTTATCAACAAATATTTCAAACAGAATGCATTTACTATGATAGGCTCCATGCATGGGTTCTTCCTGACTGTCGAGGCCTACAAGGCACTCCAACAAGTGTTTGATTCATTGAAGGTTTCTGACTTAAACTCATACTTTAGTCTAGCTAGGCTCATAGAACAACAACCAAAGCTGCCACTCAGCTGAAAGTGCTGATTTTCAATATTTGTCTTATGAAAATGTATTGTTACTACTCAATCGGCAAGCATTAATGCCTATTATGCTCTGGGCCTGTGCCAAACCCTGGGCATACAACAAAAGGCAAAAACAGCCCCTTCCTTCAGGAAGCACTAGACACAAGTACTTGGCATGCAGAGTGGGATGGGGATTGGCTCTGTGCTTCCCCTGGCAGAAGGAGCTTCAGGGGGAGGAAATTCCCTCTGCAAAGTCAGGTCAGGTCAACTTATTGTCTTAGAATGTTGCCTAGATCCCAAAGAGGGGATTTGACTTGCCCAGGATGAGTATGTGATGGAGATGGAACTTTAACCCCAATCTCTCTGTTCAGGTCTCCACCTCACTGTCTCTCTCCAGGGATTAGAGGGAAGGCCATCTCTGAAAACCAGGCATTCTCTGCTGAGAGACTAGGAAAGGCCTCCTGCAGAAGCTGGGCCTCAAGCTGAGTCTTGAAAGGAGCCAGGGATTTGAAAAGCCATAAACAATGTATGCCAAAGCACTTCAGGCATGTTTGTTGTGGATAATACAAACAATCATAACAACAATGACAAATTGCAGTACTGAAGGTTCTGTGCTTTTACCATTGAGGACAGTCTTGCCACTGACACAGGCTGTGGCCATTCTTCACCTCAGCAGACAGCCTCACCAAGGTGTCCTGGGGCCTGCCTGGTGAGGCTCTTCTCTGTAGGCAGCTAGACCACCAACCCCAGAGAATAAAGAGCCTGGAATGTGGACTCAGCAGCACTCAAAGCCTAGGAAGGCTAGGTTGCTCAGGCTCGGCCTGCAGGGCTCTGAAGTAACTTCTACACCATTATTGTAAACAGGACCTCCTCGGCCCTGGGACAAACCTCTCTCCTGCTAGTTTTCTGTTCTATTTATTGTTCTAGTGACTATTGTAAAGGCTGACAAGATAGGATTGTCTAATACACGATTGTACAGATATTATATGTAAAAATTGTAACAATGGTGGCAACAATGAAAGGGTGAATGGAGTATTTTCCCAGACCTAGTACCATAGAAAAAGCCTCAACTGTGGCATCAGAAGCACAGGGTTCAGATACCAGCTCAGACTCCGACTCCTTTTGCCAAGCTGGACAAGCAAGCAAGCAGGCCCTTCTTAGCAAGCATTGGTGAGGGATGGAAGGGAGAAAGCAAATAAGCATGCCAGGCACTGTGTGCTAAGCATATCACAATTATTATCCCATTTCATTCTCACGACAGCACTGGGAGATAGCTACCATTATTATCCTCAATTTACAGTAAAATTATTATCCTAATTTTATATTCAAATTACAAATTTGAATAAACTGAAGCAGACAGAGGGTAAGTGACTTGTCCAGGGTCACTCAGCTAGTAATGTCTGGGTCTGGATTTGAACTCAGGCTTCCTTTAGTGACAGGAAATATGGTGGTGATACCTTTGACAGTATTACAGAAGTTCAGAAGAGGGCAGGGTGGGAGGGGTGTTTGGACATGTTAGGCCATCCAGTTTGTCTACAATGTGGCAGCTCACAACGTGGGATCAGGGCTGGAGATACCCACACGCTTCTATGTCAGCATATGAATGTCTGACTAGAGATGAGCACTGACCCCAGGGCAGATGGTAAGCTCGCCAAGAACTTGGAGAGAAAAGTAGAAGATTCAGGACAGAACACTGCAAGGCAAGAGAAGGATGAGGAGAGAGGATCCAGAAAAGGACACTTAGAGAAACTGGCCACAGAGAGAGAGAGAAGCAAGAGGAAGCAGTCACAGAAACGTATGGCCAAGGCCCTCAGCCTCCTCAGAGCTGGGCTCCTTCATGTAGCGAACGAGAGGCAGATGACTGGGGAGCAGCTCCAGATTTATGACCCTGTGAGCCTGGGGCTGGAAGTGTTACTGAGGGAAAGCCACCCTTTATGTTATGAGGAAGGAAAGGGAAAAGATCGCTGTTTCCATCTTTCTAGGAAAACAATACTGTTGCCTGCTTTGTGACCATGGACTTCAATCCATTCTCATGTTTTTGGAAATGGGATAAAACGATCATAAATTCCCCTTCTGGGGAAAGATACTCACAGTTTTCGATGATGTTGTTGAAGAAACAGAAAAGGAAGGGAAGGGAGCCCTCTTCCTGTCACAGAGGCTGACTACAGGCATTTTTGTCAGGAGTTGCTGCAAAATCCATTAGAACCACAGAATGTTAAAACAGGAATGGAGTGGAGAGATCTCTGAGACTGACAAATCCACCTGCCTGCCTTCAGCTCCCACCCCTCCTCTCACCTTTATCTCCTAAACCCCTCAATCCTGGCCTACCTTTGCTGCCTCAGCTTCCTGACCCAGCAGACAGATACAGCTCAAGTCCTTCAATGTCGCTTCTGTCCCCAGGGAAGGCCATGTGGATGGAGCGTGGCCTGGAGCCAGGAGGAGTCTCAGAGACTCCACAGTCTGCTCCCCCAGCATTTGCTCCCCTGTCGTTTGCCGCTTGGTTTACAGATGAAGGAGCCTGGGTCTAAGGATGCTCAGACTCTTACTAGCTGTGCAAGACTAGGAAAGTCACTTCCCCGAATCCTGCCTCAGTTTCCTCAACTGTAAAATAGGGGTCACATTAGAACCTACTCCCCAGGATTGCTGAGAGATGCTAATGAGATGATTATTATAAAGTACTGAGAACACTGCCTGGGACACAGAAGGTGCCTACTAAATGCTTTTTCTCTCCCTCCCGACTAATAAAACGGTCACCAGCTAAGCTTTCGAATTCCCTCTGGCCTACTGACTCTCACTCCAATGGGCAGAGCACTGACTTTCCAGTCAGAAGGCCTGGTTTCATATCCTGCCACTGACACTTCTTACCCATGTAGCCTTAGACAGCTCACTGAACCTCCTCTTGCTCCTTGCTTTCTTTTTTTAAACATTTAATTTTGTTTTATTGCTTTTTGGAGAGGGGAGAGGCAGGCCAATTGGGGTTAAGTGACTTGCCCGAGGTCACACAGCTCGTAAATGTCTGCAGCCAGACTTGAACTAAGGAAGGTGACCAGCATTCTGTGAGCTCTGGTGCCACCTAGCTTCCCTGAATCACAAAGTATTTCTGAGCATTTCTTATGTTTTCAGCCAAGATTGGTAATACCAAAAAAAAAAAAAAAAGACGATTCGGGCTCCTAAGGCCTTACAATCTTACTGGAAAAGCAAGAAGAATACAAGTGACATGAATAACAGCACAGAGATCACAGATATGACTAAGTGCCAATCGTGGTCTATGGAAGCAAAGTCCCAGGTTCCCACCCTCCCTCCAGCTATCAGATGCTTCCTTCTTTTTGCAGGACGGCATCAAGGGAATCAATGAATAAATCAACCATTCTGCCTCCCTTAGCCCTAATATCTTTATCAGGTGAAAACACATCCCCTGAAACAGACAGGGGTATGAAAACACACATCCAGCGGATGGACAGAAGTGTGAACGAGGTACAACAAGGCCCATCTTTCAGTCATTAAGAGCATTTTAACTAGACCAAAAGGAAGCTTCTTCAGATGTTGACAGACCTGATGATGCCCTTTGGGATTTACTATCTGCTTGTTAATCAAACCAGTCAGTCAATAAGTTTTTATTGAGTACCTACTATATGCCAAACACTGATACAAGAGAGACAAAAGATAGTCCCTGCCCTCAAAGAGTTTACAATCCAACTGGGGAGACAGAGTAAACATGTCTGTACAAACAAACTGTAGACAGGATTCTAAGAAGACCAGTGACACATCAGGTGACATCTTGACTTGGGTATGAATTGCATTTAAGTGAGACAGAGCTGCACAAAGTCACCTGCCTCCCTCTCTCGACCAGAATCACTGAAGTCCAGTGGCAAGACAAAAGACAAGATGACTGGGGATGACCCGGGATGCAGGGGATGACCTTGGGGTCTTCAATGCCTGACCAAGTTCTAAGTGTTTCACGGTGCCTACTTCTGCAACTCAGTGGTCTTAGAACCAGTTGTCTTCATCTGCCTGTTCCTTCTGGGGGAGACACCCCCCAACTCACCAAATGGTTTGAGGCCTGTCAGTTACCCCCGACCTGGTTTAGCCCAGAAGCCAAGACTAGGATGTGGCCGCTGCTTGGAGCCACAGGTGAGAATTGGATGACAGGTGGACACCAAAGGGAGATAAGCAGCCCTCACACCAGAGGTGCTAGTCTTCCTTGAATACCCCTTAGACCCCACACAGTAAAATTAGGAGATAATTAAAAGAGGGAAGGCTCTAGAATTAAGAAGTATTGGGAAAGGCTTCCTGTAGAAGATAGGCTTTCAGTTGGGACTTGAAGGAATTCAGGGAAACCAGGAGTTAGAAAAAAGGAGGGAGAGCATTCCAGGCATGGATAGAAGCATGGGAGGGACAGCCAGAGAAAATGCAATTGTCAAGAGATAGAGTGTCCCATTTGTGGAACAGCCAGGAGGCCAATGTCACTGGATCAAAGAATATATGTCAGAGAATAAAGTGTAAGAAGACTGGAGGTGGGGGTGGGAAGGGTTCAGGTTGTGAAGAGCTCTGGATACTAAACAGAGGATTTAGTATTTGATCACCTGGAGGTAATGGGGAACCACTGAATGGGGATGGGGGGAATTGTAACACAATCAGACCTGTGCTTGAGGAGACACAATTCCTGTGTCTTGAGGAAAATCAATTTGGCAGATAAACTGGAGGATGAATTGGAGGGAGAAAGGGATTTCAGGTAAACTAAGCCCCTAGCAAGCTATTACGACAGCCCAGGATCAAAGTGATGGAGCCTGTATCAAGATGGTGGCATGCCAGAGAGGTGTTGCAAAGATGAAATGCCCCTTTACAAAAGCTACCTAAGCAGCGGGGGCCCATGAGCAACAGCATCAGAAAGCCACTCCCAGAACCTGAAGGGAGACACAGCAGCTGCCCTAGGGAGGAAGTCTAGAGAATCTGCTACACAAGGCACACACCCTCTACGTACCTTATTAGCCACTGATATGTTATGCCCCATTAGAATCTGAGCTCCTTGAGGACAGTGACCCTGCTATATGCATTTCTTTGTACCCGCAATACTGAGCACAGTGCCTGGCATTTGTCATTCAGTCATAGCTGACTCTTCATGACCCTGTGGAGATCATACTGTCCATGGGGTTTTCTTGGCAAAGACACTAGAGTGGTTTGCCATTTTTTACTCCAGTGGATTAAGGTAAACAGAGGTTAAGTGACTTGCCCAAGGTCACCAAGCTAGTAAGTGTCTGAGATCACATTTGAACTTAGATCTTCCTGATTCTAGGCCCAGAGCTCTATCCAGCTGCCCCCTGGCCTGGCACATAATAATGCTTATTTACTGACTCACCAGGTGTATTATACTGGGGATTGCTCTCTACTGTTGATGGACTTGATAGCCTCTGAGGTCCCTCTGACCTGATGTTTGATTTAGTAGTTTGTGATTTTGTGATATAATCAAGTAACATTTAAGAAGGATAAGTCTGGAAGCTGTGCACAGGATGGATAGAGCCAAGAGCTTGAAGTCAGTCGCTCTTCATCAACAATGCAGGTATAAAAGAAGAGGGATGGTGCCCAAATTGAAGCAGTGGGATTGGAGACGTAGGGGCAAAAACAAAGACATTTTGAAAAGAAGATCAGTGATCCTATACTCGGTGATTGACATTTGGGGATGGGGGGGTGGGGAATCGGAACCAGAGTTGTCATTTCATTGGCCCTTCCCCCAGTGAAGCTCAGATTAAGTGACTTGCCCAGGGTCACACAGGGAGTAATGTTGAGGCTGGACCTGACTCCAAGGCCTTCTCTTGAACCTCTTCACCATGCTTCCTCTCACCTAAATGTATGTGGCGGATAAAGGAGAGGAACACCTAAAACTATCTCCAAGCTTCAGTGGGGATGGATCTGCATTGACCTCTTCACACTTTTCCTCTTAACTTCTATTGTGACCAAAGATGCACTTTTGCCTAATGATTGGCCCAGCCAAGGTAGCTTCACAGGCATCCCAGGACTTTCACGTTGTTAGCCTTCTTTTCCAACAGCAAATCTCCTTGTAGTGCTGAGTCAACCCATTAGGGGTCAAATGTAAGTTATCCACCAATAATTAATGACATTGTACCTATTGTTAGCTATTTCTTTAACAATCTTCTGGTTGTATCAAAGGAGAAATCCACTCAATGGTTAGTCTTGACCATGCCCTTGTATAAAAAGTAAAAAGATTATACTCTAGGACTAGAAATAGCTCATCCAAGCCGCTCTGCCCCCAGATTTCCTCCAAACTATGTAAAAGGGGACTCTGAACAACTTCTGGAGCCCATGCACCCACAGAATGACACAGAGAAGCTAACCTCCCGCTGAAGACAGCCCAGCAGCCCTGCAGGAAGGACCAGCGCAGCGGTCTGGGAGCCAGCAGCGCGCAGAGCGCGGGGAGCTGAGCAGAGCGGAGCCCAGGTCCCCCGTGAGCCGGGGTTTTAGCTCCAGGGTGGCAGGGCCAGCAGCCGGCTGGAGAGACCCCAGAACACCAGCAGCTGTGGCGATTCCAGAATTATCAACATAGACATGCCTAGGACAAAGTGAAAGGTTAGTGCCCTATGGACTTTGGGACCAGTATTTGGGGAACACGGCTTCCTCCCCTGGGGGCTAGAAGCCGCTGAGGAGATAGGCCATTTTGGAGTTTTCAGTGGCAGCTCCAGCTCCCGGCCTGCTAACTGTAGAGAGATCCAGTGATCAGTCTTGGGGGGGTAATCAGTCTTGGGGGGTAATCGCTCTTGCTTTAACCTCCCTGGATCTGGATTGTGATCTGGGGTGGAGGTCATGGGTGGGTTTCCAGCTTGCCAGAAACGGAAGTTGCCCCCCCATCAGGTGGAAGCATAGGGGAAGAGGACTGTGAGGTCAGAAGTCCTGCTCCAAAAGCCCCAGGGGAAAACATGAGTGGGTTGCAGGCTACAGAGGACCTTAAGAAGGACTTTAAAAATCAAATAAGAGAAGTGGAGGAAAAATTGGAAAGAGAAATGAGAAGGATGCAGGAAAAGTATGAAATGAGGGTCAACAGCCTGACTGAGGAAAACAACACCTTAAAAAATAGACTAACTCAAATGGCAAAGGAGGCCCAAAAGGGCAATGAGCAGAAGAATGCCTTAAAAAGTCGAATTTGCCAGATGGAAAAAGAATCTCAAAAGCTTACTGAGGAGATTCATTCCTTCAGAGTTAGACTGGAGCAAATGGAAGCTAATGACTTTATGAGAAATCAAGATGCTGTTAAGCAGATCCAAACAAACGAAAGATTAGAAGGCAATGTGAAATATCTCATGGGAAAAACCACTGACCTGGAAAATAGATCCAGGAGAGACAATTTAAAAATTATTGGACTACCTGAAAGCAATGATCAAAGAAAGAACCTAGAAATCACCCTTCAAGAAATTCTCAAGGAAAATTGCCCTGATGTTTTAGATCCAGAGGGCAAAATAGAGGTTGAAAGAATCCACCGATCATCTCCTGAAAAAGATCCCAAAAAGAAAACTCCCAGGAATATTATAGCCAGGCTCCAGAATCCCCAGATCAAGGAGAAAATACTACAAGTAGCCAGGAAGAAACAATTTCAATATTGTGGAAACACAATCAGAATAGCACAGGACCTGGCAGCTTCTACACTGAGGGATAGAAGGGCATGGAATACGATATTCCAGAGGGCAAAAGAGCTAGGAATGAACCCAAGGGTCACCTACCCAGCAAAACTGAGTATTTTGTTTCAGGGGAAAATATGGTCATTCAGTGGAATAGAGGACTTTCAAGCACTCTTGAGGAAAAAACCAGAATTGAATAGAAAATTGACATCCAGACGCAAGAAGCAGGAGATGCCTGAGAAGGTAATCAGGGAAAAGAAATCAAAAGGAACTTATTCAAAGTTGAACTATTTACATTCCTATATGGAAAAACAATAACTGTGACTGAGGAAATCTTTCTCACTATGAAAATAATGGAAGAAGGGTGTTTGGTCATGTGAATACATATCTGAATGTGTGTATATATGGTTACAGTTATATATGGATAGAGGGCATAGGTTGAATTTGTTGGGAAGGGAGGATACTCAAGGGGTGAAGTTGTGAAGTGAGAGAGGAAAGTGGCAGGAGGAGATGGAGAGAGACAGGGTGGGGTAAACTATCTCATGTAGAGGAAGCAGGGGGAAGTGGTTGCAGGGGAGGGGAAAAATAGAAAGGCAAAAAGGCAAAACCACATTCTCATTGAATTTGGTTCAGGGAGAGAATGACATACATACTAGGTGGGACATCTCAACCTACAGCATAATGGGGGGGAGGGGGAGGAGAGGAGGGATGATGGATGGGAGGGCATCCTTGGGGGGAGGGGAGGTTGGAGGTACCCACTATGGAAGAGGGACAGGATCAAGTGGGGAATGGACCAGGTGGGGGGTGGGATGAGGGAGAGGGAATTATAAGCAGCCTTATACAATATATCTACTATGATAATGTTTTGCATAGCTAGACATGTACAACATATACTGAATTACTTATCTCCCCAGAGGGAATGGGTGACAAGGGAGGAAGAAAATGGATCTGAAATTCAAGGTCTTAAGATTAAATGTTTCAAATATATATAAATACTATTATTAATACTCTTTTGCTTTTAATAGGGAGATAAGATGTGCAGGCATTGGGACACAAAGATTCACCTTCCTCTAATGGAGAGGTTGAAGGGGGTGTGGGAGAGGACAGGGGAGAAAGCAGATTGGAGGAAGCGATGTCTTGCGGGACTGCTGCTCTGGGAGGGTAGGTAGGGGAAAAACAGGGGGAGGGGAAATGATTATAACTCAAAATCTGGCGGAAATGAATAATGTAAAACAGAAGTTAATAAAGTATTTGTTTAAATGAAAAAAAAAACAAAAAAAATAAAAATAAAAACAAATTTAAAAAAAGATTATACTCTAATCAGAATTCTAAAATAACAACTATTTGAGCAAAGTCACAATTGACACAAAACAGCAAAAGCCAGGAAATGAATGACCTATGGAGGAATTTGATCCTTCTGAGAGATCATGTGAATCAGTAGGAAAGTGTCAGGATCAACCCTGAAACTATCTTTAACCAATATTTTTGTGCCTGAATTGTGAACTGTGTTCCTGGCAAGTTCTGATAAGATATCATAGCAGCCAGAAGGAAAAATTTGCAAATATTTGAGATAATATTATTGTTACAGAAAAAACTGGTCTCTCTCTAGGTCATGTATTTTCACTGAAGAATCCTAATGGAGGTCATGCTCTATTGCTATAACTATTTTTATTTAAATTGCTTTAAAAATTAGTGTTGTTGATCATTTTATAATAGTGCCTAGTGTTTAAATCAGATTGTGAACATTAATTTATCAATCCTCATAAAAATCTGGAGATAAACATCATTATCCGTAGACTGATGACCAATTATAGCTAAAGAGATAATGTATGATAGGCAAATTAGAGCATTCTGTTTCTAACAGATTAGCTTCTGTAACAGTGATCTGATTTGAAAAGTCAAATGTGTCTGAAAATAAACATGAACAAATAGCAAACAGATCAGCAGACTATGGAAATAAATATTTAGATCTTTTAAAGAATAAGCAATAGGCTCAAAGGCTATTTGCAGATGGCTCCCCAAAGCTCATGCGATGAAATCTATCTAAGTCACATAAATCCATTAAAGATCTGAAGATTTCACTTACATTACTTAATGGAAGGTCAAGAAGACAAACACAGTCTCAACTCCCAGAACAGTTCTTCTGAAATATTACTTAGATTGCTGTTATTAGATACATATTCGATGCAAGAATGCTTCTAAAGATAATTTGTACCTGGCTAAGAATATTTGAAACCAAACCTTGATCTTTTCCAACTCTTACATAAAAGAGAAAATTTCGAATATTTAATGTAGAGCTCTATCCTTTTCAAATTTGAATACCAAAGACAGTACTCATGAGGCACTCTAGAAACCGGAGTGATAATTACAAGAAGATGACACTGAAGTCAAAAGAACTAATGACATCTTAGACTGCATTAATAGGAACAACGCATCCTGAAGGAGGCCAACGATGGTGCTGGTGTCCTCTGCCCTGGTCTTATACATCTACTCAGTTCTAGGGGCCAACATTTAAGAGGAACGTTGACAAGTGGAAACATGTTCAAAGGATAGTGACCAGGATGGGAGGGCCATGTCCCATGAAGATCAGCTAAAGAAATTGTGGATGTTTAAGCTGGAGGACTCTTGGAGGGTGGGAGGAGTGTGAGGATGATTACTGTCTCAAGTATTTGAAGGCTTGTCTTACAGAAGAGGTATGTAAGGGGTAAAAAGGCTTTGCCACGATATCAGTAATGCCCGCAGAGGCCACTGTCTTGTGTCACAGGGAAGAAATTATCTTTTTGCCCACTGGCTTGTGAGTCAATGAGAGATTGTTCTCACTTGATTACGGCAGGGTGGGGTGGTGGGGGTGTGGGAACAATGGTCCTACTGAATGGTTTTTTCTGCTAGTTATTTTGCTAACATGTTGCAATTAAATGCTTCTATGATTTCATTCCTGCCAGGTCTATGAGGGGAGTATGCACCAAATGGGCACTGGGGCCATACATTTAACTCACATTTGAACCTGAGTGGCACAGGGACCCTAGAATGGATTGGAATTCCTGGTACAGGAGTTAGATTTGTTCTGGTTGGCGGAAGAAAACAGAACTAAACACAGCTGATGGCAGGTGCTAGAAAGCATGTTTTACCTGGCTATAAGGAAGAGCTTCCTAACAATGAGAAGCGTTCAGCAATATGGCAGTGGCAGGAAGCCTTTAAGCAACAGCTGGGTAGTCATCAGTGGGGGCTGTTGTAGAGGGTACACATGTTCAGGCCTGGGCTTAAATGGATGCCCCATAGCTTCCAGAAGCTCTGTGATCTCAACTTTGCTTCAAAAAGGGCCCTTCCAAAGAGCCAGAAGGGTAGTCTCTCCAATGTTAAATCTTAGTGCAAAATATTGCTCACTGAAGCATTCTTCTCCATTTGAAAAAGGTTAATTTTGACTAGATAGAAAACCAATCAAAATGAAGGCTCAGCAAGTATCTCTGATTCTAGCACAGGAAGACCTTTGCTACAAAAGTCTTGGTGCAGGTTTCAGTTACTAAGGTTCGAACTACCACACTAAGACTTTTGGGACATCTTTATATCTTTATTCACCATTACAAAGTAACCTATGTCCCAAATAAGACATATGATATGCACCTTCTCCCCTTCTCCCTGTGGAGGTGGGAACTGGGTTGTAAAACTTTACATATAACATTAGACTGGGTTGATGTATTGATTGGTATTGATTTTTGCCTCTTTTTTCCATCTTTGTTCTAAGAGATAGTTCTCTGGGAGAAGGCAGGATAGCAGAGGGATATTTGGGGAAATGTAGGTCAAGTAAAAACAAGCTAGTCATGTAATAAAACCCATACTGAATGCGTCGCAGACCATTCCCTATATCCTATGTACCTTCCTCCACCTGACCTGCCCCTCTCTCATCCCAACCCTGTGTTTTTATCTGCCAAAAGCCCACTCATGTTTCATTCTCAGTTCCTTCCTGAACCTCTTCCTGAGCTGCCTTTCTTGGGCTTTTCACAGAAGTACTTTGTGGCTGTCTAATGCTCTTCCCCCGACAGTCCAAGACAGCCCTGATCTAACAGGTAAGGCTGCTCCTTCCAGGGGCTGACCCTTGGTGTAAAAGCTTTCCTGAGCTGCTGGTGGCCAGCCTTACCTCCCACCTCAGCTAGGCTGAGAATCAAAAACATGTACATTCCATCATCAGTGCCATCATCCAACCTAGGGTTCCTACAGCACTTCAAGGTTTGCAATGCACTTGACAAATGTCTTATTTTACCTTCCCAACAGCCCCGACACAGAGCTACTATTAGTACCCCTATTTTACAGCTGAGGAAACTGAGGCAGACAGGCAAAGAGACTTGCCAAGGGTTGCACCGTCCCAGCTCCAGACCTGCCAGAGCATGAACCCTGCCTTCATTGTTCTGAAGACTTCAGGATCGCCTCCCTACAATCGTGAGACCTGTGAGGTGTTACAGGCTTTTGTTAGCTGGGCTGGGTGACCCCTCCTACACTGCCAGCTCGAGGGCTACTACATCTTATCCATCTTTGCATCCCTCCCAGAGAAAGGCCTCTTAGCACAACAGGCGATGCTCACATGGGGACAAGAAGTCTACCCAAGGCTCTGCTCCAGGCCCTTGTGACCGGGATCTTAAAGGCCAGCTCAGCAGGACACAAGCTCTAGCAGATTCTAGGACCTTTGAAAGGTTTCAGGGATGTCCTAGTGGTGAACCACAGGTCTGTTGCCTGAAGACCAACTTAGCTTAGTCAATAAAGTTGGGAGATGGCTTTTTAAGTCACATCAATTCCCAGTGCTTGTCTCCCCAGTTCCAGAAGGGCTTCAAACTGCAGGCATGAATGGGGGATCCACCCTGCTGAAATGACAGAACCTTGTGGTATTTGTAATGAATGTCTTACTTGGCACTGGGACCTTCACCTAACTCGGGTTTAATGTGGGGGAAATACATGACTCAAGTCTCCATCCAGGACCTTCCCAGACCAGGCAGGAACCACAAATCAAATAATAAAGCACTTGGTTGAAATCTATAGCAATATAAATAACAGGAAAACCATGCAGTGGGCCCACTCTTGGCCCCACCCCATAAACAAATATGAACAATCAATATCCCACTGACTCACATACCTGTGGGAAAAAAAAAAGAACAAATTCAGCCCTGGGGAAATCCATTCTCTGAGGTAGTGCTGTGACTGGCAAGCCTCCCTAGGGAGCTCCTTGCCTTTGAAACAGTCACAAGCTTAACCACGGCTTCCTTCACACCTGTCCCCTCCAGAGTTCCATCTCCTCAGTGCTCAGGGAACTTCCCCAGGCTCCCCGGCCCTCCACTGAGACAGTCCTCTGGGGCACTGCCTCTCTAGCCACTCGGTTCCACTTCTCTATTTAGCCCACAGGGATAATGAGTGACTTGAAAAGTTCATATTCTTATTCTTTGGGCTGCCTTTCCCAGTGACCTCACAGCTCTGCCAAAGGGACATCTAAAAGCTCCCCCAGAGCACTTGCCAGGGAGGGACCCCAATCCTTGCTGCTAGCTGAGTTACAAACACACATGGCTACTCACTGTGTCCACACCTTACTGTGCATGTTTTCGAGGCAGCACAGCTCTGATAGACACAAACAAGTGTGCCCTCTTCGTGGGTCATAGATTTAGAGCAAGAAGAGCCCGCACACAGACCATCTAATCCAACACATTATTTTACAGATAAGGACCCAGAGGCCCACGGAGACTGTGAATTGGCCAAGGTCACATAGGTAGTAAGCATCAGAAGTGGTAAGCATCCAACCCAAGTGTTCTGACTCCAAAGGCAGTGCTCTTTCCACTATACTAGGAAGGAAACACCTATGATATACCAGGAACACTCGTCTTCCTGAATTCAAATTCAGCTTTAGGTACTTACTAGCTGAGACCCTGTGCAAGTCACTAAACCCTGTTTGCCTCAGTTTCCTCACCTATAAATGAGCTAGAAAAGGAAACGGCAAACCATTCCAGTATCGTTGCCAAGAAAATGCCAAATGGGGTTTCAAAAAGTCAGATACAACAGAAAAACAAGTCTGAAAACAACATGTACCAGAAACTACACTAAGTGTTATGTAAAAATTATTTCATTTGATCCTCACAACAGCCCTGGGAAGTAGGCGCTATTATTATCCCCATTCTTACAGTTGAGAAAACTGAGGCAGACGGACTTGCCTAATTTCATATAGCCAGTAAGTGTCTGAGGTCAGATTTGAATTCAGATCAGTGCTCTATCAGATATGCTACCTCAATACTTCCTAGCTGCCTCTCACCCCTCACACTTGTCTGCTGACAGCAAGAAGATGCCAGACAGCAGCCTGGGAAAGCCAGGCCTTGCTACCATTCCTGCTGTCACACCAAAGCCCTAGTCCGTCTTATGTACTGAAAGTGTGCCTAAGAATTCCATAGGCTAAGAGGATATAGAAGTGGGGGGACCAGCCTCTGGGTAAGGTGGGTGCTTCCCAGATGCTTTCATTTGAGTCTCAAATTCTCTCCCCAAGAGCCCGCCCACTGTCCAGCCCATCATCATGTAGGCACTTAAGAAAGGCTGCCAGATAAAGGTTGTTGAAAAGCTAGAAGGGGAGTCGGGAAGCAACCCTTTCAACACTTGGGCTCAGGCTGTGGGCTGCTCCAAGGCTGACTGCTAAAGTCAGCTCTTTCTGACCTCCAGGGCCTCAGCACTAGCAGGAGAAACCTGAAGATAGCCTAACTTCTAAGCAAAGCCACAGAAAAGATAAGCCTTTGATAAGAACAGCAGTGAACAACTTTCTTTCAACTGTACCCTTCTTCCTCCAGCTTCCTCTAGATGTTCCTTTTTTCTCCCTCCAAAAGAAGAAAAAAACACCCTTAAGTATTAGCATGTTCATATTGGTAAATTACAGTCAATTGGTAAAAGTTGTAAAGTGACCCTGTTACTTTTCAACTCACTGATTTAGAAGTTAAACCCCGCTGCTGTTCATTAAGCTTCTGTTTGTTTTAGTTTTGGTCAGAAGGAGAACCAGATAACATCTGGTGTCTGTTATGAGTTCTGTGATGGTGTTCTGTCATTGTTGTTGTTGTTGTTATTTTTACTACAACCTAAAGAATTTGTCTCCTTGTCAGATTTTCTCAAATGAAAATTCAGGAACACAGCAATGGCCTTGGAATAATCAAACAACCTTATTGAGTTACACGACAGCTCTCTCCATGTCTAATGGGTACCATACAGAGATAGAGTTTTCTGTTTGGCACCACGTCTCCATGGAACCTTATTTTTGGAAAACTCTGATTTACCAACGACCTTATCGGAAAAGATTAAGCTAGTTGTAGCACAACTCTATCAATTTACTCATTACAAGTGTCATCTTTTCCACTGATGGACATCCCTGCTCCAGCTTCAAAACCAGCTTCTCACCCTAAGATTTGGACAGAACACTATCCAGCCCATATTCCTAAACAGAGATTACTCATTTTGTCCAGCTTTCTTCAGATGCTAACTTTGTCAATACTTCTTTCTTCCTATTGTATGTGGAACACATACAGACCACTGCTCTACCTCTTCCCACCAACAATGGCAAGGAAATAACTCTCTGATATAGCATAGTGTGATTCATTCCCAAAGAATTGACTTATTAGGCTGATGGGCTACAGTCATCCAGCTTTCTTCCCCCCTGGTCCCCATTCAGTTTTTCAGAGGATAATTGCATGCTATGATGCAAAATATAAAAATAAATGGAATTTTTCCCATTTGGAAAAAAAAAAGAAAAACTCAGTCAAAAGGATGACAGTTCCATGATGAGGGGAGGTGTGTGGTTTTAAAGGGTGAAATTCTCTATAGATAGTGTGCCTCCTCCAACGTTTTCAATAACCAACTCCACTTCCAAGAACCCTGAGAGGTTTCTGCCAACACTACAGTGTATCAAACAAGGCATACATGCTTCATGAGAAAGGTCGGACCACAAAAGACAAGACATTAGCTCAGCAGAACAAAATGAGCTCGGAATGAAACGTTCTTGTTCTCATTGATGGTTGTCCTTTGTTCTCAAAGAAGACCATGGTTTCATGAAGGTGATGCCATGACTCCCAAGTGAACTAGATTTGAGTGAGGCAGGGCTGTGCAAGGTCACCAAGTTTCATTTTCTCCTCCTGAGTCATCTGGGTCCAGTGGCCAAGTATGGATCAGGACACCTGGAGATTACCCCTCTTGTTCTCATACATTGAGTTGGATGGAAAGCAATCAGAAGGAAACAAAATACATATATGTGTATGTATGTATGCATGCATGTATGTATGTATGTATGTACATATATATTCATACTTATATAATGTTATCACTTCAGAATTAAGGTGCTTCACAATATAATTTATTAAAACAAACGTGAATTATGTTGGGCATCTGGGGGGGACAGTGGACAGAGCACCAGGCCTGGAGTCAGGAAGACTTATCAAACCCGGCCTCACACAGTTACTGGCTGGGTGACCCTGGGCAAGTCACTTAAGCCTCTTTACCTCATTTTCCTCATCTACAAAATGAGCTGGAAAAGGAAATGGCAAACCACTCCAGAATCTTTGCCAAGTAAACCTCAAATGGAGTCATGAAAAGTCAGACATGACTGAAAATGAATTATGTAAAGTATGTAAGTATTTTAGGGATGAGAAAAATATAACATCTTGACTCAAGATTCCTGGGGCTTGATGCCTGGGAAAAAGACTTGGAAAAAGTGTTTCTCGGTTGTTTGGGAAATGGACACAAAAAACATAGGTGTATCTAGGAAAATAAAATTCATAGTCTATAACTCCCATCTGAAAATGTTCACACTACAGAGTGAAAATTTTAGTTTCCCAGATAACCACAATGGACTAAAATCATGTCTCCACAGACAAAACTCAGTAGTGGCATAAGCCACCACACCCCACTGGAAGCTTCTGGGTAGACTGTCTACACATGTCAGCACTTAGCAGTGGTTTTCAGGCAGGCTTGGGTGGAAGTCCCTGATCCCTGATTGTAAGGGATAGTTTTGTTTCCCCACTCAGACTTATCACCAAGATTTCATACACTCATAGGGTTCAGAGTCAACAAACTCTGCTGCAGCTGATGGAAATTAGAACCAGAGAAATTAAATGACGTGACCCAGGTCATAGAGGAAGTAAATAACAGAGCTGGGATTCCAGTAAGGGTCTCTTGATCCCACATCCAGTCACTTTGCCCATATTGTGTTACCTCTCCACTTCTGGGGTTAGAGGGCTCCTAACCAGAGAAAAGCAGGTCTGCCTTTAGCCAGCATGCCTTCAGTTGGCTTGTCACTGCTCCAGTTTAATAGAATAGAAAAAGCCAAAGTCTTATCACCTTCCCAGAATATTGTATTGTGTGGACATGTTCTTATTAGCCAAATGTTCTACAAAGCCCTACCTTGTTACGGGATGAAAATGTAGCCTCTAAGCACTGCAGAACCTTGATGAAGTAATGAAATTAATGAGGCTTATGAGGAGTAGGACAGCACACTGTGGAAAGATTGCAGGGAAAGGCTTTGTAGACTGTATCCAACAGAGCTAAGGTAGGTAACCACACAATAGTCTTCAAGTAGAGGGAAGTGTGAGGCATTTTTGTGGAATTTCTCTATTTTTTCATATTTTTGTCTTCATGTAAAGATGTTTTTTCTAATTCTGGTAATTTCACTTTGTTACATCTCCAGATCACCTTCTCCCAATTCCTTCCTTGTGAACTAGTTATCCCCAAGCAGAATCAAAGATCACAGGAGAAACAGAAACATAGGCAACTGCTGCCACCCATGGGAGGACAAGCTATTACAAATGTTGAACACAGACTCAGAGAAAGTATTCTTTTTTTTTTAAGCAATTGGGGTTAAGTAACTTGCTCAAGGTTACACGGCCAGTCATTATTTATGTGTGGGTGCTCATTTTCTGAGGCTGGATCCGATCTTGGGTCATCCCAACTCCGAGGCCAGAGCTCTTACTCACTGCACCACCTAGCCGCCCCTCAGAGAAAGTATTCTTAACATAAAAAGCCAAGTCTTAACAGGTTGGGGCAGAACCAAGATTCAACCCCAGAAAATCTCAGGCTACAAATCCACAGAAGGAAGTGACTATAAAAAACATGCAGTGGAAAGAACGCTGAGTTTGGGGCAAAGGAGCTGGGGTAAATCCTGGCTCTGTCACCACCTGTCCAATCTCAGGGCCTTTTTGCTCACCTGTAAAGCAGAGGGGACTGATCGGACCAGATGACCTGTAAGGTCCGTTTTGGCATTAACTCTGTGACAAAGCCTCAGACGTCTGCCCAAATTTACAAAATACAGCTACCAAGCAAACATCTTGGGATTTACTGAGACATGAATGTGGCTCTGGAGGGTCTATCTTATCAAAAGGTCAGGATAGAATGGGGGGGGGGGAGGAGCAAGCAGAGGAACTGATTATTGAGAAGATAAATTTAAGTGAGGAAATGCTACAACCAAGTGGGAAACACAGTGGGGCAGATTACAGCAAAACTCAATGGAGGGAGAATTCAAGGGACTTTTTCAGCAGATTCTATTACAGACCACCCAGGAAGAAACCAGGAATAAGTGAGAAGTTTGGGAAACATTTCATAAACCTGAACTTAGAATGAGTCAAGACCTGAATTCAAAATTAATTCTCCCCTATGCCAAACATGAGACCCTAGGCAAGTCACTTCAGTTCCAAGCCTATTTCTCTCTCCCTACCCCTCTCTCCATATTCATATATTTGTGTATGTATGTATATATATATATATATATATATATATATATATATGTATTTTTTTTTTTAAATTTTACCCCATACCTGAGATTTCATTGGTGTAGGGAATGACCAGTGGCAAAGCTCCCTCTGCCAATTTGGGTCTGACAGCTACTCCAAACTCCTCCAAGTCTTTGAGAGCTGCCTGCCTGGGACACTGAGAGACCATCTGAGTTTTTAGCCATTATGTGTCCATCCAAGTTAAGTTCTGAACTCAGTCTTCCTTAACTTCAAGACCACTAAGCAGAGTATTGAACAGAAAATGTAATCCTCAAGGAAAGAAAATGTGTCAGAGAAGGGGAACAACCCTCAAATTAAGTTGGAAAGACTGAGAAACATATAGACAGAGATAAAGAAAAAGAGGGTGGCTGATAGATGCCAAGATCTAGGCGCCCTTGGGGGACCCACATGTATGTCCATGTTTCTTTCCATGTCATTTAATGTCTTGGATTTGGCCTGCCCTTCCCTTCTCCCTCCCTCCCTCTCTCTGATGGCCCTTCTCTCTCTGTTCCTCTTCATCTCTACCTTTTTCTCAATTTTTCCTACTTCCTTAAGGTCATTCATGATTTCTGATACAGGAAGCAGTCAGCTGTGGCATCAGCCAAATTTGTTGGCATGCCGGGCATGATAATGAATAGCTCAGGAGCCTGAACTCTACCATTATACCTATGGCAGCACCTAGATGACTTTAACCAAGAATTTTTCATCATGAGCTAACTAAAGCTACTCCTTACTCTTCCATCAAATTGATGCAAGTAACATTATACACAGGAGCAGCTAGGTGGTACTGTGGTTGGAGCACCGGACCTGGAGTCAGGAAGACTCATCTTTGTGAATTCAAATCTGGCCTCATTCACTTACTGGCTGTGTGACCCTAGGCAAGTCATTATTCCCTGTTTGCTTCAGTTTCCTCATCTGTAAAATGAGTTGTAGAAGGAAATGGCAAACCCCTCCAGTGTCTCTGCCAAGAAAACTCCAGATGGGTCAGAGATGAGTGAACAACAAGAACAATCATCTGCCTGCGAGTTATGGGGACTTTCTCTACACTCACCAGGTTGCCTTGCACTGTCTTACATGTGCACATTTTGTATTGCCCTCCATCTCCTTGGGAGCAGGCTCTATTTCAAATTTCTTGTCTGTGCAGCACGGTTCCTGGTATAAAGTAGGAGTTTAATGAATGAGGACATAAAGCACAATCCACCTTTCTCAAGGACCTCAGAATCCTTAATACAGTAAGAACGCTCTAAAGTACAAGCCAAGACCAGCTGGGGGGGAGAGGGGGACTTAGATACTACAATCACTAAGGCCATGATGCATGGCCCTTACAAGTCTTTTAACTTCAGATGCTCTATTTCCTCATCTTTAATATAGGGAAAGCACTCCAGGCTTTCTGACACAGAGCTGTTATGAGAAAAATAATTGGCAAATTATAAAGTGCTATTTAAATATGAGCCATTAAAGACATGCATTGGCCCCAGTATATATGCTGGGAACAAGGGGAAAATCCAGATGGCAAGACAAGCCACAGAAATGAAAGCTCAATAGCAATACAGGATACCACATGCAAAGTGCCCAACGCATGACGCGGGCACCGAGTCCTGCTGGAGTGCTGGGAAAGCGGACATCCCTGAGGCCTGGAGCAGGGGAAGCTCAAGGAAGAGGAAATAGTTCTCTGAGAAAGGGGATGGGTTTCCTGGAATCACAGAGGCCAGTTGGCGCAAGACTCCCTTCTACAGCATCACTGCTTATCCAGTGGCCTGTTCCTCAAACACCTTAAGGGACTTAAGGTTAGGACTAGGGTTACCTTCAGGTATTTGAGGAGTAGCCCCCGCTGCCCAAGGCAGCCCAATTCACTTTTGAATCTCTTCAGTTATTAGTTTTTTTCCTTACATTAAACTGAATTCTGTCGCCTTGTAACTTTCAAACATTTCTTTTCGTTCTTACGGAATCCCAGGGTCTAGAGCAACACTTCTTAAACTGTGGGTTGCGACCCCATTTGGGGCAGAGTGGAAAAAGTTTAAGAAGCCCCGGTCTAGAACCATCTCCAGAGGCAGGAGGCAGAGAGCTGGCCTCAGGGCCAGTCTCATCTCTGACACTAGCAGCTATGAGACCCTAGGCAGTCTTATTTAGCTTTTCATTGGCTTCCACACCTCCCTCTAAGGCCAAATTGCTGAGCAGGTAGAGGAAATTCCACATTGTATATTCTCTCTAGTATACCAATAAAATCACCAATCCAGTCCAAATATCAAAGTTGGGAACTGGTGGTGCAAGAGCAAAGAGGAGTTTACATCCTACTGGGGGAAAGGGAGGGGAATACACAACATATACACATAAAAGTAAATATAAAATACTGCCCAAAAACAAAGGATGATAATAACTAGGGAGTTTAGAAAAAGTTTTGTGTAGGAGGTAGGACTTGCACTGTGCTTGGCACCAAATTAAGCAGGGGTGAGAAGAAAATGGGTGGAGATTTGTAGGAAATAGCATGCTATGTATGAACAGGCTATGAAGAGGAGTTATAATATCATAGAATCACAAAAAGATATAATAATGCCAGAAAAGGAGGGGCCTTGAATGACAGCGTGGAATGATATCATAACCAAATTACGGAGCATGGAAAATTTTACCTGTCAGATCAAAGGATAAGGGAAGAATTTATGTCCAAATAAGAAAGAGAGGATCATGGGATATAAAATGGATAACTTGGATTATATCAAATTTTAAAAGGTTTGCACAAACAAAACCAGTGCAAGCAAGATTAAAAGGAAAGTAGGAAAATGGAGGAAAAAGTTTTACAGCAAGTTTTTCTGATAAAGGCCCTATTTATCAAAGATATAAAGAGCGGAGTCAAATTTATAAGAATATGAGTCATTCTCCAGTTGATAAATGGTAAAAAATATGAATAGGCACTTTTCAGAAGAAATCAAAGCTATCTACATCCAGATGAAAAAATGCTCTAAATTAGTACTGATTAGAGAACCATAAATTAAACCTACTCTGAGGTACCACCTCACACTTATCAGATTAACTAATATGACAGGAAAATAAGATGACAAATGTTGGAGGGCATGTGGGGAAATTGGGACACTAATGCATTCTTGGTGGAGCTGTAAACTCATCCAACCATTCTGGAGAGCAATTTGGAACTCTGCCCAAAGGGCTTTCAAACTACGCATAGCCTTTGACCCAGTGACACTGTTATTAGGTATATAGACAAAAGAGATCAAAGGAAAAGGAAAAGGAGCCATGTGGACAGAATCTTCATAGCAGCTCTTTTTTGTGGTGGCAAGAACTGGAAATGGCAGAGATGCCCATCAATTAGGGAAAGAGGAACAGATTTTGGTACATGGTTGTGGTGGAATACTGCCGTTCTATAAGAAGTGATGAGGGGGATGGTTTCAGAAAAGCCTAGAAAGATGGGAAAACGCCCTCCACCTGCAGAGAAAGAGCGAGGGGTCTGAGTGCAAACTGAGGCAGGATTTCCTCACTTTATTCTTCTTGCTCTTTTTGTGCAACAGGGTTAATATATAAATGTGTTTTGCACCACTTCACATGTATGATTGATATCACAGTTCTTGCCTCATAACCTTGTTTTGAGAACTAAAGTAAATAAGATATATAAAACATAACAGAACATAAAAATTTCCCCCAATAAATAAGTAATTGCCATCAGATATGAGGAATGGATTGATGGGATGTGAGGAAGAGGAAAGAGTCAAGAATGGCTCCAGGGCTGTGAACCTGGAAGCTGAGAGGATCACACAATTACAGAGTTTTTAATTTGGAAGGCACCTAAGACCATCTAGTTCAAACTGTACCTGAATAAGAATCCCTTTCACAGCATCATCATCCAATGGCTGTCCATCCTCTGTCTGAAGACCTCCCGGGAGGAAGAAATTGCCACCTCTACTCTGGAGTAACCTATTTACCCTGGGATGACTCTGGTGGTCAGGAAGCTTTTCCTGGTGTTCAAACCAAAATCGGTCCCTTTGTCATTTCAGTGTACCAACCACACAGTGAAGCACTTGACTCAGGAATGCCTTGGGAGAATCAGAGCAAGGTGAATAAGGGAGTAAGCCTAAAGAAACTCTCTCTGTATCTCTGTCTGTCTCTGTCTCTCTCTCTCTCTATCTCACACACACACACACACACACACACACACACACACACACACACACACACACCATGCATTGACCACGTTTATTGGAAACACTAAATGTATCCCATCAGGAGCAGAGAGCAGAGAACACTGAAGGACCAAAACAGAACAGCAGCCAAAGATGCAGAACACAAGCCCCCAAGGGAAAAGGCAGGTTTAAGGCACACGGCTCCTTGTATCAGAGAAGAGCGCTGGCTATGGGCTCAGGAAAGGGCTCCTGGCCAACAGGAGGCTTGAGCTCTCCCTTTATAACACGTGTCCCTTACATGAGCATCTCGCCGTCACTGTATGCTAACTTGTGCTCACTCTCTCCATGAACCCGATACTTGTGGGCAAACGTGCCCCAGACACTTGGGAAACATTTTGTACAAACTATCCTTATTCTACCACCTTAGTAAGTATCTTCTGTTAAAGCTACTTGGCTTGCTGGCTGGTTGTTAATAAGAAGCATTCTGGTGGGGGCTCATGAGAATAGCTAGAAAAGCTAGAAACTCAACCTTCCTTAAGTTACTTGAAAAAGTAACAGTCAGCTGTCCTCTGGGGACCAAGCCTACCAATGGGAAAGGGACTTGGGGGAGTTGTGCCACAGGATTAGGATACACTATGGTGATCTTGCCTGGGATAACTTTGAGGTACTTGGCATTTTCAAGGACATTCTACATATTTCCTTTCTGGGTTTCTCTTTCCTGGATACCCTAGGTGGCAGGGATCCACTAGAAAAATTAGCATCTTAAAAAATGTTTGTTTTAGGTTACAATTAGTCTGTTTTCCAGTGTGTTTCTTTGTAAGGGGTATGTGTGTGTGTGTGTGTGTGTGTGTGTGTGTGTGTGTGTGGACTTTACTTGTTTGAATACTTAAGTACTCCTATATGTTGTATTACTGTACCCATAAATCCCAAACTTAGTCACACACTACAAGTAATATAAGCAGTATGGATTTTGTATCTCTAAAATACTGGCCCCCAGCAATTGATCTAAAGTACACTATGATACACTATGACAGTTCACAAATGTTCTTTCTTTTACTTTTACTTTTAAGCAGACCTAGACCGTTTACCTTTCTGTGGTGTGAGTCTAGGTAATCTGTTTAAGATTCCTATGGACTTGTTACTGTGTGACGACAGAGTCTTCTAGGTGGCTGTATAGCCAAAAGAGCTGATGATGACTGCCCTAACTCCCACATAGTACTTCAAAAGGGTCCTGCCTTTTCATAGCAGCAAAGAAAAGGAACTCACAGGTTGTCTGCATGCTTAGCTCTGACCCAACCATTTCTGCCCATCAGCTCTGGTTCCATAGCCAGTTAGAAGGCTTTTTGTCATCCAACAGTCTCAACTTGCCTCATCATAGTTGGAAAATGGCTTCTGCCAAGTTTCCACATGGTGGCCTAGACTGACACACAGGAACGAAGGACAGGCCCTTCATTGGCCAATCTATCCCGTTACATTTCCTTCATGAATTAATGTTTCTGGGAAGAGGACTCACTGTTGAAGTTGTTTCAAACAAAGATATGAGGAAAGTAGGATGAGGAAGAGAATAGAGATCTAGACACACTCTTGTCTGGACTGAGAAAAGGAAGGATAAAGCAGCTGTCGGTCAGAATGAGAATCATACGGAAAAGAACAGAGAAACCACTTATGTGCAAAATGCAATAGGAAATGGTCCTACAATGGAAAAAAGTAGAGAAGCAGAGGAAGTGAATTCAGATTTCTTGGAAAGTAATACTACAGATGAGTGGCATTCAAATAAAGAGATGAGATCACTGGAGCATGACATGGGAAAGCCTTATCTGGTCTGAAAAAGAGAAAAGGAACCAAGGAGAGAGAATAACTATAAATGTAGATCAAAGAATCTTGGGTTAGGGTGGGAGGGAGGAGGGCAGATGAGTGCCAGGAGGGGCTTAATGCTATTTAAAATGAAGCTTTCTGTTTTGATGGAAGGAAACACACAACTTAACAATTACAACCCTGAATGTGAACAGAGTAAACCTGCCATTTAAACAGAAGAAAATGGCATTAAAAAAGACAACCTAACAATTCATTGAGTTTTTTTAAACCTACATTTAAAATATAAAGACATTTATAGTTAAAATGAAATAATAGAATAAAATTTATTCTGTTTCAGGCCATTTCAAAAAGGTAAGAGTTGGGAATATGATTTCAGAAAAGGTAACAATAACAGCAGATACATGAAGAGAGACAAACGGGGAAACTACATTATGCTTAAAGGTACAGGCACCATAGATAAGAGTGTCATTAAATATGTATGTACCAATGTGCATAATGCTTAAGAACATAATGGAAAAATTAATCAAAATGCAAAATACCTTGATATTAAAATAATAATTATAGTTAGTTTTAATATTCTTCTTTCATACTTGATAAATATAATGGCAAGAAAAGCAAGAAGGAAACAATAGATCAGAAAAGATTACTGGGAAAACTAGATTTGGTAGGCCTACTATCATTTATGAATGGGAGCATAAAAGAATATACTTATTTTTCAGCATACCTTACAAAAATCAATCATGTGCCAGAGCATAAAAATTGTAGATTAAGCTATTATGCTGCAGATGGAATTTTAAAAAGGGGGGGCGGTCGGCTAGGTGGCGCAGTGAGTAGAGCTTGGGCCCTGGAGTCAGAAGGACCTGAGTTCGGATCTGACCTAAGACACTTAGCACACACAAATAAAAACCTAGCTGTGTGGCCTTGGGCAAGTTACTTAACCCCACTTGCCCTCCAAAAACAAACAAACAAACAAAAAAGCACGGGTAGAAATCACGATCTCAGACGAAACATAAACAAAACTAGATCCAGTTAAAAGAGATAAGCAGGAAAATTACATCTTGTTAAAAGGTACCATAGTCAAGAAAGTAATATCAATAGCATACATACATGCATGTAGCATCCAAATTCTTTTTTTTTTTTTTAAAGCAATTGGGGTTAAGTAACTTGCTCAAGGTTACACGGCTAGTCATTATTTATGCGTGGGTGCTCATTTTCTGAGGCCGGATCTGATCTCGGGTCATCCCAACTCGGAGGCCGGCGCTCTTACTCACTGCTCCACCTAGCCGCCCCTTTAGGGCAATTGGGGTTAAGTAACTTGCCCAAGGTCACACGGCTAGGTTTTTGTTTGTGTGGATTAAGGCTCCGAACTCAGGTCCTTCTGACTCCAGGGCCGGCGGCTCTACTCACTGCGCCACCTAGCCGCCCCTCACATCCAAATTCTTAAAGGAATTGTTAAATGAGTTACAGGAAGAAATAATAAAAGAGATGGACAATGAAGGCACCCTTGAACCCCTGGGGGATAACCTCCTCTTGCCTCTAACCTGGAAGATCTCAGCCAGCTTTTGTATGAGCGCTGGACCCCCTGCCTTGTGAACCTCAGCTGGAATAGAAGCAGCACCAGGTGCTTTGCCATTCAGAAAGGAACCAAACGGCATTCAGAACTCTTCTTCAGCTGGAGCTTCAGCTAAGGGACTGACTCCAACCTCAGGTACATGGCCAAGGGCTTCAGCATTGATTAATGATGGTCTATTGAGAACACTATGGAAGTGCTCAGCCCATCTCTCCAGAATCATGTCCTCATCACTCATCAATGTGGCTCCATCAGCACTGAGTACTTGAGATGCACCATAGGTCTTTGGCCCATAAACAGCCTTCAGGGCACCATAAATGCACTTGGGTTTGTTACTATCAACCTAAAACTGAATCTCATCTGCCTTCTTACTGAGCCAAGAATCCTGCATCTCTCTAAGTTCTGCTTGTCCTTTACTTTGATGGAATTAAATGTTACCTTCTTAGAGATGGATGAACTATCCCACTGGTGAACCCTATGGAGTTCTCATTTCTCATTTAGCAGCTTCTGAATTTCCCCATTATTTTCATCAAACAGTCTTGACATTTGCGAGTATTTGACCCATATGAGCCAATGCAGTGCTATACAATAAATCTCTGAAAACTGCCCGCTCCTTTTCTGTTCCTTCCCTCCAAGTTAGCCACAAACTGTTCCCGATCAGAGATCTCTAATTTATTTACATTACTTCTTCTGGTAGTCATTTTGCCTTGGGAATGCCACTTTTGTTGAATACTAAAACTACACTGGTAGAAGAACTCAACTTTTCCCTCTCAGAACTAGATAAATTTAACCAAAAAATAAACAAGAAAGAAATTAAAGAGATTAAGAGAATTTTAGAAAATTTAGATATGATCATTCTCTGGAGAAAACTGAATGGGAATAAAAAGTGATAAAACTTTTTCTCATTGGTACATGGCACCAAGAAAAAACTAACCATGTGTTAGTACATAAAAACCTCATAATCAAATACCAAAAGAACAGAAATATTAAATGCATCCTTTTCAGATCACAATGCAATAAAAAAAATACATTCAGTAAAGGACCATGGACACAGAGATTAAAAATTAATTGGAAGCTAAACAATCTAATCCGAAGGAATGAGTGGGTCAAAGAACAAATCATAGAAACAATTGATATTTTCATTAAATAGAATGACAACAATGAAACAATACTCCAAAATTTATGGAAGGCAGTCAAAGTAGTACTTAAGGGAAAATTTATATATCTAAATACTTATATCAAAAATAATAGAAAAAGAGAAAATCAATGAATTGGGCATGCAATTTTTAAAAAACCAGAAAGAGAACAAAATTTTAAATCCCCAATTAAACACCAAATTGGAAAATCCTAAAAATAAAAGAAGAAATTAGTAAAATTGAAATTAACAAAACTATTGAACTAATAAGTAAAATTAGCAACTGCTTTTATGAGAAAAAAAAACAATAAAATTAGCTATTGGTCAATTTTATCTAAAAAAAAAAAAGAAGAAAGAAGAAAACCAAATTACCAATATCAAAAATGAAAAGATCAAATACACCACCAATGAAGATAAAATTAAAGCAATTATTAGGTGCTATTTTGAATGAAGCAGCAGATCAGTGAAGAAGATTAGGTACACAATACACAGAGTAAATGATCATAGTGTTCTAACATTTGATAAATTCAAAGATCTAGGCTTTTGGGACGAGAACTCACTATTTAACAAAAACTGCTGGGAAAATTGGAAAGCAGATTAAAAGAAACTAAGTATAGGACAACATCTCACACCATCAACCAAGATAAGATCAAAAGGGGTAAGTAATTTAGACATAAAAGTGATATCACAAGCAAATTAGGGGAGCCCAGAATATCTTACCTTCCAGATTTATGGATAAGGGAAGGATTTATGACTCAACAAGAAACAGAGAGCATTATAGGATGCAAAATGGATAATTCTTGTTATATTAAAATTTTTTTTAAGTTTTGCACAAACAAAACAAATTCAGCCAATATTGGAAGGAAAGTAGAAAACTGGGAGAGCAGGGATTTACTTCAAATTTCTCTAATAAAAGACTCATTTCTCAAATATACAGAGATTTGAGTTGAATTTATAAGAATATGAATCATTCCCCAATTAATGAAAATGATCAAAGGATATGAAACAGCAGTTTTCACATGAAGAAATCAAAGCTATCTAAAGTCATATAAAAATGCTCTGAATTACTATTTATTAGAGAAATGCAGATTAAAATAACTCAGGTACCACCTCACACCTATCAGATTCACTGATATGACAGAAAAGAAAAATGATGAATATTGAAGGGTATATGGGAAAAGTGAGACACTAATGTAGTGTTGGTGGAGTAGTGAACTGATCCAACCATTCTGGAGAGCATTTGAAACTATGCCAAAAGGCTATAAATACCCTTTGACCAAGCAATACCATTACTAGGTCTATATCCCAAATATATACTAAGGGGAATAAAAGAAAAATTAACTATATGTACAAAAATATTTATAGTGGCTCTTTTTGTAGTGGCAAAGAATTGGAAATTGAAAATGCCTGGCTGAACAAGTTGTGGTATATGATTGTGATGGAATACTACTATGCTGTAAGAAATGACAAGCAGGATAGTTTCAGAAACAATTGGGAAGACTTACATGAGCTGATGCAAAGTGAAATGAGCAGAAACAGGAGAACATTGTATGTAGTCACAGCAATATTGTATAATGATCAACTGTGAATGACTTAGCTATTCTCATCAATACAATGATCCATGACAATAATCCAATGATCAAGGTCCAAAGGTCTCATGATGAAAAATGCTATCTACCTCCAGAGAAAGAACTGATGGAATCTGAATGCATATCAAAGCATATTTTTTTTCTTCATTTTTCTTGGGGTTTTTTGCCTGTATTTTCTTTCCCAATGTGACTAATAAGCTTTGCATAACTGCACACATATAACCTATATTAAATGACTTCTCTTCTCAGATTGGGAAGGAAGGAAAGAAAGATTTTGAAACTCAAATTTTAAAAAAATGTTTACATGTAATTGGAAAAATATTTTTAAATTTTAAAGTATAAATTAATGTAGAAAGGCAGAAATATTAAGATTATAAAACAGAACACAATAAAAATAGCAATCAAGAAAAAAATGAAAAACAGACTAAAAATTAAATTCTAAATGGTGAGTCAAAAATATAAAAACAATAATTATATTAGATTCCATTGAACTGTATGCCCCCTTAGACCAGAAACTGTTTAATTTTTTTATTGTACCCCTCAATTCCTAGTACAATGCCTTTTGCATAATACATACTTAATATTTGTTGAATTGCTGAGTTGAATCAAAGAAATTCATAACAGTGAGAAAAGGAAGAAAAAATATATATATATAAATACAGAGAGAGAGATATATAGATAGATATATAGATATAGCTAAGGCAGTTCTTAGAGGAAAAAAATAAGCACACATAATACTAAAAATAATGTTACCAAAAAACAAGAAAGTAATTGAGTGTGCACCTTTAAAAGTAGCAAATCAGCAAATTAACAACACAAAAAGGAGCCTATAAAAAAGAAATATTTAAAATCAAAAGAAAAAATGCATTTGAAAACAAGAAGTTTAGACTACTGAACTAGGAACTAAACAAATAGCTGTATTTTTAAAAATAACATAAAGTAATAAACTATTTGCAATGTTGATCCAAAAAAAAAAAAACCAACCCACAAACACAAGATGTTGATGCAAAAAAGAGTCAAATCAAATTGACAAAATAAAAATAAACACAGTGATTTAACAATAAGTAGAGAAATAAAACGATCAATAATTTCTGTATCTAATTATATGCCATCAACATTGAGACTTTTAAAAATGCACATAACATGCTTACAAAAATATAAAACATTCCAATTAACTACACAGTAAATAAAGATATGAAAAACCTCAATCTCAGAAAAAGAAATCAAGCAAGTCACAAATTAATTACCAAAGAAAAAATTCTGATCCAGATGAATTTACAAGAGAATTCTAGCTTGGAAATGGGGTGGGGTGAGAGTGAATTCTCTTAGATATTTTAAAACCAATTTTCCCTATGGTAGGTGAATTGTAATTAATAATAAAAAGAAGGCATACTACCAAACTCTTTTTATGAGACAAATATGCCCTTGATACCTAAACTAGGGAGGAATAAAGCAGAAAAAGAGAACCATATAACTAATATGGTCAGTGAATATTAACACAAGCATTTAAATCAAATTTTAGCAAAGATACTAAGAAATATAGTTTAAAATTATTATGACCAAGTTGCATTTCTATCAGGGATGTAAAATTGATAAAACATTAGAAAATGATTAGCATAATTAATTGGATAATTATGAAAAAACAAAGTCAATGATTATCTCAATAGACACAGGAAAAGCCTTTCACAAAATATAATACTAACAACTAAAAACAATATTAAAAATCATGGGTATGGAAAATCCCTTCCTCAATATAATTTAAAGCAACTAGATAAAACTGAGTGCATTATTTTAAAAAGAGAAATATTAGAAGCTTTCCCAAAAAGTTCAGTGCTGAAACAATGATGTTCCTTTTCCCTGCTATTATTTGACACAGTACCAAGACATGCTAGCCATAGCAAATAAAACATGAGAAAGAAATTAAGGAAAAAAATATCGACAAAAAGGAAACAAAATTATCCCTGTTTGTAGATTATATCAAAGTTTATTTATAAAACTCTATAGAATCAACTAAGAAACAAACTGAAGCAATTGATAGTTTTAGTAAAATAGCGCAATACCAAAAAATCACCAGCATTCTTGTATATTACTCATAAAATGCAAAAGAAAAAGAAACATTACACTCAGCTCAACTACAAAAATTCATAAAATATCCTGGAACTGACACACCAAATCACACACAGGACTTGTAGAAATGTGGCTATAAAACACTTCTTACAGAACTGAAGGAAGATAGAGATCTTTACTGTCCATGCCTAGGACAGGCCCCTATTGTCAAAAGGGCAATGCTATCTAAATTACTCTACAGATTTGTAACTATGCCAATTAAATATAATTTAACAAATAATATATAAAAATGAATACAAAGAAATAAAAGTTTGAGAAAAATAGGAATGGAGACCTTGCTTTTAGGTTTAAGGGAAGTTTAAGACAAGTTTAAGCAAAGGAAAGGAAAGGGGATTGTACTTGACTACTTAAATGAGAGGAAAATAGAAGACAATATTAAATAACTAAATAAAAGCAAGCAAGAAAAAAGAACTAATAAGAAAAACCCCCAAACTATGGAAGGGGATTACAAATAGGACAGGAAGAAGTATGGTGCTCAAGGGTCCAGAGCCAAAGGGTATGGAGTTGTTTTAAAAATTCTCAAATTGTATTTGAAAGCAGGAATTATCAAAATTATTTAGCACTACTTAAAAACTAGAAAAGTAAATCAATAGAATTTATTAGGTTAAGAATAATTGGAAACAAATGGGAAATAGCAGTTCAATGTTCACTAAACGCAAGAAAACAAAATATTTTGAAAGGGATTCTTTATTCAATAAAAACTTCTGGGAAAAGTGGAAAGCAGTGGCAGAAAACAGGCTTAGACTAGCACCTTACACTATATAAAACTTCCAAATAGGAAAATGGTCCATTTACAAAAAGTTTTATGATAAAAACAACTAGATGATGAAAGGTCATATCTTTCCTAACTGTGGTTAGGTATTATGCACAGGATAACAGATAAACAGACAAAATGATCCACCAGTATGTTGATGATGTCAAGTGAAATCTAAGAAGGCCTTCAGGACTGTGAGTGGAACCTACATGGTGAACACATGGGAGGACATGAATCAGAGTCACACAGACTAAGAAGGCATAGATGAGTTGCAGTTTTCTGGAAGGGGCTGCATTGTTAAAGCTACCTGACTGGCACAGTCTCACTCTCTTTTCTGCCAAGTCTAGGGAAAAAGGACTTCTTCACTATCAGCAGATAACAAAATTTAGCAAAATGGGATAAAGGCCTGAGAGTTGCCGTTTCCCTTCCCCAGGCCATGTGGCTCTGAAAAACAGACTTGGGCCTGTTTTGTTTGTCCTTTTCAGTTCTAGGTACAGGGAATAAAGTCCTGAACCCAAGTAATCAAGTTTAACGATCACTGAAAGGCAAATTCTGCAAGTGACCAAGGGAAGGAACAAATAGAATAATGTGTCCAGAGAACAACAGGGCCAGGATGAAGCCCAGATAGACCTGCTCTCCAAATCTGATTGTAACCAGAAATAAAAAAAGATGGACTTCAATGTGTTTTACCTGGTTTTCCCCATCCCCCAACCTCAGGGAAGCTCCGCCCTCCCCCACTGGGTCTCCGCCCTTCCCAGGCAGCATAGAAGTGGGCTGGCTTCTGGGTCAGGGAGACTTTCAAGGAGTTGGCCTCTGCAAGTTTCTGCTTACATAATTACCTAACCTTTGGCAGTAGGTGGCATGGGCTCCCGAGGTCGATGCTGTACGACCTGGGACTGTGGGGGTCAGCCCTCCATGTGGCCTGATCAGCCAACATAGCGTATAATAAAGGGTCCATTCTAAATTGTTACTTGGGTCTTGCTCGAATTTTCTGGGCACAACAAATGAAGATGAAGGAGGAGAGAAGGAAGAGGAGGAGGAGATGATATTCCTAAGGAAGCCAGATCTGAGGAAATTTTTCACTTCTCAAACAGACCAGACAACAGAAATATAAGAAAGGTAAATAAATATATTAACCAACAACATCATCAAATTAACAATAGAGAAGCCATTCAGAGATTTCTTTCTAAAGAGAATTTAGAGGGTGACACCAGGAAACAAGGGTGAAAGCAGGAGTCAAATACAAGTGATGGCGAAACAGGCCCGAAAACATCGTGATCCAAACCTCAAGACACACTGCCTATGGATGAATCGCTGTTTTTTGTGGGACCAAATTACACAATGGAAGGGCACATAATAGGGAGGAGAGAAGGAAGAAGATGGAGGGGAGTATGCGATGTATTTTAATCAAGTCAAAGGCTAACAATGAAGGGAAAATAATTCCTGTAGTCTCTCAGGAAGAAAATCTATCAGATAATGGGTGAGAAGATAAAGAAAGGATTGGAAAAGGGGAAAAGAAAGGGGAAACCTTGTTCCAGTAGTGAAAGAGGGTAACACTGATGAATGTTCCTTTGGAGAAAAGGATATTATATAAAGTGAGATGATGGGGACTTTACAATGGGCATGATCTGCAATGAATATTACATCTCTACACATCCTGCCTCAGGAAAAAAAAAAGGAATCAGAGTTCTTGTGGGCAACTGACACCCTGAGAAATGAGAGAGCACAGGCCCTGGGAAGAAACTGCAAGGCAAATGTAGAAAAAATGACCAAAGGGAGGATAAATTTCAATAATAAACTGTACAATCAAGGACAATATAGGAAGATTCCTTCCCTAAGGAAATAGGCCCTCCACCATCTACACATAATGATATTTCTAACAATGGGACACAACAGAAGGGGGCCATGAGACAATAACAGAAAACTCTTTAGAAGAGTGAACCCAAAGTAGGTACCTCAAAAGTTTTAATTCCATGAGGAATACAGAGAATAAAAGACTAAATAAATATAAGGGCCATGGATCAAAGAATAAAACTCTAGACAGAAAGGGACAATAAATAATGAAGAAAACAAGGGAAGGAAATTGTTTTTAGCAAAAAAGTGTGGAAAATGAAATTATAAAAACTAACAAACAAGTTTAAGCAAAGGAAAGGGGATTGTACTTGACTACTTAAATGAGAGGGAAACAGAAGACAAGGATTAAATAACTAAATAAAAGCAAGCAAGAAAAAAGAACAAATAAGAAAAACTTCAAAACTATGGAATCAGGTTACAAATAGGACAGGAAGAAGTATGGTGCTGAAGGGACCAGAGCCAATGGGACTAACAAAATTGATAGACCTTTAGCCAAACTAATCTTTAAAAAGATTGAGAAAACCAAATCAACAAAATAGCAAATAAACAAGGTAAAATCACAACAAAACTGTTTTTCATGAGTTGTTATGACCAAGAAATTCCCTTGCAAGTTATCAATCCAATGAAGGAAACACCTTTCCATACTTAGCCAAGTGGATCTTCAGAAAGTACTTTATATACCCTTGGCTAGACCTTACTCAAAACTTTTCTGGCACAGCAGAACCAGTCAAATAGACTTTGCAAGCCCAGGATCACCTCCCTGCCTCAATGAGGGATCAGAGTAGGATTAGGTACAAATTTCATAATAGCAGATATTGAAGAAGGAATTACAAACTCGAAAAATTTGTCCCCAGATACCTTGAAAATCAAACAGAGTCGAATCTGTAATCAGGAAGCATTAAACTGAAAGCATTCAAATTTAGAACTACAATTAAGGAAAGAGAATAAAATATTTTTAAAATAACTAAAATCTATATTTGATACTAATTTTTCTTCACAACAGGTTAATGCTTAACCTAGATTTTAATAGGAGTAACACAAATTCACACTCTGAAGATCTCATTGGGAAAACCTAGTTGTGTGAATGGATGGACACAGACACTAACAATACTATGGGCCTCTAGAAAGGCCACTGAGCCATGGCCCACAATCCTGGGTGGGAACAGATTACACAAGTCCTTGGGACAAACAATGTTTAAAATCTGTCTTTCCAAAGCATTCCGAAAGGACAAAGACAAACAGGAAACCACTGAACATGCTTCCATCTTGGGAAAGCTGAAACTGTCCATTCTATTCCACTTCTGGAATCATTTCAGAAAGGAGGGCACAGTAAAGAAAGAAGCCTATGAAAGTAAAGTAATTCATCCATTGGTAAGAAATGAGAGAATCCAAGGGCATAGTTTTCCGTACAAAATCCTAAGAGAGCGGAATAAAACTTAAATCTCACTCATCAGTTCTGCATATGTACTGCCCTGAGCAGCCACATGTTGTATGCGTGTACATGCGTGTGACAGCCTGGCTGTGTATTCAGATAAGACTGTGAGGTAAAAACAAGAAGTATCAATGACACTTTTTTTTTCTTAAATCTGAAAAGGAAAAAAAGTCAATGGGGGCAGGAGGGACCATTCTGTTGGCTTAATTCAATCATAATGTTGAATCAGGACGGGAATTTAATAAATAAGACAACCCAGGACAAAAGGCTTTGGGAAGAAGCTTCAGAAATCCTCTGGTACATTCTTTAAACTCTAAGCAAAATTCTGTAAATATTCCCAAAAGGTAAATGTCCACCATTGCTCTTCCACACCTTTTCATCCCTCTCCAAAGCTCTCATGGCTCCCCCTCCCTCCAACTTCTTAGCTGAAAACCTTGAGAACCTCCTAGTTTAAAGGAAAAATGGAGGCCACTCACCAAGAGGCCCCTCTTCTCCCCTTTTCCTCATCTCCTATCACTCAGACACCTTCCCCACTCTCTTCTCCTCCACCCGTCTCACATGAAGAGGTGGCCCTTCTTTTTACCAAGACAAATACCTCTACCTACCCCAGTGACCCCATTCCATCCATCTCCTCCAGCAGATTACTCCCTCTATCACCCCAACTCTTTCACTTATTTTCAGTCTCCTTGTCCACTGGTTCCTTCCCTCCTGTCTGCAAACATCACTACGTTCTTCCTCCATCTTTCCAACCCTTCTATTTCTTCTACCCTCTGTGACCACCATCTCTGTACTGATGATCCACTAATCTCTTTACACAGCTCTCACCTCCCTGCTGACTTCTAAATCTCCCACCTTCAACCTCCTTTGGGACATCTCAAAATAGACGTCTAGTGGACCCCTTAAGGGTGATATGTTTAAAACTGACTCCATTACTTTTCTACCTAAACCCTCTCTGCTCCCCAACTTCCATATTCCTGGACAGGGCATCCTCCCAGTCCCTACAGTGGAAACCTGGACTCCTCACTCTCTCTATCCCACCCCAGCCCATATCCAAGCTGATGCCCAGGCCTGTGGGCTTCACCTTTGCAACATCTCTCACACACATCCCCTTCTCTCCTCTGACATTGCCTCTACCTGGTGCAGGCCCTCATCCTTTCATGACTTGACTATGGCAATAGTCTGCTGGTGCATCTGCCTGCCTCAAATCTCTCCCTGCTCCAGTCCATCCTCCATTCAATCACCAAAGTGACCAAATCGTCCCCTATTCAATAGACTCCAGTGGCTCCCTATTGCCTCCAAGATCAAATTTAAAATCCTGTTTGGCATTCAAAGCCCTTCATAACTTGGCCCTGAGAACTATTGTTATACCTTATTCCCTGCCAAGCAACCTTTGATCCAGTGATCCTGGTCTCCTGGCTGTTCCTTGAACAAGGCTTTGAATATTTTCTCCACCTATCCCAAATGCCTGGACTACTTTCCCTCCTCATCTCTACCTCCTGGTTTCTCTGGCTTCCTTTAATTTCCAACTAACCCACCTCCTATAGGAAACCTTTCCCAAGGCTTCTTAATTCTAGTGCCTTCCCTCTGATTATTTCCTATTTATCCTGTATGTCAGGTAACTAGGTGGCTGGGAAGATAGATCCCAGGCCTGGAGTCTGGAAGACTCATCTTCCTGAGTTCAAATCTGACTTCAGATACTTGCTTAGAGCTATGTGACCCTGGGCAAGTCACTTAACCTTGCTTGCCTCAATCTCCTCATCTGTCAAATGAGCTAAAGAAGGAAATGGCAAATAATTTCAGTATCTCTGAAAAAAACCCAAATAGGGTCACAAAGGGTCAGACACAACTGAAATGACTGAACAACTACAAATGCTATGTACTGCTTGTTCATGTGTAGTTGTTTGCATGTTCTTTGCATATCTACTTCTTAGTACAATGCTTGGCACATAGTAGGAACTAAAGCAATGTTACTGACTGACTACTGGAGTATTCTTAAAAGTCTCCTGAAAAGAGAATCACAGGCCTCTTCCCATGTCTCCCAACCTGAGAAGCCTGGAAAGTCTCCCTCACGTCTGACCTGAAATCCTATTACTGCAATCAGAATTCATTCTGCACGCTTATGAAGGCAGAATTGTAAATCTGCCAGTTATAAGGGAAATTTTGAGAAATAATTAAAAATTTCTACTTCTAGTTGAGATATCTAAAGACACATATCTAAAGGCTTTTTATAGAGATAATTCCAACCACACTTCTCTCTAAAGAAAACTGCCTTTTAAAAATCAGACTGCACACTCCTTGAGGCCAGGAATTGTGTCTGTCCTCCTTTTTTCCTTGGCACCCCCATAGAACCCAGTAAGGAACCACAGCATCTATACACATTTAGCAAACGGAGGGAACTGAGGGAAAGGAAACTTTTTAAGCCTTTTCTTACACTAACGCTTCCTTCCTCTTCATCTTCATCACAGTCGAGGCCTTGATGGGAGATCTCCGTGAAGCTATTCTCCTGAAGCAAATTACTGCCTAGATTCATCAGCCTCTGGCTCTCAGTCATGATCTTCACTTTGATATTGTGAAAATTGGTGGAAACCAAACCCAGCTTCAGGCTGACGGGATTTCCCTCAAACAGAAGGCCCTGGGCACTTTCCCCTTCCTTGAAACCAGGGGGCTGGTACTCATCAGGTGTTACTGAAAAGGGAAATGAGGAAACAGTAAGTGGAGCAAGGATGGGCGTGCAGCAGGGCCATAGGCCTTAGCCTCTAGGATGCTGAACCAGACCCCTGACATCGGACCACAATGATTCCTGCCCAGGCAAGGAAGGTGCCTACCCTCATTGTAGTAGTAGAGCTTCATAGTCAGCGTGATGTCATTGGGAAGAGGCCCAAGATTCTGCATCAGGACGTACAGTTTGCGAATGAGGAGGATGCTGGTCTTCTTGATCTCGTCGCTAGTTATCCCGCCCTCGAAGCTGGTATTCTTGCTATAATCAGAAGGTAGAGTGAAGGAGTGATTCTCAGAAACAGGAAATGTTGGCCTTCTCTTACAAGAGGAAGAGTCATGTTTGTTACAGGCCAGAGTACTTATGAACGACATTTTGGGGTAGGTTTTGCCGACTTACCCAACCACTAACATTGAGGCAATTCTTCTCTTTACAGGGGATTTTTTGCTTACAAAAGGATTAGTAGGACTGAATTCCCCTCCTTTCCCAGCCAGCAGCCCTCCCACCTTTTCAGTTTTCTTTTGTGCAGTTTTCCTTTCTTAGATTGAAAGCTCCTTGAGGGCAGGAACTATCTTTCTTTTTTGCATTTGTATCCCCAACACTTAACAGAATGCCTAGCACATAGTAGGCATTAAAAATTTATTGACTCAACTTATTTAAATCGCAAAGGCCTTTACATATTTGAAATATAATTTGATTTTTAAATATTTTATTTACATGTTTCACTGAAGTTCCTACTAAGAGTATGTACTGTGGTGGGTATTTTTGGGAAGATGTGGGCCAGGGCCCCACGGGATGGGTTGGGTTGGGTTGAAAGGAGTCCCACACTGGGGCAGTCCTAAGGTCCATTGGAATCAAGTGGAAAGAAACTCAGGCTGGGAATGTAGGCCCCAGATTCTAGTCCTGATTCACTAACTAGGCTCTTTGGGCTTCAGCTTCATGTCTGTAAAATGAGGGCACTGGATGATTTTTGAGGTCTCTTCCAACTTTCAAAAGCCATGATCCCATGAATAGGCCTCTCCAGCATTTCCTTCTCTAATTATGTTTAGACTTCTATAACCTATGGGCAAGGCAACTCCTGCAGTAATGGGTTCACTTAGAAATGCCCCTCCTAGGAGCAATGAAAACTCCATCTCTCAGGGCCTACCGTGTGAACCTTGGCAACCTGAAACAGGTTGCATCTGCACACCTGCAATACCACTAAGGAAGGGAGAAAAGGCCAGCTCTTCACTGCATTTCTCTACTAGGAGAATTACATTTTCTAATGGAAGAGCCAATAATACAAAAGCAAGCAAGTAACCATCAAATTCAAATTATAACCTTGGTTTCTAGAAAATTATCAATAAGCCTAATTCTCCCTTCCCCATCAAAGTTTGAATATCACTGCTTCACTGATTATATCAGCATAAAATCAGAGAAGCAGAGAATTTCAGGATTGGAAGGCACCCTGGAAAGGGCTTTCTAAAACAAATCCGACCAGCATCCAATCTCTGCTTTTGCTATCAATGAACACTTGAATGAGCCAAAGGTCTGCACCACATTGGGAGTTTCCTCAATCCATCCTAGTTGGACTACATGGCCTCTATGGTGCCTTCCAATTCTGAGATGCTCAGATCTTATGGTGTGTGGAAAATAATCTATACAAGCAGAGGTATTGTCTGATGATATCATAGACTTCTCCAAGTATAAAATCTTAAACAATTATTGGTGAGTAAGTGTGTTTGTTGTATAGCAACACAGTTAAACAATTATTTTATTGAATGCCTACAGTGTTCACAGTACTTCTGAATGCACTGGTGGGAGTAAAAAAAGAAGGGTGTGACTTGTCCTTTGTTCCCTTTGTTTCAATTGTAACTGTTTCTTACTTGGCTTGGGGATCTCAGGTACCGTGGTAGCCATTCCTGGCCCTCCCCCATGGAACATGGCCAGCATCATCATTCTTAGATCAGCCAATCAATCCCCTGGAAGCTCAGGGTGGAGGGCCCCTGCTACACAAGAACGTTTAGCTGCATCTCGGTGGGTACTCCCTCCATTTGCACTACAACTCCACTCTAATTCAGATGGTATTTTGGAATGGCTATGAATGAAAACTCCATCACCCTGTGGGCATCCAAGTAGGTTAGTAACCTTTCCAACTTGGTAGGACTTGTCACTGATTGTACCCTATGGGTAAAGTCTTCAAGAACCATGATGGGATAAAACACTGGAGGATGCAAAGAGAGAATGCCTCTCCTGGATCTTGTCCATCCCTGCCAGATGGCAACTCTTCTGAGAATGATGATATTGCAGGCTGATTAGAATTGTTTTCATTAAATGATTAAAATGAGGGTCTACCTGACAAAATCCATTCGGGGTCCTTCCTTTGTGTATCGGAATTTGAACTGGTATAACTCTGTAACTTTCTAGAAATGTCAAAGAAAACAGATAAACAGATTGGTTTAGAAAAGATCTACAGAAACCTCCCTATTTGTCTAAGGACCCCTCCCAGAATAATGTCTTTAAATGCCAAAAAACAAAATATATAGGACTAAAAAAGAAACCAATTATATTTAAATACCATTAGAGAAATAGTAAACAAAACCCAAGCTCACAGATCCCCAAGAGCTCCAACTCAAGAGGAAGACTCCCTGCTCTGCAGTGGGTTTATGGGAGGACATGGCCAAGAGTGGCCCAGGTGAAGCAGGCATGCATGTGCAACATTTCAGCAATGAAACTGCGAACATCCCAAGCCCACGGAAGGATGTGTCTCCACCCACAGCTAAGGATTTCCTTCATTTTTTTACCTTTGTTTCTCCATCACCTTTCACAAACCAGAGTAAGCACTTAATAAATACTTGTTGGGACATTACTGATTGACTATTTCCCACAAGTGCTGGCTAAGTTTTCTTACTTCTATGCTTGTTTCACAGTATCATGTGATTCAGAATAGTATCTTCTGAGATTTGGGGTGTCAGCCTTGCGGAGGTGGGAAGGCAAGTAAAAGGAAGCTGGAGGCTTTTCTTGACTGTTGTCAGAGGCAGGTTGTTGGGTTGGGCCCAGGAGCATTTCATGTATTCCATTCCTACCTCTCTTATTACCATAAATTTTGTGGAGAGACAGCATCAAATATTTGGAGATAAATATTTGCTTCGATTAGATGCCATAATACTTTCAATATGTTCTATTTCTACTGAAAAAATTTCCATATTCCCCAATTTCTTAGTAGAATGAAAGCTAGGTGGGAATGGTGGACCAGGGACAAAAGAACACCCATGTCTATTGGGTGTGAGCACACTACGATGTTAGTTTGAGAAGAGAGCTTGGCATTGGGTCTCCTGGGTTCCTTTTCTGATTCCCCCCCCAGTTACTGGATTTTCTATGGCTTAGTGTCTCCAACTAATTGAAATCTTGTTTGTATGAGTTGCTGCTCATGGGGATGGGGTAATTTGGTTACAAGGGCTCACTGAGTTGATGTCTTTAGAAAACAGTCTCCAATGACTACAAAATACTTTTCCTGGGATATAAATGACAGTTTCCACCAGGTTACATTAGGAGAACGGTCTGGCTCCCTTTTCCCTGATTTACTCTATATGGCCCACTTATTCGATGCTTTTCTTTTTTTTTTTTTTGAAAAGTCCATTCATAAAACTTTTATTCCACTTATATCAACTTAATACACATGTTCTTAACAATTATGCTTGGATTGTTCATGAAAATTTCATAAGACATTAAACAAAGCTAGCCATCATCTCAAGTTATTTCCCTGTTAACTATTTTTACAGCACATGCATGTTAGGCAAGTATCAAAAAAATCACAAAAGCAAAAAACCTAAAAAAAGTTAAATACATGGGTTTTTTGTTTTACTGCTGTGCTTGATATACAGTGACTTTATGAATATCAAGCAATTCATTTTTACTGCATCTTTACTTGTACATTTGTTCTTAGGTTGCCTAAACCATTTAAATACAAATAAAATGAGTGCAGCAAAAATAATGAAAGCGAATAGCAGGTAACTTTACAAATAATGGAATGTGAACCGTTTCTGCCCTTCTCCAGAGTAAATTGACTGGGTTAAAACTTTGTCTTAAGGAACACTTTTGCAACTGCAATCATAAAGGTGTACACATTGAGATTGTGTATTCCACAGATACACATGGAATGACATGTAATATCTATGGGACATCTGTTTCTACCACAGCCATGAGTGCTCCAACCCTAAAGTACCCACAATAACTACACCTGTGGCTGGAACCAATTATCCCTTTATCCCCCCCACCATGACAGACCAATATGTAGGCAGTTTTCTTTGCTTAGACATGGAAGTTGTTTTAACACTGGCCTTGTGAAACCACAATGTACCAAAAGTACTATGCCAAACATGTAAAACGTGTATAAAAATTCCATATCCCCGTATTGGCCACCTCAGATGAAAACAGATAACTCCCCAAATGTTAACTGGCTCTACTCCCCTAATATTAAACATAAAAACCACATGGGAAATATAGAAATCCAAATAGAAGTAACATAAACCTGTCATAAATCGTAAACAAAAACTATTTGTGGGACAGCATGGATGACAAATGGTCTACTGTGTAAATTTTAGAATGAGGCAGACAAAAGTTGGAAGGCTGGTTAATTCTCCCCTCCTTCTCCTGCTTCAGCTTCATCTCCTTGGGTGTCCAATGTCCACAATGTCAAGTTGTCTCTCAGTAATTGCATTATTAGTGTGCTGTCTTTGTATGAATCTTCACTTAATGTATCAAGTTCAGCAATGGCTTCATCAAAAGCTGTCTTTGCAAGGGAGCAGGTTTTCTCTGGAGAGTTCAGGATCTCATAATAGAACACAGAGAAGTTCAAGGCCAGACCCAATCTTATAGGATGCGTTGGTTGCATCTCCTTTTTGCTGATTTCAAATGCTTCCTGATATGCTTGTTGTGATTGATCCACTATTCCTTTCTTGTCATCACCAGCAGCAACCTCAGCCAAATAACGGTAGTAGTCTCCCTTCATTTTCAAATAGAAAACTTTGCTTTCTGCTTGTGAAGCATTTGGAATCCAGAACTTTTCCAATAGAGACAGTACATCATTGCAGATATCTCTTAGTTCGGTCTCAATTTTCTCTCTGTATTCTCGGGCCATCTGCTGTTTTTTCTCAGCACCTTCCGTCTTTTGCTCAATACTTGAAACAACCCTCCAAGATGACCTTCGGGCCCCTACGACATTTTTGTAAGCAACAGAGAGAAGATTCCTCTCCTCATTGGATAATTCAGCTCCTTGCTCAGTTACAGACTTCATGCAGGCTGCCATGTCATCATATCTCTCAGCCTGCTCAGCCAATTTGGCCTTCTGCACCAGCTCATTTTTATCCATGACTGAATGTTCTGTGCCCGGAGTGAGTGGCGGCGGTGGATGGACGGACTGGGGGTTCAGCGGTCTCTGGGCGGCAGCAGTGGCCTATTCGATGCTTTTCTGCCTGCTTTATAAGATTTTCCTTTAGTTCATCATCATTATTAACTCAACATTTCACTACCCCAAGCCCCCAGGTTTTAAACCAAGTACCTATCATGTGTTAGGTTTCCTTCCACTGCCGAAGGAAACCATTGCCTTACTCAGTGATAAACAATCAGAAAGTTTTGGTCTGGAAAACCTCAAAAACTTTAAAACTGCAAAAAGAAAATTTGTGAAATTCATCACAAATAAAGGTAGAAAGGGACACAACTGCTTTGTGCATTTTGGACGCCCATGCCTGTCCAAACCAGTTTTCCCCCTGCCACAGTTACTGCACGTCACCTTGCAGACCCAGGGCTCAGCCCTGAGCTGCTGTTCCAGATGACTGCCAATGAGTTGGCATGCTTCTCCAATTGGGTGCTGGCACCAAGCTGGCAAGGCTAGCTAACACCACCCTTGTGTGGCAGCTTCAGGATCCACAACAGGCTGGACTTCAATAAGGGGAATCCCTTACTGTACCCCAAACAGGGACTTAAAGCAATCTCCTTCCCAAACCCAAGATGGGGTAGGGAGGCATGGCTGGAAAGCAGCTCCTAGGAAAATGATCTGCAGGCTCTGAGAGCTGCCTGGGGAGCTCAGATGTGAATGGACTTGCCCAGGGCACTGAGCTGGTATGTGTCAAAGGCAGGACTTTAATGCAGACCTTCATGAGCCCCGAAGACCTTTTATTCCTTATACCAAGCTGACTGTCAGGTAAAAACAAGAACAAGAAAAGATGGAAACCATGTGGAAGGGTGGGGGGAGAAGGTACTCTGAGAAGATCAGGCATATTAATATTTCATTTATGGGGTGATGAATTAATTGAGCCAAGCTTTCTGGAATTATGCAAGGAGGGGAAGGAATAAGCATTTATAAAATATCTCCTATGTGCTGGGCACTGCACTAAGTACCTGACACACATGCTTTTATTTGATCGTCACTGAGGCAGAGGTTAAGTGACTTGCCCAGGGTCACACAACTACTAAGTGTTTAAGTCTAGATTTGAACTCAGGTCTTCTTGATTCCAGGATCAATGCTCAATCCCCTGTGCCACTAACTACGTCTAAGAAAACAACAATGATTCATTCCCTTTGACCCAGCAACCTTCCTACTGTGTAAAACTCAAGGAGGTCAAAGACAGAAAGGTCTCATATATACCAAAATATTTGTAATGGTACTTTTGGGGGAAGGCGGGAAAGAAGGCAGCAAAAATTGGAAGTAAATTGGGTGCCCATTGACTGGAGAATGGCTAAAAAAAATTAATTCAAATTTTGCTATATTAATTAATGGAATATTATTGTGCTATAAGAAATAGCAAATATTGGGCAGGTAGGTGGCACAGTGAATAAAATACCTGCCCTGGAGTCAGGAGGACCTGAGTTCAAATCCAACCTCAGACACTTAACACAAAAATTAGCCCTGTGATCTTAGGCAAGTCACTTAACCCCAATTGCCCTCCAAAAAGCAAAAAAAAGAAAAAAGAAATAGCAATATAAAGAATATAAAGAATCTAGAGAACTATGGGATGGCCTATAAGAACAAATGCAGAGCAAAGAAAACAAAATATTGAGACCAATGACTACAATAATATAAACCAAAACATTAAGAGAAAGCCAAATTCTGATGAATTACAATGAATGGCCTTGATCCTACAAAACAGATGAGAAAGCATACTTCCTTCCTCTCAGTAAAGAGGTAGGGGACTATGGGCACAGAATGGTGCATACGCTGTCAACCATTCCCTTTTTCAGTTGACTTTCCTTTATCATTTTTCTTTGTTACAAGGTAAGGTTCGATGTGAAGGTAGGGGTATAAAAGGAAACAACTGGCCTGGGAGAAAAGACCAAAAATAAAACTTTGTTTTTTAAAGAAAAGACTGCAGAAAAAAAAGTAATTTAGGCAATAAGGCAATCAGTTTGGATTTATGTCAGAACACCAGTGTCAACACTTTTATTCTTTCTTTTTCTTTTTTTTTTTTTTTTTTTGCTCTTTGGAGGGCAATTGGGGTTAAGTGACTTGTCCAAAGTCACACAGCTAGTAAGTATGTCAAGTGTCTGAGGCTGGATTTAAACTCAGGTCCTCCTGACTCCAGGGCCAGTGCTCTATTCACTGTGCCACCTAGCCACCCTCAACACTTTTATTCTTTCAATAAATGAAATTACCATAAGATATCTGAACCTTTGACATTTAAAAATGTCACCTACAACATTCTGAATATCCCCTTATATCAGTGCAGTATGGAATAGGCAACACACTGCTTAGGGCTTTTTCTAACCATCTAGGATTTGGTTTTCATTTTTTGAGATCTCCTATCCAAGCATCAATGTGGGCCAAGTCTACATAATAAAGAGTACCATAAGATCTCAGTTGATGATGTGGTAAGGAAATTAAATCCAATCCTATCCAACTGAACAAGCATTAAGCACCTACTAATTTCAAGGAGCTAATAGGAAGCTCTAGAAATACAAAGGTCAAAAAACTAAGTCTCTGGCCTCTAGAAGTTTACATTCAATGAGGAGAAAGCCACATGTAAAATCAATTAATCAACAAGCATTTACTAAGCGCTTACTATGGCCAAGCAATATGCTAGAGACCAGAAACATGCATATTTCAAACTGAAGTTAAGCATATCTAAGGAAATATACTTTACAAATGATTTTTTTTTCTTCTTACCTCTGGCTCCTCAGGATTTGTATAAATCTGTTTTAATAAAAAGTAAAATTTAATTGATTTTTTTAAACATACTATTCTGCCTACATTGACTATATGTCCCAAAGGGTTTGCTTGTGCTATATTAACCTAGGATTGAATTTAGTTACATAATGGTTATCATCACTAGCCATATTGCCAATGAAAGTTTCAAGCCCTTCCTTTCTGGTTCGGTTCGCCATCTCCAAGAGCTACCTAGCAAATGGTTTCTCACTCCAGAAGAATGCAGTCTAGTGATGCGCCAGTCTCTGAACTGAACTCAGCTGGTCCTCTGATGTGAGGGCGTCTTTCATTTACATGGGACCTCAAGGGGAATCTCTCCGATTGATGGCAAGGGGAATTGATGTCAAGGGGAATCTCTCCGATTCCTCCCCATTTTCAACCACATACACAATCACCATTTCCAAAGAAAAGTCAACAAAACTTCCACAATTGAATTTTAAGTTCACAAGGTAAGGATGAGGATGGGTCCCTGGCAACAAATAAGGGAAGCTAACAAGTATTTGTAGTTCTTGTAAATACACTTTGAAACACAAAAGGGTCAGGTGTCTCCTTCTTCCAAAGAACAAGGAAAGGGGGGAAAATGGGAGTTTTGAAATATTTACTTACTGCAAGCACTGCCATGTGAAGCTGCATGAGAAAAGAAAATGAGTGTTAGTCTGCCTCTACATGTTCCAGGGCTCCTGTGTTAGTACAGATAGAGATGTATAATTTAGTTTCACTAAATCTGGCTCTAGTGATGATCCAAAGGCTTGGGCAGCCAAGCAGCAAGCATTTATTAAACACCTACTATGTGCCAGGCACAGGACCAAGTGCTGGGGATACAAAGAAAGGCAAAAGCCAGGCTCTGCGCTGGTCACTCACTCATTCACACATTCATTAAACAGCTAGAGAGTGCACAGCCTGGATCCTCAGGAAGCTGACCATGGGCAGTGACCACACTGCTGCTTCTTACATAGGTTAAACTATGAAATACAATGAAGCCTGCTCCAATACCTTTAGCTCACAGTCTGAATGTTGCTCATGCCCCCTGTCCTCCAGCTCCTTCTCTGGGGCCCTGAACTCCTGCTTGGTGACACCCACTGAGCTACCCTCCAGCCATCTCCCCACCACCCTCTGCCCCTAGCTTACCACCTCTGGCCCCAAGAATAATAATCAGGTCAATGGCACCTTTCCTGGAAAGAGCAGGCAGTCACTCACCCTCCATCCAGGTGGCTTCTCAGGCTGAAACATGCCCTCCTTCCCCTACATGTGCTATCTTCCCCTATTAGAAAACAAGCTTGGCTAGGTGGTGCAGTGAATAGAGCGCCAGCCCTGGAGTCAGAAAGACCTGAGTTCGGAGCCGGCCTCAGACACTTAATCCACACAAATAAAAACCTAGCCGTGTGACCTTGGCCAAGTTACTTAACCCCAATTGCCCTAAAGGGGCTGCTAGGTGGCGCAGTGAGTAAGAGTACCGGCCTCGGAGTTGGGATGACCCGAGATCAAATCCGGCCTCAGAAAATGAGCACCCACACATAAATAATGACTAGCCGTGTAACCTTGAGCAAGTTACTTAACCCCAATTGCTTTAAAAAAAAAAAAAGAAAGAAAAGAAAAGAAAACAAGCTTGGGGTGGCTAGGTGGTGCAGTGAGTAGAGTGCTGGCCCTGGAGTCAGAAGGACCTGAGTTCGGATCCGGCCTCAGACACTTAACGCACACACAAATAAAAACCTAGTCATGTGACCTTGGGCAAGTTGCTTAACCCCAATTGCCCTCCAAAAGGCAAAAAAAAAAAAAGAAAAAGAAAAAGAAAACAAGCTGCTTGGGGTGGATAGGTAGTACAGTGAATAGAGCACCGGCCCTGGGGTCGGGAGGACCTGAGTTTAAATCCGGCTTTACACACTTAACACAAAAACTAGCCATGTGACCTTGGGCAAGTCACTCAACCCCAATTGCCCTACCTTCCCCCTTCCAAAAAGCAAAAAGAAAGGAAAGCTCCCTTGAGGGCAGGGGCTGTGCTGCTTTTGTATCTGTGCCCTTACTCAGCAGCACATCTGGCACACATTAGGGACCAAGTAAGTGCCCTTTTCACTTATAGGGCCATGTAGCTAGAGCTAAACCTCTTCACTTTACAGGAGGCAGAGAGGCATTAAGTGACTCACCGAAGGTCATGAACCCAGATGTTCCCCGACTGAAGATGCAGGGCATTCCCCCATTCAGCACCAAGGTCACCAGCAGCACCACTAGACTTGGAAGAGCACAGGAACTCCAAAGCCGTGTCTAACCGGCCAGCACAGGCATGGATAACCAAGCCAGGCTGGGCTCTAGACCATCGATGGACCGTTAGCGCCACGACGTGGCCCATCTGGTAACTGCACGTCAGCAACTGGAGGCCACAGCCCAGGGCTTTCCTGGAGGCAGCTCTGGGGGCTGTCACACACTGCTGGGCCTTGGCCAGGTGGAAGGGAGAGGCTGCACAGAGCTCTCCCATAAAATGCTCTCTTAGCACTAGCTTGCAATTTCTGCGCGAGCTTTAGAAACACGAGCCCTTACGAGATTGACTTTTCCTTAAAAGAACATCTTGTTAAAGTTTTGAGGTATAAACTCTATACAAAACAGCAAACAGAAGCAGCCATAGCAGCCCAGTGATTCAATCAAACAATCTGTCAGTTTGGTAAAACAAGTCAGACAGACTTCCACCCCTTCTCTCCACGGCCCTCTGCTCAGGCCCTTCTGGCCTCTCACACCCTGATCACGGCTCCAGCCTCCTGACTCTTCTTCCAGCTGCCTCTCCCAAAGTCCAAAGATAAGCGAGTCACTCAGCCCCCTAGGCCTCTATAAGCTCCTGTGGCTCCTCATTTCCTCTAAAATCAAGTGGAGACTCCTCGACTTAGTTGTTAAAGCCCTTCACCATCGTGCCCCAGCCTCTTTTTCCATCTTTTTTAGACATCACTCCCTCTCCTGCACTCTGGATTTGGCCAAAAAATAGCTTCTCTGTCTCTTACATAAGACCATCCATTTCCAGTCTCTTTACCTTTGCCCTGGCCATCCCCCATGCCTGAAATGCCCTCCCTCTTCACATCCACTCCACCAAGGTCCTCTCTTTCTTTAAGGTGCACCATCACCATCTTTTGGAAGCCTTTCCTGATCCCCCAATTGCTAGTGCCCCCCGCCTCCCAAACTGCTACCTTGGACTTATTTGATTTATTCTCTCCATATTTATTGGGTGTGTACACATATACCCATATAAAATATGTAAATATAGTTTTAGCTACTAAGAGCTATCAATGCTTAGAACTGTACCAGGGCTTTTGGGACTGTATGTATATCTGCGTATATAATACACATGATATATTCCAGGATCCACATCCTTGAATGGATGCTCCTTGTGAGTGGGAATGGTTTCCTTTCAACCTTTTGACTGAATCCAAATTTTACAGAACAAATCTTGAGACCACATGCAGCCAAAAAAATCAGGATTCAGTTAAAAGGCCTCACTTAAGGATCTAGAAGGCCACATGTGGCCTCAAGGCCACTGGTTACCAACCCCTGTTCTCAGCATTCAGGCCACTTTCCAACTGTCTCTCTGATTCAGGTCAATTCAATTGGCTTAAGATTTACTCGCTCAGGAGGTTTATGGTACTGAAGCCAAATGAAAGACACAAATGAGAAAGCAGAGATGGAGGGGGAATCATAGAGAATGGGAAAGAAGGAAGCACACTCTGAGCTTCATGCCTGTGAGGCTTGCTGGCCTGACTAGACAGTAAGCACTTGCAGGCAGGACTATGTCTCATGTGTCTTTAGTTTCCTGCTGCCACCTTTATGTCCAAAATTGAATTCATCCCCCCCAAAAAAAAGCCCACTCTCATTGCCCCCCAAGCTCCCCACTGTGATGTAGCCACAAGTCTTGGGTCTCTTCCTTGACCTCTCCCTCCCTACATCTGGTCAAATGCCTTATCTATTTCACCTCAACGACATCTGTCACATGGATCCTCTCATCTTCATTCCCACTGCCCCCACCCTAGGCCCTTTTACCTCACTGCAATAGCCTCCTACCTACTGTTCCCGACTCCGGTAGGTCCCTTCCCAACTAGCCATGCACAGAGCTCTCAGATTAATCTTCCAAACCTCCAACAGATCTGACTGACCCTATTGCTTATCCAACCCCAGACTCCCGGGCATTCAATGCCCTCTACAGTCTGGCTTGAAGCAGCCTTACATCCTATTCCAGACACCTATTGTGAACCCGGAACACAGGCCAGCCTATGCTCTTTGCCCCTTCAGAGGCCTAGCTTCCTAACTCTGCTTCCACTCACACCATTTCCAATACCTGAGCTATTTATTTACCTGGACAGTCTTCAACAGAAATGAGCACTGAGGTTCTCTCTGTTGCTGTAGGCACAAGTGGATATGTTTTACCTCCCCCCCCCCACCCCGCCAACTGCTCAATTATGCATTTCTGAAGGGGCAGAACCACACCTTATTTCTCTAGGGATCACTCTCAGTGTTTTGTTCAGAGTAGGTATGAAATATAGGCTTATTGGTTTCCCACATAAACAAAGGTTCTTCCGTGTTGAATAGGAATCTTGAAGAAGCAATTTCCAGCAGACATGTACATAGGCACCAATACTGGTTGCCAGCACAACTAAGACACAAACAGCCTCCACAGGGCAAATTTTCCTTTCCTATCTTCAAGTTATATCTCTAAGACTCTGAGTACATTCAAAGTGCTAAGTTCCAGATTCTTGTCTGCTTGGTTTCACATCCTGTGGACCTCTTCCAGTGACTTCAAAGGAAACTCTGTGGTCATGAGAGGGCCATGAGCTTATGAAAAAGAAAAAGAGTATTGGATTTCTGAGTGATGTCAAGTAAAGACATCAGTGAGACAAAGTATTCTTAAAACCTAAGTAAGCACTTAATGCCAGCAACTGAAAAGGAAACTGGCCTATGAATGCAAATTCAGGCACAGATCCTGGATCTAATCTTTGGTATCACTCTAGTTTGAAGAGCAATAAAATAGAGGCCTTTAATCACAACAGAAATCTTAAAAGACTTACATATTTCTTTTCCAAAGCATCAAAACAACCTTGAATCCTGCCAAGAAAAAAATGGTCAGTGTTAACGTGGGTCAATCTCAAAGCAAAAAAAGACCCACCAAGAAGAGAAGTTTCCATTTGCATTTAGACTGGAGCAGCCACAAGTCAGTAACCCCTCTGCCTCTTCTGGTCACTCACTAACCCAGCCTGCCAAATGCTTTGGCAGGTCAATAGAGCACTACGAGTACCAGACGGGATCAGACCGGGAGTCAAGGACCACGCCCTGGACTCCTTTTGCTTGACTTGCCTTCTTCTTGATACAAACATTTTTTTTTTCTTAAAACATTGGAAAATAGGATTGTTGGCTCATGTTCCCAGATGCCTATCCTCAGAAGTGAGGCAGTGCTATTAAATATGTATTGGCCAATGCTATTTCGTCTTCTAATCTAAGCATTAAAACCTAGTCAGTTTTTTGCTGCATGATAAAGATGCTGCTGTTCAGCTCGTTTGGAATTTGAACTGCTTACCACTTGATGATCTGCAGAGATCCAGGGCACTGCTTATCTTCTCGAAGGATTTTTAAACTCAGGCCTACAAAAAGAGCACATTATTACTTGAATTCCATTCCTTGTAAATGAAATCACCCAAGCTGCGGCTAGCTATCCTGTCCTGAATTCACACATTCAGGTTCTATGTGAGCTGGAAGGGGTCTTTGACATTAGGTAGTAAACTATGCCATTTTACCGCTGAACAGAAAACAGGAGAGTCTCCCAAGTACAGGAGCCCAGATTCCAAGCTGGTCTGCTGCTGCCGAGGCCTGGGTTTTGGCCATGATGTCACTTGGCTTGCATTATTTATTTTACTTTAGCATTTAGGAATGTGGCAGGGACACACATCCTCAAGGCTATGGCAGTTATTTCTTCCAACTGGGTGTCACACATGTCTGTGCAGGAAGCAGCCACTCTCACAGGCTGATTGTCATGGCCTGGCCCAGATGCTGAGGAGAAAGATGGAAAATGGGAAGACGAGCAGGAGAGGGCATAAAGAGGGTCCCCCAGACCCACAAGACTTAGTGGGACATGTTGAGTGAGCAAGAGATACTTTGCCAGGGGAGCTAGAGAGAGAGGGAAATATGAGAAGACCCATCCTAATCGACAGGAATGTCATAGCTGCCTGAGGACACAGCTGGTGTGAAAGGTGAAGACTGTGGGACTTGCTTTAAAGAGCAGGCAGTCTGCCAGGGCCCTAACCATGCCTGAAGGAGCTAGGAAAAATAAACAGGCTTGTCACTCCTGTTTATTTCATCTTGATAGAGCTGGAACACATCCCTAAGGAAAGATCCCAACTCAGCAAGGGCTAGAAAAGAAAAGCTGAACAGCATGATGGAGCATTGCTGCAGGAAAACCCAGAAGAGGGCAATGGTGGCTGGGGGCACGGGGACAGAGCCTGCAGCGGGCCTGGAGTCAAGAAGACCTACACTCAAATCTAACCTCAGACACTTATTAGTTGTGTGACCCTAGGCAGGTCACTTAACTTTCGTCTGCCTCAGTTTCTGCCTCAGCTCCCAGGGTTGTTGTGAGGATCAAATGAGATATTTGTAAAGCACTTAGCACAGTGTCTGGTACCTACTAGGCACTTAATAAATGCTTATTCCCTTCTCCAATGACTCGGGGAAGGGAGATGAGCCACAGCAGTCAGCAGCAGGTGTTTAAAAAGCCTAAGTTCTCTCTGCTGAGATTCCCTTCCGGGGCAGTAATGAGAGCTCTTTTAAGTTCCCAGGAGCAGGTGGAGGCCCACTGGAAGGGGGCTTGCTTGACACTTTAGTGATCCCTGAGGTTTTTCTCTTACCAGTCATCCCATATAGGGAGGCACTATAAGTCCTTTATCCTGTAAAGGACAAGTGGAAGCCAAACAGAAAGGAAAGGGAGGGAATCCTCTGTCACCTCTGTCTTCTGTCACCTCCTTGTTGTTCTTCCCACCCCAATTCTGTCTCCAAATTCCATGGCTAATCCCCATGCCTATAATTCTCTCCTTCCTGATCTCCATCTCCTGGCTTTTTTCAAGTCCCAGCTAAAATTCTACCTTCTCCAAAAAGCCTTTCCCAATACCCCTTAATGCCAGTACCTCCCCTCTGTAATTACCTCTAAATTATCCTGTATATATCTCATTTACACATATTAAGTTAAATTTGTTGTCTCCCCCATTAAAATGTGAGTTCTTCAAGAGCAGAGACTACTTTTTGCCTGTCTCCAGAACTGAGTAGTGCTTGGCACATAGCAGGAACTTAATAAATGCTTGTTGACTTGACTATGTGCTTTGCTGTGCACATAAAACTCATTCTGCATTTGACACCTTGTGAGCCTGAGTGCTTCTAAGGGGAGCTGATGGCCATGCCTTGAAAAGTGCCAGGGATAGAGAGAAATGAGAGGTCCCCAAAGTATATATACATGATAGGAGGAAGCCTCTGGCAGAATGGTTACATTAAGAAAATATTAACCCTAAATATCTATTTTTGAAAGAAATTATTATAAGCTGCCATGTAGCTTGATTCCAATTTGAATCATAGTTTGGTTCTTTCCTTCTCTGCCAGCTTTCTCTGTAGCTCAGCAGTAGCCAAGCTGACTTACAAAAGGAACTTCTTTACTTCTGCTGAATTCTAAAGGATTCCCTACAGGGAATGAATACGAAAAGCCTGTCTGCAGGGATCTTGGCTTCCTCATTTGTAAAATGAAGAGATGAGGTGCCTTCTTAGGTTCCCTCTAGTTCTTAACACTCTGTGATTCACCAGTTCAAAACACAGACCTAATTCATCCCCATTTTCCTGTTTTCCTTTCCTGAACCAGATTTTTTTTAAAAAAGGAAGAGACAAAAAGAGAGAAAAGTGGAGAAAACTCCCATTAATTATTCTCTAAACTCTGATTTCATCAGGGGAAGTACAAACAGCTTTCTGTACTTAGGGAAAAACAAAGGGGTCCAATTAAAGAGAATTAGTGTCTATATTAGGGAGTCAGAAGCCAAAACTGGGGCCCAAATCCATCAGTGACTCATTGTATGACTTTACATGAGTCACTTTACCATTTCATACTTCTCTGTTCCCATCTTTAAAATGAAGAAGAGGCAAGCTCTATATCTCAGGAGAGATGTGAAAAGTGCTCTATATTAGGGATTCCCAGAAGGGGAGTGATTTCAATGTATATTAAGCATGCTTCTGATATAAGTGCACTTGAGGACAGAGACCCTACATCAAATTTCTTAAGTAGCTCCCCACCACCATGCTGGCTATTGAAGACAATGCTCAGTAAACAGTAGAGATACATGAACATCTGCACTATCTACCTGGGTGGTGGCTAAAAGGACCAACTGAGATAATGTATGGAAAACACTGTAGAACTTTAACTAGTCCAACCAACATCTGAAAAACCACCACCAGGGGTAGGCAGCATGGAATAAAAGTAAGACATTCCTGTCCTCAAGGAGCTTCGGTTCAGTACAACACACTCAACACTCAGAGAAGGGGAACTCCCTGTCTCCCCAGGTGGCCTCTTCTAATTGTGGATGGGGCTAAAAGAGATTATTTCTAAAGTGCTTTTTAGTGAGGAAAAGAGATTTGGAAGGGTCATGATGTCTAATTTGAAATAATCAAAAGGTTAACATGTAGAAAAGGGATGAAATTGTTTCACTAGAGCCCCAAAGCACAAAACTAATGAGTGAAAATGAGAGAGAAGCCAGCATTAGTTAGACCAATACTTTCTAACTATAGCTCTTGAAAAATGGGAATGGGCTGTCTCTTAACGAAGCCAGCTCTCTTTGACAAGAAGCTTTGTCCCACAGAACTGATCATCAGCCCTGGCCACGGCAATTAAACTGTTAGTTTCCCTATCTGTAAAACAAGGGGTTTGGATTGAGCAATATTTAAAGTCTCTCCCTACCAGCTCTTATTCACATGATGCTATGTTGTAGAAGGGATTCAGGCCCTGGATGCATGACCCCTCAAGTCCTTTCATACTGAAATTGAAATTGTTTAGCGTTGTTACAGAGGGAAGATACCTCCAAGCAGTACAATCATTCTAGGAAGCCTTAGATTTGGCTGGGAGACATTGGTAATTATAAAACAAGATAACACAGCATAATAGAATAGAGAGTAGGCCATAGTATCAGCCCATGCTGGGCTCTGTCTGCATCAATGACATTGTCTGTGTGACCACAGACAAGTGACCTGCCCTCTCTGGGCCTACAATTCCTGTAAAATCAGAATGATGACACCTAGAGCAGGCCCGCTGCAGTATGTGGTGCGGGCCTGTGCTTACTTCCTCTACATTGGTCCAAGGCTGCCCAAAATCCTTTGGTGGGCCTTCTGGTATCTGCCTCTGTGGCAATTATGAGCAGCTGATGTGTCCTGCACTACATAAAGCTAATAAGGAAAGGTCAATTATTATTGTTACTAACAACTTTATTGCTCTTGAACAATACAAGGAAGCATTTCTCAGAACGTAATGGCAATGACTAGCCAGCACAGAAGCATTTTTAAATGGCCAATGTAACTGACCTTTACAGTCTCCTTGTCTCCAGGATATGAGTTTCAGTGTGAGCCAGGATCAAATACAATTTAGAAAGGAAGAGGGTTAAGAATGAAATTAAATTAGGAAGAAACCAAAGCAAATCAGTAAATTTGGGATTAAGAAGTTTAGTGTAAAGATGGATTGGGAAAAGTAACACCAAAAGGAGAAATCTGGAGAATTCTACCCCATTTTTTCAAATGGTAGTTACTAGCTTAATTAAAGATCAACAGAAGGTTTTTCCAAATGACTGCTGTTCTAAACTAGCTTTCTGCTCAAGTGTAAAAGTCTCATCACCTGGAAGGAAGAGATGAAAATAGAATGCCCAGAAAGAACTTCAAAAATGGAAGGGAAAGAAAAGCAGAAACAAACTAAGAAAATGATGACCAAAAAAATTAATGAAGGCATGAAAAAACAGAGAAAGCTCAGACCATATAAATGAAGAGATCTGACAAACTGACAGGAAGATAAAACTAAGAATTCCCAAAACACTTTAATTCTTTAAGGAACCACAGTCTCCTCACGGATTGGCTATTCCTTCCACCAACACAGATTGCAACCCCTCTATGACTCAGTAGACAGTATTTGAAAGCCAACTCAGGGGGTAGCTAGGTGGAACAGTGAATAGAACGACAACCCTGGAGTCAGGAGGACCTGAGTTCAAATCCAGCCTCAGACACTTAACACTAGCTGTGTAACCTTAGGCAAGTCACTTAACCCCAATTGCCCTATCCCCTCCCCCTCCAAAAAACAAAACAAAACAAAAAAAACTAACCCAAAAAGTAATCTCCCTAAAACCAGCCTAGCAACAAAGCTCTCCAGACTTACCTAGACTGGTCTTCAGACAGCAGCCCTGTCACTGGGCCCATCAGCGGGGCCTCTCCAACTCTATCATCACCATCATCGTTGCTGGCATGGAGGCAACACTTTAAAGTTTGCAAGACCCCATATGTGTACTACCTCATTGGAGGAGAACCTTCCAGAGCTCTCCCTATTGGCCTAGGGTTTGAGAATCCAAGTTTGTTCCATCCCATGGCTGCATCATTAAAACTGGTCTTCAGTGCTTTAAGCTGCTAAAACTTCCGTGACGGGGCCAGTGTGGGTTTGGCAGAGGGGTGTGCATATAGATTCTCTTAGCAAGTCCGAACAGGCAACATGGGCCTTGCCACCCAACCCAATCCGCGTCAGAAAGCACTTCAAGTACAGTTTCATTTTCAAGACCGAAAGACTGCCCTGGTAGAGCACTCAAAATACTAAGCCTCAAATGGCCTTTAACCCAGCTGCGGCTGCCTCTGCAGATAAGCCCCAGAGTTCCTAGACTGGCTTATAGAGATTTATTGACTGCTTAATCTGCCATTTGGTATCAAGCCAGGAACTAATGGCACCTGGTGGTAAAACTATTGAATCTGGGATAGTTAAATTAAGGAGGTATGTAAATGAACAAATCAGTCATGAAGAGCTGGCACAGACCTGAGGATTAACAACTTCTGGGAGTAGGACGTGGTTGGCCCCACGACTGAGCAGAGCCAAGAACGAAAAGATCGATCGGAATTCGTCATCAACTTAAGTTTTACCATCTAAATCGCGGGTTCCATAGGAGCTCTCTGGAAACAGCCCCCGAAGGTATGTGATACACGAGACAGAAGTGGCTAAGAGCTTCTTCACCAGCACCAGAGACTCATGCTCAGTGGTGATTTTAGCTGGGAACAGAGCTGTTTCCTGGAGGGAGAGAAACGGCAAAGATTAGCATTTTGAAAGCTCAGCACACAGTAAATCCCCCAGTTAGTGAGATTGTAAAGAGGAAAGATTTCTCAGGACATAAAAGCATCACTCTGGGGAGGGAGTGCTCAGAAGGAAAAGGAGCTGGCCAAAAAAGAAAAAACAAGCTATCAGGCCAGAATTCTACAGCCAATGAAAATTACAGGGCTGAGTTCACTGTCCTCTCGATAATCCAGGCCCAAACCTCACTTCTTTCACAATAATCTTGGTATTTAGTGTAAAATGGTGGTTGTTCAAGATATCACAAACCTTTCATGAAGATTGCTGCTGCACAATCTTGTCTGACTCCCAGTGACCAATACTGTCCATGGCATTTTCTTGGCAAAGATACTGGGCTGTTTTGCCCTTTCCCTCTCCAGTTCATTTTACAGATAAGGAAACTGAGACAAACAGGGCTAAGTGACTTGCCATGGTCACACAGCTAATAAGTATCTGAGACCAGATCCCAATTAATGGGGAGGTGGTGGCAAAGTCAGGAAGACCTAAACTCAAGTCTGACCTCAGACACTGTGTGACCTTGGGCAAGTCACTTAGCCCTGTTTGCCTCAATTTAGTCATCTGTAAAATGATCTGGAGAAGGAATGGCAAACCACTCCAGGATCTCTGCCAAGAAAACCCCAAATGGGTTCAGGAAGAGTCGCACACATCTGAACAACAACTTCCTGGCTCCAGGCCCAGCACTCTATCCCAGATCCACCTAAATGCCTATTAATTGAGATTAGCCTATTGCTAATCCCAGAGGGTGAAAGCGAACACTTCCTCCCTTCCTCCATCAATCAGTGGTAAAGATAGTAAGCCTTTGAACAATGGATTTTTTAGTCCACCAAGAAGCAATCTGAAAGAAGGGGGCAGATAAGAGAAGGAATGAGAAGTTAAACTAATTGTAATGCCAAATCCCTCCCCGACCTCCCCACACTGAAAACAGTTACTGTGAATTAGAAGAGGATCTTGGGATTGGCAGTCTGCGATGTGGCCACACCCAACGGGGCAGGGTCTCCTCCACAAATGGCCCCCAGCTGGCACTCAGTTGGGCTGACAAAAGCAAGAGAAGGGGGGGGGGCGGGGCTCTGGAGGCCTTCATACCTCAGTTTTCTGCCCTTTTAGGCAGGGAGCAGAATTCCATTGGTCAAAGCCCAGCTGCCCCTCTAGAAAGACAAAGGTGAAACAGTCCCTGCTCTAAGGGGGATTACATTCTAAAGGGGAGAAGAATCCATAAATAGGGACATACAAGCTACATACTGAGGAGATAAGTTCTCAAAGAGGACCATGACATCAGGGAAGCGATGCCATGACCTGCAGGTGAATTGGATTTAAGTGAGGCAGGGCTGTGCAGAGCCTCCAGAGCCATATGGGTCCAGTAGAGACAAAGGGTCTTCTTAGAAGGGGAGACACCAGGGCTCTACAACTGGTGAAATGATCTTGGTGGCCAACAGGAATAATTCCTCACCCTGTAATGTACCTGTTGGCAGGCCTCTCCAAACCTGGGAAGGCTGGTCCTCAGGTTACAGACAAGATCTCTCCCTGTCTCCCTACCAAGCCTTTCGGTCTTAGCAAGCCCCGCTGGAGCTTGGGTTCCCCTTTTGGGTCAGCCCCTCACCAAGTGGAAAAGCCCTGGGAGACACCTTAAGATTCCTTTTAAGAGGAACATTAAAGAGGCAGAAGAGAAGGCTGCTGCCCTAGAAAGCCAGGTGATCTGGGGAAATGGGACACAGCCCATGACAAGCTGTATCAAGACTAGGGGCAATCGGGTTGAGAGAAACTTAAAGCATGATTACTAAGAGCCCCACTGCTTGGCTCTAACTCCACTGCGGCTTTTTCCCATTTGATTTGACCCTGAGGGTAGGGACTAGCCTTCTTCTTGTTTGTGTCCCTTTGGGTTGGTAGGTGGCACCAGGCCTGGAGTCAGAAACACTCATCTCCCTGAGCTCAAATCCAGCCTCAGTCACTTACCAGCTGAGCCAGTCACTGCACCCCGTTTGCCTCAGTTTCCTCCTCTATAAAATGGGCTGGAGAAGGAAATGGCAAACTATTTTCATACCTTTGCCAAGAAAACCCCAAATGCTCCCAGAGAGTCAGACAGGCCTGTACAACAACAAATCCCCAGTTTAGCAGCGCCTGGCAAACAGCAGACATTTAAGAAATACTTAAGAAAGGTTTTGAGAAGGAGGACAGTCAATCACTGAAAGGGTGGGCAGCCCAAAGCGGAGGGGAGGGCTCCTCACCTGGCAGGGGCCTGATTTTCATTCTCTAAGGGAAATTCACTTGGGGTTGGGCAGGCCAGGGCAGCCACCTCCATCAGAGGGGCTGGGGAGATGCTCCTGCTGGGGCCAGGAGCCAGGAGAGGGCATCCCTGCCAGCTGACCGAGAGCTGCTCACTCTAGAATCTCAGGCCAGGCGTTTTTCTACACTAAGCCATCTCTCCACGGTCCACCTTGGACAAATACCTTGGCCTTGTTGGCTTTGGTGGAGCAGGTGAGCTGAGTCGTGGCCATGATGTCCCCTCGACCTTTTAACGTTATCCTGTAAAAACAAGAGGCCTTATTGGAGGATGAGCTCGGCAGCCAGGGCTCAAGACCGTTTCCCTCTCACTCAATGAGCCTGGTCTGAAGGCAGACTGGCACTGGCTCCATCACTCCCCCCAGCTCTCCCAGACACGGGAACCACTGAAAGACAAAGCTGGGTCCACGGCGGCTCCTGACTTACCTCCTGTGTCACACCTGAGGCCTCCACAAGGCAGTGGTGGCTGGTAAAGGTGGGCGGCCTCTAATGCTTCTCAAGCTGTAGTCAACTCGAATGTGCTTGTGGGGCTAGGGGGCACCCTTCTACCGTGTTTGCTCGAACATCACCGAGAAAACTGACTGCCCTCTCTGCCTCTAGCAGCCCAGGCTAGGCTTTGTGGGCTCCTGGGGGTCGCTGTTCTCTGACCAAATGTATCATCCCCCAAACTGTGACATCTCCAGGAAACTTTCCTAGCCCACCAAGGAGTGATGAGAACGTGAAGGAGGATTCATTCAAAGTTCATACCCCAGGCCTAGTTTGTTAGGCCTTATAAAATACCCCCTGCTGGGGTACTTATTCGTCTTAGAAGATAAATAAGGGGAATAATGATTTTTAAATAGCTTTCTATATTAGAATTCTCTTCATTCATTTGTGACTGAGACACATTGATAGCATTTCTAGAGAATTAAGGCCTGAAGATGACATTAACCAATTAGAACACAGTGAGTTATGATATCTACAATCTTAGAAATGGATGCCTGTTCTGTATTAAACTTGTATTATCTGGAAAACCCACAAGAGATCTGCTAATTAGTGACCCTTAGGAGAGATAATCACTCATTTTGGGAACTTATTCATTTAGGGTTTTATTAAGTTTCTAGAATCTGAACTCTCTATTGCACTCTAAAAAAATTCCTGAAAACTGACATCCTAAAAGGGAAAAAGACAGACATAAAAGGCAACCTGGTATGTGTAGTGGATGGGGAGCCAGCCTTGGAGTTAGAAATTCCCCAGTTCAATCCTGCCTTTCACACACACACACACACACACACACACACACACACACACACACACACACACACACACACCATAAGAAATGAGAAAGGAGGGGGGACCCTTCTACAGAAGTCTAATTGCAGGGGAACAGGCCAGGACCCTTATATAATAGATTCTGGAGTCTTAGCGATTATTTTATCCAGCCCCCTCCTTTCACAGATGAGGAAACTGAGTCACAGAAAGGTTACCTGACCTATCCAAAGTCATACAAGTAAGTGGGAGAACCAAGACTAGAACCCAGGCCCTCCAATATCCCCCAGTCAGCCAGTCCTACACTACTCATCTAATAGACATTTATGAAGCAGCCACTAGCCTGCCCTTCTAACCCCAGCACAGTTTCATAGCACGGAGAGAGGAGACAGGTCCAGGAGCCTTCCTCACCTTGCCTTTCAATCCATCCAAAGCTGCCCACCTCCCACCACTCCTCAGTTACTACGGATGCTCCTTCCTGGTCTTCTAAGGTCCACCCCTTCAGGAACACAGGTCTGGATCCTAACGCAGTCCACCTCCCTTCAGGCTCCAACAGCCCTGTTGCTGCCAGCTCCTTTTGAGCAGGTGCTCTGCCCAGGTCTCCTATTCCAGTACAAGCTCTGCCTCATTTTGAAAGCTCTCAAGCTGCCAGCCCCAGGAGGCATGGCACTACAGATCGGAAGTGCCAAGAGAAGAGCCCTGATGTTCTTACCGCCTCGTTCTCTGACTCATTACCTAGAAGCACAGGAGGGACTTCAGAAGGGCAGAACCCAGCAGCCTAATTCTAACTTTCAAATGCCTTTCACTTACATGCTATGTGCATAATAAACACAAACCCTGGGAATGGCACAGGGCCATTCCTATCTCGCCCACCACAGGGCGTTTGGACAGTCTGCACCAGCCACATCCTGAAGCAAACCTCTTCACCAGGCTGCACTGAGGCACCCGATTTGTAATGGGGTTCAGGGCCTACAATTTTACCCTTTGGGGGAGTGGCCAGAAATGTGGTCAAGCCTAACACGGTGTGTAAAGCATTTTTATGTAAAGAGAGTGCTGGGTAAGGTTATTTTTAAAAAGCCCCTTGCTCAGGATTTCAAGGTTTCCAAAGAGCTTGACATTTATGATCTGATTCCATTCTTTCAGAAATTCAAGGCATGTGCTAGATTTTACAAAGGAGGCGCCTGAGGCTGGAGCTTTGCGCCTTCCTCGATTCCTTCCCCAGGCACTAGCGGCCTCTCACCAGGCAGGCTTTCTGACTGTCCCCAGTGAAGCCTAAGTCTTTCTGGCTCAATCCAGCCCTCTAGTCCCCTAGGAAACACAGAATATTAAGTCAGTCACATTCCAAGGCCACGTCAAGGTTTATGGATCACTTTCTTCACAACTCTCCGAATTAGGCAGGAACAAGCATGACGACACATTTTACAGGTGGGGAAACTGAGGTTCAGAGAAGAGTCTACACCGCGCATCCAGGTCAGGACACGAAGCGGGGCCTTCTGGATCCTCGATATACTTCCATCGTATTTTTGAAGGACTATCAGATCAGGCCAAACCCCTGCCTCCCCCGCTGCCCTCGTGTCCGGTCCACCGCACTGACCAGGGCATTGCTGCCCGCACTCCGAGCCCATGCGGAAGGTGGCCTTTCTCCCGGGGTCTCACCCAGAGAAAGATGGTACTTTGCCAGGTAAAGAGCCTGTTTCACTAAGGCACACAACCAGGTGGTGGGAGGAGACTTCAGAACCAAGCGGATCCCAGTGCTGGGGGGCCTTCCTCCTCCCAGGGCAGCACGAGCTGTCCCTCGCCCACCCCCGAGCGCCCACCCCCGAGCGGCCCAACCACCAGTCTGGACGCCTGCAGGGGCAGGGCACGTGCCACCTCACAGAACGACCTTCTATACCCGGGAAAGGTTCGTAGTTAGGGGCTCCTCGTGTTACACTGAAATCTGCCCCTCCCCCCCCCCCGCCCCCTGGGGGCCGGGCCCTGCCTCCCTCCTTCCCAGCCTCCTCCCTCGGGCTCCCCAGCCTGCGCGCCTGACAGCAGAGAAGGCCTCATTCCCGGTGATTCCGGCCCCGTCACGCGAGGCCGCGGGGTGCGGGGGGTGCCGGGGGCCCCGGTCATCCCCGCGCCCCCCCTCCCTGCCGCAGCCCGGGCCGGCCCCTCCCACCAGGAGGCAGGAGCCCCAGAGAACGCTCCCGGTGCGGAGCGGGAGGCCCAGGCCCGCACGTGGCCTCGAACCCCAGGAGCCTCCCCGCTCTCCGACTCCCGGGCTTGGGGGAGGGGGCGGTGGCGGGATCCCGTCCGGGTCCTGAGTTCGAGTCTCCACCCACTGCTTCTGTGCATTTTAGCAGGTTACTTCCCCTCCTGGGACCCCTTTCCTCGTGTTCTCTCCAAGCCCGTGGCTGTGACCCCAGGAAGCCTGCGCTCTCACCTCTAAAAGGAGGCTAAACTAGAGGCTCTCTAAGGCCCCTCCACCGACGGTCCCGTGCCTCAGTTTCCCCTTCTGTAAAACTGATGGCTTCTAAGCCCCGTCTTCGGTTTAGGTCTTTGCCTGTCCCGTGCCTCGGTTTCCCTTTCTGCAAACTGAAGGGATGGCCCTTCTACGCCCCCGGGCCCGGCCCGTGCCTCAGTTTCCTCTTCTGTGCCGTGGCCAGCCGCGCCCTGCCCCCTCAGGCTTCTCCTCAGCACCCCGCGGTTAGGGGAGGGGCGGTGCGGCCTCCCGGGGGGCGGGACTTCTTTATTTCCGTAAACACACCCTCACAGCCCAAACCCCGAAAGCCGGGAAAAAGCCAAGGACCCCGCCCCCGCCGAGCGCGAGCTCGAGCTCGACCCTCCCCTCGGAGCCACGACCCCCGCTGCTTTTCCCGCCCAAACCGCGCTGCCCAACGCCGGCGGCTCATGAATAATGCATAATGGCGGCCCGCTGATTGGGCCCGCGGCTCCAGAGCCCTCCCCGCCCTGCTGAAGCATTGGCGGAGACCCTCCTCAGCGGTTGGCCGCCACTCATGAATATGTAAATAATGAACTCTGGAGCCCACCCTCCCTAGAGGCAGCGGCAGGGGCTGGCGGTTATTAACGCCTCTCGCGTCTCGCGCACAGCCCAATAAAGGCGCGTGCGCGGCGGCTTCCCCGGCCGGGAAGTGGGGAAGGGGCCAAGGCGAGGCTCCTCCCACTCCCCTCTCCCCCCCACCCACCCCCCCTCCCCCCGCCAGAACTCAGGGAAGTAGGTTCGAATCCCAGGTCTGCCACTTACTCCCCGAGTGACCCTGAGCAAGTCCCTTTATTTCTCCGGGACTCACTGCTCTGTAAAGTGGGGGAACTAGACCCGGTGGCGCCTTAGCACGTAGCTGTGCAGAGCAGGTGTTTAAGCAATGCTGATTGACTGATCGATGGATAGATGCTCCCCGTTTGCAGCCCCTCCCCCTGCGCTGGAGGAGCCCCTTCCTCAGCGGTCTGGGGGGAGGGGGGCTGGACGTGGAGCCAGAAAAGCGGGTTCCTGCTTCTGAAGCCGAGAGTGCTCCGGGCCGCTCCCATAGTGTCCGCTCCCTGTCCGGAGGGCGGGCTGCCTCCAGCCTCGCTTTGCATCCCGTGCCTGGCACACAGCAGGCATTACACACATATCAGCTAGGATCTTTGTTGGCTCCCGTTAGGCTGGAAGCTCCTGCAGGGCGGGGCTGCCTCCAGCCTCGCTTTGCATCCCCAGCGCCTGGCACACAGTCGGAGCTTAATAAGTGCGTGCTCACTTGACCCCCTGCGGGATGGGGAAAAGCTCTTCATCTGCCTGGGCCTCTGGAAAGGAGGGTGCTGGTGCTTTACAGGGCTCCCGGGGATGGATCCTGCCCTATGCTCCTCCTGCCGCTGAGTTGGGGCGGGGGGAGAGATTACAAGGAAAAGGATGGAGGGAGCAGAGGCACAGGGGGAAGGAGGGGTAGACAATGTGAATCTGGGAGGGACCAGCCTTCTCATTTTACAGAGAAGGAAACTGCGGCCCAGGGAGACGAGGTCCCTGTCTGCATCCAGTGCTCTGGCCTCTGAAAGGAAAGGGGGAGGGTGGGAACTCCGGGAAGGAAGAGAGGAGAGCCCAAGGGCAGTGAGCTCCAAGCCCGGCCCCCTGGCCCCAGGTAAGCCCCCTGACCCTTGGCAGGGAATCCGTGCTGTTCAGGCAGACTCAGTCCCAGCTGGGCGGGGCCCCAGGAGGAACACCCCTAGGCTGACATTCCCTTTACCAGAGCTGGCACGGCAAATTTGTCCAAGAGCAGCCTAGCTTTGGCACCCAGCACTCAGAGGATGCTTTGCTGGGGGGCTCTGAAGAGGCAGCTGCCCACCCAGGTGTGTTATATCTATAAGCAGGGGTGGCAATCACTGAGCTGAGCAGCCTTCACCATGGTGGGAGGGGCCACAGGCTGGAGCTGCAGAGCAGCATCTCAAAGGGTGAGAAAGCAAGCATGCCAATCTCCAGTCCAGACACATGGTGGGGGATGGAAGGGGATGAGGGCTCCTGAGCTGGTGGAGGAAGGGCATCAGGGCAGGGGCAGAGATGCAGGAGATGAGCCAGGTCTGGGTCAGAGCCTACAAGCAGCCAGAGGAGCCAGGCACCAGTCGCTGCTGCCTGACACCCTCCATCACTCCTCCTAGCACCCATGGCAGAGGGCAGGGAGGGCCAAGAAGGAGGCCGGGCCAAGGCAGCCAATAATCCAGGGTCTAAGGATGAAATTATTCTATAAAACAGGAATTCAGAATTAACAAGTACACCTGGTATACAGTAAGCACTCAATAACTGCTTGTTGACTGCCCAACAAGAAGTTCCAGGACGGGCTGCAGTCTTGGTCTTTGAAGAGAATCACCACTTCAGTGAGATCACAGGCCCAATGGTGTGTGCAGCTGGGATCTGGGAGGCCTTCAAGGCCCTTGGTTAATGCCTGGGCAAGGTACTGGAGGGCAGTCAAGTCATAATGTTTATTAAGTACCTACTGTGTATTCAAGGTCTGGATAAAAACAGAGATAGCCCCTGCCCTCAACAACCTAATGGGGGAGAGGGACAAGGCACAAAAATAAAATGGAAGGAAGTGGGGGGAAAGGGAAAGAAAGGGGGTACAAGGGAGAAGAACAGAGGGGTTCCAAAGGAGCTCTGCCATACAGACAGACAGTGGAAAGCTGCCTGTGCCCCTGGGAAGTCACAGACCTTGCCCAGGGCCATCCAGCCCCCTCCCCTGTACCTGCTCCTGCTGCCATATCCTAATTATGTGATGGATATTTTTGAATGGAGGAGGGCGCTCACTTTCCCGCCAGTCAGTGCTCTGCCCATCGGATGGCCTTGGCACAGTGGATGCCCATCGAGTCAGCCCCAATGTCGGCTGAGTCTGTCTTGACACCAGAAGTGTTTGGTTCACTAATGAGATGTTTAGTCTTGGGCTGCCAGTCTGAGCCCTCAAGAAGTGCTGATTACCAAGTGGTCTCTGAATAGCCTTGTTTATCCCTGCCAGGTTCCATTAGCGCCCTCTCTGAATTCAAGGCACCCTTGTCGGGATTTCATCTGTGTCTCCCTCCACAAGGCCCAGGGAGTGATGTGGTTTTAAAAGACAAAGACAGTCTGGCATTCTGCAGGTATCTGAAAAGCTAAGCTTCTCAAGGGAGGACCCCCGAGGTAAGCATTATCAGAGGCCCAGATGCAGACAGAGGCCAGATATAAGGCAGGGGCCAGATGCAGGCAGGGGCCAGATGCAGAGCAGGGGCCATATGCAGAGCAGAGCCCAGATGCAGGCCAAGGGCCAGATGCAGAGCAGGGGCCAGATGCAGGCAAAGGCCCAATTGCAGGACAAGGCCCAGATGCAGGCAGGGGCCAGATACAGGCCAAGGGCCAGATGCAGGCAGAGGCCCAGATGCAGAGCAGGGGCCAGATGCAGACAGGGGTCCAGATGCAGGGCAGGGACCAGATGCAGGGAGGGTCTAGATGCAGACAGGGGCCCAGGTGCAGGCAGAGGCCTGGCCCATGCTCCTGTGGAGTGATGAGAAATCAGGCTGATAGGTGTGTATCTTTCCAATAAGGTTCCTTCTGGGTCAGGTTGGCCTGGTTTGGTTCTGAAATAATGAAAGCCTTCACATCCTATAATTATTGTGCTGCCTGCTGCCCAGCCCTGGCCCTGCTGATCTTAAAATCCCACAGCTCAGGGACCCGTTTTTCCAATCAAAGGCGTTCCCAGAAGCATTATTCCACTGTGCTTTTGATTAAAGGCAGCCCAAGGAATTAGGGTTTAATCAGCTTCATTGTTCATCTTCACACTCAGAAGCTTCTCTCCCTGCCAACAAACAAAACAAAAAACTGGCGGAGAACTGAGCCAGTTTGGCTGAAGCAGTTTTCAAAGAACTGGACTCTGGAAACGTTTCTGGTGACCTTTCATTCAGCTGAGGCACAGTGGAAAGTCTAAAGCCCACACCTGGTGCTTTCTGCCTGTGTCACCTTGGGCAAAGTGCTTAACTTCCCCAGGTCTCCATTTTCTCATTTGTAAAATGAGACAGTTGGCCTTCATAGCCTCCCAGGTCCCTTCCAGTTCCAGAACTAGAACCCTGAAAAAATATCTGGTTGGATACTTGGGTGTCTCCACATGGGCACGTGGCCCACCAGTGCAGGCCACTGTCCATCTGTGCATTTTGGTCCCCTGTGATTCTCGTCCCTGTTTTCCCAAGGATCCTTCTTTGAAGGCCACACTGTGTCCAGATGCCTTCCTTCAGGCCCCAGTGTAGCCCACAGGCCAGTGATTGATGATCCCTGCTTTGCCATGACTATCTCGCCTTCTTTTTCAATCAGCCTTATGTTTATTAAGTATCCATTGTGTGCCTGTCACAGTGGGAAGCACTAGAGATAAAGCTTTTATGTCACTCCTCATGAACACGACAACAGGATTTAAGGAGGCAGCCCTATGCCGACCATGCCCTTTGGGTCACTCGTAATCACAATCCTTCTGGGGGACAGAGTGGATAGAGGAGGAATCAGGAAGACTCGAGTTCAAATCCCATCTCTGACTTTAACTGCTGGAACATGGAAAAGTCATATTGCATGTTGGGACTCAGTTTCCTCATCTGTAAAAGGGGGTTAGTTATACTAACAGGGCTGTTGGGAGGTTAAAATGAGACAGTAGCTGTAGACTTTAAAGCCCTGTATCAGGCTTAGTTACCACCATTGTGTCTTTCTGTGATTTGTAGTTGTATCACAATTGGACCATTAAAAACCCCCAGTCCCTTGGATCCTTCACCCTGCTCCATAAATCCTGGTTTGTAGTAAGCTGCAGCCAGCTCACACCCACCCACCATGTGTGTCTCTCCATTACCCTCTGGCTGATTCTCACCTTCACATCTTTGGAGACTGCAGTGGTCCATGACTCAGCTATGCAAAACCAGGAGAACATTGGCTTTAATAAACAAGGCCTTTGTTTCAGGAGGAAGTTTGGGGTCATTGAAAGAACTTTGAAGTTTCCCAAAGGCAATCCACCCTGTTGTTCTCTTCCTCCAAAGAAAGGATTTTTTTAAAAGCAGGGGAGGGAAGAAAGATAGGCAAGAGTGAGGAATAATCATTGGACAGTCCAGGAGCACCATTGGTATCCATTGGTACTTTTTGTGATTTGGGAAGTCCTTGAGAAAGGATCCCCAGTACATTGAGACAACACAGATGGACTAGGAGTCATGCAGGAAAGGCTAGTGTGGACAGTTTGGTGTCTGTATCATTGGGACAAGTACTCACATCAGGGGAATCACCACCCACCCCCTGCATCTTTCTGCTGGATACCCAACAGTGAATTAAGACCTTGGAAACTCTATTAATAGGCAGGAGGAAAAAAGAGCTCCCAGGGATTCTGTTGACAGAAATATAGCTGGTCCCTCACACCTGGACAGGTGCTGAGTTGGGAGTTGACCTCCTCTTTGTCCCACTTCAGGACTTGTTTGGGTTCCTCCTTCATCAGTGTCCCTAAGGATACTGTTGCTTGGTTAAGAGAACTCCAGGGCCCCTTAGGTACTAAAACAGGGGCTCCCGAGTACTGATGCTCTGGTCCCATTTCCTTGAACACCTGATTGGGTCAGGTGATGTCTAGCATCCCGTTGTCTGGATGACATTTCTTGCTCAGAAAGGTGCTTTTCTCTTACTTTCTCTTCTTAGCTTCCAGATACTAGACACCTCTCATTCAGAAACCCTATAACAGTGGGGGCTCAGAGCTAAGATGTCTTCTATATTATTTTGTTGCCCGTGCCTGCTTCCTTATCTTTGACTTTTAGAATTTGTGACAAAGAAAGATTTTCAGACCCAGCTCAAATGCTGCCTTCAAATGGGTCCTCCTCTTCTTCCCCCACCCAAGTCCATCTCTGTGGTATGTTGTTTCCTCCACTAAAATGTGAATTCCTTCAAGGTAGGGATTACTTTTGCCTTGCTTAGTATCCCAAGCAGTTATGACAATGCCAGGCATATAGCAAGCCCTTGATAAATAATTGTTGATTGATTGATATTATATAGGAGGGGCTAGAGGTGGAGCCCTGCCACAAGCTAACATAACATAATAAACCAAGTTGCTACCCACATCTTGTGGAGTCATGACTTTAGATTAACAGTATCCTGTCACCCAACAGTCCCTTAGCCACCTACAGCTCCACAAGACTTTGACCCCACTGGCCACCCTCTCCCACCACAACTTCCTATCTCTCAAAAATACACTGTTGTCCCAATGTGTCTCCCCCAGACTGAACCCTTGCGGACAAGGATCACCTGCCTGAATTCATTCAATGATTAACATACATTCACCCCGATATACTGACCTCATCCAATTATCATTGTCCAAACCCTGTTCTCATCCCCCACCAATGGTAGACCAGTTTGGTTAAAAAGATAAAGTGCCTGAGAGGGAGTACAATTAGAAAAAGATTGTGAAGGGCCTTCAGAAGCAAACACTGAAAGACCTTGATCCTGGAGGCCATCGGGCACCACAAAAGGTTCTTATCCAGAAGAGGGACATGGTCTTCAGGAATATCACTTTGTCAGTTGTGTGGAAGATAGATTAGAGGGGAGAGAAGCAGAAGAAAAGGAAAACTCCTTCCTGTGGCAGGGAAAGGGGAATTCTCTGGCCAATTGCCCATTTCTACCCCAGCTTATCCAGAGAGCTGGGATTTGTGGAAGGTCCTCTGCCCCCCTTCCACTCTGCCCTGTCACATGTTCTTCACCCACCCCCGAAAGGAGATCTGAGTGGAAGGGAAGGGAGTCCCCAACTCTAGCCTTGAACATGCAAACAGGAGAGACCCATCCAAATCCTGCCACTAGGAGATTCCAAGCTAGGATCTTGAACCAGCAAATCTTGAACCAGCAGAAACCTAAAAGGTCATGGAATCCAACCTTTCCATCAGATGGACTCACATAGCTAGAAGATGTCTGAGGCAGGATTGAACCCAGATCTTCCTGACACCTAGTCTCCCACACTCTCCACTCCCTAGCCACCATACCATGCGGCTTATAAGACATTGCAGCTCTCTGGGCCTTATTTTTCTTCATCTGTGAATTGGGACAATGGCTCTAATAAGGTAATTACATTACCTGGTACTTTAACACTCTCATTTCAGAGATGAGAAAGGGACCCATGGAAGATGACAGATTTAGACTTGGAAGGGCCCCAAATGCCTCATTCTTCAGGTGAGGAAACAGAGGCCAGGGAGAAGTGACCTGTGCAGTGTCCCTTGAGGACAATGCCAGCTCAGGTCCACAGGCTCCGGGATAGTTTGAGGCCCCCGGAGAGAAGCTGGCCAAGCTAACTCGCTCATTTGTTAAGAGTTTTCCGTTTTGTTTTGTTTTTAAGAAGTTGTTTTTCAAAGGGAGATGGGTGAAGGTCTCCAGCTTGACTCTCAGCCTGTCTTGCTGCCCGATGAAGAAGAGGGGATAAGAAAATTGGCTCTGTATGAAACATTTCCAGAATTCTGGAAGCTGCTGCCATGCTGGCCCATCCTAAAGTATGGGGCTTACCCAACCCAGAGTGACGGTTTGGTTGATGGCCACAAGCTTGGGCATCCCTTCCCCCATGCCCACTCCCAGGAGGCCCAAGCTTTCCTTTCCTGCTTCCTTCATTCATCTTTGTGACAGGCAGAGGAAGCTTGGCAGGTGTGGGCGTCAGAGCCGCTGGGGAAAGCCTGGGGCTTAATGACCGGCCCAGGGACTGACAGGGGCTGTAATTGTTGAGTCTGGTTGATTGACCTTGTCGGGACAGATGGGTCTGGAGGAGGATGCTGGGCTCTGAACAGAAACCAGCAACAGGCTCTGTCTGAATCTGGGGGTTCATTGGCCCTTTTAGACCGAGTTTTCCTTTTCCTTTTCCTTACTGACTGTGTGACCCTGGCCAGGTCACTCATCCTGTCTCTCAGAAGGTGCTGACCTGCCTTAGTAAGGGTTGAGTGATGAAATCTAGGGTCCAGTCTCTATCCTTTCTTTTGTATTCATCAGAACCAGGTAGCTTGAAATTCTTACAAAGACTCATGTCAGCCCTGCCCTTTGGAAAGGTCACGTGATCAGAGGCTAGGAGAGAGCGGGGAGATGGGGCAGGGAGACCCCCCCAGACGTGAGGGGCTGAGGGGCTGCCCCAGCAGGGGGGCTGTGTGAGTGGAGAGAAGGGAAGAACATGAGAGATGTGAAGGTGGAGGCAGCAAGCCCTGGCCACAGACGGCTTGTCAGGGATTCTTCATCCTAGCCCAGTAAGGTTCCATTCTGCTCTTTCCCCATCATTTGTCACTGAAGGCTCTGACCAGCCCCACACATGCATAAGGAAGATTATGCTGGCAGTGAGTCTGATGGATGGGCTGGGGGTGGGCCAGGAGAGAGGTAATGAGCTCCTGGGTGACTGAGGGAACAGAGAGGAGGGGACAGATGCAAGAAAGGCTGCAGGGGGGAACTGGCAGACCCTGTCTCTGCAGCATCTCCTCCCCCTCTTCTTCCTCCCAAACCTCATTCATCCCAGCCCCTGCCCCAGCCACATAGGATCCCAGAGAGAGTTGGAAAGGACCCTGGGTTTCTGTACAGCTGCCTCATTTTACAGATAGGGAAACTGAGAGAGTAAAGTTATATGATTCAGCCAATATCACCCAGTGGCAAATCAGAATGTGAACCCAGGACTCATTCCAAATTTGCCACCTGGTTTTGTTTTATCTACTAGCATAAGTGATGGAAACTAATCTTGGGAACCAGGGTGGGGCATTTTCAGTTTTATGATGCTGCCAATGGCCATGGGCTTCTCTATGGTTCAGGGTGGTGGGCACTCTGGCTGCTTAAAAGGAGATATTAATGCTCGTCTGGCCACCTTTGCTTTTTCCTTTTGTTTTTTAATTGGTAAGAAAAGCCAGAGAGTTGTGGAGGCCAGACACTGCTCCCCATATGCCTCCGGCCCTTTCTGTTCCTCCCAGGAATGGGTTAATGGGATGCTTCCTGTCCCTGCAGGTACATGCCCTCCTTTCAGCTTCACTTCCCTAGTTTATCATGCCTCTCACGTCTTCAGGACCATCCCATAATACTGCCAGGCAAGGAGGGAAGAAAAATGAGCCGGGAGATAAAGCAGTATCAGGTTCAATCCCGGAGGACAAAGGACGGGTCAGGCAGCCCGCATTTATTCTCCATCTCAATAACACGTTAGCCGGCTTTCTCCTTTCCTGCAATCTTCCCCTCAGTACCTTTCCCTGGCCCTCCGCATTTCTTAGGTGAGATTCCTTTGTGAGACCAGATGGTCCTTTACTTTCCCTCCCTGCTGTGTCCTTTCAGCCTTCATCTCTGGACAGTAGAAACTGTATTCTGAGTGACTAAGGCAGGATAAAGAAACAGCACAGAGGCACCCTCCCCCCCACCGGACTTGGGCTTCGGGGCCCACGTGAGCCTTCTAATGTCAGGGACCAACTGGAAATGTGCACTTCTGAGGTTTGCTCTAGTGTGATAAGAAAGAGGGAAAGAAAGAGAAACAAAGAAGGGAAAGAAGGAAGGGAGAGAGAGAAAGAAAGAAAGAGAGGGAGAGAAAGAAGGAAGGAAGGGAGGAAGGAAGGAAAAGGAAGGGAGAGAGAAAGGAAGGGAGGAAGGAAGAAAAAGGAAGGAAGGAAGAGAAAGAAAGGGAGGAAGGAAGGAAGAGAAAGGAAGGAAGGAAGAGAGAGAAAGAAAGGGAGGGAGGGAAAGAAAGAAAGGGAGGGAGGGAAAGAAAGGAAGGGAGGAAGGAAGGAAAAGGAAGGAAGAGAGAGAGAAAGGAAGGGAGGAAGGAAGGAAGAGAGAAAGAAAGGGAGGGAAGAAGGAAGGAAGAGAAAGAAAGGAAGGAAGGAAGAGAGAATGAAAGAGAGGGAGGGAGGGAAAGAAAGGAAGGGAGGAAGGAAGGAAAAGGAAGAAAGGAAGAGAGAGAAAGAAAGACAGGAAGGGAGGAAGGAAGGAAGAGAGAGAGAAAGGAAGGGAGGAAGGGAGGAAGGAAGGGAGAAAGAAAAGAAGGAAAAGAAAGGAAGGAAGAAAAAGAAAGAGAGGAAGGGAGGGAGGGAGGGAAAGAAAGAAAGAGAGGGAGGGAGGGAAAGAAAGGAAGGGAGGAAGGAGGGAAAAGGAAGGAAGAGAGAGAGAAAGGAAGGGAGGAAGGAAAAGGAAGGAAGGAAGAGAGAGAAAGAAAGGGAGGAAGGAAGGAAGAGAGAGAGAAAGGAAGGGAGGAAGGAAGGAAAAGGAAGGGGGAGAGAGAAAGGAAGGAAGGGAGGAAGGAAGGAAGGAAGAGAAAGAAAGGAAGGAAGGGAGAGAGAGAAAGAAAGGAAGTAAGGAAGAAAAAGAAAGAAAGAAAGAAAGAGAGGGAGGGAGGAAAGGAAAGAAAGAAGGAAGGAGCGTGGGGGGAAGGAAGGCTCTAGATATAATGACCCTGGCTGTGATCCCCTTGTGCCAGGAGAACGCCCTGGGGAGTCAGCAGGAAGGAGCCTCTCTGGGGTCACGTGAGTGCGCAGCTTTCTGGGGAGGAGCTGCTACTGGACCAGTAACAGAGCTGACCTCCATGAGCAGACACACGCTCTGGGGATGGACAGAAGTACAGGAAAGAAGGAAACACTGATTAGGCACCTACTGTGTGCCAGGCAGAGTGTTAAACACTCTACAAATGCCATCCCATTGGATCCTTACAACTCTGGAAGGTAGGCACTATTATTATTCATCCCGTTTTACAGCTGAAGAAACTGAAGCAGATAAAGGTGAAGTGACTTGCCCAGGGTCACACAGTCCGTAAGGATCTGAGACCAAATTTGGACCATATTTTATATCATTATAACTTCGAACAGTGCAAACTGAAGTGCATTTGACCACTTCAAGGGATTCATTCACACTGAGACAGTGAATTCAGACAAAAAACCAGCCCCCTCAGAGTCTGCTTCTGGTTTCTGTTTAGATCAGAGCATCCTCCTCCACACCCGTCCCTGACAATGTCAATCAACCAGACACCTGTCATCCTCAATTCATTAAGCCCCAGGCTTTCTCCCCAGCAGCTCTGACGCCCACACCTGCCCATGTCTGTGGGCAATCTGTCAATGGAAGCATACCGGTGGGGGCTCATATTTTAGCTTCAGAAGTAGCTCCCCAGAGGTACCTTAAGACCTGAGGCAGCAGCTGCCCTGGAGAGACTCAACTCCTGAGTGCACAAGCAAGTTGAAGGCGCAGCCTAGAGGGGGTGATGCACAAAATCAAAGTGAGTTATCAATATCCCTGACCTCAAGGGGCTTACTTATAATAGAGGGAAGCAGAACAGAGACCAGGGAAGGTGTATGTGGTGTGGAAAATGATCAGGATGGTGGAGAGAGAGGGAGACGGAGAGGGAAGGAGGGAAAGAGACAGAAAGGGAGAGACAGAGAGGGAAGAAGAGAGGGGAGAGACAAAGAGAGAGAGAAGGAGGAAAAGGGGGAGAGAGAGACAGAGAGAAAATGACAGAGGCACAGGAAAATGACGGAGAAAATGACAGAAAAAGGGAGGAAGGAAGCAGTGCACTCTCACTGTGTGCTGAGCCCTGGGCAGATAGTATCCCATTTGATGGTAGGTCGGGAGGCAGTGACTCTCTTCCATTCTCCCAGAATGTCTGCCTCGGGCTTGGTTAGGTTTGTTCCTCCTTCTATGTCTACCCTGGCCAGCACTCAGCACTGGGATCTGCTTCTGGAATGCTCCAGGCTGGCTCTGATCTCCATGGGCCCAGAGCTGTGTCTGATCCTTTCAGCTAATTCTAATGCAACTGCTGTTCAGTGTCAGCTAATTTCATCCAGTGATCAAAGTACTTCCCTCCTCCCAAACTGATTAAGGACCTCCTCATAGCTAGTGTACACTTTTGATTGACTGATTGAACAGAGATGCCCAAGGATTCAGTAATTACATTAATTGGTTGGGGAGTGAGTGATCACACCTCCCTTCTACAATACAATATGAAAGGATCACCAGGAATCTCTGAGGCACCCCATACTTATGTTAATGCAATTCACCAGCTGAAAGAGTGTCTACAGGGAAGGAAGGAAGGAAGGAAGGAAGGAAGGAAGGAAGGAAGGAAGGAAGGAAGGAAGGAAGGAAGGAAGGAAGGAGGGAGGGAAGGAAGGAAGGAAGGAAGGAAGGAAGGAAGGAAGGAGGGAGGGAGGGAGGAAGAAGGAAGGAAAGGAAGGGAGGGAGGAAGGAAGGAAGGAAGGAAGGAAGGAAGGAAGGAAGGAAGGAGGGAGGAGAGGAAGAAGGAAGGAAGGAGGGAGGAAGGAAGGAAGAAAGGAAGGAGGGAGGGAAGGAAGGAAGGAGGGAGGGAAGGAAGGAAGGAGGAAGGAAGGAAGAAAGGAAGGAGGGAGGGAAGGAAGGAATGAAGGAAAGAAAGGAAGGAGGGAGGGAAGGAAGGAAGGAGGGAGAAGGAAGGAAGGAAGGAAGGAAGGAAGGAAGGAAGGAAGGAAGGAAGGAAGGAAGGAAGAAAGGAAGGAGGGAGGGAAGGAAGGAAGGAGGGAGGGAAGGAAGGAAGGAAGGAAGGAAGGAAGGAAGGAAGGAAGGAAGGAAGGAAGGAAGAAAGGAAGGAAGGAGGGAGGGAAGGAAGGAAGGAAGGAAGGAAGGAGGGAGGGAAGGAGGGAAGAAGGAAGGGGGTAAGGAAGGAGGGAGGGAAGGAGGGAAGAAAGGAGAGAGGGTAGGAGGGAAGTAAGGAAGGAAGGAAGGCAGGCAGGCAGAAAGCATTTATTAAATGTCTCCTATGGGCCAGGCACAGTGCTAAGTATTTTACAAATAGTATCTCCTATCTCCAGACCTGGGGTTCATTAACTGTTTTTTTAAAATGTATTTGATAACTTTAAACATAATTGGCTTCCTTTGTAATCCTAAGTATTTTCATGTGTTTAAAAGCAAGATTCTGAGGAGTGTTCCTTGGGGCAGTCAGGTGGTGCAGTGGGTAGAGGCTGGGCCTGGAGTTAGGAAGACACATCTTTCTGAATTCAAATCCAGCCTCAGACTCTTACTAGCTGTGTGACCTTGGGCAAGTCATTTATACCCTGTTTGCCTCAGTTTCCTCATCTGTCAAATGAGCCAGAGAAGGAAATGGCAAACCACTCCAGTATCTTTGCCAAAAAAACCAAATGAGGAGAGCTAAACAGGACTGAACAACAACCAAAACATGCTTCTAAGAAGGGGTCCCTAAGCTTCACCCTCCGATGCCCAAGAGTCCTTGACACCAAAGAGATTAGCTGCCCTGCCCCAGTGGGCTCTGGAGCTTCTTTTCAGCTCATCCCGTGAGCAGTTGAATGCTGAAACCCCTTCCAGCCCCCAAATCCTGTGCTTCCATCCCGCTTCCCTATGTGGTTGTGAAGGGGTCATCTGGTCCCCATCTAGTATCGGGACTCAGACAAGGCAGAGCTGAGACCCCAGCCAGGCTATCTTCTCCCCCGCCCACTCCAGTCTGACAATCTTGGGCCATTGGAGCAGCCTCTTTTCCTTGTCGTCCCTATGTCCAATCCATCCTCCCTATGGTTGCTAAGTTGTTATCTCTAAAGCACATCTGACCATCTTATTCCTCTGCTCAATAACTTTCACTGACTATTACCTCCAGAATAAAACACCGACTCCCCTGTTGGGCTTTTAAAACCTTCAGCTCGCTGGCTTCAGGCTTATATAATAATACTCTATTTTCACTCTGTGGGGGTGGAGCTGGGGAGCAAGACCTGAAGAGAAAATTAAATAGGAATTATATACGAAGTAATCTCTAGGGGCAAGGGGACAAGCAGCAGGGGGGCATCAGGACAGGCTTTTCTGTAGGAGCTGGGATTTAAAAGAAGCAAGGAATTCTAAGAGGTAGAAGTAAGGAAGGAAAGCATTTCAGACTTGGGTGACAGCCTGTACAAAGGCATGTCAGAGGAGCTGACATTTACATAGCGTCTTAAGGTTTACAAAGGGATTTATGTACATGATCTCACTTGAGTTTTGTGATGACTCATTAAGGGAGATAGTATTATTAAGCTCCCTCTTATAGATAGAGAAACTGAGGCCCAGAGAGGCCCCCAGTGAGTAGTTCTCTGAGACTGGCCCCAAGTCACTCTGTCCAGTAGGACCCACTGCCTTGTCTTGGTGTTCCCAGTGCCCATTTCTTCACCCCTGAGGAGATGGAATTGGGAAGGGAGGCCCCACACCATATTTGGGGGTGTCGTCTTTGCAGAGATTTGGAGCCTGAGTATCAGATGAGATCCTCTCCCTGGGGCAAGAACTCGAAGTAAGAGACCCTGGACTGCAGCAGTTTGATGGGTGGGGTCAGTGTGTGGACCTCATCCTGACCTGCCCTGCTTGGAAGAAGCTCAAGATTTCTGCTGAGGAGGGGATCATCGACATAGGCTGTAAGAGGAAATACTCCATCGAGAGGGAAGAGCCTTGACAGAAACTCAGGGGTCCTCCCAGGAGGCTCGTGGTCAGAGGGAGGAGCCCTGGGCTTGGAGCTGGGACACCTTCAGCTGCTTCTGCTTTCTGAGTCATGGTATCCTAGAGCAAGGGCAAGAAGAGGCCTTGAAGGCCATCAGGTCTAAGTCCCTGACTTTCCACACAAGGAGCTGAGACCCAGAGACTTAGTGGGTCTCGGTTACCCAAGGACTAAGAGGTCTCCCATGTTGGGCTTGGGGTTGGGCATGAGTGGGCGGAGGACTGGCTTTGAAGTCAGGGAAACCTGAGCTCCATTTCTGCTTCTGATCTACACTAGCTGTGTGACCTTGGCCAAGTCCCATTATTGTCAGAAGGAAGGAAACAGTGACGTGACAAGAGCTCTGTAGTCAGAGACCTGAGTTCAAACTCCACCTCTGAGAATGACTGCCAAGGCCACTTGACTTCTCTGGGCCTCAGTTTCCCCATCTGTAGAGTGAGGTGGCTGGAACAGACAGCTTCTGAGATGTCTCAAAGCTTAGCTTAGGACTGCATTGGTTGCAAACAGCCACTCTGTGTTGGAGGAAGGAGTTCCCACACTGGGATTCCCCTGCATCAGTGAAGGCACTGGTCTAGACAAATCCAGAATGCCTGCCCAACCATTCCCAAATGGGACAATGCATGGAAAGGGGCTTCTTGGCTACAAAGCCCCCCTTTCCTTTCTGCCGCTGAAGCCACCATGCTCTATGCCTATAAACGCACCTGTCAGTCATCCCTACGTGCTGAGCCATAAAGAAATAATTAGCAGGGCTAATGGCCCATAATCTGGCCTATCTGTATTCCATTCCCAAGGGTTTCCTCCTAAGTTATTAGACAGGCAAGGACATAAAACTTCGGCCTTGGTGTGGTGCTGTGTGCTTCCCAAAAGCAAAGGCCGACTTTGGTAGGGAAGGAGACCTGGCTCCAAAACCTGCCTGCTTTCTGGGTGACATCAAGCAAGTCCCTTCCCTTCCCTTCCCCAGGTCTCAGTTTCCCCCTCTGCAAAATAAGGTGACTGTATTAGGTGGTCTCCAAGATCCTTCCCCAATTTAGTCACTCAATAAAACACCTACTATGTGCAAGGCTCTGGGCTAAGTGCTGCAGATACAAAAAACCCACCAACCAACCAGTCCCTGCCTCATGGGAGGTCTCATGGGAGAGACAGCCTGCAGAAAAAGATGATATGTAAGCCACTGAGGCAAGGCAATATCAGAATTTTATTGCATTCCATTCTATTAAGGACCTACTAAGCACCAGGAACTATGCTAGGGGCCAGGGATCAGAAGACAAAAATGGAAACATTCCTTGTCCTCAAGAGGCTGATGTGCTAACAGGGAGAGGGGGAAGAGGAGGGGGAAAGACACAACCCTGACAAGTAAACATTTATTACACACAAAATAATTTTCAAGGGGGCCCTGCATAAAGAAATGGTTTATTTCTCTCTTGTATTTAATGACTGATTATCTAGTTAGGACCTAGGTTTTTCCCTTTTTCTGCTTATTTAGAAATCAGCCCTGATCTCAGGCTGAGGCTTCTAGCTCCCTTTACTTTCCCGTGGTGTGAGACAGATGACCTTGGTGTTCCATCTTCCTAATAAACAATGGAGCTCCCAGCCTGGTGCTCCTGTGCATCTGCATGCCCAAGCTGCTAAGGCATCCATCCAAGGGGCTCCACAGCTTAGACAGGGATTGGTTAGAGGCTCGATGGGCATTTTTAAAGTGCCTACTGTGTGGCAGGCACTGGAGACATAAGACACAAAAATGAAATCCCTGTTCTCTGGAGCTTACATTCTTCTGAGGGGAAACAACCAAATAACACATCTGTAGATAAATAAATACACGGTAATTTGGGGGGAGGGAATCGGGAATGAGTCATAGGAGGGGGCACTGTAGCCAATGCTTGGATGGGCATAAGAACGCCAGCCTGTAGAGGAAGACCTCGGGGGATGATCTGCAAAAGCACAGGGAGGATAGGGAATGGTCATGTCCAGGGGACACTAGCGAAATGGCAACAAATTGCTATGGGTCACCATCAACAAGCATTTATTAAGCACCTACTACATACCAGACGCTGTCCTAAGTGTTGGGAGTGTTCAGGATGCAAAGAAAGGCACCCCTGGCTTATTCCTTCCCTCCTTTTCTTCCTTCACTTGCCTTCCCCTCCGACCTCATCCCCTGCAGGTGATGAACCCCTCAGGGGCACCAGGGGACACGTTTGGCCATCTGACCTCCCCAGACCCCAGGCCAGTGGATGACTGAGAGCAAAGGAGGCTGGGGGTGCGGGGTGGGCTCAGAGGCGAAGGGCCCCTGGGGTTCTGGGGCGCTGCTGGAGGCCAGCCCCATGGCTCTGTCTCTCCTCAGCCCGTGGCACCGAGGCAGTGGCCCTCAAGCAGGAAGGGGGCACGTACAAACTCTTGGGATCTAAGTGGTCCACATCGCAGACGCTGCCATCACACTGCCCTTGGCCGGATCATCTGTGCCCAAGGTCAGCAGGCTGGATGAGGGCTAAGAGCCGGCTTCCCTGGGGATTCTCAGCTCCCGCCCGAAGGCTCCGGGTGGGTGTGCAGAACCCCAAACACCCACCCGCAGCCGCGCAGCCATTCCCGCACAGTCTTCTCATCTGGGTGAAGGAACCAAAGCTGGACTCTGTGGTATTCAAGTTCCCCTAGAGCCTGAACCATACACCATATCCATGCCTTCACGATCTGCACTTGAGGAGGCCGGTCTGTGAGCCAGCTGGGTGCTCTGCGGGAGCAGACGTTCCGGCTCAGCTAAAAGGCTGCCAGGCAGCGGACGAAGGGCAGCGCTGGCGGGCTGTGAGGAAGGTGCCAAGATGCCGGGTCAGGCTTGGCCTGGCCACATGCTACCTTGAGTGGGACGGGCTGCCCGAGGAGGTGCAGAGCAGCCCGTCACTGGAGGTCCGCAAGCAAAGCTAGGCGAGCACCAGCCAGGTGTGCTGCAGCAGGGATTTCGGGAGCGGAGACTCTGAGCCACAGGGGACCCGGGGGCTGTGCCTCTTCTTCCTGAAGCCTAGAGACGAGTAGGGCCAGCCGAATGGTTTCGAGGTGCAGCGCCTGAAGGAGAAGCTGGGCACCCACCAGGTGCCCGATGCCGAACTGCAGCTGTACTGGGCTTGGGCGCATCTGGTGAAGAGGCTGGAGAGGAGCTCTGCCAGTCTTAGTGGACTCCGGAGTTGGGTCAGGGCCACCCAGCCTCTCCCTGCCTGGGCCCAACCTGCCGGCAGGAAGCTTTCTTCCACCCCAATTCCATCTCTAGGATTCTGGGGTGGAACTGGAAGAGATGGTGGAAGTCATTGGAGAAGACAAAGGCCGTTCCCCTCATGTTGGAGGAAACTGAGGCAGAAAGAGGTGAAGTGACCCAGGTCACACAGGGAATCAGTGGCTGGGGGCTTGAACCTGGGTCTTGCTGACCCCAAATAAGGAAAACAATATGCAGAGAGATAGATGGTCCCGAAGTAAGGAATATTTGAGTTCAAATCTGACTTCAGACCCTTACTAGCTGTGTCACCCTAGGCAAGTCATTTCATTTCAGCCTGCCTCGGTTTCCCCAACTGTAGAATAGGGATAAGAGCACTTCCCTCCTCAGATTGCTGTGAGAATTGAATGAAATAATTGTAAAGTGCTTAGTACGTAGTAGTAGGCACGATATAAATCGTAGCCATGATGAGAATTTTGGGTAGTGTTTATAGAGTGCTTTGGTAATAATTATTATAGATAGCGTTTATGTGGTGTTTAATCATGTGAGTTATTATTATTGGTAGCATTTACATAGTGCTTTAATAATAATCACTCTCCCTGGCATTTATACAGGATGAGAACTGGTGTTCTAGACTTTATCACACAGTGCTTTAAGGTTTGTAAGACGTTTCCCGAATGATTGTCCCTCTCAGCCAGGGTTCCTTCCACCCTCATGGACTCGCTGTGCCCACTCCCTGGCATCTTGCTCTCAATAGCAAGTACAGGGAGCCCAGAAGCCCTTTGCTTACAGCCTCACCTCCAGGTCTCCCACGAGGGCCAGGGAGTGGCCACCATCAACAACGTGCTGACCATCACCCGGATATACAATGCTGTGGGCTTCATGAGGAGGTGAAAGGAAAGGGGGGCCCTTCTAGGGCTACCTAATGCAGAATGAGGAGACTCGGTGACAGGGCAGGGCAGAGCAGGGACGGGGAGTCAAAAGCTTTCACAAGATCTCTGAGTCCCATGGGCAGACAGGGACCTCGATGGCTGCCAGTACGACCCAGACCTGAACAGGAATCCCTTCAACCTCAAAGGAATCAAAGAAGGTGGTAAAGGACACAGGCGGACAAAAATATTGAGAGAACTCATTTTGTGGTGGTAAAGAACTGGGAGATAGGAGGGTGTCCATCCTTTGGGAAAAGACTGAATTAGTTGTGGGATATGAGTGTGATGGAACACTATTGTGCTATAAGAAATGATGAGCGAGAGGGTTTCTGAAAAAACCTGGGAAGATTTGGATGAATTGATGTGGTGTGAATCGAGCAGAACCAGGGGACCAATCAATACATTAACACCTCCCCCAAGTGGTCCTCTAGCTCCTGCTTGCGGCCAGGTCCCCCATTGAGAGGCGGGGCTCACTGCTTATCAGGACAGGCTGGTCCGATCTGGGACCACGAAGTTGAAATTTGTCTCCCCCCAGTTTAAGATCCTCAGACCAGTTCATTGCCTTCCTAAGCCAGACAAATCCCTAATTTGTACCCATGTGACTTCAAGCACCTTGCAGTTTTACAGAACAGTCCAGCAAACACTTGGAGACAGCTCTTCTGGGTCCCCTAGGTCTCTGCTTCTGCTGCATGTGGCCCATTCCTTCAATTGCATCTCACAGGACAGGCCCCCTTGCCCAGTCTGGTTCCCTCCTCCAGACACTCTCCTGTCTCTTTCCTAACACTGTGCTGTCCAGACTTGAACTCAAGACCTTTGGGTAATCCTGCCTCTCTCTGAGTCCATGGAGTGGTCAAAGGGGCAGGAGAGGACTGGGTCAAAAAAGAAAGGGGGCATGCAGATAGGGGATGGTAGGGCTGACAGGGAAAGAGGCTCCTGGCCCCAGGAAGGATTTTCAAACCACTTTGGGGCCCTCAAGGCCTGGGGCTGCTGAGCCACCCATGGCTGATGGTGATAACAGACATTTTGATCCTCCTCTGTGCTTATGGACAGGTAGCTTCATTGTTATTGCAATCCTGTCCTGTCCAACTTTTTGTTACCTCTATGGGGTTTTCTTGGCAGAGATACTGGAGTGGTTTGCCATTTCCTATTCCAGTCAATTAAGGCAAATGGAGGTTAAGTGACCTGTGAAGGGTCACACAGCTAGTGTCCTAGGCTGGATTTGAACTCGGGTTCACCTGACTAAGCCCGACACTCCATCCACTGAGCCATCTAACTGATGGCATTACTTCCATGTAAGTGTGAGAAGCCCAAGGTCACACAGGCCCTAAGCACACACAGGCACTTTCCTCACAATAGCCATGAGATGATACAAAGCAAATGGAATTGTCCCCATTTTATAGATGAGAAAAACACACTCAGTGAGGTCCAAGGCTTTGCCTGGGGTCGCACAGCTATAAGCTTGGGAGGTGGAATTTGCCCTGCCTATATTTACACCCAACATTCTTTTTGCTATAGGATATTGTCCTGTAAGGTTTTCTTCTGGAGCTGAGCACTCAGGAAGGAGAGAGCTCTGTGGCCACCCCATTGTCCTTCTCCTGGACAGGGGGGTTCACAAAGCCTTTTCATGAATAGGAGAACAGACCTCATACAATCCACCCCTTTACTGCCTGGCCCCACGTTGAGAAACTAATCCCACTCAAGAAGCCCCTCCTCCTCCTGTCTGACCACCAGGAGCTCATCCTAGGGTGGAGACTGGATCACAGTAGGACAGCATTAGCCGTGGCTATAGTGAGCTGAGGATTTTTAGTTATTCCTTGTCACCCGGGGGGGTGATGGGAAATACTGGCTCTCTCATACTGGGGTAAGGAGAAGGAAACTGCTATATCTTCCTCCCCAGGGTGGTAACCATGGCCCGAGAGTATGCCATCCATAGGTTTGCATTTGCAAAGTTCATCAAAGACCATCCACTACATACTCAGACATTGGCCCAGATGGAGGTGAAAGCAGCCCCAATCACACAGGTCTCTGCCTTCAGCCTAGGAGGAGCAGAATACCTTCCAGAAAGCTTCCAGCCCCCCACATTCATTCCAGCTGAGAGGACACCCCCATTCTCAAAGAGGAAGGGCTGATGAACCTGGGACTGCAGTCTGACTGAGGTTACAGGCAAGGAGGGAGAGTCTTTACACCCCTTTCCCCCATCCCCCCATCCAAGCCATAGAATATCAAATCTCACTGACCTAGCAGAGGGGAGGCCTGGCTAGGGGGAAACCCAACTCTGCTAGCCATACAGTTCCGGGAAAAATCAATCTCTCCCGGCAAGGTTTTTTCATCTGTCAAAAGAGGAGGTGGGATGAGAGTGAATGATTGTAAGGCCCCCTCCAGGACTGAAAAAGGTACCTGATTCCTTTACCTGCTGCAGAGCCTGACTCTGAATGGCTAAGCCATGTGCTGGACCAGAATGTTCACAAGCCCAAGGGGCAGGGGCCCTGGTCACATACAAAAGTGACACCTTGATCGGGATTTCAACAGTCAGTGCAAGCAGAGCTGCCAGAGCTGGCCTCCAAATCTGGGCCTCACCAGTTGTCAAGGTGGTCTCATTAAAAAACCACTTTTCAAGTGATCTTGAAGCAATGACACTTAACCTTTACCACCCCCACCAAACAGAGTCCCTCTGCCCTGCCCCCACCCCACTCCCAGGCACTTATGGCTGACAGAACTTGGGGGTGTCACCGGGAAGCCTACACAGGTGGGACAGGGGCAGCCTTGGAGAAGTCTTGCCATGACCCTCCCTGTCTCCCCAGGTCCCAAACACAACTGCTTGGCTGAGGGAGAGGCTCAGGCACGGGATGGACCAAAGTTCTCTGGTCACCTGAGGCATCTCCATGCTCCAGGGTCATGCCCTGGGCACCACTTTTACCTGGCCTCTGCTCATCACAGAAGCCATGAGGTACCTGATATGCTCCAGCAAGACTTCCCCATTTTTACTCCTATGCTTGCAAGGTCAATAAAGACCAGGCTATAGTTGTTTATTCTTACATTTTGTAAACAGCCGAGCACTCTATCTGCACTGGGAAAATCCAGGGCTCTAGCTCAGGCCAGAGCCCACCTCCAATTTCTATTCCATTTTCTTAAGTCAGAAATTAAATGACCTGGCCTCTTAGGTCTGCTCAGTGTTCATCAGGCCTCTCAATATTTCTGACTGCCTGACAGTTGTGTTTCTGGTTATGGTCAGGTAGAAATCCCTCATTCATTAGCCAGCTTCTGCAAAGAAGGCAGCTCTAGGGTTACTCTTCTGTGGCTCAGGGACAAAGTCTGGAAACCCTTAAAATACTTTTTTCCCCCCTTTTTGGAAGGAGGAAGGCAGGGCAATTGGGGTTAAGTGACTTGCCCAAGGTCACATGGCTAGTTCTGTGTTAAGTGTCTGAGGCGGGATTTGCTTTTTTTCCCCCCTGGGGCCATATTTGAATTCAAATCCTCCTAACTCCAGAGCTGGTGCTCTCTTCACTGTAACACCTAGCCACCCCACCTTAAAATACTCTTAATCTGAGGGAGACAAAGGGCTTTAGTTCCAGAAAAGTGGCTGTCCCTTAGTCAAGCAGAACCTAGCAGAGCTGCTGTCCCTGGCATGGGGGTGAAGCTGTGTGTGTCACACGGCTCAGACAAATTTCCTGGTCCTCAAGTAGAGAGTGAGTCACCTCTAGCATCCTCCACATGCCCTCTGCTCCCAAAACAGTCTGGCACGCCAGTACTGACTCACTGCTTTGTAGATTGTGGTAAGGCTCAGTTACGAAAAGGACCAGGAACCATCTGGCAGGTTCAATGGGCTTAGCTTCATGGGCCCGGCATGGGGTCTAACTTCCTCTCATGAGACAGGAGCCTTGGAATTCAGATTCTTCCCTAACGGGCCCATCTTTTGGCTCCCAAAGGTCAAAGGCCTGGACGCTTGAGCCTAAGTGTGTCATATGCTCTGGGAGCAGGGCAAGTGCAAGGGCCCCAAGTGATCACAATGCATCTGTGAGGCTCTTTATTGGGGAAGTCAGGCTCTCCCTTGGGGGATGGGAAGCTGTCTGAGAACACGGCAAAGGGCTGATCCTGGAGGATAAAGGACAGCCCAACCCAGGGATTTTCCCATGTTTATAATACTGGTCACCACACATCAGTGATTAGGGAGAGAAGGGGTGGGGGAACTGTGTCAGGGAACGCACAGATCTTGGGATCTTGCTATCACCCTGCAGCTTAAGGAGGGAGAGTGGTCTTCTTGCTCAGCCAGGGGCAGACTCTAGCAGGGACCAGGAATGGAAAGCAGATTTCCTGCTGTCTTCAGGACTCTTCTTCCTTGTCACTGCCATGCCCGCCCCCCACACACCATCCCAGAATGCTGTTGGGTGGGAAGGACATTGGCGCTGGGCTGAGTCTGGGGAATCAGCCCTGAACTCAGATGACAAAGCCCCCATGCTGGCTTTGAGATCAGCAGGTGCAGGGGGAGTCTGAATGGCTGCAACAGTCGGCTCTTTGGGACAGGGTGCCAAAGAGGGTAGATACTGGGTGGCACCTTCAACAGTGTCAATGGAAAACACTTTTTGGGAGGAGAGGAAAAGGAGGAGGTGATGAACCAAGGGGAAAGGAAACTTTAAAAGTGTCAGCAAACGCTACCATGCGGAACTCTGAACTTTATTCACTTTTATTTATATATTTAACAATTCTAAAGTATTTACTTCTTGCTTTGACAAAAAAATGAAAAATAGAGGAGCACTGCCCCCTCTGTAAGAGAGAAGGGTGATATGTACAGCTACGGAGAGTTACGGTTCCTCCTTTACATACAAAGAAAAATAATATTAATAAAAAAGTGCTTCATTGATCAAAAACAAGGGGGAGGGCCTACGAGCTGCAAGCATTTATTCACACTGTACATCAGACCCAAGAAACCCGTATCAGAACCTCTGGAGAACTGTCCTTCAGGCTGGCTCATCCTCACTCACGGCCCGGCTTCCTGAAATCCAGCTTGGAGGTACCCCTGCCACAGACAGGCCCCAAGGGAGGTCTGCTGGGGCTTCTGGGCATTTTCTGGGACAAGGGCCAGAAAGAGTCCTCCAAAGGCCCTGGCAGATGCCAAGTGAAGAACAGGCCCTCAGCGCAGGCCCTGATCTCAGAGCTCTTCAGACATTTCTACCCTGTTACCTGTTAACAGCTTTGAGTCAACAAAGCATGGTCCTCCATCCCCAGAGGGAGGGAGAGCCTGTGGGTGCAAAACATGGATACCAAGACAAACGGCCAAACACAAACCTCGGCCTCGCGCCACCTCTCTGTTCCTACTTCCTGCGTCCCTTCTCCCTGAAAACCTCCTGTCCCAAGTCCTGGGCAGTGATACAAGGGCAGCTCCTCCAAATGGATTTTGCTGCTGCTGAGAAGCCAAAAATGGCACCAATTGGAGATGCCACATAGGGCCCCTCTTCCCGCCGAGGTCAAGCCCTGCCCATTCTCCAAAGAAAAGGGGAATGGGAAGTTTGGTTTCCATTCTTGGAGGCTTGTACTTTCAGAGGCTGATTTCACCCAGAAAGGGAGATTATGATTGTTTTGGGGGGAAGAGGAAAGGAAGACAGGGCCTTTTGGAACCCTGAGACCAGATTTCCCTGTGTTGGCTGTGACTGGGTGTGAATGGGCAGCCCCGGAGGTGGCTCCCTGCTGTGAAGGGAGGTGAGCATTGAGAAGCTGCAGACTTGGCCTCTGCCCTTTGGTTGGTTTGTATAGGAGGAGGCTGGCCAATGTCAATAAGAAGGGTCCTACATTCTGGGTCAATGTACAAACAAACCACACGGGGAGAGCAGAAAAAATCTGCTCATCTGCTAGGCCTCTCACTGTGTCTGCAAGCTTAGGAGTCAAAATGGGACTTTCCTCAGCCAAGTGCCAGGTTTTGGCCATGAGGGCACCCTACAAAACAGAGCTGCCCAAGTATACAAATGGGCCTCTGAGCTCGCTGGCAGCAAAGGGAGGCTAAGTCAGCCCAGGCTAACAACAGAGAAGGTGGGATGGATGGGATCTCAGGGGACCAAAGCTCCCCGTTTCTTCTAGCAGCAAAAGTTTCCCCAAACAGCACTACCTTGTTTGGTGGCATGAGGAGTGATTGAAAGCATCAGCAAGGGCACTCTGCAGACTGCTGCTGGTCTTGGCTCCTGGATCCCCCTTCTCCCACCTCCTGATTCCAAACCAAGCTAACCCTGTAGTACAGACCAACAGTGGGGAAGCTAAGAGTGACAGGGGCCTAATCCTAGGCCTCATCCCCTTTGCAACCTCCAGTTATCTAGCAAAAGCAAAGCCCAAACACAAATCAGAGAAAGGAGAGGCAGAGGAGCAGGGGCAAAGGGGAGGGATTCTCCACCCCAGCCACAAGCCCTAGAGTTCTGTCCCTCGAAGCAGATGATTCCTCGCCCCCCACTCCGAAGTGCATGGGCCACAGGACCTTCTCAGGGTACCCAGTGTGTGCAGGGCTCCCCGAGGGGAGAGCTGGCCTGGCCCCCGACAGGCAGAAGCTTCAGTTTGAAGTGGCAGCAATGGGTTTCTCCAGTTCAAGGTCCAGGCTGGAGCTTGTGGGGTGCAGGCTGTTATAGCAAGACTTGCAGACTCGACTGGGCTCAAAGAGCTGCTGGCTGGGAACCGGCACCTTCTGATTGCAGCAGCTGGAGCAGAAAACATTCCCACAGTTCCTTGAGTTGCAAAGGGGGAGACACAAGAAACAGGTGACATCATTAATGACGGCTGGATGTGATAGAGAGCAGAACCCAAAGGCAACACATTTCCCTGGGGCTCTGGGGGAGCTGATGAACTGAGGAAACCATCATCCTGTGGTACCAAGCTGAAGGGTGGTTGCTGGCTGAGGGCATCTGTAGGATACCTGGACTGTGCTTAGAGCCCAAGTCAGCAGCCCTGGCCCCATGAGAAACGCCGAGGTCATCACTGCCTCGATGGGGAACACAGGCCCATGTGCACGAACACACACGCACACACGCACACACACACACATGCGTACACACATGAGTGTGCTTTTTTGCCCCTATGAGACAGAAACAGACCAGTGTTGGGTGGAATGGCCTCACTCTAACCCCTGTGGGCTTCGGAGGGCAGTAATGGGGGCATCTGGAGTCATGCAAAGCCACAGAATGAGCAGCCGTGTGCTGCATGCTCAGAGTGTGAGGGGGATGCAGAAGGGCAAGGAAGGGCTAGAGGACCGCCCCCATAATTAGGTGTCAGTTGGCTGAGGTGCCCAGAGTTCATGCACCTCTGGCAAAACAGAGGATTCGGATGTCGAGTGTGCCCAGGATTTTTTCCCTCTTTCACACATGCCTCAGGCAGCAGGCCAAGGAAGGCTTGTGGACCTTTGTAGCAATGGACACATTAGCTCCTGATACTGACCCCCTTCCTCTCCCTGCCTCTGGGGTTCCATCCCCTCCCCTGTGAAATGACAGGGTCAGACTGAACTCTCTGGGCTCCCCTCCCAGCCCCATGACTGAGGTCAGGCCCAACACACCCAGCTGAATGACAGAAGATGTCTGCCCTAAACTAGTTCCCAGAGTCAGAAGAGAGCCAGGAGAGAGCCAACCCCTCTCTGCAAGGGGCCATACTTCAGTGGATTAAGGCAGACCAGGAAGGTCAATGAAGGGAAGGAATGTGGTCTGGGGGTGGGGGAAGAGACACCAGGGCAGACAGCAGAATGCACAGGAGGCAAAGGGAAAACGCCATTTTCTAGAACCCTGCTCCCAAGAAGCATGAGGCAGTCAGAGCTGCTGCTGACCCGGGCCAGTGGTTCTGGAGTGAGAGAGCCTGGATCTACCACTACATGGTCTTGAGCTACTTTCTATAGATTCAGGAACCTGCCTTAGATTTGCTGGATCTCCACTTGGAGACCCCACAGAGACTGGAGCTGCCGGCTTGGGGCTTTCCATCTCCCTGGGGCTAGGGGTGAGGGGGGTGGAGCACAAGGACTCTGTCTGACTTGGCCAGAAGGCACATACAGTGTAGAAGGCTGGCAGTGCCCTGAGGGGTTACCCTGAGGCTCCCTTGACAAACTGAGGCAGGAAAGGCTCTTCCCTGACCAGAGATGTCACGGACTGACCTGTAAAGTGAATTACACAGCGACAGCCCGACTGAATCCTAAAGGCCATTCTCCTGAGAGAGGGACGTGCTCTGGTTTGCCTCCATTTCTGCACCTGCTGGCCTAAACTACCCCAATCCCCGGGCTCACGTCTTGGTGAGTGGAGAGAGAGAGAAAGAGGGAGAATCGAAAAAGAGTTAGTTTGGAGAAGTTATCAGAGAAATGCAAGACATCATAGACAGGCTGTTGTAAATGCTCACCACATGGGATCAACACGGTCAGTGTCCCTGCAAGGAGGGGAGAAACAGCTCAATGGGGATGCTGCTGAAAGCCCCAGAGAAGGGGGTACATGGAGCCCTGTGGCCAGAGGCTTGCAGAACTGGCTTTGCTCCTGCAGGGAAGCCAACTACGGCCGCTTATGGAATTTTCCAGTTCAAAAAGAGCATCAGTATTTTGACCACTGTGGTCACCTTCAGGGACTGAAGGATCGGTGGATTATTCCAGCCAACCTGATCAGGCCAATCCAGACCAACTTGGTCACTGAGTCTTTAAAAGACGGTAAACCTAAGAAAGAAACCTTCACCTCCTGAGAGTCTCTTCCCTCTCAGGCTCAGAGCTAGCTGGCCAAACTGAGTGGGAAGGAGCAGGGGCCAGGGGCAGGAAAGCAATCCCGAGGGGCCATCAGGGTAGGGCGTGGTGGGAAAAAGCCTAAACTGGTTCCTGGAGACTTGGGCTGGTGACTAGGCTCTGCCTGGAAATGGCCATCTGACTTCAGCCATGTCACTTTCCCTTTTGGGGCTAAGGATACCCCCTCTGTCCTAGATTGTCCCACCCACACCTAGTGTTTAGGCTGAATGTCCTGCTCATCTGTGACATTCCATGCTTTGCTCGGTATTTTATATAAAATGGGCGCTCAGTAACATTTGTTGACTAAAGGAAATTTGCCTCCAATCATTCCATGTTCGAAGTTCCTTCCAGTTTTTACTAGCATCTCCTGATGCTCTAAGGGAGCATCCAGATTTCACTCCTGTGTCTAGAATCAGAGGACTGAGGGCCAGGGAATGCAGGTGGCTGCTCAGGTCACTGGGGGAGAGGCATGACCTGAGGTCGTAGGGAGAAAACCCAGTCTCCCCTCTTTTCTCTAAGCTGCTTTCACCATTTTAATGTGTTCAGGAAGGGAAACAAAAATAAAAAAGCAACAGCACAGTAATCGAAAACACAGAGGCAAAGAACAACAACCCTCTGAAGACCAGAAACTCAGCAAAGCCCCGATCTGTCCTGGAAGAAAAGGCCCAGAATCTAGTGGGGGTGGGGGAGCATCCTGAACAGGATCTCTCCAGGGCTCCTCAGAGGAGGCTCTGCGCCCCTCCCACACTGAGGAAAGAGGGGGTGGGAAGCTGGCACCTGGGGTCTCCTGACCACACAAGGAAGGGCTGTGGCAGTACAAAGGACAAAGGGCTTTTATCCTAGGAAGCAGGGAAGGAGGGAGATGGACAATGCTTCTCAATCTCTTCACTTGCTAAGAAAACAGGGCTTTTGCATGATTTTTCAATCCACAGGAAGCTGATATGACCGAGGGGGGGCACAGGGTATGATCCCCAGGTCACTCTGCAAAAGCCAGCCAGTGCACACCACAGGGGTGTGGGCAGCCGGGCAGCCCAGGGCAGGGCGGCAGTGCTTACCTGCAATGGTGCTTCCTGCTGGCAAGCCAGAAGGCACTGTCGCAGCCATAGCAGTGAGCAGCCAGGTGGTCAGGGAGCCAACGGGTCATCTGTAGGACAAAGACAGAGTCAGGTTAGCCAGGGGGATGCTGGCGCTTGGCCGGAGAGGGCCCAGCCAAGGCAGAGGAGAGGAAGGGTCGATGCTGGCTCCTCCGGCTCCGACTTGAGAGATTCGGAGTCATCAATAAAGGAAAGGCGTCCAAACCATCTCCGCCAGATTCCCCTCAGAGAAAAGAAGTGGCCATGAGCTCCCTGGTTCCCTGCTCCGGCCTGGGACCCAAGTGGGCCTCACAATGAGTGCCTGGCATGTGGGTGCTTCCTGCTGGTTCTCAGAGAGTGTGTGGAGCTAGAGAGTTGGTAGGTGAGGGCGCAGAGCCGAGGTGCCCGGGCAGTGCCGCGCTGTGCCGGGGGGTCCTGCCCTTACAGAAGGGGGCTGGGGAGATCACAGACAGCTCGGCGGTTAGCAGTGCAGGGAGTGAGTCTGTACCTCTGCATCCTGTTTATGCACCTGCTCCCAGCTGGCTTCAGAGAAAACCTCTGTGCTGCAGCAAGACAAGCAGCTCTGATCCACACTGCTTTCCGAGTCGGGGATCGAGGTCTGTTGGCAAACAAACACAGCTGAACAGAACGAACCGGGGAATGAGGAAGGGGCAGGGTCAGCGAGGGGGCTGGGGGCCGAGGTGTGCTCACTTTGGGGGTCGCTGACCAGTTAAATGGTGTGTGGGTCCCTGCCCTGCATGTACCTCAGAGGAGGAGCAGGGGGTCCAAGACAGCTAAGTGTTCAGTGAGCTTTGCTTGTGGGCCATAGGAAGCTTGCAGGAGCGTGATCTCCCCTAGGATGGTGGAGGTTGGGTGGCAAGGTTGGGGAGAGCTGTGTTCACAGGGGGAGGAGCCTCTGGGCTGGCTAGGGTTGTAGCCACAGCCAAAGCATCCAGGCCTAGCTAAAACCGAGTGCTTTGTGCCTGACCTCCTTTCTCTGAGGGATCCTTGGGAAAACAAGACAAAGACTGAAAAGTCACTTTCACTTGGAAATGTTGGACAAACCCGCCTTTAATGAACGCAAGCTTACAATCCCAGAGCCAGGCCAGCCTGTTCACCAGAGGCAGGCAGGGCGGGGTGCTCTGGCTCCTCCCTCAGCGGTGACCCAGTGGGACCACCTAGGTCAGGGGACAGTGAGTCCACAGAATGAATGCTAAGTCCAGAAGCCTTCCTCCTTGGCAAGAGTATCTGGTGCTAACCCCACAGATTACGTTTCTCTCCAGGAGCACCAGTCCTTCTGAATGAGCAAGGTCCTGCCTCAGGAGACATCTGCGCATGCAATGGCTCTGGCTGTCCTCATGCCCCACGCAAAGAGCACCCGCCCCCAGAGATGCAAGCAAGATGGAGCGCGACAAGCTGACAGACGGATGCAATTGTGGCAGCCCTGCCACAGGCCCTCGTTGTGGCCCTCATTCTCTTGCAGCCTTTCCCCCAAAGCCTGCCTTGGGGAGAGCCCCTTCAGGAGACAAGCTGCTGCGGTGGCTCCTTACCAATCCCCTGACTCTGAGCAGGAGAGGCGCCGGGCCCTGGGGCCAGAGCCCAGTCTCTGCAGGCGGCGGCGCCTGATAAGGCCCAACATACTCACCACTTCATCCCCAAAGTCCCCATTGAAGCGCAGGGAACTGTTCAGGTACTGACTCTCCAGGCGGCTTCTCAGCTCCTGCACCTGCTTCTTCAATGTCTCCACCTCCTGCTGGTGGCCTGTCTCGATCTGGCGCAAGCGCTGCTGGATGGCGTCTGTGTAGACAGGCATGCCATCATCGTCCAGGTGGCTGCGGGCAGGCTGGTCTGGACTGCCGGCTGCCGGCTGCCTTCCCGGCTGGCCCTGCAGCCACTTTGGGTGCGTGCTCCGCAAGGGGAGGTGGGTGGAGCTGCCGCTTGGGATGGACAGCCGTCGGCTCCAGGGCCCTTTGACTCGACCGTGTTCTCCGTCCAGACAGTGTCCATTTGGGGCAGGGTATCTCTGGGGCACCGTCAGCCCCCCAGGGTTCTCTGTGGCCTTGTTCTCCATCTCCAGGTCTCCGTTACAGACAATCTCCTCTTTACATTCAGCTAAGGGCAAGGCACAGGAAGAAGGCATTGCACTGTGTAAAGTCCTGGGTACTTTTGATCCCGCCCTGGCCCTGTCTGCCAGGTGTTCCCCATCGGCTCGACAAAGCTCATCATTCCCACTGTCCGTGAGGTGAGGTCTATGACCAGGCCCTTGGGGGAGCTGGTCTGCTTTGGCCTCCCCTTCTGTTAATGTTTCCACAGAACTTTCCATAGCAGATGTTCTTGCTCCCAGCGGGACTGCTAGGGGCAGGGGGGTGCCATAGGGAATCTCAGGGGGCAGTGGGGCTTGATGGCTGTCTGTGGCCACACTGCTGTTCTCAGGCCTCTCCCCAGGCCCCTCCTGCAGACTGTTCCTCTTAGGGGGTTCCTGGGTATGGCTCAGCAGAGCCCCAGGCTCATCAGGGTGCCCAGGGAAACCTGCCAAGAACTGACGTGGGCTGTTTCCTGGAGAAGTCATCAGAGCCACCAGGGCCATCTCTGATTTCTTACAAAGCTCTGTGTCCTCCCGCCGGCTCTTCTTATCCAGGAGAGCCTCCTCTTTGGTCTCCACCCCCTCGGTGTTGCTCCTTGGGGGGGCTTCCTCCAGCCCCCCATCCTCTTTAGTGGCCTCTTGTAGGATGTTTTCCATTTGCCCTTCTGCTACACCAGCGGCAACAGAGAGTTCAGCTCCCCCCAAGGCCTTGGCCTGCCTGCCCAAACTGTCACCGTCACAAGGCTCTTCCCCTGGGCCGCCCAGACCACTCAGTTCTAGGGAGCGCCGATGTTCCTGCCACCTCTCGTTGAGGCTGGGGTCACTGCTGCGCCGGCTAGTCGGGGGCACACTGCTGTCACAGACTGTCGTCAGGTTGTCAAATGACCGTGTCTTTGGGAGCCTGGGAAGGGAGAGTGAGTGAAGATTAGAAGCTGTAAGGACATTAAAAGGCAAGTGTGACTGATGGGAATGATCACAGCCCGAGCCCACTGCAGCAGCACCAGAGGTCAGAGCCACTTGGACAGCAGGAGGAGTGGCTAGAGCCCCCCGGGGGGTTGGGGCCCACGTCATGGGCACAGCTGCTCCAGAGGCCCCAGCTCATCTGGCAGGAATTGAGTACATTGATTCTCACCCATCCCCAACCCGAACACTGTATGTGATGGTAATGAATGGGCAAGGAAAGCAGTCCACTCTGGATGGACGATCAATGCTCCTTTGTGAGGAGGTCTGAATGAACGTGAGACCATCCTTGGGTACCCATGCCAAACTTCTGAGCTTCAAATACTGCACCTGCCTTTGAGTAAAAGGTAGTGTGTGTGGATGTGTGCACGTGTGTGTGCATGCCTATATTACTGACTTGCAGTAAGAGTCATTTGGTAATCAATACCATGAGGACTGAAAACCTCTGAGGGAGACATCCAGAAAGAGTGAATTTGAACACTGTCTTGGTATTTCTGCAGCATTCTGAAAGCCCAGGCTGTCAGTGCCAATGGCTCACCTACTCAGAGGCTGATCTTCAGGACTGGCACCAGGGACTGGGTATGGAGCACAGCTATCATCAGCAGGTGTGGAAGGGGAGGGACACGGGAGGTACACGGCACTCCAAAGCATTAGGTTTCGCACATGGCACACTGGATACAGCACCTGAAGAGGGAACAAGTAGGAGCACGTTCCAGTCAGACCCGCTGGCATGCTGTGGTGCAGAAAAGGCCCAATGAAACTGGGAAATACTTTAAAATCAGTGAAATAGAGGCTTCCATTGGAAGGCAACTGATTGGAACGGAGAGAGCAGCAGACTTGGGAGGAACGAGATTCATCCCAGTTTCTGGCTCAGGCACTACCAGCAATGCAATGCTGGGAAAATCTGTTCCGTTTGAAATTGCTGACTGAGAAAAAAAACCTTTATGGGAATTTTCTCTGATAAAGATCTCCTTTACGGGGTGGCTAGGTGGCACAGTGAGTAAGAACGCTGGCCTTGGAGTTGGGATGACCCGAGATCGAAAACGGCCTCAGAAAATGAACACACACACATAAATAATGACTAGCTGTGTAACCTTGAGCAAGTTACTTAACCCCAATTGCTTTAAAAAAAAAAAGATCTCCTTTTCAAGATATATATGGAATTGAATCACTAAAAATGAGAAAAATTAAAATAACTGAAGTGCCACCTTACACCTATCAGATTGGCTAATATGACAGAAGAGGAAAATGACAAATGAGAGAGAAGGTGTGGGAAAATTGGAACAGTAATGAATTGTTGGTGGAGTTGTGAATTGATCGAACCATTCTGGAGAGCAATTTGGAACTAGATCCAAAGGGCCCTAAAACTGGGCTATCCTTTTACCTCACAATTCCACTTCTAGGGCTGTATCCCAAAGATATCACACAAGTGGGAGGAGAAGAACCCTAATGTACAAAAATATTGATCGCAGCCCTTTTTGTGGTGGCCAAGAACTGGAAATCAAGGGGACGCCCATCCATTGGGGAATGGCTGAACAAGCTGTGGTGTACGAATGTAATGGAATACTATTGTGACATAAGAAACGATGAACAGGTGAACTTCAGAAAAACCTGGAAAGACTTCTAAGAACTGATGCTGAGTGAAGTAAGCAGAACTAGGAGAACACTGTACACAGTCATAGCCATACTGTACAGTGATCAGCCACGAATGACTCAGCTACTCTAATGAAAAAAATCCAAGAAAATGCCAGAAGACTCAGAAGAAAAGAACGCTTCCCATCTCCAGAAAGAAAGCTGATGGATTCTGAAGCAGATCCTTCTTTCACTCTCTTTTTCTTGTGTTTTCTTTTCTCAACATGGCTAATGTATTTCTTGCCTTCTGAATGAGTGGTGGAGGGAGAATCTGGAACTGAAAACAATGTTTTTTGCTTTTTGGAGGACAATTGGGGTTAAGTGACTTGCCCAAGGTCACACAGCTAGTTTTTGTGTTAAGTATCTGAGGCCAGATTTGAACTCAGGTCCTCCTGACCCCAGGGCTGGTGCTCTATTCACTGTGCCACCGAGCCACCCCAGAAAATAAAGATTTTAAAAAACATAAATGCACAAAATGAAACAGGTAGGATTACAGAAAAAAAAAGGTATTTAACATACAGATTCAAATTTACAAGGATCAAGGGCCATTGCCCAAAGGATAAATGATCAAAGGATATGAACAGGTGCTTTCAAACAAAGAAATCCAAGCTACCGATAGTCTTATGAAAAAATTCTCCAAATTGCCAATAATTAGAGAAATGCAAAAATAAATCAACTCAGAAATTCCATCTCACACCCGTCAGATTGGCAAAGTTAACAAAAAAGAAAAAACACAATTATTGGAGAGGTTGTGGGCAACCAGGAACATTAATACACTATTGGTGGAGTTGTATAACAGTATTAGTCATGCTGGAAAGTGATTTGGATTTATGCTTCAAAAGTCACAACCCAGCAACAATATTAATAAGCCCATACCCCAAAGGTGCATTCGGGGGGAGAATAAACATTTATTAAGTACCTCCTACGTGCCAAGCACTGCACTCAGTGCTTCACAGGCATGATCACATTTGCTCCTTACAGCTGCAGTTATGAGGTAGGCACAATTATTACCCCCATTTTAAATTTGAGGAAACTGAGGCACACAAGTTAAGAGACTTGCCCAGGGTCACATAGCTAGTAACTGACTTGGGACACTTGCATGAGCTGACAAGAGTGAAGTGAGGAACAGAACCAGAGAACAATTTAGACATGCACAGTAACACTGCAAAGACAAAGGGGATAAACGCTTGAAGGCTGACCGATGTACCCCACCCACAATCCCGGAGGGCATGGCTGGGGAGGGCATTTGTCTCTCTCTTTTCTAACGAGGAGGAGGGCAGGAGAGAACCTTTTTTAAGGCTACTTCCCCTTCCCTGGGACAGTGAGAGGAGAATTAGCTCTGAGGCCGCTTCCAGGCCTAGCTCCTCCCACTCTAGCTCGTGCTGTTTCCTGGCCATAAAAATCGGGCTGAAGCATCAGCTCAAGGCCTATTGTCCTCTGTGCAGCTCAGTCTCCCTAGGCCAGAGGAGCAGCCGTCCGGACGGCGCTGTGCCACTGTGAGGGTTCACAAGGATAGGAAATGGGAGGCATTTCCATATTCTGCTTAGCCTTTATTACTTCACAAGGCATCGGCATTAGACAACACCCCTATGTCCTCAGCCTCATCTACAAAGTTACACTATGTGGCTTCAGGTGAGCCTTCACGCCTACCTCTCCTGCTCTCCACACTGGCTCTTACAGTCCTTTTCATGCCTCCCCCAATCTCCTTCTCTCTCCCAAGGCTCTCATGAGGCCATATGCCATCTACTTCCTCACCTCACTTCACCCAGACACCTTGTCCCATGCCTCCTCCTTCACCAGGGATGTCCCTGTGTCACTCCCTTACTCAGTAAACCCCAGTGGCTCCCTATTGCTTCCAGGATTAAATCCATACTCCTCTCTCAGCTCTGGACATTTTCCCTGGCTCTCCCCCATGCCTGGAGGGCACTGCTCCTCATCTCTACCTACTGGCTTCCTGAATGTGCACTAACCACGCCATCTCCTACAGGAGACCCTTCTCTAAAGAGCGTGTCTGTACAGAAGCGTTTGCTTGTTCTCCCTTACATTAGATTACAGTTAGCTCCTTGGGGGCAGGGGCTGCCTTTCACCTCTTTTTGTCTCCCTGGCACACAGCAGGAGCTTAATCGATGTTTCCTGACTGACTGGTGGCAAACTTGAGTGCATGACTCTACCATGACTGTCATTCCCCTTGGCACACAAACTGGTCTTCCACATGACTTCCCAAAATGCAGTTAAGTCTGTTTTACAGGATTCCTTAAATGAATCATAGTGAAAGGAAGGCCTTTCCTCTGGTCCTATTCCTCTCCCAGCAGGCCCCATTAAAGCAGGAAGGGGATTGAAGTGGCAGGGACAGCTGGCTTCAATCTATATTGTGATGGCTGTGATCTAGCAATGAGCATATTAATGAGGCAACAAGGCTAGCCAGCTCCTCTGAGGATCCTTCCTGAAACTGCCTTGGAGCTGAAAAAGTCTCTGACAAAGGGAAGAGCAGAACTCAATACCCACATTACTGGACTCTCTTTCTTGGCTTATGACGCCTTCAAGAGAGCTGTTACCTTCAGGGTGAAGTGAGGAGCAGAGCTGGAAAGGGTCACCTCCATGATCCTCTCTACAAATGAGGCCAGAAGCCCAATCTACAGATGCTCACACACACATATACAGAGACATACTCCCCTACACTCACAATCAGCTCTTAATCATTTCAAAGATATAAAGGGATCACTGTAGTAACTATAATAACCAACAGGCAGGGGAAGACATCCCGGGCTGGAAGGCAGCCCCATCCTGTGTGTGATTGTGCTGGGCTAAGCTCCCTCTGCAGGCCAGAGGGTCAAACATACAAGGCAGAAGGAGACCTTGGGGAAGATCCAGATGCAGCCCCAGGCAAAGGGAGGGCCCTCTGACTCCAACAGCACAGACTGAGGGCCATGAAGCCTTGTGCTCTAGGCCCAGCTTGGCCATCTTTAGTCATTCACAAGGGGAGACCCACAATGGGCCTCCCTTTTCACATCAGTCCTCTAATGATAAAAACACTCCCTCTTCCTGCTTTGGAGAACTGCTGAGCTACTGACTAAAATGTGCTTTACACTAGGTGGGGGACAAACAAGAAGTGGCTTGGGCTGGCAGCCTAGGTCTTTTCAGGAAACAAGCTCTCAGTGGAAAGAAGGGGACAGAAGGGGAGCACCTAGAGCCCCATCCTCCTTCTGGCTGGCCCCTGCCCCTGCTGCTAGTCTTGAGCTCTCCAGGTGAGACATACGCACAGTTTCTGACTGAGAAGAATAGAGCAGGTTCTTGAAGGCCTTGTTGGCTGCCCGAAGCAGAGACCAGACGGAGCAGGTCCGTTCCTGAGTGTGTTTTTCTCCTCTCTCCTTCGCATTGTTGCACAGGAATGTTCCAAAGAGGCAAGAGTAGGTGTGTTGTACCAACTTGACCTGCAGGAGGCCAACACAGTGGTGTCAAAAGGGAGAAGGCTGGCCATTGCATTTGTTCAGCCCTCTCCCTGACCCAAAGCATTCCCAGGGACAAATTTATTCCTCCCCTCCTGTGAGAGTGGACATGGCCCCTCCCAGCCTGGTGTGAGAAGCCCACCAGGCCTCTGCACAAAGCCAATCCCCAAAGGCTGTCCATGTCGCCTTATGCTGAACATGTATCACTCCTAAACAACAACCCCCTCCTCCTCCACCGAGACCAAAGTAAATTAGGAGCCTCTTGCTATGTAAACCTACAAGAGCCTCAGTGCCAAGAAAGAGGTTTACCTGGAGCCCCAGAGGAAACACCCCAAACCAGGACATCTTAAGGGTGCTCACTGGAGCTTCTCTCTAACTTTCCTAACTTCTAATAAAAGCCACAGACATTCAATTAAAAGGAACCTCCAGGCCCTGCCCAAATGCTGCCTGACTTCCCGTCTGCCTCCCCCTACCCCAACATAAAAATGATCTACAAGGGAGGAGTGTTGGCATGGGGGCCAGACAGCTGGGGCTGCGATGACAAAGTTGCTCAAGAGGACCTCTGGCGCCTGAGTCCTCCTCTGCTGCAGGGCCAATGTCAGGCAACCACACGCAACAAAATCCAGACTGTGACAATAGACAGGGGATATAGATGAGGAGAATGAATAATGCTAAATACGCCTATGACACCAAAAGGTCTGCAAGTGACTAGGTGTGCATACACCGCCATCTTCTGTTGTGGACCTGTGATGTCACTGATCTTGGGGACTAAGAGAAGAGGAACCACCCTAGACAGAAGCCAGCCTGCCCTGCCCTCTATCTGATGGTCACAGAGACCCCCTGTGAGCACTAAGTGTTATCTGCGGCAGCGCTCACTCAGCCAGGCCTTCCTGACTCTCCTCACTCCAAGGAGACCGGGGCACTTTCCAAGGCACTTCATTTCACTCTCTCACACGCACACACTCACTCATACACTCACACACGTGACCATTTAATCCTATGTAACAGGGTGGTGACAGTATGACAGAACGTCTTTGTTCAACGTTCTCCCAATTGCTCTGTGGAGTGCTTATAAAGTGATCACTCTTCCTTTACAGATAAGGAAAACAAGGCCAGATGAACTTGGGTGATCTGCACCAGGTAAAGCCCCTCACGCTCCCCTGCAGCACAGTTCTGTCCTAAGAGCAAGCCCAAGTCCAAGTGGAGAAAGAGTGTTGCGTGTCCTTTACCTGCACCTTCACAGGCCACTCCCCCTGGTCTTCTGGGCAGTGCCACGGATCCCAAGGCCGATCCCTCTTCAGAGGCTCTGCCTTTGTACTTGCCCCCGCCCTTTGCTGGGGAGCTTCCCCAAGTGGCAGTGATATTTAACAAGAGGAAGAAAAGAGCTCCTCGTCCCCTCCCCCCTTCTCCAGCTCGGAGCCCCAGACTCACAAGGAATGCTTCGTTGAACTCAAAAGAGCAAGGGAACTGCCTTTGGAGCTGGTGGACACAGTCTAGCCACTGCAGGAACACGGGGCAGCGCTCATTCACATCGTCTGAGTTCTCCCCATGGCCACAGCGATCAGCAAACTTGTGGCCAAAGTCAAGCCATTCCATCTCCACGAGCACCTGGAAGCCCTGGAGGGGAGGGAAGCAGAGCCAGTCAGCATGTACTGCGGCCGCTCGTGGGCCAGGCACTGTACCCGTCTTTTCCCTTTCAGATCCTCAAAGAGGAACCTGAGAGTCACTAGCTGGACTCCCCAGCCCTGGGACTGACCTGCCCTAATGGCCTGGCTCCTATCAGCTGAAATTTCTTGGATACTTCCTCTAATAGCACCCAGTAATGCAAACAATATTTGTGGAGTTGCGGTGCCCCAGATACACGATATTTTGCTGCACAGTCCTCCCCTTTCTCAGGCAGGCCAGGGGGCCGAGAGAAAACAGGCCCTGATACCCTCTGGATGTCTGATTTGGGGAGAGCACAGGTAATTGCTGATAGCACCACATGACCTTGTATGGGACAAAATCAAATGAGGATGGACAGGGAAATGCAGCTGTCACATCTCTAGAGTGTCATTGCCATTCTTTCATCCATCCAGTTACCAGGAGGTTCAAGGCCCCAGAGCAGAAAACACAAAGACAAATTAGGCTGCTTGCTAGGGAAAGGCTGGGGGCGGGGGGGGGGGGGAGGGGGGTTGACGGTGGAGAGGGAAGGCAGGTACCCAGACAACTCTAACACAAATGAGAATCAGGAAAGGGAGAACAATGTGCTCCACGATCAGAGGAGGGAGAGATTGCCTCTACCTGAGGAGGCCAGGGAAGGCTTCATGGCAGAAGCTGCACTGGAGCTGGGCTGTAAAGGATGAGGAAGATGCCACACACAAATGGGAGATGCCAGCAGAGAAGGGCATGAATGAACAGAGGATGAGTGCTCTAGCTTAGTTAGGGTGCAGCTATGTGACAGGGGGTTGGTAGGAGGTAATGTCGAAAGTAGAGGACTTGGAATGCCAGGAAAAGGCACTAGGGCAGTGGGGAGCTCCTAAATCAAGGGTGGAGAACCTGTGGCCTCGAGGCCACATGTGGCCCTCTAGGTCCTCAAGTGCAGGTTTGACTGAATCCAAAGGTCACAGAACAAATCCCCTTAATAAAACGATTTGTTCTGTCAAACTTGGATTCAGTCAAAGGGTCATAGGTTCCCCACCCCTGACCTAAATGCTCCCAAGCGGAGGAGTTGGCAGCCAAGACAGCAGCCATAGCCTCCCCCTCCAAGAACTGACTCCCACCTCAGACAACAAACCTGCCTCTCCATACACACCTCTATGGTTCGGTAATAGGGATCAAGCAAGAGCTTAGACAGCGCCACGATCTGGGGAGTCCGATCCCAGCCATCAGAGCAGTGCACCAACACTGGCCGCTGATCGCGGTCCACGGCATGGACAACCAGCAGGGCTGACTTCAGCAGCACCGAGAGGTGCTGCAGCCACTTGGTACTTTCGAGAGCAGAAAGCCAACTAGAGAGACAGAGACAGATCTGTGATGACAAGGTGGTGCTATCAAGCCTGTCTGTTATAAACATGGCAGATTAAAGAGCAAATAGAAACAATTTCATGCCTTGAAAGGCTGAACAATCTAACAAGAAACTGCAGCATCCCCCATGAGTGTGGGGTAGTCTGCACCCCCACACTGAGAGGAGGCCAGGAACCAGGCACAAGCCAGAGCGCCCAAGGGCCTGAAGCATCCATCACTCCTGCAGCCAGAGCCCACCAGGAGGCCAGGCCTGGGCAAATCCCGGGCCCATCCAGCACAGCTCGGGGCCGGGCCTTTAAGCACAGGGTACAGGACTGGGGACACCCTGGCAGCACCAATGGCTTGGCTCTCCCATCCCAGTCCCCTTCCAACGCCCTCTGGACACTCTTGCTTGCTCTGGAGCTGATTCACTCCCTGGCAGATGACATCATCATCAACACCTTCTCTGTTTATCACCAACTGAAGATGGACATGAGAGCCTTCCTGGAAGGGGGGCCCAACAGGCAGGACCTCCAGAAGCAGCCTGGCACTGTGATGTGAGTGCTCAGTGGTGTGGCACCTGCCTGGACTGCATGGGCAGCCAGGAGGAGGTGGCAGGTGGTAGGCCCAGGGGGTGGGGGGCAGGGCTCCCCGGCCAGCCCTGACACATTGTGCAGGATGACCATGGCCGAATCAGCGCAAGGCTGGGAACCTCAGCTTGGGGCATACTCTTAACCATTCCAACCATCGAGTCGGCCTGGGATCTCACCAGCTGCTCTTAGGACAGAGGCTGAAGAGCCTAACGGCTCCTAGAGATGGCTGGGATGGAAAGAACAGTAGCTAGGAGCAGGCTGGGCATCTGTCACCAAGTTGGGGCTGAGAGGCTGCCAGAGCAGCCCTCAGGCTGCAGACACCACTGTCAGTGAGCACGCTGGGCCATCTTGGATACCTCTCTGAACCTTGGTTTCCTCATCTGAGGATTTACAGGCCTGTGTCTGTGATCACCACATGTCACAGAAATGTAATCCAGCATTAATTAGCAGCAACTCTGTCCTTAGATCATCTCGGAGCCCAATCCCTCATCTCACAGACTCTCAGGAGTCTGAAAGGACTTTCTCTGACCTTACTAACAAATGGTCACTCAGCCCCTACCTGGAGACACTCTGGGGTAGGGGAGTGAAGGGAGAGGGCCCTTCTCTCCTGAGGCAGCCAGGCCACCATTAGGCCATTCCTTCTGACATCTGGCGAGGACAGCCACTGGACAGCTCCCTCCTCCAGGGTGACAGTCTGCTGGCCCCAAACTTAATGATGGCCCCTCCATCTTTCAAAGCCCTGGAGTCTCTAGTCTAGACTTCTTTTCCATCTCTTCGAGAGCCAAGCCTGACGGAGCCCATGGCTATCTCTCTGGCTATACTGCCTCTCCAGAGCTTTCCAGCTGGCTCCCCAGCCTAGCCTCTACACAGCTGCCAAAGGGAGAGTCCTAAAACTCTCACTAAAACATCTCAGTCAGGATCATGATCTCTTCTCTACACAAACCCCTGCCGGTTTCGACATGGCTCCTCCTCCTCGCCCTGCCGGGATCATTTCAACCTACTGTCCCCTTCCAGCACCCTCCCTGACAGGCAAATCAGCCTACTGCCTCTTCTCTATTCAACAGCCAACAGCAGGTGATGCTCCAATGGGAAATGTGCTCCTCCCTCACCCCCAACATACTGAATACAAGCATAGTTCAGGTGCCCTTCAAACACAAAATCTTCCATGATACCTCCATGCCCCTACTGTATTACTGTGGAAACTACTGGGGTCCAGAGGCCTTGTGCTAGACCCCAGGAGCACCAGGAGGGCAAGGAAACCCGCCTGCGGGTACATGGCTGCAGCCCATTGTGCCTCACCCCCTCGTTCACACTGTTGTGGACCTGCTGCCATGGCTGAGGGTGCGACTTCACGTTTATCCCACCCAAGCTTGTCTGACTAGATATCCTGCCCTGTGTGGAGCCTCTGGGCTCCGAGGAAGGCTCTCACAAGCACCCTTAACGCTCATTGGGCTCCAACAGCAAGCACTAGTGAAGGCCCAGTTTCTCCAGGGAGGCCTTTCCCAGGGGAATGTCTATTTACACCTGACTCTGCTGGGCTCTGCACTGAATGCTGTCTGAGTGGCCTTGGTTTCAGTAACTTGGGCCAATCCTGCCTGACCCCACTTATTCTAAGCATCTCCCCATGGAGGTAGTAGCCCCACACACAGATGCCCCTGTGCTGGCCAGGCCACACTGAGCTTGGTGGAAAGCGTTAGCAGGGATCTATCAGGGCTCTCCTGCACACAGGCTCCCCTCTCATCAATACTATTCAGTCACTGAGAACAATACAACTGGTCTGCCAAGGAAGCACTGAACCTCCATTCCTGCGAGTCATCATCTTTTATAATTAAAAAAATGTTAAGGGAAAGCTCTTGGCCAGTAAGGGGGAGGCAGGCACACTTATTCACAGAATAGCTGGAAATCACCCTGGTGCTGCCACAGCAGAGCTCACTGCTTCATGCAGAACTGTGGGAAGCTTCAGGCTAATGCTGGCCCCAGCACTTCGAGGAAGGACCGAACTTCCCCTTCTCTCTGGGACAGAGCCCACAGGAACCAAAGCATGTCAGAAGTGGGGGAAACATCAGTATCTGAATGATGCCATGGAAAGGTTTGGAGGAGTCGGAGTCCTCGTGGTGACAAGGGCTGACCGAGAGATCCCAAGCAAGTCAATTCATTCTCTTAGCCTCAGTTTCCCTCATGGGTAAGGCATGATTGTAATGCCAGCACCACCTGATTGAGAAGCTGTGGTGCATCTCTAACGTGTGGGGCACACACTCAGCAAACATCAAGGACTACAAGGACTACAGAAGTGGGAGCTCTTGAGAGTAACTGCCCTCAGCCAAAACAACAGAAGCAGAAGATGAAGAGAAGCCTCCCCTTCTGATGACCAGCATTTGCTTTCTCCATCTTTAATCATTTCCCAAGGACCTTATTTCTTGCTCTGTTTTGCCTTTGTGCTAGTGCAGAAGAAAGAGGGCCTAGCTCCCCAAACAAACAGGACAAAGAGTGTTGCCCTGCAAGAGGGGCTTGGGGACACAGAAAAGGGACCAATGCTTACTTTCCCGGATCTGGCATCTGTGTGCACAGCAACCGCAGAGACTGGAAGCTCTTCCGGATCGAATGAATGTTTGCCATCCCCATGAACACCACTTCGCAGTTGGGATAATACTCTGGAGAAAATGACAATAGAGAGAACACAAGTACTAAAATGGAAAGCCTCACAACCAGGTAAAGGGAAGGGGAGCCTGCTCTCAAACCCAGCCCTCCAGCTGCAGAGGAAGACCACGGGGAGGCTTTCATTAAGAGTGCCTGCCCTGTGCCCCAAAGCAGCTGAGGTAGTGCATGTGTGCATGTGTGTGTGCGCGCACATGTGCGTGTATGTGTGTGCGCATGTGCGCACATGTGCGTGTATGTCTGGGGGTGCCACATACTCCCCTCTTCCCACACCAATGCAGCATCAGAGGGTGCCAGGCCCAGTACCTCCACAGTCCCTCTCTGCATTGGCTAGAAAAACACTCTGAAAGATGGTTCTGCATTCCCATTTCCCAATCTTAGCTTAGCCTCCCACACAGGAAACAGACAAGGCCCTGAGGGTCAAATCCTGGCCAGGCCCTCTCCCCTGCCCAGACAAGGGGCTGCTCTAGGCCTTCCCAGAGGGACTGTGGCTATAGGGAGGAAAGGAGGAGAGGGCTTAAGAAACAGTCACCAGTATATGTCCAAGAATCTCCAAGAATGTCTTTTTAATTTACAACAAGTTTCCAAATATGAACAACCCTAATAGTGGGAGGGGATTTATTCTCATCACTAGGAAGGCTGGCACATGGGAAGGAAAGGACACTAATGGGTTTCATTTGCCATATATCTCCCTCTGAAAACTCACCCCAACTTGTCATGTTAGCAATTCAAAGACAAGCCCAGGGTCTGCCAAGATGGAGCCAGCAGAACGAGCACAGGCCTAGGTCCCTGGTCGTTTGTTTCAGGCTGACCAAGAAGCCTGTGGCTGGATTCGCTGGTACCAAGGGTCAGTGGGTCCCACTACTCACCTGGGCATTCACAGCCACCCCCTTTGGCTCGGTTTGCCACAGCTGCCGCATAGGAACGTGCATCCAAGATTAAAAGCTTCTGAGGCTGGATAGCTAAGCTCTCTGCTCCAGAAGCATTTGACAGGGAAGAATCTAAGGAGAACCAGGAGGAAAAGAACCACTCTTCTGTTACTAATTCTTGCCAGGTACTGTCTAGAACAAACACCATAAGCCAGCAGGGCCCAACATTTAGAGACCTCTGTTGACAGAGGTCTTCTCTCTTCTGGACTGCTTCTCCTATCCTGGACAATGAAAAGCAGCAACCCAAGCAAAAGATGCCCAGGTGTCAAACAGAAGGCCTGAGAGCTGAGGCTTGGAAGGACCTTAAAAGCTAAGCCATCTGGTCCCTTACCAACAGCCTGCCCTACCCTTTTTATTTACTTCTTTTTAACCATGACACAACAGAGGTTCAGAGGGGGAAAGGCAGACAGTGAGGAGAACTACTTAACTGGCTCCTTCCTTAGCTGGAAGATGGTGTCTTTTTTGTTAAACTTCCAGAAAGATTTTCAACAAGGGCTAAAATCAAACGGGGTCTTCAACCCATTCAGAAAAAACTCCAGCGCTTACTGACCCTCTTATATATATAAGGAGCTGGCCGGTGACCAAGGTCCAGCATGGCTTAAGTGGGCTATGCAAATGGGGATTCCTCCCATTTGGGCTCTCATGCCAAACTCCACGCAGTGGGGGGAGAAAAGCCCCAGGCTATGAGCTGAAGAACGGCTAAGACACTCACCAAATTCCACATCCGAAAGGTCACCTCCATTGGAAAACTCCCTAGAGTAGTTTCCATTTAGTATCTTGCCGCTGCTGGACCTGGAGTCAGAGGCACAGGCTTTGGCCACGGACTGCACAAGGTGCTCGTCATCTGCATTCCGCCAGCCCCACCAGCTGACCTCGGGCTGCCCACATCGCGCGATGACTGCCCCATTACTTTGGTGCCTGATGAAAGAACAAGAAGCCATGAAAAGAGCCCATGGGTCTACAAGGCAGCTACTTAAGGAACATAAAATTTCCCAGGCATTTTCTGCATATGTAACAACTGTACACATGGAAGTCTGGAGTATTTTGGGGTATGGCATAACCTGGGTCAAGTAGGCAGAACCAGTGAGTGGGGGCCTGGAGCGAGATAGCTCCCTCATTTAGCAGACAAGGAAACAAAAGGCTAATGAGGTGGGGGCAGAGTCTCAACGGAGGTAACACAGATAGCAACTAGAATGTTCAGCATCACATGGTTCATGTCTGACAGATATATGGTGCCATATAAGGTTACATGGCTAATCAATGACAGAATCAATCAAGAGAATTGGGTTCAAGGACCCAGCAGGCCACTGACAAGTGTTTGACTGTGAGGGAGGTAGAGACAAGACAGGGGAGGAGCAGGAAGAAGTACAGCTGAGCGCCCCATGATTTGTGCAAACATCTAGAAAATTCACCAGACTAACTCTAGATCAGGAAATGCTAGGAAAAACCCCATGGGGAGTCTCTTTTCAGTCCAGCTTGTCAGGTACAGGGAGACAGAGATATCTGAGGAGACTTGTCAAACTGATACAGAGCCCAGAGAGCAGAAGCAGGGGAACAATTTACACAACCATGACACAGCTTTGAAAAGCTTAGGAACTCTGATCAGAGTAATGACCAGCCACAATTCCAAAGGACTGATGAGGAAACACACTGTCCATCTCCTCACAGAGAGGTGAAGGACTCGGAATGCAGAATGGAACAATTTTTTTTTCCTTGCACACATGGTCAATGTGGAGATTTGTTTAGCTTGCCTATACATGTTTATAAACAAGGTTTTATTTTTCTTAGCTGGGGGTGGGGGGGGGCAGGGAGAAGGGAAGGAACAGAAGGTGGGTTTTTGCTAATGGAAAAAAATTCATTAAAGCAAACAAAAAACCAATACAAGTGCATGATTGTGGGTGAGTCATGGTCCCTCTGTGAACCTGAAAATTGGGAGACTACCTCTACCTCAAAACAGATGCAGAGAAAGTACTCATATTAACTCTAAGGCACTAGAAAAATGAGTTCTTGGGGGCGGCTAGGTGGCACAGTGAGTAGAGCGTCAGCCCTGGAGTCAGAAGGACCTGAGCTCGGATCCAACCTCAGACACTTAACACACACACAGACAAAAACCTAGCCGTGTGACCTTGGGCAAGTTACTTAACCCCATTTGCTCTCAAAAAAAAAAAAAAGTTCTTAATACTGGAAGATATTGCTCATAGAGGCCAAGTCTGTGGGTTCCCAGTATAATGTTTTGGGTTTTTTTTGGGCACTGTGCCTCTGTGTGTGTGGCCACTGGAAAGATCCAGGGGGGCAGTAGTAGCTTTGGGTACAATTGGGGGGTCATTGAATAAAAATAAGGGGGTGGGCAGAAGCATAAGGAAAGTGAAAAAAATTCTGAAAATCCATTTGTACATGTTTCAACTGTTGTAAAACAGAGCTAAAGTCACGGTGACTACATTATTTTCCAAATAAACACACAAAATGCAAGTTAAAACCAATCAGCGGTCAAATCTGCTGACAAGTCTTAACAAGGAAGTGCTGGTAGACAAACATATCTGGAATAGTCAAGAAGTTCAGCATGCATCAGCAGGAATATGTGCATGTAGTGTAATGACTTATTTACATGACACAACATTGCATCAGCAAAATTTCAATGTAGGAAAAAACTCATATATTTACAATAAATTATTAAATTTAATATGCACCATTTAAAATTTATTTTTTTTGAAATTATACAAAATTATAAAAAAAATTATAGGGTTAAAGTAGATTTTCAGGGGGGTGCTAAGTAATTTTTTTTTAAAAAGGGGGTAGTAGGCCAAATAAGTTTGGGAACCTCTGATCTGGTTCTATTCCATTTTACAGATAGTAAAGAAAAGTTAGGAACTGAACCCAACTTCTACATTCAAGGCTATTTCTGGTGTATATAGATGTAAGTACATGCATACAAAATGAAATAAACTCTTGAATCCTACCAGGACAATATTTCACAATTTCCAAAATTATGAAGAGTAAACTTTCTTAAGTATAGGTCAACTTTTAACAGGGATGGCTAAAATACTTTAAAAGCTCCTCTTCCATTTTGAGAAAATAGAATTGGGGTGAAAAATCCTCAAATATATAAGCAGTTGAATCAAATTTATAAAAATAAGACCCAGTTCCTTGGGTTTGTTTTTTTTTTTTATGCGGACAATATGGAAACGTATTTTGCTTAATTATATGGGTTCTGTTTTTCTTTTTTTTAAAACATTATTTATTTACTTTTAGTTTACAACATTCAGTTCCACAATCCCATGAGTTTCACATTTTCTCCCCATCCTCTCTCCCCTGCCATGGCAGCATGCAATCTGATAAAGGTTCTACAAATACCTTCACATTAAACATTAGTCAAATTGTAAAGAAGGATTATAACCAATGGAGTGAACAATGAGAAAGAAGGAACAAAACAAAATGAAAAAGAGAGAGAGCCAGTAGTTTGCTTCAGTTTGCAATCAGACTCTGTAGTTCTTTTTCTGGGTGTGGACAGCCCTTTCCATCACGAGTCTTTTGGAGCTGTCTTCTAACCTTGTGTTGCTGAGAGGAGCCCAGTCTATCAAAGTTAGTCGTTACACATACAATGTGTCTGTAATTGTGTACAATGTTCTCCTGATTCTGCTCCCCCACTCAGCATCAGTTTATATAAGTCTCTGCAGGTTATTGTGAAGTCCGTCTGTTCCTCATTTCTTATAGCACAATGGTATTCCATTACATTAATATACTACAATTTGTTCAGCCATTCCCCAATCCCCTTGATTTCCAATTCTTTGCCACCACAAAAAGAGCTGCTATAAATATTTCTGTACATATGAATCTTTTTCCCACTTCTATGATCTCTCTAGGATACAACCATAGAAGTGTTATTGCTGGGTCAAAGGGTATATGCACTTTTTTTATAGCCCTTTGGGCATAGTTCCAGATTGCTCTCCAGAATGCTTGGATAGTTCACAACTCCACCAACAATGCAGTAGTGTTCCAATTTTTCCACATCCTCTCCAGCATTTATCATTTTCCTGGTTTGTCATCTTAGCCAATCTGACTGATGAGATGTAGGAGCCATTTCCCAACTGATAAGTGGTCAAAGGATATGAACAAGCAGTTTTCAGAAGAAACCAAAGCTATCTATAATCATATGAAAAAATGCTTTAAATTACCACTGATTAGAGAAATGCAAATTAAAACAACTTTTATGAACTACTTCATACTAATCAGATTAGCTAACATGACAGAAAAGAAAAATGACAAATGCTAGAGGAGAAATGGAAAAATGGAGACACTAATGCACTGTTGATAGAGTTGTGAATTGGTCCAACCACTCCACAGAGTAATTCAGAACTATGCCAAAAGATCTATAAAACTGATCCAGTAATACCACTGCTAGGTCCTAGACCTAGACCTAAGCCTACACCAAACAAATCAAAGAAAAAGGAAAAGGAACTACACGTACAAAAATATTTATAGCAATTCTTTTTGTGATGGCAAAGAACTGGAGGGGATATCCAGTCACTAGGGAATAACTGGTTATGGTATATGATTTAATAATTCTATGTGTTATAAGAAATGACAAGCAGGATAGTTTCAGAAAGACTGAGAGGACTTAAATGTAAATAAACTGATGCAAAGTAGAGTGGGTAGAATCAGGAGAACATTGTACACAATAACAGCATATAACAATGTTATATAATGATCAACAGTGAAAGATATAGCTACTCTCATCAGATCCACGACAATTTTGAAGAATTTGTGTGGAAAACACTATCTCCATCCAGTGAGAGAACTGATGAACTCTGAATGCAGACTGAAGCATATTTTTTTCCACTTTCCATATTTTCCTTTCTTTTTTTTTTTTATAACATGGCTAATATGGGTACTATATTTTGCATAACTTCACATATGTACTGGGTATGATACTTCTTGCCTTCTCAAGAGCTAGTGCTATGCAGAGTCTGAAGGTCTTTAAGGAATGCTTGGCTGATACCAGCTTCTGAATGCTAGTAGTCCTGATGGCCATGGCCAGCCTTAGCTTCAAAAGCTTTTAATTTTTAGGGGGCTACTTTACAAACTGGGCTTTAACTCCCAAAGTCAGTAGATGTTCCTTTTGCACGAGAATAACAGGATAATGTGCTAATCTCTCCCTGGGGCACGGGGGAGGGGTGCTTTCTGGAGGAGCCATAGAAATTTTAGGTTAAGTGGTTAAACAAGACAAGGCCATAGTCATGTCCCATTATGTCCCTTGGGGGTTCAAAGGATCATTTTACAGATGAGGATGTAAGAGCTACAGCTCATGGCAAACAAAGGCTCTCCTTTTAAGACCAAGCATTTCATTTCCGAGCGAAATGAACCATAAAACATTCACGGCAGCTGGTAACTTTTAAGTTTGTCCCACACTTCCCAGGGTGGCCCCAAAGTCACGGAGCCTGGATTGCTCCGTGAGGAGCTGCCCAAGGAGCCTTGCCCCACACTGGACCCTTGCATGCCCATCAGCCTCCTGGGGCCAATAGGGCTGGCACCACCCCCTCCAACAGCAGGTGGCGCTGCGCTGCCGCAGCCCAGCCCAGGCTGGTCACAGAGAGATTTTGCCTGGCTCTGGCTAAGCTGGACCTTCTCCAGGCCACCCTCACAAGATTCACTTTTGCCTTCACTAAGCTCCTGGTCCCCATCACAGGGCCCCAGCAGCACCGGTTCCCCCAGGAAAGGTCAACCCTAGTCCTGCTGGCTGTGTTTTTTTCTTTTCTGCCCATCCTAGTCCTAACAAGACAGCTCCCATCACAACACACTTGACAGAGATGATTTTGTTGGAGCCCCGAGTCAAGAAGTGAGGTGGCAAGTACCCCAGGACCTTGGGCTAAGCTGCCTGGCCCCCAACCTATGAACAAAGGCATGTGACAAGAGCCCGGTCGGCGTCACCTTGTGGCCCCAGCCAGGCCCCCGGCTCCTGCCCGTCCTCCTCACACACACCGTCCCCAGCTGGCAGGAGACCTTTTCTGGGCACACATGGAGCCCACCAGCAGTAGCCTACCTTCAGCAGCTCTGACTGGATGACCAGCTCCTGGGGGTGGCCTACTGATTAGGCCTTTCTGGGCAGAGTACCACCAGGCCTAGCACAGGCCTACCCACATGGTGGGCACTCAGCCAATACTTACTGAGGTAGCACAGGACAAGAAAGAGATCTGGGTGCAGGTTGCTGGGCTGCAAACTTGAGTCACTTCCCTCCTCTGGGGCTGGCTTCTTTCTCATTAAATTAGGGTGCTGGACCAGATGACTTCCAAGGTTCGCTGCACATGGAGGTAGGGGATTTTGGACTTCTGAAAGAATACTGAGGGAACAGGCTGGAGACAGCATGTCTGTGAGTTCCATGGGGGCCACTGTGGGGCTGCCTGTACACCAGGTGAGCATCCTGGATCTGGGAAGGAATGGCTTCTCTGTCCCATGCTTGGGTCCAGGGAGGCTCAGCAGAAGGAGCTAGGCTTGTCTGGGGAAATGAAGATGCTCCTGGGAACCAAAGAGGAGACTTCTAAGCCAGGTGGACCTTCTGTACATGGGGAGAACCTCCTTGGGGTGGCCCGGCACTCAACGAGTTGAAAACGGGACTCTTCCTTCCCCTCGGGGTCCCCCAGGCTCCAGGCTCCCTCCTTGGGTTGGTTCCAAGAGGCTCCTTTGTGGTAAGTGCACAGAAGGCTGGGGATCCCAGGCCTGATGCTCCTGAGTGTTGGTATGGATGTGGTCAGTCTCATGGCCACAACTCTGTCCTGGACTCCAGGAAGGACGTAGCTGGGGGGAGCATGTCTCTCGTGGCCTGACAGGGGCCCTTTGTCTAGGCATTTGAGAGCAGAGACACAGTGGCCAGAGTGAAGGAAAGCAGTGCAGAGCTCATAAGAACTGCAAGTGAAATAGGAGCCTTGCTATGTGGTCTCAGCACTGCCAGGGTCAGAGCTGTCATGTCTCCAGCATTTTAAAGAGCACCAACCCTGTCCTGCGATATGCCTCCAAGGCTGGGAAGACAGGTGGGTGGGTGCAAGTCAGGTTGCTGGGCTGCAAACTTGAGTCAGGTCCACCTTACCCAAAAGGCCAAGTGACTCAGCACACCAAAATGTTAGGCAGGAGGAAATTTGAGATGGCCTTCCACCCCTCAGTTCAGAGATGAAGAAACTGGGCTTACTTCAGTGACTGCAGAGCACCAGACCTGGAACCCAGGCCCTCCGTCTGAAGCCCACTGCTCTGACCTTTATACATGTTTTTGCTTCTAATGAAGAGAAGCTAGAAAAACTCTAGAGAAAAATCAAGATGCACACTATCCTCTCCCAGCTACTTGGGAAGGAAGGACACCCAGCGCAGCACTGCCCGCTGTGACCGAGATGCACACATGGTGCAAGTGCTCTTCCTTTCAGGGCTCACCCTGTCCTCACTCAGGCTCTGACATGTGGCTCTGGCACAGCACCTACCTGCTCCAGCAGCAAGCTGGCCTTTGGAAGAGTCTTCTCCATACCTAGATTACTCTTTCTCCTCCTAGAGGAAGATAGACTTGTATCCCCAGACCCCAAATGTATCTATCATAGAGCCAGAAGTGCCCTTAGAGACTAGAGAGTCTAACACTTTCCTGTAACAAATGAGGGGAAACTGAGGCTCAGGTTGGAGAATCTGCCCACAGTTGTACAGTGACTAAGCAAAACTGTCTCTTCAAGGCTCGAGCTTGCAGCCCTAGGCAGAAAACCCTATTCTTTCAGGGAGCCTCTCCCCTGGCTCAGCCTGAGCCCCCCTTGGGACGGGCATTTTCTGTTTTCTTGTCATGTTAAATTACGTATATCATCGAGTCAACCATTACACTGTTCTCCTTTGGCTACTGTGTGGCGGCACAGAGAGCAGAGACCTAGAAATCAGGGCATGCGGGTCTTGCTGCCTTTGTGGCATCATCTCTCTGAGCCTCAGTTTCCTTATCTGGAACCTGGAAATCACAGAGGTATCACCTACCTGAAAGGGCTCCTGTGAGGAAAGAGTGTTGTAGCCCACAAGCTGTTAAAAAAAACCCCAAAGAAATGGCGCTACCTCCCCTTGGCTCACTGCCCTGTAACTGGGATCAAGTCATGAAACGGAACCATCTTCTACATCCATCTGGACCGTAAGCTCTCTGGACGAGGACAGTGTCAGAAGAGGCTGAATCATCAGCCAGAGATGCTCAAAGGGAGAGAGATCAGAATGTTTCTGCGATTCCTTCTGTGACCTCAACCCCCAGGAACCATGTGAGTGTTTTACATGGTGGGTGTGCCTGAGGCTTTGCTGGATGCCATCTCACCTCCGGCCTAGCTCATCCTTTCCATTTGCTTTCAGGTCAGAAGTGAGCAGGCAGTGCCTTCAGGCACCAGAGAACACAATGGCCCTGGGGCTGGGGTCAGCTCACCTGTAGACCACCGCAGGGATACGTTTCCAGGACCTGAAGCTCGCCACACTCTCTAGCTCCTTGTCAGTGATCCAGGCTGGCACAATGAGCTCCTGTGGGTAGCTGCCACACAGTCTGCAAAGGAAAGACAGAAAGAGGAACCTTAGAGGTGCTGACACAGGGCAGCTGCTGAGGCCTCAGGCTGGCACTAAAAAAAACAGATAAAGACTAGATTAATGAGCAGCATTCACACAGTGCCAGGCACTGGGCTGGACACTTTATCATTATTCTTTCATTTACAACAACCCTAGGAGGTAGGTGCCAGTGCCATCTCCATTTTACAGAGGAGGAGACTGAGGCAGACAGAAGTGAAATGACTTGGCCACAGCTCATCAATGTCTGAGACCTTCCTGCAGCACTCAGCTGCATCGGCACCCACAGTGACCATTTGGTACGGAGTTTTACAGCTGTAAGGCAGGGAGAGAAAGAAGCTGAGGCCGAGGGAGGAGACGTGGGGGCATATGACTGTCTGCCTTGGTGTAGCAGAGCCTGGATTCAAAGCTGGGTCTTCCACCTTCATGAGATCCCATTTCCTCCCTACCAGGCTCAGAAGAACACAAGTGCCACTGCTGGTTACTCATGTCCTTGGTGCTCCTCCACAGTGCCTGCCCCTGCCCTAGCCAGCTCTGTACCCCTAACTCCAGGGGCCCTCGCATACAGCACAAAAGCAGGGACAGTCTCTTGGCCCTTGGCCAGCCGGCTAGCAGTTCAGCTCTGAGCAGCACATGTCAGAACCCTGGCAAAGCCAAGTATGAGTGGAGGATGGCCAACTGGATGTGGGGAGGATGAGAAGTGGTCCGTGAGGATTAGCTGGAGAACACTTGGGAATGGAGTATATCAGGAAAGAACAATAGGCATTAAAATGAAAAAGAAACCAGAACACTTATGGGGACACAACAGCTGTCTAAAAATATGTGCAGGGCTATTAAATGGAAGAACAGTAAGCAGCTGGCTGGGGGTGGGGGGAGATAGGAGATGGAGAGGCAGCTTTGGTAAGAAAACAGTAAGAACTGGGAAGCCCTGAGTGGGGAGGGGCAGGATGAATTCTGGATCACTGGATCAAGCACAGAGGCCTCTGAGATGTCCTCAACCATGAGAACCTAGAACTACTGGGCCAAAAAGGACCTCCTAAAGTCAAGAAGCAATTACCCAGCAAAGAGTAATTCTTTGGGCTTCATCTAGAGGAAAACTGTGACAGAACTCATGGCCCAAGATATCAAAGCCACACTTCCAAATGCTTTACAGGCCTAGAAGAACTGGCCAACAGACTTTAGGTTAAGATGTCTCAATAATGGATACAAGCCAAAGCCTGGAGACCACAGACCAATCAAAATGGGTGCACAGGCACAGCGGTCACTCTTCTACCTGGGCCAACATGAAGAAAAAAATCAATAAGCCAAGTATGATTTCATGCTGGTACAGGAAGCTTTCCAGGAGCACATCGAGTCTGAGAAGCTAGTTGCTAATGATCCATGGATGTCTTTGGGAGCAGCTTGAGAGCATGCTGAAAAGGCTCTCCCCCAAGATGCCAGAATCTTCTCAGCCAGCTGAGCAGACAACCCACTGCCTCCACTCAACAGCCCAGGAAAAAGGCAGCAAGGCCTGCTGCCAGGATCTGACCTTTATGCCTCCTGCTTCTCTCTCTAAGTCAGCTGCTACTGTCTGGGTCTTGTTTCCAATTTCTAGAAGACCATAAGACATCTCAAGGCAGGATGTCAGAGAAACAAGCAGAGGATTTTTTTTTACAATAACCCTGTAAGACAGACAGTAAAATTACTGTCCCCACATTACAGACAGAGAAAGAAACTGAGGCTGAGGGAGGAGATGTGGGGGTATATGATCATCTGCTTTGGTGTGGCAAGCTTGGTCTTTTGTCTTCATAAGATCCCATTTCCTCCCCCACCAGGCTCAGAAGAACACAAGTGCCGCTGCCGGTTACTCAAGTCCTTGGTGCTCTTCCACAATGCCCACCCCTGCCCTAGCCAGCTCTATGCCCCTAACTAAAGACTTGGATTTGAGTCTGAGTTCTGACATTTCCGAGCTGTGAGACCTTGGGCAAGTCATATAAGTCCCTGAAACTCAGTTTTTTCATCTAAAGAATGGGGAAAAGAACATTCACTATGTAATTCATAGGGTGAGGAGGAAAATATTTTGTTATAGAAAGCAGAGTTATTATCCACATGTGACCAAAAATAATTGTATTGAATGCCTTAAAATTCACATACAAATTTCTAGATAATGTTTAGGGAAATCAATGGTCATTTATAAATAAAAAATATACACCTTAAACCAAGGGCCACCAAACAATCACCACCAACTCCCACTTAACCAAACACAAAGTAAGAGACAGAATGGCTATGTCAGTGATAACTTCCCAGGGGCATTTGCACCCAGGACAAAGTTGAATGTCTGCATGGTGACCATCTGAGCACACCAGTGCCCACACAGGATTGGAGAAAGTACAGTGCTCTGGTAAAAAGGTCACTGGGAGCTCCGATGGAGCTGCCTTGAGCCCAGGCAAGTCACAGCCCCTCTGGAAAGCCAGAGCCCACATAACAGGCTCATCTCTTCTGCAGGGGAATGGGTTACGGGACCTGTAATGTGCTTCCAGCACTACTGTTTCATGTGCCAAAGAACCTATGACTGATTGCTTAGAAAGAGAACTAGAGTTAAAAAAAAAAAGCCCTTTTGCTTTTATTTCACTTAGCTGTTAAGAAAATAAAAACAACAACAGCCTAGTACCAAATCAAATCTAAAATAGCACCTATAAATATGGGCTTCTATTATCATTTGAAGCTGCCTCTCAACTTCTAAGAAGTTTCCCCGAAACAGTTGTAAATGCATTAAGGGAGAAATGAACCTATTTGCAAATGGATCTGTTTAAATACCAAAAAATGCTCCTGGTTCAAGTCTTAAAATACATCCCAATTAAAGATATCTTAAATTGGAAAACAGTGAATTCGAACAAAATGAAAACAACTCCTAAGATTCTGTCTACCTCTGAAGAATTCAGGCAGTTTTTAAACAATGAAATTCATTTTTTAAAACTTTCAGAGTTTTGGTTTTTTAAAGTAAGGCTCCCAGAGACTGCTTTTTCAATATATCACTTTCCTAAGTCAAAGCATTTTTAAAATCACCTTTCCCCTTTTTCAAACACTTGAGCAACTTTAAGAGGAAATATCTGCTGAAATAAAAGTAAGACTGATGTCCTGATGCCTTTGTCCTTCAACTCCCCCCCAGGACAAAGAATGAGGGGCTACACTAGCTACATCTCACAATCCTCCTGAAGTTTATGGCTAATTACTTCATCCTAGTCTTTCTAGTTAAGTACAAAGTACTCTGGATAGCTTTCACTAAACGATCAAGGAAGTCTGGCCTGCCTCTGCTTGTATGGACTGTTGTTGGTCAGTTGTTTCAGCTGTGTCTGACTCTTTGTAACCTCGTTTGGGGTTTCTTGGCAAAGATACTTTGCCATTTCTTTCTCCAGTTCATTTTATAGATGAGGAAATGGAAGCAAACAGGGTTAAGTGACTTGTCCAAGGTCACATAACTAGTAAGTGTCTGGGGCAGGATCTAAACCCACAAAAACAAGTCTTCCTGACTCTAGGCCCTGTGCTCTGTGCACTATGGTACTACTTGGAGCAGCTCTAGGACACCTGGCTTGTGTGGAACAGGGAAATATATGAGAAGAGGCTGCATTAATTCCAACGTCCTTGGGAAGTTCTGACTGAATCAGAGTGGACAAGGACCTCAGAGCACACCTAGGCCAATCAGAACTAGTGAAAAAAAAAATCCCTTTCCAGCCCCCACTTGAAGACTTCCCATGAGATGGCACTCAAATCTCCTGAACAGGAGGAAGGGCTCTTTATAGAGAACCTTTAGGTAGCAAACACTAGTGCCAGTTCAAGAAAGAAGTTCACAACGTCTTTCTCAATTCTAAGGCTGTGAGGGTTTTAATTAACATTTATTACATCTAATTGGCATATGAGTTTTAAACCAACTATACAACACATCTATTTATGCATTGTGCTCCTCCATTCATCTACCAGTAAATACTAGCCTTCTCTTACCTTGAGCCCTGACTCAGAGAAGTGAGGGGCGACCCCAGCACCTCAGGCTCTGCCAGCAAAGCGGAGGGCCTGGCCATACCTAGCAACCCAGGAAGGCTCCAAGCAAAGGACTCAGGACAGTTTCTGATCAGCCTGACCAAATTCAGCAAGGTGCCTCATCAGACACTTGGGGGAGACATACCAGATGCACGTGTACGTGCGTGTGCATGCGTGTTTCTGCCTATAGCAAATCCCAAAGACTTAACCAAAAGGTATAGAAAGGTGATTCCCCCAACTGTGGGTAGGTCGGCCCTCTGGTCTGTCTGTCTCCCCTCCCCTCTCCTCTCCCCCCTGCCCTTTTCCTCACCTCAGCAGCTGCCATGGGATTGCCCACCATTTTCATGCAGATGACTCCCAGACCCATCTAGCCTATCATGTCTCTCCTGAGCCTTGACTGGAGCTCATCTCCCACTGCCTGAAGGACATGTCATAGGCATTTTAGACCCAATCCTGTTCTAAACTTCCCAGTTTCTGTCAAGGGTATCCCAGCCCTCTAGTTATCCAGTTCATGACCTCAGAGGTCTCCTCCTCCACTTTCAGCCCACATGGCCAGAAGTGCCAAGTCTGTCTCTCATCTATCCCCTTCTCTCTTCCGACAGTTACAAGTCTAATTCAGGCCTCCATCATCTCTCTTCTGGATGACTGCAGCAGCCTCCTAACTGGTTTCTCCCTTCTGAAATCCTTCTTCCACGGAACAGCCAAAGTGATTTTCCTAAAGCACAGCTCTGACTAGGTTACATCCCTATCCAAACTCCTGGGGCTCCTTATTCCAAGAACAACCAGGAATGCTCTCTGGCATTTAAAGTCCTTCAAAAACCCTCTCTACCCTATTTTCTTAAACAGAGCAACCCTTCACATATGTGACAGCCCAACCAAACTGGCTGCTCCTCACACATGATGCTCCATCTCCTAATTTCCCAGTCATGTACTTTTGAACAAACATGCACATAAACGGTGCTGCCTACCCACACGTGGCAGGCCCTCCCTTCTCACAGCCACCTCTGAAAGTCCTAGTTTCCTTCAAAATGAAGCTAAAGTAAGAGCTTTGCCATGAGCCTTTCCTGACCTCCCAGCTGTCAGTCTCTCCCCTCTCCCCCAAATTATCACCTATTTACTGTGAAAATGTTTACAGACCCACATTGTAATGGCCTACCCCCACTTGTAGAACAAGTGTTCTATGAGTGCAGGCAAGCCTCCATCTGAGTTCTCACACCCCAAAGCTTACACAGTGCCTGGCACACAGGGAGGTCTAGATTAGAACTGCAGGAGATGGGAGGAGCTGCCACTGATGAAATCACAAATTTTGGGGAAAACAAAGCAAATGTATTCTAATGTCAGTCAATCAGATTATCTCTCAAGTGCTGAGACCTTGTCTAGGAATGAATGGTTTGATCCTAACAGTGTTACTAAAAAGAAAATAGGCCCTACTTTATAGCCACCTGTTTTATGGTTTACAAACACACAGCAAAAAGGGGAATTACCTGTTTTCTCTCTTCTCCCCCTTTTCCCTCCCTTCCTCCTTCTTCCCTACCATACACACATACACCCACACACGTATGTATGTACACATGTATACACCCACACACACACATTTATACACATGAGAAGATCTCTCTGGGTTAGAAGGGACCCTCAGGGTCTATCTCATGTCACCTCTACATGGAAAGAAAACCCCCAACACAACATTTCCAACATGTGGTTATCTAATTTTCACTTAGAGACCTTTTTCTTTTCCAGTGATGGCAACAGGAGCCAAGAGTTTAGAGAGTATCAACGAACACTTTTAAGGTCACAGATCAGATTTGATAAATAAATAAAGTTGAAATAAGCCCAAGTTCAGATGATCTGCCACCCAAAGGCCGGCTTTTTTAGTGTGGGTGCTGGGCCATGAAGCAGCAGTCTACAGGGGCCCAGACAACTTACTTGTACTTCTCATTGATGTTGGAGATCCTCCAGGCATTGTTCATATCAAAACCCATCCGCTCGACTTCATTTTTAAATCTTGCTGTGACGTGCTCCCCTGGGGACCAAGAGCAGATGAGAAAGAAGTGAGGCATGGATCCCACGCTGCCCAGCAGGGAGGACAAAAGAACAGCAAGAGTGGCTTTAACAAGAGCAACAAATGCTAAGAGGCAACACCATAGCAAGATATGTGAGCAGAACTTGTGGCATGACCTGAAACATTCTAATGATTAGACCTTCTTTGTAGAGCATCAGTGATCAGGCCCAGGAGAGGTTCAGCAAACCCCAAACTGGGGGGAAAGGCCTGAGTGTATGTAAACACATTAACAAAACAAGGAGAACTGGGCTGCATTAGCATTCATGTGGCAGCGGTTTTTTTCAAGAAGAGAGAAATAAAGAGGCAGCAATGGAGCCTAACATTTCCTGCTCCTCTAAATGCCAGTAAAACACTTCCATGCTCAGTCTGTTTCCGTTATAATGACAATCACTAGGCAGTATTCTAATATCCAGGAGTGTAGGATCTAAAAGAAACAGACACCAAACAAAATGAGCTGCAGGAGGAATCATCACAACAATACAAGGAGGTCTCCAAATCGAGAAAAAGACAATATGGCTTATACCAGAGAACCTGAGAAGGGAAACAGGGTGATTTCTCTCTTGAAGGCAAGACACTATTTCCCTATTTAAATTGCTTCTTTATAGTCCAAGCTAAGTTGCTAAAAGAAAACTACCCAAAAAATGGGCTCCAGGGATACAGGAAGGCAATAATCTGCTAAATTCAACCCAGTTTTAGAAAGGATTGGAAACAAAGTAGTTGACTTGAAGATAGGAAAAAAAATACCTGAATAAGACTAGCATACAAGATTTGGTCCATTAGCCCAGGAACCCCAAGGACTATAAACCTTCTGGCAGCAGGAATGCTAAGGCAGGAAGATTTCATTCAGCCTGTCCCATCACTTGGAGCCCTGAGAAGCTCCTTGAATTTCTGGGTTTGTTCAAAGATGAACAAAAATGCATATACTTGAAGGAACCACTCAAAATTGATTTTCAAACTCAAATAAGAACTGCAAAGGAAAAATTAGGTAAAGAAATGAAAGCAAAGGAATAAAATTATGAAAAGACGATACCTTGGGAAAAAGAGGTACAAAAATTCCCTGATGAAGATAACTTCTTAAAAATAAAGAACTGGCGCAGGGCCAGCCAGGACAAGGGTTTCCACCTGCATAAGGGGCCAGCTGATTATGACCACTCTTCCCTATGACATTCAACCAGGGAGCTTTGCAAGGATGCCAGGGTAGCTCTCAGATCTTGGCATTCCACTAGTTAGTCTTTCCAGTGTGTCATTTACCTGTTGGTTTTTAATCTCTTGAAAAAAAAAAAGAGATGCCCCCTGCCCCCACAAACACACACACTCTTACATTTTTTATTTGCATGGCATTAAGAGCCCTATTCACTGTGGTTTGAAAAAGACCACCACCAAGCAGCTTAGACTTTGTCTTCATGACCTATAAAAGCTTATACCTGTTGTCTAAGGCCCAAGCTAGATTTGTATGGCGAGGCCCATAAGCAACCACTGAGTAATGAGCACTCTGGCCGGAGTGACCCAATTAAGGAGTCAGGTGGAAGCAAACTTAGCATCCCCCTTTTCACACAGCTCAGCCATTCAGTGATAGAAAGTGGAGGTCCAGCATGGCCTCACCTCGCCATGCAGACACTGGCCAGCTTAGAAATTTGTAACTCTTGGGGCAGCTAGGTGGGAAAGTGAATAGAGCCCTGGCCCTTGAGTCAGGAGGTCCTGAGTTCAAATCCAGCCTCAGACACTTAACACAAAAAAATAGCTGTGACCTTGGGCAAGTCACTTAAACCCACTTGCCTTCCACAAAGAAAAAAAAAAAGAAGTTTGTGACTCACAAGTGACTGTACCTTCCACACACCCTCTGTCCCTCTGTGCATGGCCTTGGTTGCATGCAGGCCTCATCTATTCCCAAGTATCAGTAAGTGAGAGACTCCTCCAGGGGACGGCAGTGGCTTCCCTCAAGTTTTGAACCTTCCTTCAGGGATGCAGGCTCTGCACCTCTGCCCTCTGTCCCTCTCTTGTGCCCCAACTTTGATTGTTGTGCAACCTCCCTAGCAGTGCTTTGGGGACCCAGAGCAGCTGTCACTTAGGGCAGAGTTCCTCATTGCCCCAGCTAGGGGCAGGGTGTGGGCAGGACAATGGCATGAGGCGTTTACAGAATCAGTGAGATACAAAGGGAAGCTGCCACCACCAGAAACCTTACACACACATGTGAACATGCATGCAGTTACAAACCCCACCAGCCCAGCTCTCTCAGGGGGCCGTCAGGTACTTCGGAGCAGCTCTCAATGTCCTTCCTACTCCTCATCCCTCTCCTCCCCCAGCACTGAAATCTGCAGGAGATGTCAGCAGAGCTTGAGCCGAGCCCTGGCTCCTTGGTGACACAGATGTGACTGTTTTTTATTAGGAAAATTTTTATGTTTGTTTGGTCTTTTCTTGTCATGATATAAATTGTCACCTGCTCTGCATTACAGATTTTTCCCCGTTGTTTAAAAAAAAAAAACTCCCACAAGAGGCAGCTTTGGGGGCAGGGAGTCAAACAGAACATGTTTTCCGAAGTGAAGCAGAAGATCCTTGTGTTGTCCCTGTGTCTGGAGTGCTTGAGATGCCGAGTTTTCCGTACAAGTGTCTCTGTAATTACTTCTAGATTTTCTTTGTTTTTGTTTATTAGACGTTGCGTGCTTGCTTGACATTTGTTTCATTAAAACTTTTCAACATTAAAAAAAAAAAAGAATTGGCCAAATGGAAAAAGAAATACAAAAGCTCACTGAAGAAAACAATTCCTTAAAAATTAGAATTGGGCAAGTGGAAGCTAATGACTCTATGAGACATCAAGAAACAATAAAACAAAGTGATAAGACAGAAAAAAAATAGAGGAAACCGTGAAATATCTCACTGGAAAAACAATTGATCTGGAAAACAGAATAAGGAGAAATAATTTAAGAATTATGAGACTACCTGAAAGCCATGATCAAAGAAAAAGGTCTAGTAGGGGTGTGCAGAGGCCCTTTGACTGAATCCAAACTTTATAAAACAAATCCCCTTAATAAAAGGATTTGTTCTGTAAAATTTGGACAAAGTCAAAAGGCAATACCCGAGGACCTAGAAGGCTATAAAGTAGCCTCAAGGCTGCAGGTTCCCCATCCCTGGTCTAGATATTATATTTCAAGAAGTTATCAAGGAAAGCTGTTTATATATCCTAGAACCAGAGGGTAAAACAAAAACTGAAGGATTCTACACATTACCACCTGAAAGAGATACCAAAATGAAAACTCCCAAGAATATTACAGTCAAATTCCAGAGCTTCAAGGTCAGAGAAAATACTACCAGCAGCCAGAAAGCAACCTTTCAAATACCATGGAGGCAGTCAGAATCACATGAAATCTAGCAGCTGTCAAATTAAAGGAACAGCGGGCTTGGAATATGATATTCTGGAAAGCAAAAGAACTGGGATTGCAATCAAGAATAACCTATGCAGCAAACCTGAATATAATCCTTCAAGGGAAAAAAAATGGTCATTTAATGAAATAGAAGACTTTTAAGCATTCCTGATGAAAGAGTTGAATAGAAATTTTAACTTTCAAATACAAGACTCAGGAGAAATATAAAAAGGTAAATATAAGGGACTCAATAAGGTTAAACTGTTTACCTTTCTATATGGAAGATAATACATGTATCTTCTAAGAACTTTATCATTATTAGGAAATTTAGAAGGACTGTACATAGAAAGAGGGTGTAGGAGTAAGTCGATTATGTTGGGATGCTGTAAAAAAATAGGTGAGAAAAAGGGATGTGCTAGGAGAAGGGAGAGAAGAATGGGGAAAATTATCTCATATAGAGAGGCAGGCAAGGAAGAGCCTTTATATTGGAGGGAAAGGTGTGGGAGGCAATGTTTGAACCTCATTCACATCTAAAATGGTTCAAAAAGGGAAAATACACATTTTCTCTCTCTCTCTCTCTCTCTCTCTCTCTCTCTCTCTCTCTCTCTCTCTCTCTCTCTCTCTCTCTTAACTGGTAATAGAACTCTATCTTACCCAACAGGAATGCCAGAGGAAAAGGGGGGTGGGGCAGGGGAGAAGGCATGGTGATATAAGAGAGGACAGATAAAAGAAGGCAATAGTCAGAAGCAAAACAGACTTTAGAGGAGGGACAGGATAAAAAGAGAGAGAAGGATAAAAAGAAGAAAAGAAGATGAAGGGAAATACACGATAAGTAGTCATAACTGAATGTGAATGGGGTGAACTCACCCATAAAACAGAACTGGACAGAAGAACGGATTAGAAAGCAGAATCCAACAATATAACATACTTGAAACAGAGAGATACACACACCCAATTGAGATAAGAACCTGGAGCAGAATCTATTATGCTTCAGCTAAAGTAAAAAAGGCAGGGGTAGCAATCATCATCACACAAAGCTAAAGCAAAAATAGATCTAATTAAAAGGGACAAGCAGGGAAACTATGCCTTGCTAAAACCACGGTAATATCAATACTATCAAATATATCAATAATCAATAATATCAAAACATATATGTACCAAATTTCATAGCATTCACATTCTTAAAGAAAAAACTAAATGAATTACAAGAGGAAATAGAGTAAACCTATTTACCTCAACACACCACTCTCAGAGCTAGATAGATCTTGCCACAAAATAAATGAGAAGGAAATCAAAGAGATGAACAGAGTCTTAGAAAAGCTAGATATGATAACTTTCTAGGAATAGAAAAGAGTATGCCTTTTCCACAGCTGCACATGGCACCTTGACAAAAGGTGATTGTGTACGAGGGCATAAAAACCTCACAATCAAATGCTGTAAAGGAGAAACATCAAGCATATCCTTTTCAGACCATGATGCAATAAAAATTAAATTCAATAAAGGGCAATGAAAACACAGATTAAAAGTCAAGTGGAAACTAAATAATCTAATCCTAAAGAATGACTGGGTTGAAGAAAAAAAATAGAAACAACTGATAATTGCATTAAAGAGAATGACAACAACAAGACAAGATTCTAAAAACTGTGGAATGTAGTCAAAGCAGTACTTAGAGGAAAATATGTATCTCTAAATGCACAGATCAACAGAAAAGAGAAAGAGCAGATCAATGATTGGGCATGTAAATAAAAGAATTAGACAAAGAAAAAATTTAAAATCCCCAATTAGATGGAAATCCTGAAAATTAAAGGATTAGTAAAACTGAAAATAAAAGCCACTGAACCAATAAATAAAACTAGGAAATGATTTTATGGAAAAAAAAAACTGGAGGGGAAAACAATAAAATAAGATAAACAAAAAGAATAAAATAAACTATTGGTTAATTTTATTTTAAAAAAGAAAGAAGAAAACCAAATTACTATCAAAAATGAAAAGGATTAATGAACTACCAAAAAAGATGAAATTAAAGTTATTTTGCCTAATTATGTGCTAGTAAAACTGAAAAGCTAAGTGAAATGTGGATGAATATTTACAAAAATGGAAAGGTTAACAGAAGACGAAAAATCCCCAGGACTAAATGGGTTCACAAGAGAATTCTACCAAACATGTAAGGAGCTTAATTAATTAATCCCAATATTATATAAACTATTTGAAAAATAGGTAAAACAGTAATCTTACTGGATTTTTTTTATGACACAAATATGATTTTGATATTTAAAATAGGGAAAACAAAAACAGAGAAAGAAAACTATAGACCAATTTCTTTAATGAATAACAATGCAAAAATTTTAAATAAAATACTAGCAAGGAAATTACAGCAATACATCACAAAGCTCAAACACTATCATCAGGTGGGAGTTATACCAGGAATGCAGGGCTGGGTCAATATTAGGAAACCTACCAGCATAAATGACCATATCAATAATATTAAGAAAAAATCATATAATTATCATAATAGATATAAAAATGCCTCTGATTGAACCCATTCCTATTAAAAATACTAGAAAGCATAGGAATCAACAGAATCTTTCTTAAAATGATAAGTAGTATTTATTTAAGGAGGTAGCTAGGTGGTACAGTGGGAAGAACAGCAGCCCTGGAGTCAGTAGGACCTAAGTTCAAATCTGGCCTCAGATCATTTCCTAACTGTGTGACCCTAGGCAAGTGTTGCTTAACCCTGTTAGCTTCCTTTTCTCATCTATAAAATGAGCTGGAGAAGAAAATGACAAACTACTCTAGTATTTTTGCCATGAAAACCTCAGAGGGTCACAAAGAGCTAGCCACAACTTAAATGACTCAAAAACATCTATCTAAAACCAAGAGCAAGCATCGTCTTTAACAGGGATAAAGTTTGAAACCAGATGTTCATTATCACAATTGTTAAGGAATATTGCACTAGAAATTCTAGCCTTAGCAATAAGAAAAAGAAACTGAATCAATAAAAATGGGTAACGAGGTAACGAGGAAACAAAACGAGGTAACGAGGAAACAAAATTATTACTCTGCAGATGACATGATGGCAACTTAGAGAACTCTAGAGAAATCAATGAAAAAGTAGCTGAAATAATTAACAACTTCAGCAAAGTTTCCAGGTATAAATATAAAATAAATCCACACAAATCATCAGTATTTCTATATACCACCCCCAAAAACCAGTGGGAAGAGATAGAAAGAAAAATTTCATTTAAAATAACCAGACAACATAGGAGTCCACCTGCTAAGACAAACCCAGGGATTATATGAACACAATTACAAAACCCTTTTCACACAAATACAGATCTGTACAATAGGAAAAATATTATTTGCTCATGGGCAGGCAAATATAATATAGTAACAATTCTACCTAAGTTAATTTATTTATTCAGTGCTATACCAATAAAACTACCAAGGAATTATTCTATAGAGCTAGAAAAAAAATAATAACAAAATTTATCTGGAAGAACAAAAAGTGGAGAATATCAAGGTAATCAATGAAAAAAAAAAAGAAATATGAAGGAAGGTAGACTAGCAGTTCCAGATTTCAAACTGTATTACAAAGTGATAATGATCAAAATAATCTGGTATTGCCTAAGAAATAAAGTGGCAGGGGGCAACTAGGTGGCACAGTGAATAGAACACCAACACTGGAGTCAGGAGGACCTGAGTTCAAATCCAGCCTCAGACACTTAACACACACAAGAAACTAGCCCTGTGACCTTTCTCAAGTCACTTAACCCCAAATGCCCTACCTTCCCCCTCCAGAAAGAAAGAAAAAAAGAAAGAAAGAAAGAGAAAGAAAGCAGATCAGTGGAATGGATTAGGCTGATAACACACACTAGTAAATGACCAAAGTAATCTAGTGTCTGATAAACCGAAAAATCTAAGCATTTGGGGTAAAAGCTTAACATCTGACAAAAACTGCTGGGAAAACTAGAAAGCAATTTGGCAGAAATTAGGTACAGACCAACACTTCACACCACCTATCAAGGTAAGGTCAAAATGGGTACGTGATTCAGACATAAAGGGTAATATCATAAGCAAATTAGAGGAACGTGGAATATGTTACCTGTCAGATCTATGGAGAAGAGAAGAATTTATGACCAAATGAGGTAGAGGGCATTATGGGATGTAAAATGGATAATTCTGATTACATTAAATTTAAAAAGGTTAGACACAAAGGGTGATGCCATAAGTAAATCAGAGGAGCATGGAAAGATACACCTGTTAAATCTATGGATAAAGGAAGAGTATATGACCAAACAAGAAATGGATATAGAGTATTACAGAGTGTAACAGATAATTTTGATTACATGAAATCAAAAAGCTTTTGCTTCAAAAAAACAAAAACAAAAACTAATGGAGCCAAAATTAAAAGGAAAACAGGAAACTGGGGGGAGGGGGAATTTTGCAGCAAGTTTCTCTGATAAAGGCTTCATTTCTCAACTATATCAGGAACTGAGTCAAATTTATGAAATTAGGAGCCATTCCCCAATTGATAAATGGTTAAAGGATATGACCAGGCAGTTTTCAGAAGATGAAATCAAAAATGTCTAAAGTCATATGAAAAAATGCTCTAAATCATCACTGATGAGTGAATTAAAACAACTCTGAGGCACCACCTCAGATTAGCTAACGTGACAAAAAAGAAAAATGACAAATGTTGGAGGGGATGTGGGGAAGTCGGGACACTAATGGACTGTTTGATGGAGTTGTTAACTAGCCCATCTATTCTGGAGAATAATTTGGAACTATGCCCAAAGGGCCATCAAACTGTGCATACCCTTTGACCCAACAATACCACTACTAGGTCTATATCCCAAAGAGCAAAGAAAAGGGGAAAAGATCTATTTATACCCCCCACCAAAAAATTTACAGCAGTTCTTTTTTGCAAAGAAATTGGAAGTTTTGAGGGGACATCTGTCAATTGAGGGATAGCTGAAAATGTTACAGTTTATGATTGTGATGGAATACTATTGTGCTATAAGAAATGATGAGCAAGATGTTTTCAGAAAAACCTGGGAAAACATATGAAATCATACAAATTGAAATGAGCAGAACCAGGAAACCATTGCAAAGCAATACTGTAACAATGATCAGCTGTTTAAAGACTTTGTTGTTATTGTAATTGCTGTTCTGTCATGTCCAACTCTTCAAGAATCCAAGGACCATACTGTCCATGGGGTTTTCTTGGCAAAGATCCAGGCATGGTTTGACATTTCCTTCTCCAGTGGACTAAGTGACTTGTCTGGGGTTATACATCTACTACTTAAGTATAACCTGTGGGTCTTGACCCCATTTGGCAACAGTAAAAGGTTTCTGAATGTGCAACAACCAAAAATTAATTAAAAACCACATGTATAATGACTGAGGCAAGCAAGCGCTTGCCCATGTCGCACCTTCCCTTTGGCCTTGGTTCTGAACACAAAGCATGAGCACTTTGCACTGTGCAAGCCCTTAAGTCACACAACGCTAACTAACTGTGCCTTAATGTGAAAGGGGGTCACAAGCGGAAAAAGTTTAAGAAGCTCTGAATTCTAGTACATGTGCAAGGCCTGATCTGAACCAGACTCCAGGCCAGGACTCTATCCACTGAGTCATCTAGCTGCCCCATAAAAGACTTAGCTACTCTAATGAAGACAAGGGATCCAAGATAATTCCAAAGGACCCATGATGAAAAATGCTATCTACCTCCAAAGAACTGATGAATTCTGAATGTAGACTGAAGCAGACTTTTTAAAAGTTTCTTTAACTTGTTTTATTTCCTTTGTGTTTTCTTTTGTAATATGGCCAACAGAGAAATATGTTTTGCATAATGTCACATGCATAACTGAAATCAAACTGTTTGCCTTCTCAAAGAAGGCAGAGGTGCAGAACAGAGGAAGAGTTGTTTTTTTTTTTTTGCTTTTTGGAGAATGATTGGGGTTAAGAGACTTGCCCAGGGTCACACGACTAGTTTTTGTGTTAAGTGTGTGAGGCCGGATTTGAACTCAGGTCCTCCTGACTCCAGGGCCGGTACTTTATTCACTGCACCACCTAGTCACCCCCAAGAGGAAGAAAATTTAAAAAAAATTTAAATGACTGTTAAAATGTTTTTTATATTTATATGGCAAACATTTAACAAAATAAAAATAATTTTTAAAAAATAAAGAAAAAGGTGATTCTGCCTCTAATGCAACCATCTAAGAATCCACTTAAGTAATTTATCTATATACAGTAGGTACATGGGATGGGGAGAAAGGGAGTAGAGAAGAGAAAGAGAGGCAGGAAGGGGAGCAGAAAAGATTCTGGATTATATGGTAAAGCTTGAATTTTCATCCTATCTCTGATAGCAACTCACTGTGTTATCAGAGGTTACTTCCCCTCTCAAATGAGGAAGTTGGACCTAATGGATGAAGCTTTCTAGGTTTAGCTCTGAAGCTTTGACTCTTCAAGGAAAGAAAAAAGAAGCCAAGTGATATAGTGGGAAGGGCCCTCAACTGGAGTCAGGGTCTAGTCCCTTATTATCTCTAAGACCCTGCAAAATGAGAAGTTTGGTCTCAATGGCCTCTCAGATCCTTTCCAGCTCAAAAACAAAGCTCTTCTGATTATAACCTCCTAAAATGAAGTCAAAGGGAGAGGGCAAAGTAAGAGGGGGGAGGGGGAGAGAACTAGCACATGTCCATCCTCACTTTACAACTCAAAAGCAGATCTAGTATCCTTTGTAGGAGGCTTCAGCTATCATCAATGAAATTCAAAAAGCCATATTAAGACTTCTTCCAAAGCAAAAGGTTTGAGAGCTAAACAAAGGCCATGATAAACCTAGCATAATATGGGTGGATTTCACAACTGCAGAAAAACCTTCATGTGACTCTCAAGCACTAAGGAACTTTCCTCATCTTCCTCTGTGGCCTATTCACCACAGTTTAACTTGCTTCTCACTCCAGTTTCACACCATAAAAGGCCAGTTTTGCTGATTATTTACTCAAAGACTACACAAACTGTCCAAAGCTGGGCTTGTGATCTCACGGACTCACACAGGTCACCTTGATGCCAGGCATCACTTTGAAAATATGTCAGTGTGACTTATGAGAACCATCTTTTCATCTTCAGGGATTAATGTCTGGGCCACCACCTACATTCACCAATGCTCAGCAGAGGTGGTATAACCAACCCCTCTCATGTCAACAGCTACAAAGTAGGTCAGCTGGCTCTAAGCAATCATTATCACCAAAGTTTGTGGAGAGCTCCCTGTTCTGTACAAAAAGGAATGCAAATAAGGTGAAACCAAAAAACTGAACAAAGCACCACAGTACAATTCTATTTCAGGTAGTGGTAGGCGAGCTGCTTCCTGTGTAGGCAAACACAAGATAATAAATGCACTTAAGGAAAAATACTATTGGCTACTCCCAAAAGATGATGGGTTCTAAACAATCAGAAAGCTGCTCTACCCCACTCCCAAGCCCCAGAAGAGTCTGGGCACAAGAGGAGAATCAGAATTTTACTTCAGGAAGGGAGCATAAATGGGATGTTGTCCAATCCCTACTCAAATTGTGAATGACTTCTGAACCCAGACAAGTCATCACCCTATCCCTGGCTAACACCTTCAGTGACAAGGGAGTCATACAGTCAGGCAGCCCACTCTGTCTCTGTATTGTGCCAATTACTATCAAGATCTTCTTTCTTTCTTTTTTTTCTTTTACATATATGTACAGGACAGTTTATTTATGAACACAACTAACATTTACATAGTCTTTTTTAAGGGTTTGCAAAGCATTTTACATATTTAAGGCAGGAATGTAAATAATACAATTTACAAAACTTTAGCATATAAAGGGATAAACCTTCAGCTGTTTAAAAAACTCCAGAATGACATATTCCTTGAGATTTCCAGATGTTTGAGGTGTCACCTAAGGCCCCTTTCAATTTCTGTTGTATGAAAAAGTTTTATTTTTGATGTTTTTGGCTTTACATCATATTCATTTCTGAACATAGCCCTCATATGCTCAGTGAGAATTTTAAGATCATTATACAGAGCTGAAATGCAGCTCCCTGTCAAGCAAAGTAAGAAATCTATCATCAATTCCATGGGTCAACTATTCAAATATTTTAAGACAGTGACCCTGCTAGCCCCTTTTAAAAATTTCTCCAGGCAAAATACTGATTTCTTCCATCTTCAAAAATTTTAAAAAAGAGAAAGGCTAAAGAGACATGGGCAAAGTCAATGAAACCATGAAGGTTGGAGATGGAGAAAGAGGAAGAAGAGGAACAGGTATAAAGGATAACACAACCTTGTTTACAAAGTCCTGCACAAAAGGAACCCAGGGGAATCTCCTGTAGTTTAAAAGAGATCCAAGGAGAAGAACACAACACTGCAGAGATTCAGAAGAAGGTTTGGATAGAGCCTGTTAACTCCAAATCTGCAGGGGAAATGAGCCCAGTAGGGATGAGGAGAAATCAAGGATTCTGAAGACATTCATGGAAATGATTCAGATGAGAAGGGGAAAGGGGAGTTATCTGAAGAGAGGGAATTCACAACCAACCTGGATTTTAAAATGACAGTAGAGGGAAGGGAAGATGATCATGGAAGATGAACATAAAAGTCTGGCATAGTTCTGAAGGGAGAGAGCCAGAAGTGCCAAGCTCCAAATAAACAAGGAAAGCCAAGGACAATGAGAAGGTCGGTCTGACAATGATTTGGGTTTTTTTCCTTCTTTAATCTGCACTGAGGCCCACAATCGACAGGCTAGACTGCAGCAGTGTTCAGATGCCTTTAGAACTCTTCAAAATTAATGACAAGTCAACCCCAAAGAGTTTTGGTTTCTGTGGATTGTGTCCATCACTATTTACCATCTTAGAAATTAAAACATCTTACTATTATTATTATGAATATAGCTTTGGCCCTGCAGACAATGTGTATGTTCTTAAGGACCCTCAGGAGTACCTAGCCTGAACTTAAGAGACTGGATTTTCTGAACAGGTGGCAGGGCTAGATCTAAACAATAGTCATCAATCTCTCCCTCCAGCAGAGACCAGGCCACTTCGACAAGCCATTCCCAAAGGAACCACAGGGATTCAGCCCCTTGGTCCCTGGGATGGTGAGAAGAGTTATCACTTGATCTGGTCCAGAGCCAGGCCTTTATGACACTTCTCCTCCATTTCCAGACCAGGTTTCCATAAGCAGACTCTGCACTTCCTTTCTGGTTCTCCTTTATGTGTGTGGGGTTTTATTATTAGAAAATAAGCTTCTTTGTGGACAGAGACTGTCTTGCTTGCTTCTTTTTGACCCTGAGTGCATATCAAAGTGCCTGGCACACAGTAAATGCTTAATAAATGTTTTTTAATTAGTCATTTGTTCATTCTTCTACAAATATAAGTAGACACAAAATATTCAAAATCCTTTGGGGGAGAGAAGAAAGGGTTCAGAATAAGCACCCCGTTAAGAGGTGGCACTTGAACTAAACCCTGAAGGATCCAGAGAAAAAGATTAGGAGAAACAACCATTCTAGGGATAGGGGAAAGCCTATCCAAAAGCCTAGAGATCCAGGATGGAATGTCTCATATGAGGTTCAGCAAGCAGATCAGCCTGCTTGGAAGAAGAGTAAGAGATACTAAGTCTGCAAAGCCAAGTGGGAGCCAGACAACTCTGCATTTGATCCTAGGGACAATAAGATACCACTGAAGTTTCTTACCCAGGGAAGTGATGTGAACAGACCCATTTGAAGAAAATCACTTGGCACCTGTCAGGAGGATGGTCTGAAGAGGTGAGAAACCCACACAAGCAGACCAATTAGGTAGCTACTACAAGAGTCCAGGTGAGAGGGGATGAAAGGCAGAAGTGTTCCTGGCTGAAAACTGCCCATCACAAGGCAGGAGACGCAGGCCTAAAGCTCCAAGGCTTAGCAGAGCCCAGCACACAGGAGGCACTTCACAAATGGTGACTAACTGACTCAGCAGAGATTAAGGACAAGATCTAGAGGTGTGGGTGTTATTAAACAGATATAAATCAATCCACTAGAGTTCAGAAGATCACCTAGGAGGCAGAGGGCAAAATCAGCCTAAGTCTTTAGGTATAGCCACAAATGGAAGACAATTTCCTGTGAGATAGAAAAGGTCCAGCAGCTCCCCCAAGGCCCAGCTGGTAGTCACTGTGACCTATGTCCATAGAGCCCTTGGGCCTTCCTCTGTCAGAAGAGGCTGCCTCTCAGTCCCAAGGCAAGTGGCTACAAAGCAGCTCACGTTCAGGGTGCCAGGAGCTGCCACCTGTCTTTGCCCACTCTGCTCCAGACTCTCTAACCCTGGCCCCCATCCCCTGCCCCAACCCTCCTCAGTTCCCTCCCAGGTCAGTCCTCTTCTGTGGGAGGCAAGTTCCCTGGGAACAGAGATGGCTGTTCGTCCTGTGTGTATTGTCTAGCTCTTAGCCTGGCTCCAGGCACACAGGACGTGTTTAATCGGGGGTCTCTTTTATACTGATCTCCCCAGGTGCTTAGGACAGGGCCTCAGAAACAGTAAGCACCAAATAAATGTCACTGTTTCAGTACAACAGTCCTTTTCTTTCCAATTTTCCCTCCTTTTATTTTTACCTTTTCTACATCTATGCTTTCTGTAAGTGTTACTATTATCTCTTGACTTCCTAGGATTTTTTAGGGGCATGCTCAATTCGTTAATACTGTGTTCAGATGTAAATTTTTCTTTGAGGATTATTTTAGCTAAAGTCATAAACTGTCTCAATGTTCTATTAATAAAATTGTTAGGGAGGGCGGAGCCAAGATGGCGGAGTAGAAACAGCTCATCCAAGCCACTATCCCCCCAGATTCCCCCCAAACTATGTAAAAGGGGACTCTGAACAACTTCTGGAGCCTCAGCACCCACAGAACGACACAGAGAAGCTAAACTCCCACTGAGGACAGCCCAGCAGCCCTGCAGGAAGGACCAGCGCAGTGGTCTGGGACCTGGCAGCGTGCAGCCCGCAGAGCGCAGGAGCCGAGCCGAGCCGAGGTCCGCATGAGCTGAGGTTTTAGCCCCAGGGTGGCAGGGCCAGCAGCCAGCTGGAGGAATCCCAGAACACCAGGAGCTGTGGCGACTCCAGAATTATCAACATAGACTTGCCTAGGACAAAGTAAGAGGTTAGTGTCCTATGGACTTTGGGACTGGTATTAGGGAATGTGTCGACTCCCTCCCCTGGGGGCTAGAAGCCGCTGAGGACAAACGCCATTTTGTAGTTTTCAGAGGCAGCTCCCGCTCCCAGCCTGCAAATTTGTAGGGAGATCCAGCGATCAGTCTTGGGGGGTAATCACTCTTGCTTTAACCTCCCTGGATCTGGATTGTGATCTAGGGTGGAAGTCGTGGGTGGGTTTACAGCTTGCCAGAAACGGAAGTTGCCCCCCACACGTTCAGGACGAAAATTCCTCTATCTGGCCCTAAAGCCATAGTGTGGCAACAAGCCCAAAAGTCAAGTAATTAAGCGGCAACATGCCAAGGCAAAGGAAACAGAAAAATGCAACCCTAGACTCCTATTTTGGGGGCATAGAGCAGGAAAAGGACTCTGAGGTCAGAAGTCCTGCTCTAAAAGCCCCAGGGGAAAACATGAGTGGGTTGCAGGCTACAGAGGACCTTAAGAAGGGCTTTAAAAATCAAATAAGAGAAGTGGAGGAAAAATTGGAAAGAGAAATGAGAAGGATGCAGGAAAAGTATGAAATGAGGGTCAACAGCCTGACTGAGGAAAACACCTTAAAAAATAGACTAACTCAAATGGCAAAGGAGGCCCAAAAGGGCAATGAGGAGAAGAATGCCTTAAAAAGTCGAATTTGCCAGATGGAAAAAGAATCTCAAAAGTTCACTGAGGAGATTCATTCCTTCAGAGTTAGACTGGAGCAAATGGAAGCTAATGACTTTATGAGAAATCAAGATGCTGTTAAGCAGATACAAACAAACGAAAGATTAGAAGGCAATGTGAAATATCTCATGGGAAAAACCACTGACCTGGAAAATAGATCCAGGAGAGACAATTTAAAAATTATTGGACTACCTGAAAGCCATGATCAAGGAGAACCTAGAAATCACCCTTCAAGAAATTCTCAAGGAAAACTGCCCTGATGTTTTAGATCCAGAGGGCAAAATAGGGGTTGAAAGAATCCACCGATCACCTCCTGAAAAAGATCCCAAAAAGAAAACTCCCAGGAATATTATAGCCAGGTTCCAGAATCCCCAGATCAAGGAGAAAATACTCCAAGCAGCCAGGAAGAAACAATTTCAATATTGTGGAAACACAATCAGAATAGCCCAGGACCTGGCAGCTTCTACACTGAGGGATCGAAGGGCATGGAATATGATATTCCAGAGGGCAAAGAACTGGGAATGAACCCAAGGGTCACCTACCCAGCAAAACTGAGTATTTTGTTTCAGGGGAAAATATGGTCATTTAGTGGAATAGAGGACTTTCAAGCATTCTTGAGGAAAAAACCAGAATTGAATAGAAAATTTGACACCCAGACACAAGAAGGAAGAGATGCCTGAGAAGGTAATCAGGGAAAAGAAATCAAAAGGAACTTACCAAAGTTGAACTATTTACATTCCTATATGGAAAAGCAATAACTGGGACTGATGATATCTTTCTCACTATGAAAATAATGAAAGAAGGGGGTGTGGTCATATGAATACATATGTGAATGTGTGTGTATAGGGTTACAGTTATATATGGATAGAGGGCATAGGTTGAATTTGTTGGGAAGGGAGAATACTCAAGGGATGAAATTATGAGGTGAGAGAGGAAAGTGGCAAGAGGAGATGGGGAGAGACAGGGTAGTGTAAACTATCCCATGCAGAAGAAGCAAGGGGAAGTGGTTGCAAAAGGGGGGAGAATAAGGAAGGCTAAAAAGGCAAAACCACATTCAAACTGAATTTGGTTCAGGGAGAAAAATGACATACATAGTAAATGGGATATCTCAACCTGCAGCAGGATAGGGGGAAGGGGGATGGGAGGAGGGATGATGGATGGGAGGGCATCCTTGGGGTGAGGGGAGGTTGGAAGTACCCACTATAAAAGAGGGACAGGATCATGTAGGGAATGGACCAGGTGGGGAGTGGGATGAGTGGGAGGGAATTATAAGCAGCCTTGTACAATATATCTACTATGATAATGTTTTGCATAGCTAGAGATGTACAACATATACTGAATTACTTATCTCCCAAGAGGGAATGGGTGACAAGGGAGGAAGGAAATGGATCTGAAATTTGAGGTCGTAACATTAAATGTTTCAAATATATATAAATACTATTATTAATACTCTTTTGCTTGTAATAGGGAGATAAGATGTGCAGGCATTGGGATACAAAGACTCACCTTCCTCTAATGGAAAAGTCGATGGGGGTATGGAAGAAGGTATGGGAGAGAGCAGATTGGAGGAAGCGATATCTTGTGGGATTACTATTCTGGGAGGTTGGGTAGGGGAATAATGGGGGGAAAATGATTGTAACTCAAAATATGGCGGAAATGAATGATGTAAAACAGAAGTTAATAGAGCATTTGTTTAAAAAAAATAAAATAAAATAAAATAAAATTGTTAGGGGGCGGCTAGGTGGCGCAGTGAGTAGAGCGTCGGCCCTGGAGTCAGAAGGACCTGAGTTCAGATCCGGCCTCAGACACTTAACGCACACACAAACAAAAACCAAGCCGTGTGACCTTGAGCAAGTTACTTAACCCCACTGCTCTCCAAAAAGCAAAAAAATAAAAATAAAAATAAAATTGTTAGTTTTTCTAGGATTTGTTCTTTGACTTACTCATTAATTAGGGTAACTTTTTTTCATTCAAGTTTGTCTTTTATTCCTGTTTCCCTGAATAATTATAATTTCTATTACAATGTGGTCTCTAAAGTATTGTTTACCTTTTAGCATTTATTTCTGAGTTCTCTACACATTATTATATGATCCTAACAAATGTGTGTGCTAAACTGAAATAAATACGTATAATACTTGAGATTCTTAATTTAATAAACATAAAAGGTCTTTAATATCTAGTTTCCTAACAGACTATTCAGATTCTTCATTTCTTTATCTTTTTATTGATTTATTTGAGCAAAGACAGAAATGCTGTTAAAAAAAATAATCAAAGTGAGAAGATATAGCACACAATTAAAACAGTTCCAAACTGACCTACTTAAACAAGCTGATAACACTGGAAAATTCCAAATGGATAAAGGAAAAGATATTCACACAGATTACCAGTATTTCCTAAGAAATTTTAGCCTTTATAAATCAAATGCCAAATAGCAAGACCTAAAAAGTCTAAAAATTTCTTTGGCCAACAAACAGTAGTTGTGGAATTGTATGCATGTTACATCCTATAAGTCTGTTTTCTTATTACAAAGTCAGAATAATGATGCCTGGACTACCTACATCACTGGAAGGTATGAAATTCATATAAAATAATGACTATAAAATTCTTCGTAATTCAAAAAGCACAACATGGAGAGGGCTAATTTAAATTTTGAGCAAATAACAGGGATACTACAGGTGCATAGGAGGGCAAAGTAGGTAAAATAAGAAAGTAATTGATAACTTTGATCCAAAGAAAAATAAAAGAAGCTAAAATCTGATATATTGAACAATGTTTGTATCTAAACACAGTAGAAATTCTGGAAGCTAAACTGTAGGGACAAAAATGACATTATTATCTTTAAAAAGATTATGGGCTCAAAAATGGATATTCTGCAGAAATATCTGGCACACTGAATCGTTGGTAGGGAGGGGCTACACAGCAGAAAAAATGTCTCATTTTCCTTTCTACTTCATTATTGTTCCCTGAATCATGAACTGGTTTATTAGCACATGAGGTGTTCAGTAAACACGAAGTGTTCAGTAAAATGTATATGGAATAGCAATAAAAGATGACATATTTATCATGTGTTTTTGACCTATTACCAGTCTATTTCTCAATTCTGTCATGAGAAAGATGATCTGGGTTTGAGACCCAGCACACTTCATTGAGGAGCTCTGTGAACTTGTCTTAATGACTTGTCCTGCCTCAGCCTCAGTCTCCACATACGCAAAATAAGGTCAGGCTCAAGTACCCTGAATCTCCTTTCCCAATTTAAAAAACTATAATCTTAGGAAACAAGAAATATTTTATAATCAATGTTCAAGTCAGGGACTTTCTCTTTACCTAAAATTCCAGGGTCACACACGGTTGGATATAAAAGGGTTGAAAGTCTTTAAAATATGAGTGATGCCTACCTGGCCGGCACAGGTCCCCATGCTGCTCTTTCTCACTGGCATAGACCTCCATGCACCAAGCATGATATGCAAATGAGAAGAGATCCTCTATCTTGGAAGGAGGCCGGATCGCATTGTTCAGTCTCTTAAGCCACTCTTGACACTGCTCAAAGGTTGAGAACTGACACCTTTTTAAGGACCAAAAAAACACAAACCAATCAATCAACAAGCCTCAATTTAGGGTCTCTTAGGTGCCAGGCACTACGCTAGCTGGTGGGGGAAGAGAAAAATGAAATCCTAAGAGAGCTTATGTTCTAACAGCTGAGAAAATGATGTGTGTAAATTAGGATCCTGTCTTTAATGACCTTCCCACTCAGACCTCATCAAATGCTCTGTTTTATACCACTGCATGTTCTTCTGTAACAGAGTCTATTAGATTTAGAGGCATCTAAGACTCATCCTCCTGCCAAACCTAAGTCTCCTGAGGACAAACACAAGCCTGGCCAATTCTATGCCGATACTGCTGAGTTATGCGTTCCGCACTGATGGAGGAAGAGCATCTTACTGGGGAGAGGAAAGGAAAGGGCCTTGGAGCCACTGATGGTTCAGGTCTAAGGTCTGTCTTTGGTAGACACTGGAGATGCTGGGCAATTAATTTACTTCCTTCCTCTCTGCCTCTGGCTCCTGGCCTCTCTCAGATTCTACATTACAGATGAGATGCTGGTCTACATCAGTGGGAAAGTCCCAAAACTGAGGAATGCCTTACATCAAGGAAACGACAGATCTGAATACCAAAAAATGGGCAAGGCTTTGTATTAGTGTCCAGGGGAGAGAGACCACGATGCAAAACAAAATTCTGGTATTTTCCTGAACCCAAGCAGTGTTAGGCATAGAGTAGCTGATTACAATTTTGTTGAAATGAATTGTTCAAGTATTAATTATTCAAAAGGAAGGGACGAGCATTTATTCTGTTGCTAAATCATTTCAGCACTGTATGACTCTCCGTGACACCCTTTGGGGTTTTCTTGAGAGAGATACTGGAGTGGTTTGCCATTTCCTTCTCCAGCTTGTATTACAGATGAGGAAACTGAGGCAAACAAGGCAAAGTGACTTGCCCAGGGTCACAGAGCCAGTAAATGTCCAAGGCTGGATTTGAACTCAGGTCTTCCTAATTCCAGGCCCTGTGCTCTTTCCACTGCACTACCCAATTACCTCTAAGAAGAGAAAGCAAATAAGCTCAAGTCACTTGCAGATGATCTAGACAAAGTCAAAGAAAGCTGGGTGTACTAAGTGCTTTTTCTGCATTTAATGAACTATGCAATGTTAGGCAAGTGACTCCACCTTTTTGGGGCTCAAGCTGGTCAAATAGAAATGACCATAAGCTCAAACGGTGGTGGTATTGAGGAGAGTAAATGAGAACGTGGGTGACAGATGCTTTATGACTGTGACCTAGCACCAAAAGAAGCCCCTCCTTCTGTCCCTGCTGTCCAGTACATTCAGCTCCCTCTCAACTTCTGCGTCTGACTCAACGTTAAAAGTACAGAGAGCTCTTCAGAAACATCTTTGCTCAACCCATTTTTCTTTTCTGAATCTCAGAACAAATCAGCCATGCAAAATGTGCTCTCTCCCACTCTTCCTTTTGGTTTTAAGAGGGCTGCATGGGAAGGGGCCAGGATTTGGCTACCCCTGCACAGAAACCTAAAAGAAATTAGACTTTTGAGGGGCGGCTAGGTGGCGCAGTGAATAGAGCACCAGAGTCACAAGGACCTGAGTTCAAATCCAGCCTCAGATACTTAACACAAAAACTAGTCCTGTAACCTTGGGCATGTCACTTAACCCCAATTGCCCTCCAAAAAGAAAAAAAAAATCAGACTTTTTTTTTTTTTTTAAGGCTAATGAAATTTGTCATTCAGCTCACTGAAAAGCAAGGACCATCAGATGGTATTTCAAACACCATGGACAAGAATGCACTAGCATCAATCCTTTAAAAAATCCAGAATTCATTTTTAGAAGAGGCCTCAAACAGTGAGTCTCCATCTTTTATTTAAACCATTTATTAAGCTAAATGCCAGTTGTATTTTCTCAAACAGTATGTGGCTTCACTCTGCTCTTGTGGGTTGTAGGTAACTTTAAGGCAATGAAGGAAAAAAAAATCACAGGCCTAGGATTCCATTCCCTAAATCTGCCCTCTTGCTCCCAACTGGCTGGTCAGACAACCTTCTCCATATGAGCTGGAGTCACTCCTCTCCACGTGTAGAGATGCCTGAACTACCTGCTCTGTAGTAACAGCATAGAGAAGTTGTTGGTGAACTGTAAGGAGATGTGTGTGTGTGTGTGTGTGCGCGCACGCGCGCGCGCGTGTGTGTTTGTACACACATAGAAAGGGCTATTACTGCAATGATAAATAATAATAAAGTTATTTGTAAAACATTTTTTAAAATTTTCCCTTTCACAAATTAGGGTATAGGTGGGGATTTTCACATTTTTTCTGGGATGCACTAAATAGCAATTACATTTAAAACATTCAAGGTAACTTTAAAATATATCAATTTAACACAACTCCCTTTAATAAGATGATCTCTAAGGCCATTCCAACTCTAAACTCTATCATGCTACAAATGCCTTCTATGTGTGTTGGGAAAACTGATGAAAAAGAGCCCAGTGCCTCCCCACATGAAGCTTGTGATCTACTAAGCTGATCTAAGATGTCTACATACATACAGACAAGAAAAGAGTGAGGAGAGTAAATGGAGAGGAGAAGGCTTTCAGTCCCAGGCAGTGAAGGAGACTTCATGGAGAAGGCAGGCCCAAGCTAAGCCACAGATTCTTGGTCAATGTCACCCAATCCATTCCTGAATATGAAATGGACAGCTCAGGGAGGGAAGACAAGGCTTTTCTTCATCTGAGCATCTATCAGGAGCACCTACCACCTACCCTGCATGTAGCAGGCACCCAGACCCACATGCTGTCAGCATTCTTCCACACGACAAGGTAGCATGTGTGTACATACCTGATAACTTTGCAGTCTTTGCAAGTCAAATGAAGCTGAAATATATCTCGGCATTCAACACTCTCTATGAGCTGTAATGGAACCTGCAATTAAAAAGATTCAATCCCTTTATTGCAGAAGGTTCTGGCACCAGGCTGGTGAATGGGCTCTGAGGGTGAGATAAGGACAAACACATCTGGACCCAAAGTGTTTCCAGCAATTTCCCTGTTCAGGGAGTTAGGTTCCTCAAGCCAAGGCCACAAGTATGTCACATCACAAAGGGAGAACAACAACAATAAAATCACCAGTGTGACCCCCAAAGTACTACTGGGCTCTAAGTGATTTCTCAGTGTCTTTAAAAGGCACCAGATGTAAATCTTCTTTTGAAGCTTCTTGCGCCTCCAACTTTTCACAGATGAGGCAACAATGGCGAGTGAAAAGAACAAGGGTCAGGGGCCCCCAGAGCACAGCCACTATGAGCTGCTGGCCTCCCGCTGAGTTATGGGGTCCTCTCTCAACCTCAATTTCCTTCTCTGTAAAAGGAAGAAGTTAAGCTTAAGCATCAAGCAGGTTAATCCAAGGATCTCCCAATGGCCAAACCAATGGCCTTGGCTTAATCCTAATTCTTGACCTCTGTGTAACCTAAAACACTACTCATCACTCTGCTCCCAAGATCCTCTTCTCTCCAGGTTTCAGGAAACCACTGTCTCCTGGTTCTCCTTCTCCTTCTCTGATCACTCCTCCTAGGTTTCCTCTGCTGGAGCCTCTTCCAGATCAGGTCCCCTAAACAGAAATATCCCTCAGGGTTCTGTCCTAAGCCCTCTTTTCTTCTCCAACACCTCTGCTTATTAATGTCATCAATCCCCATACTATTATCATCTCTATGTTGATGACTTAGGTTAACTTGTCCAGCCCCAACTTCTCTACCCACCTCTAAGCTCCCACATCCAAATGCCTGTTGGACTTCTCTAACTGGATGTCCTGGAAATATCTTCAACTCAACATGTCCAAAATTAAATTCTCTTTCCCTCCAAGCCCTTCCCCCTTCCATATTTCCCTCTCACTATCAAGGGCACCACTGTCCTCTCAGTGCCCCAAACACACAGTCTAGGTGCCAGCCTTGGTGGGCATTTCCTCGGACAAGACTCTCCATCTCCCAGTTCTGAGCATTCCCACTGGCTGCCATCCCATGTCTTGGAATGCTCTCCATTCCTCCCCTCTGCCTCCTGGTGTTTTTTTTCCCAAGTCCCAGATAAAATCCCACCTTCTACAGAAAGCCTTTACTGACCCCCCCCACTCCCCCTCAATGCTACTGCCTCCTCTCTATTACTTACTTCCTATTTGTCCTGTCTCTGTCTTGTTTATGCATATTTATTTGCTTACTGCCTCCCTCATTAGACTGCAAACTGAGGACAGGGACTTTCTTTTGCCTTTCTTTGTATTGCCAGCACTCAGGACAGTGCCTCATACACAGGAGGTGCTTAATAAATGTTTGGAGTTTTTTATTCTTCTTTTAAAAAATGTTTATTCATTTTAAACTTAAATACAAAATGAAAAAGGCGGGGAGGATATTTCTATGCACGTAGCAGAACACAAGAGGGGATTCAATATAAAACAATAAATTTCCACTTTACAAAAACCTATGTAATAAATTCTACACATCATTTTCAAAACTACCCAGCTTTTCTGTGCTTCCTTCCAGGTTTTCTTTTGTTCTCTGTAGTGCACTTTCGTTTCCCCCCTCTCCCTCCCCTCAACTCACCCTAGAGAAGGCAACAATTAAATGTGTGTATACACACAAACATATACATTATATGTGTAAAACCATACTACGCATGCTTCTGCTTGTCAGTTCTTCCTCTGGGGGGTGAACAGCATCTTCCCTCATAGGCCCAACCCCTTCCATGTTTTTCTAAATCAACTAGCTCATCTTTTCTTAGATGACAGCAGTATCACAAAACAATTACAATATATCTGAGAAACTGTCTTTAAAGTTTTCCCCCAATTATCTGCTTTCATTCTAATCTTGGCTCCACTGGTTTTATTTATACAAGAAAATTTTAATTTAAAATAAGTGAAATTATCCATTTTACATTTCAACAATGCTCTCACCTTATAATATAGTTTAAGGCATCTGGTACTTCTGAATTTCCTTCCTTTAAATTTTTTCCCCTTAGTTTCTCTGAAATTCTTGACCTTTTGTTCTTCCAAACAAATCATTATTTTTTCTAATTCAGTAAAATAGCTTTTTAGTAATTTAATTGGGATGGCACTGAATAAATTAGTTAGGCAAAAACTGCCATTTTTTTATTCGTACTAACTTTACCTACCCATGAACAATGAATATTTTTCTAATTATTTAAGTCTGTTTTATATTTATGTTCATGTAGTTCCTGTGTCTATTTTGGCATGCATACTTTCAAGTATTTTATACTGTCTACCCATTTTTAATGATCTACAACAATACTAAATTTTATGGGTGATACATAGTGTAGTTTTCCTATTTTTCTCATTATTAAATCTATTTTAGTTTTAACTTTGTCTGAGATCATGATTATTGCTCCTGCTTTGTTTACATAATAAATTCTACTCCAGTCTTTGATTTTATCTCTGTATCTCTCATTTTTATTGTGTTTCCTGAAAGCAGCATATTGTTGAATTCATATTTTTAATCCATTTTGCTGTTTCCTCTTTATGAGTCAATTCTTCCCATTCACACTCTTAAGTCATGATTACCTGTTGTTCATTTATTTCCATTCTCCTTTCTCTTACTATCATTCTTCACTATTTACCCTTTCCTTCCTCATTCAATCTTATCTACTTCCACCTACCTGGTCCTCCTATTCCTTAACTTACCCACCCCTTGAAGAGTCTCTCCTTTATCCTCTCTCCTTTCCAGATTCTTAATCTATACTCCCTTCTAAAAGCTCTTCCCTTAGCCTATCCCCTATCCCTCTTATATCTTTCTAAATTTAGAAGACATATATATATATTTCCCTCTTTAACCTATTTCCAAAGAGAATAAGGTTCCAGCACTAGAACCCTCCCTCCACTTGCTTTTTCTTTATTAGTTCCTCCTTTCACGCCTCATTTGTATGAGATACTTACTCCTTTTTCTCTCTCCTTACAGTTTTCCTTTTGTTAGAATCACCCCCATCACACACAGCTCAGCCCAAGCCTTTCCTTCAAAGTACAGTCATAGAAGTACTAATAACATTTTCACAAATAAGTAGTAAACAATCTGACCTTACTGAGTCTTTTATAATTGGTCTTTAAATGTTTACTTTATATTTCTCCTGGATCTTATACATTGAATTTTCCATCAATTTCTGCTCTGTCACAAATACCTGAAAGTCTTCCAATTCATTAAATGCCCCCCCACCTTTTTTTTTTTTTTTTGCTTTTTCTTGGAGGTGGGGAGGCAGGGCAATTGGGGTTAAGTGACTTGCACAAGGTCATATGGCTAGTTAGTGTTAAGTGTCTGAGGCCAGATTTGAACTCAGGTCCTCCTGATTCCAGGGTTGGTGCTGTATTCACTACACCACATAGCCACCCCAGTCCCCTCCTTTTTTATCCATTCAGGAGTATACTTAACTTTGCTGGGTAAATTACCCTTGGTTGTAACCCCAGCTCTTTTGCTCTACAATATATACTACTCCAAGACCTACAGTCCTTCACTGTAGCAGCTGTTAGGTCTTATGTAATACCTGACTATAGCTCCACAATATTTAAATTCGTTTTTCTTTGTTGCTCACAATTTTCTCCTTAACCTGGGAGCTTTGAAACTTGGCCATGATATTCCTGTCAGTTTTCCCCGTGGGATCTCTTTCAGGTGGTGATCGGTGGTTTGTTTGTTTCCTTATATTTCCGCTTTATCTTCTTGTTCTAGAACTTCAAGGAAATTTTCCTTAATAATCTCTGGTAACATGGTATCAAGATTCATCTTTTGATCATGGTCTATTTTTATATTGTCTCTCCTCAATCTGTTCTCTTAGAGGAGTTATTTTTCTGATGAGATGTTTCACAATCTTTTGATTTTATTATTTCTTGGTGTCTTTTATAACATCATTAGCTTCTCCTTGTCCAATTCTAGTTTTCAAGGGATTATTTTCTTCTTTAAGCTTTTGATTCTCTATTTCCAGTTGGTTGACTTTCTTTTCATAATTTTCTTGGAGTGCTTTTTTTTTCACCTAGTTTTTCCTAGGACTCTTTTATTTGATTTCTAAAGTCTTTTTAAAGTTCTTCTAAGAATTCTTTTTTGTGCCTGAGACCATTTGACGTTTCTCATAGAAAAAGGAGTGGCTTTTTTCACTATTCTATCTTCCTCTGAATATGAACCCAGATCATCTCTATTCCCTCTATCCCTCCATTTATGGTTGGGTTTCTTCTCCTTATTCATTTTTATTTCGTTTTGAGCAGTTTATTATTATAATCAAATTCTAGGCCTGAATTATAAGGAGTGGTGTCCTAAGCCTCAGGTCCTTCTTACCATTATTTTCTGAGCTCCCTCTTAGGGCCCAACCATGGGCACTCCTTTCCACCTCAAAGCCATGGCTAGGGCCCTCAGCCATGCTGTCCCACAATGGCTCTTGCTCTCTGTGGCCCTCTAGTGGCTGCAAACTTCAACTGTCCTTTCTGCCTTAGAACGGAATCAGGGGCTCTGCTCTACTGCAAGCGCCCACAACCAGCAAGGTCCCCACCCCTCTGTTAATGTACTCACCAGGCAGCTTCTAGTGATGTCTATCCACTCCTAACCCCTCTAAGGTAATGAACATGAATAAGCATTAGGGAAAGAGGCTGTGGAAAGCGCTTCTGACAAACCCCAAGTCATGATTCAAGATGGTCTAGGCTAGGCTTCAGGGGACATGAAAAGAGAAGGAGAATAGGTCCCTTTTTCCCAACAGCCATGCCAGCCTTCCCAGTCCTTGAAAGATCATGTCAGAAAGCAGAGTATGGACAGAGGGGGAGGAAGGCCATTCCAAAGGAATTTTTACCAGCCCCAGAGAGGACTCAAATAAAAGCCTCCCGGAAAAAAACTGGGAGACTCTTCACCCCACTTTACCTCATTCCAAGTTCTTGTCTCTACCTGGCTGCTGTCCTTTGGGCTTCACCAAATCATTTCTCCCCCATGTCCCAGGAAACTTGGGAAATCTCATCATCAGCCTTAGTATCCCACCTCATCAGCACCCTGTGTTCCTTGGAGGGTGGAGCCAAGCCTTCCTTTAAGGAGAGAGATGAACTACATCGGGACTTTCCTTCCTCTTCACCCATGACCCTGGGCAGAGGTGCCCCCCTTCCCTATACAGAGGGCTTTTCAGCTTCCTTTGCAAGCTGTCTTCCTCTATTAGACTATAAGCTCCTTGAAGGCAGGCCTATCTTCCTTTTCTATATCTGTATCCCACTTAACACAGCACCTGGCACATAGCAGTTGTTTAATAAATGGTTACTGTCTACTGACTGAGTGCTTGCCCACTACGTAAGTGAGTCTTCAAGGTCACTCCCATTCCATGGAAAGAAGATGGAGCATATGCTCCTTATGCCAGCCCAAGTGAGGCTGTGGAAACAGTTTGTTAAGTTTCCCTCTTTAAAGAGGGACAAGTTCTCCCTTGATTCTGGCCTTCCCTCTGCTAAACAAGGCCTGAAGCTTAGTGTTCCAGGTCTAAGCACCTCCAGAGAAGGAGATGGGATGTGAGAGTCTCAGGAAGAAGGCTGGCTGATGAGTTGGGGGAAAACCAACTAAGATTGGGGTCAGAGGTTAGAAGACAGAATATGGAAGTCTATATAGGGCCAAGGGTTTCCATCTAAGACTAAAGCCTTCATCTAGGAACTACCAAGAATATAATCTGCAGATCTTCCTTCTGGTTTTAATATGGCTAATAGTGGAAAAAGAGAGAAGATTTTGCCAGGAAGTATTGCTGGATGTCTGCCTGCAGGGCCTTTGTGTTTGTGTGGTCCTTTATCCCAAGATGCTAAGAAAAACTGAAGCAGCTACCAAAAGGTGGCTTGGGCAGGGAGGAAAACTCAGAAGAAAGGAGGAAGAGAAGCTGTGAAGGGTAGGAGAAAAAGCACATGGAAGGAAGGACTGAAGTAACCTGGGTCCTTTGACTCTGGACATGGCATAACCTTTAAGAGAATTCAGTTCCTTTATGAAATGAGAAGAGCTTTCCTGTTTAGGTTATGGCCTTCTCTGAAAGTCAAAAGAGACCCTAACTCCCTAATGGGAGTCTTTTATAAACTGTAAAGCCATGTAATTAAAAAGTAGGGTATTCTTGGCGGGGGCTAGGTGGCGCAGCGAATTGAGCACCAGCCCTGGAGTCAGGAGGACCTGAGTTCAAATCTGGCCTCAGACACTTAACACAAAAACTAGCCATGTGACCTTGGGCAAGTCACTTAACCCCAATTGCCCTCCAAGAAAAACAAAACAAACAAACAAAAAGTAGGGTATCCTTAATTTGAAAAGGAAAAGGTAAAAAGGAAAATCATAAAATCTTAAGAGTTAGAAGGTAGTTTAAAAGTTATCTATTCCAACCCTTTCATCTTACAGAAGAGGAAAGTGGTCTGCCCAGTCATGCTGGCTATGCTAGTGGCAGAGCTGGCAACGGCCTCTTGGCCAATGTTCCACCTGCCTCCTCTGATCCCCTTCCAGCTCAATTCACTGGACCACACCTATTACTTGTGACCATACGCCTATTAGAGTCAAAGCAATAACCACAAGGGATGGTAGTCAAACACTTGCCATCCAAACAAATGCCAAGGCCACTCCAATGCTCCTGCTACAACAGACCCATGAGGTTTCTTAAGCTCCCATGTGCTCCTGCTGGACAACCTGTCCAGGAAAGAGGGTTCTAGGACTAGAGAGAGAAAGAACAATGTGAACTTGTAAGGTAAATACCAACCGACTTCACACTTCCAGGGCCAGGGAATGGCTGCCCCCCTACTGAGTCCAGAGATCCTAAGTACCACTCTTCCTAAAGCTTCAGGAATGGTACAAGGATGGGAGAAGGGAGACCCTCCTCTTGGTGCCCATTAGCACCCACTCTCATAGGTGAGAATCTTGTTCTCACCTAGCCTCTCCATCTGGGAAAACCACTTCTCCTCTGGGAAGGCAATAAAGTGGGTCCCATGGTCACTGGGGAACTTCTTTCTACTGAACCGAAACTTCTCCTCTCTACCAGGATCCTTCAAAAGGATCCTTTCAGCAGAACTTTATCCCTGGTATGAACCCTGGTTATTCTGACAAGTCTAATGGTAATCTGGGGATCTGTAAGAAGATGCCTACAGGGGCGGCTAGGTGGTGCAGTGAATAGAGCACCAGCCCTGGAGTCAGAAGGACCTGAGTTAGGAGCCGGCCTCAGACACTTAATCCACACAAACAAAAACCTAGCCGTGTGACCTTGGGCAAGTTACTTAACCCCAATTGCCCTAAAGGGGCGGCTAGGTGGCGCAGTGAGTAAGAGCGCCGACCTCGGAGTTGGGATGACCCGAGATCAAATCTGGCCTCAGAAAATGAGCACCCACACATAAATAATGACTAGCCGTGTAACCTTGAGCAAGTTACTTAACCCCAATTGCTTAAAAAAAAAAAAAAAAGAACATGAATAGATTAAAAAATCCTACTGGAATATAATGGTTGAAAAATTATTGTGGTTTTAGTTTAAATGTACATAGTTACTGAGCCAAATATAGTTGCCTGTATTTAATGTCCAATATTAAATTTTAATGAAATATTTAATAAAAAGAAAAATATGAAAGTATTTTGTAACAATAAAGGACTGTAGCTCACATTTATAATGAATATTACTTTTTCAAAAGACTTTCTTCACAACCTAGTGAGCTGAAGGATAAATTATTGTGTCTATGTGGAAAATGAACAAGTTCCAGAAGGGCTGAGGTTGTAATATTTTGTCTTTGCATCCCTAGTATTGTGCTTTGTACACAGTAGGCACTCAATAAATGCTTGACGACTTGAACAGGAGAAAACTAAGGCCCAGCAAAACTAGCCCCTGATCCCCCATTTGTAAGGGCTAAGAGTGAAAGCCCCAGGATCACAGGACTTGGACTTGGAAAGGGCCCAGGGGTCAGTGTACAGAGTGAGGTGGAGAGAGGCAAAGTAACTTGCCCAGGGTCACCCCTCCAAAAGAGCTGAACTTCACACTTAGTCTCCAGATCTGCTCTTTTGTCCTTGGTTCTTTCTCACTTCCCTGCCCTCCCACCCCGTCTCCGCCTCCCATCTTTTGCTCTGTCGCCATCACCTTCCATAAATAGCAAGGTTCCTCCATCATGCAGCTACCCACAACTGGAAAATGTGCGGCAACCCAGTCCCTCCTAGCAGCCTCTGGCATCTGTCCTGCCCAGAACTGCCTACCTTGCAAGTCTGGCCCTGGAACTGTGATGGCATTTCAAAGGCCAATGCTGAACCTGGAATGAGCTCTGGACAACAGCCAATCTACTGCCTGTATCCCCTTGATGGTCCACCAAGCTTTTTCTTCTACCACTCAAACACAATGTTCTCATTCCAGTGCTCTAGGATTCCTCCATCAAAGCCAATCCCTGAAAACCCACAAGGAAAGCCTCCTGAACGATCCAAACAATCTTGCTAAATGCACAGGTGTGTGACATCCCAGCAGATCATGCTACTTACTGGGATTTCACAAGAAGGAGGCTAAGGGGCAGTCTCTCAAAACATAAGGAACAGACAAAACGGCACTAATTAAAGGTGTAAATTTTTCATGAAATCCACATTAATACTGTATACATTACCTAAGCCTAGCAGAGATTTTCTAGATAAGAAATATGAAATCACCGAGTTGGGTAGATGCAGGCTGGCTTTCCCCTTAATTACTACCAACTTTAATTCTGTGGCATATTCCTCTGTGCAAGAATCTGATGTTGAGTGAATCTGCATGTCTCATTGGCTGCGTGTCATTTATGGCACCCATCTCCTGCCAATATGTCTTACTCAATGTACCGTGAAATTAAAAGAGAATGAACAATGTTTAGAAGGTACTACAAGCTTCTTGGGGCCTCTTGCTAAGTCATTATCTAAACAGCTTTTCTGATATAAGTATACAAAAAAATGATGACAATTCAGAGGCAGCCCATGACATTTATAGCCAACCAACTTGGGCTTTGAGGTACTATTTGCCTCTTTGCCCCCCAGTTAGCTATATGGATGGCTTTTAAAAGAGGACACCTCGATCTTCTCTGTTTTAGATGAAGGGCCATCTCCTGTGCCTAATGGGTCTCCTTTCCAGAATGCCTGTAGGCTGCACAGCACTGAACATGATGGATGAGGGTGTAAACATTCATTTATTTGCAGGTATCAGGTTAAATCATCTGTCTTTCTTAATTTGAAATGTCTAACATTCGTGAAGTCATAAAGGAGGAGTTACAGGAATACCAATACTTTTTCTGTCCAAAGTCACTATTTTAGGCTTTTCATTTCACTGAAGCAAAATCTCGAACATTTACTGAAAAGGGCCAGGAATGTTAGCATCTCTTTGAATGGTCGGCTACCTGGGGTAAGAACAGGGAGCCGACTCCTTTCAGTCCCAATTCAGGCCTGCCAGAGCCTGTGTCCCAATTCTGGTTGTGTGACAATCACCGAGGACTTTACAGGGATGTGACCAGCAGAGCACTGGGCAGACAGAGGCAGAATTAAAGACTCAATGGTAAATGCACAGCTTAGAAATGAAGACGTGATACCAGTGGGGACACCACGTACTTCTATAATTTGAACCACATACAAGAGACATTATAAGAGAGTAGAAACAATTAAGGTGCTATTTCTGTTTTGTCTTGTCTGGGGGAGGGGGCAGATCTCCGAGGATGGGCCCTATTCCAAGGGAGAAGTAGGGTATTGTAAATCTCTATCATCTCTCTCCATATAAAGCTTATTTATGATCCCAAATTAGTTCCAGTCCATTAGCAAGCAGAAAAGCACAAAATTAAATTGTGTTATTAGTTTCTACTTGACATTGCAAAGATAATGCAGAATCTAAGAATTCAACAGGGGTTTTATTTGGTGCTGAGTTCAAGCTCTAAACTTCCAGCTGGTCTACTGAAGTCACTGTGCCCAGCAGTGAGCCAACCTCCGTCCTTGAAAAATCTGCTCTGTATTTTTAGCTGACAGCCCAACTATAAATATGGCAGCAGTGTTGGTATTTGAGCATAATGAATGGTGTGATCACATCCCAGCCCTATGCACAAAAATGAATTTACAAGACTGTGGCTCTGAGGAGGCTGCAATTAGCACTATGGCCAAAGGTGTTTCAAAATACATATAATGTGTGAGGGGACAAACACATTTCTCATATTTTGCAAATGAAAGTGTGTCACTATAGTGTGATATTTCTTGATTTTTAGATTAAATGAATTCAAATGTAAGTGATAAATGTTTATATAACACCGAGAGGGGTGTGTGTGTGTGTGTGTGTGTGTGTGTGTGCGTGACATTGCACAAAGGAAAAAAAATAGAGACCACCACAGAATTATAGAATTATGAATACTTCATGAATGTATAGCAAAGACCTATGGCTATGGATCAACGGGAAAGAAGGGAGCACCAAAATCATTTACTTGACTATACTATGTTATGGGGATACTAGAATCACAAATGAACACACATTGAGTTCTGATATCGTCAGGAGAATCATGATATCACAGACAAAGTTAGATGGGAGCTTAGGTCACTGTTTCCACATCTCCCAGTTTACAGATGAGGAAATTGAGTGCTAGAGAGATGAAGTGACTTGGCCAGGGTCACACAGTCAGAAAAATGTTGGAGGCAGGATGTGAACCTGATTCCTGATTCCAGGTCTCATGCTCTGCCTACTCCATTTCATTGCTGCTGAGGTTCATTTCAGTCCTAAAATTCTATGAGGCCAGGATCTTCTCTCACACTAACTGAGGCCCAGTAGCCTATTCTGGTTCCCTCACTAGAAGACCCTAAGCATGAGTCATCAATGGCATCACAACAGAGCCCTCTTCTATGAAGATGACAATGCACAGACCCAGAGAAAATATGTGCCTTGGAAGACTCAGACTCCTTTCATGAGAAAACAAAGAAGCATTAGCCTCTCCCCCTTGTACACTCCCTGAAGACTGCCCTGGGCACATCTTCCCTGTTAAGAGCAAGATAAAAAGAGTTCCGAGGGGCTCCTGATGCCACACTGATAGAGTGCCTCTGTGAGCAATGCTGGCCCCAGTGGCCAGCCCTTACAGGGCTCACCACGTCCAGCTTGTCAGGAGGTCACTGACGAGCTGAATCTACTCAAAGAAGGACGGCTTCAGAATGAATGTGTCCTCATCAAAATCAGAGGTCCCCAAACTCATCAGCTTCTTTCCCTGTTCAGGATAATTACTGAGATTTCCCTGTCCTCATCACAGTCTGATTACTTACGTTAACGAGTGACTCGGTGAACTTGATGTGCAGCCTATAATTAGACAGTGCGATGACGGCATCTTCAGCCCGGCCCACGAATTCTGTGCTCTCACCGTGAAGTTCCAGGAAAGGAACCTTCAAAATGGAAGGAGAAATCTTTCAAAGTTCAGAAGCAGTCAAACAAGTTCTTCTAATCCCTAGAGTAAGCCATTTCCTATGTTAAAATGCACTTACTCCAACAGCAGTAGTTGTAAAATATATTTAATTGGTTTTTAAATTTAAAGTTGAGGTGGAAACTTTTCTACAACGAATATTCTGACATGTAGGTTCAAATAACAAGTCTGCAGAAGCCCATCTCGCTTAAATGGAGCATGTGCCTTAAGCTCCATGACATCTGAGATCCCTTCCAATCCTGCCATTCTTTGATGGGATAAAAACAGAGAGAGCTGGCATAAGCAAGTCCCTCTCACTGCAGTCTTGAATTTTTGTGATGTCACTGTGTTATTTACACAGGGGAAGTCTCAGAAGCTTTAGAAAAAATCACCAAGAGCACTCTCTCAAGGAGGATGGTGGCAGGGCCATCACCAGAACCCTGGAAGTTCCAGAAAGTGCTTTCTGCATGACCACCCTCAGAGCTAAGTGGTCTGAGTATTATTTTCCCCTCTAACTGACAAGCTAATTAATATGCACTAAGGCTCAGGGAGGTTAATGGTCACACAACAAGTAGATGCCAAAGCCTAAACTAAATTTCGGCCCAGCACTCTTCCTATAACACTGGCCTGACATCAGGGTATGGAGGAGGTGTGACAAGAGACACAGAGATGAGTGAGACACAACCACTGTTCTCAGGGAAAGTCTAGTCTGGTATGACAGCTAAGACACATCCATGTCTTAAGAGAAGTCTTAAGGGCAGTGGCAGTTCCCAGGAGGGCAGAACCAGGGAAGGTTTCCTGCAGAAGGGGGCACCTGAACAAGGCCATGAAGAATTTCCACAGAGAGTGAATGGGGGGATTAGGAGAGAGGAGGGGTTTGAAGGAAGAAGGATCATTGTGACCCAAAGTATAGATCATGACTGGCATGGAAATCGCCCATTCTGGCTGAGTGTAGGCCATGTGAAGGGGAAGCAATTCAACACAAGCCTTGGAAAGTAGGTTGGGACCAGACGATAGAAAGTCCTGATTGCTAGTCCACAGTTTGGACTTCACGTGGCAGGCAATAGAAAGGAATGAAAGGTTTCTGAGCAGACAAGTAACAAAACTGGGACTGGGATGGTGGTATACAGGAAAAACAGAAAGGGAGAGACCACTGAGGCCAGGGAGTCTTGAACTAGGGGGATGGGGGGGTGGCGGTGAATGGAGAAGCTAGATATGAGGGAGTCCCATCCAAAAGCCCGGCATCCTTGTTAGCAACCACACAACTACAGATTGGTCAAAAAGGACAAAAGTGACCTAGTCATTACCTGAAGATTCTCATCCTCTCGAATCAATTGCTTCCTGGGAAAGATTTGATTGGCCTGGATGCATTCAAGGCTGTGCTGTGTCTCTTCATCCTGGAAAACCCCAAATCTCTGAATAATGTTGATGCTGCTCTTATTCACCCATAATAGGGTTTGTTTGACAATGATTAATGGGACAATCATAAAGAGATTCAAAGGACCCTTGGAAAGGATCACTGGGTACTGGAGACCATCTGAATTAAGAGACCTCCTAAAAGTATCCCAATCCACGTGAGTCACAGAGACAGCAAGTGCTTCGACACCAAACATATAGCCAAAAAGAGGATATTAAGGATGGCTCAACCAAACCACATTTCAATGGTATAGACTTTTGGGGAAATAAGTAATTTCTTTTCATTTGCATAAAGGAGGCATCTTTCACTTTAGGTCATCATTCTAAGTGGAAGGGCTTATCTGGGGCACATATAGTTTATTAGAAACTAATCCAGAAATCAAGATACCAGCTGCATATAAAGTAATTTTCAAAAGCCAGAGAAAGTCACACAAGCACAAGAAATACAACTGCCAAGACACTGGCAAACACAGAAGTTACATTACAGTTTGGCAGTTAAGCATAACTCCTTCCCTCAGACAAAGGTTTTTAACCAAACAAAATAGGCAGTATAGTTTTGAAGATTAAATCTAATACCAACTTTGACCATAGATTTCCAATTATGTAACTCACCAATATAATCAGATCCCCAATATAAATTAAAGCCTATGTGACATTTATGTTAATGGTGAACTAGGATATGAACGGGTTGCAATCAATCTAATATAAATGGCTTGGAGGACCCCAAACCTAAAATGCAAACCATCAAATCATATGTTTTCTTCCCTCTCCACCCTTCCATACCCCCTCCAACAAGAAACCAGAGTTGAGACCATCCCTGTGCTCCTGTGTATCCAGTCTCACTGATTCCTCCCACTGTTGACTAGAGAAGGGAAAAGAAATGCCAGTGAGCTTCAGATGGAAAGAAAGCAGGAGGAGTAGTACATCTGGCTTCATTCATAAGACTGAAATTCTAGTCACAACCTGGATTCCTTATAGTTGTACAACTTTAACAAGAGTCACTTCCCTTCCCTGAGCCTCAGTTTCCCCATCTGAAAAACGAAGATCACAGTTACACTAGCTATCTCACAGGCATGTGCTGCAACTCTCATGGCTCATCCATTTGTCAAAGTCTCCGGGTTTTGCCTGACTTTGAGGTACCGGTGGGCCCTGGGACCTCACCATATGACTACTCAAGCTTTTCTTCCTAGCCTGCATTTCCCTCATGACAGCCCTCTTTGCTACTCTTCCTGGGAGTCGGTACCTGGCTTTAGGCTGTACCCTACTTCCACCCATTCTGCACCTCTCCCCTGCCCTCTGGGGGAAGAGTCGTTTTTACTTCTTCAGAGAAGGTCTGATCCCGAGCCCTGGGGTCATCAGTAGCACCAAGAGAATGGCTCTTGGTTTTCAGGAGATGGACGATCTCACCAAACACAACTGCTAAATAAACTGGTCTCTGTGGCTGTTGCTGTAGTGAAAAGCCAATATATAAAATTCAAGCACAGTGGGTTTCTCATTTAAATCACTGTCTCTCTTTAAAAACAAAAATCCAAAAGTGACTTTTGTTATTCTTTTTAAAACTCTCCGAAAGGAAATTCTGAGGGACATGGAGGAAAAATGCCAGCTGAAATGAGCTGAACAAGTTAGGAGGCTTTCCTCTGACTCCCACTCACAGCTGGGGAAATGAAAAGAGGACAGCAGGGTGCTCACCCATACCTTCAGCAGGCCATTCAATGAGGGGAACACACCCCTTCTCAGTGTCACACTGCCTGATATCGCCTCATGGCTAGAAGAGACACTCGGGAAGATCTCAATGAATCCTGTTTGGTCCCAGGAGGGGAAGGCAATGGCTTGGCAGCCACCCAGGAGCTCTCTGTACTGCCCCAAGCTGCAGAGAGCGGCGCTACACAACTTCCTCCCATAGGATGTCCTGACCTTACAAGCCCTGCGCACATGGTCAGGAATACTGACCTTTAAACAGCTGAGAGCAGAAATGAGGCAGGAGGTTAAAAGTTAAAGGGGCCATTTACCCACACACCCTAACTGGCACTGCCATCCCCTGGGTGACAACCATGTGAAGTGGTTGTGAGTGGGACAATGTAATATCATCTTAATATAAGAGGGGAAAGAATGGTGTGTCCGTGGCCGCTGAGAAGCCTCAGAGACGTGGAGGAGCCTCGTTAGAAGGCGGGTTCCTTTGAGATCCGCTGCCAAGTCTGTTTTCATTTTTAACTTGCTAAGGGCGCCCTACATGGGGAGCTCTGTGAGGGTAGGGGCTGTCTTTGCCTTTTTGGGGATCCTAGGTGCTTGGCACAGTGCCTGGCACACAGTAGGTGCTTAATACATATTTCTCTTGTCTAGTGACTTACTGCTCCTTGAACACATAGGGATAGGAGAAGGGAAGATGAACAAACATGGCCAGGACTGGCTGCCAGCCCACATGATGATGGGGCCCTCGGTGGACCCCCACACAAGGTGTATCAAACTGGATGGCTCAAAAGGACAAAGCTCCAGGCTGTAGTGGCCTGAAGAGAGGGGGGCAGCCACATTCTCCCAGGGCACTGAGTAATGACATCTGGCTGGGCAGCTCAGATCCCAGACCAGGGCTCTCCTATACTCCAACCAGCTAGCAGCTCTCCCGTCCTCCCTCTCCTTTCTGAGCTTGGCCCTTCTACCTTACACACAGGGGAACCGAAAGCTATATTCTGACTTCAGCTGAGACGAGGAAGCAGCAATGCTCCAAGGCCCTGGAGCCTTAGGAGCTGCCTTTTCTTTGGAACAGCCTAAAGAGTTCAGAGGGAAAAGGGCTGCTCCTAGCCTTACTAGTGGCTACCGCTGCTGTGGCACCTGTGGCAAGTGGCTTCAACCTTCTCATGGCTAAAATCAAAGAGCTGGCTCCTCTCTAGAGCTGCCGGGCAGCACCTTGACATGTGTGTGCTTTCACATAGGACTTTGTATACACCATCTAGAACACAGAAGGGGCTTAATGTTGATTTTATGCTGGAAGTACCTTCTTCCCTGCCAGTGCTCACAATAGATTCTTGTCACATTTTAGCTCCCCTAAAGCCAATTTAAGTTATCTACATTTTCAGCCTACCTTTAAGGAAATAACTCCCCACCCACCACCCCTGCCACCAAAGGACCATGTAAAACAGTAGAAGAAAAATTACCTTGTATTACAAATGCAATGAAAATATTTTTGTCTAGCATGTTGGAAAATGGAAAGAAAAGAGATGAAGAGGGGCTGGGAGTGGGGGGGAGGTTTTAAAAAAAAAAGAACCCCCCCCATTCAAAGAGCAAATTAAAGATGTGTCAGCTGATTTCTAGCATGTGGAATCACTGAAAATCCATGAGGGGAGGGAAGAGCAGGGATTTCCACATGTGAATCTCTACCACATCATATAAATTACAGCTTTGGAATGCTTTCCCTAAAGTATGTTTTGCATGACTGCACATGTATAAACCTATATCAAACTGGGAAGAAATAGAGAATTTGGAACTCAAATTTTTTTTAAAAAACAAATGTTAAAAATTGTTTTTACATGTAATTGGGGAAAAAATAAAATATCTTTTTTTAAAAAGACTGATTTCCATACCTTAGGCTCACTATAACATCCCAATGACCTTGTGATGTACTGAGGGCATCATTAAGCCCATTTTATATTTGAGGACACTGGCCTTGCTCTGGAAGTAGCATGGGGGCCCAGGTCTTTCCCCTGCAACGTCAGTACTCTTATCATGATCCCCTGCACTTGTGAGACTGATGGTGCACATCGGACCTGCGCCCCTCTACCAGCAAAGAGAAAAGATCCAACCTTGCCTGAGCCTTACACAGAGACAGTCAACCTCAGTATTATACTGACATCAGAGAACCACAGTACGTGAGAGCTAAAGGGATCTTATAGAGTATCTAATCCAATCTATTCTATTTGCAGATGAAAAAGCAGAGTTCAGGAGAAAGGTCTCACAGCTAGTCAATGGTAGAGCTGGGGCCAGGGAGAAGGTGACTTCTGGGGACTTTGTCGCTGGTGCCATGTTCCTCAGACCACCTCATGAGGGAAGGGCAGCAGGCTTGGGGTTGAGAGGCCTGCATTCAGGTTTCCAGCTCTATTACTTATTAGCTATGCAACCATAGGCCAGATCCTTAATTACCTCTCAAAAGCTCAGTTTTCTCATCTGTGACATAGGAACAGCAGCACAAACAGTACTAATATCAAAGAGGGATGACGAGTAGTGCCCTGTGAACAATAAAGCACTACAAAAGCCAGAGGTGGGATTATATAATTATAATTATGATCTGGGGAAATGCTTGCACCTGGGAGTTTTGAACAGAGTACCAGCAGGTAGAGCAGGGAGGCACATACAGGGGAGGGTGTGAGCAAAGAGCTTCTTGCCTTCTAGCCACAGTTTCTACCTAAGAACACCAGATGCCTTTTTATATCACTTTAAGGTTTGCAAAGACTTTTACAAATATGATCTCCCAGGAAGAGGTGCAGTGATATCATTTCCATTTTATAGTTGAGAAAACTGAGGCACTCAGGGGTGACTGAGGGTCATCTCAGGCAGTGTCTGAGGCCAGATTTGGGCCCAGGTCTTCCTGACTCTGTGCACTGTGGTGGCCTCACCTCCAAAAACAAGTACTCAGGAGGTCTCTCAGAGCCCTTTGCTCTTCACAAAATGCTGCCACTCTGAGTGGCAGGTGGGCCAGGCCTGCTAAGGCTGTGCTACACTGCCCCCATCTCTGCTAGGGGTCCAGCTAAGCAACATGGCAGCTGGGTGACAGTGTTTTCATGGACAAAAGCTACCCCCAAAAAACATTCATGTAAAATTCAGATGGGGGGGAGGTGAGACACATGCCTCAATGTCACAGGGCCCTCCTTCAAAGAAGTCTTCATCTGCTACTTCTATAGCCTCCAAAAGGGAGTCTCTCCCCTCCTAGGGAGCCCTCACCTACTTCCCACAGGCTATATTCAAAGTTGTTGTATCAACTCATTATGTATACTAGAAAAATCTTATGCCAGGAGAAGTTAGCCAAATGCCTGCCCTCCACCTCTCCTTCAGTGCCTACTCCACTACACTGCTAACTTACATCAAGTAACAATCTAAATACACATTTGTTCTCATGTCCCTAATGAAGCTTGAAATGAACCGGGTTCTTCCAGTTCCCTCTTTGTGCACCAGAATGAAGCAGCTGGGCTCCAGAAGCTGGGTGGGAGCCTGGGAGCTGGAAGCTGGAAGCTGGAAGCTGGAAGCTGGAAGCGGGGCTGCCCTGGGGGAGTGCTTGGTCTCAGTCCAGCTTCCTACTATAAGGTATTTCACTGAAAAGGGATCTATACACTTAGCTGGTAAGGACTGGAGAAGGGAGAAGAGACAGAAGAAATGAATTTGAAATCATTTATGAAGTGCTGTCTGTGGCTGAGCACTGTACTATGGACTGGGGATACAATTACAAAGGCAAAGAAAGTCCTCACCTGAAAGAGCTTGTGTTCTGCCAGACAGGAGACTAGAGAGGTGATGCTGAGGGCGAAGGTGCCAGGGCTTGGGAGGAGAGGCAGGGGAGCTGGTTTGGCCACAGCTTCCATCCTGGGAAGCAGAGGGTAGAGGGGAAGTGGAGGCAGAGGAGGAGCAGAGCAGGAAGCACCAGACTCCGAGAGTGCTGGTGAGGAGAGGGGAAAGGAAGAAAAGCATGGCTGGATCTGCCTCTTAGGTAGGCCCCAATCAGGAGAGAACGGGAAAATGTTATGTGTATGAAAGGAAGATGAGGGACTGTTTGCTTCAAGAAAGCCAAGTGTCTACACAGAAACTAGGAAGACCAAAGAGAAATTCTTTCTCTATATCTGACCAAAAAACCTCCAGCTCACCATTAATATAGAGCTTTACCTAGTTACGAGGTGCTTTCCTCACTACAACAGCTCAAGGTTCCCCTGGGCTCTTTCATCACTAGAATCACAAAAATAGCTAGCACTTATGTACCACTCGGAGGGCTGCTGGGTGCTTTGCAAATATGATCTCATCTGACTCTAACAAAAACCCTGCTGGTTATTATCCCCATTGTACAGAGGAGGAAACTGAGGCTGAAAGAGGTTCAGTGCTGGTAAAGAAGGAGCCTGGTGAATCTGGGCGATGCCACCAGATGAGCAGCTTCAAGGCCGATGGGCTTTCATTGGACAACACAGCCTCTAACCATAAAACCAATGACTCTTTGTGGAGAAGACAGGTTACTTCTACCTAAATCCTATACTTCTGAGAAGAGGCCAGAAGCAGATGCAGGTTAGGTTCCAGAAAATGAGGTGATCTTTTCGATATCAAGGTATCATTTTGAATCTAGAGTTCAGCTTTTTGCTTGATGACTCCTGCTTACCATGACAGGAAGCCCAGGTTAGGAGGAGGATCCTCGTCCTAGCACAGCAGATGGTAAGGTTCTTCTTCCTGTCGCAGTGAAACCTAGAGAAAAGAGAAAAAGGAAAAAGGTCACTGGTTTTTTCCAGCTGATAACCTACTTTAAGTCTGGATTTGGAGCTAACCAAAGCCAACCAGGAAAGGGTTAGCTATACTTGGCTAATTCCCACTCTATTGATATGTAAACCCTATTTCATTTTTAAAAATCCCACTGGTCTTAACTTATTCCTGAGCAAACAGTGTAAGAGTCTTGGCTTGCACTGAGGAGTTAATCTGTCTGATTATGCTGAAACAAGACTCTCTCCTAGACAGAAAGATTGTTTTGTGGCTCACTTCATAAACCAAGTGATGCCCATAAAAATGAGAACTGGCAAAGCAAAAGCTCCAGACATAAAAATGAACTAGTTTTATTCATACACAGAAAGCATCCCTGTAGCTCAGCAATGATTAACTGACTTTGAAAAATATCATGCCTTCCTCATTTCAAGGTAGAAGATAACTGTATTTGGTGAACACTGTGTCCTTGATTTAAAAAGCACATCATGATCAATTTTCAAGCCTAAACATTTTTCTTACATATTAACAGCTATAAGTTATTATGCACCTCACCAAATCAAGCCAATATAGTTTTTCTGTACCTACTACTTGTAAGAAACTGTGGAAAATAGAGACTATTTAAGGAGAACTGGAGAACAGTTAGCCCCAGATATTCACTGAGAATTCATTCCAAGCCTAGTCCTCAAGTCCCCTTAGGCATACACAAATACAAAGATGAATGATTCTGTTGACGTGTATATACTCAGTATACTTAGGTACAGACAACAACTTGACAGCAGGGAGAGAAAATGATCACTGCTGGCTTAGACAGTCGGACTTCAGAGAGGACAGCTGAGTAGGCCAAGTGGGCAGAGAGGAAGGAAGGCAACACCTAAAGGCGTTCAAGGCCAGGGTAAGGGGATGAGCAAAGCAAAGAAACGAGAACAGGCTATGGGAGTGAAGGGGGACAAGGAGTTCAATCTACCTAGAATGCAAGATTTAGGCAGGAAAATGGAAAGAGAAAAAGTTGGAAAGGTAGACTAGGGCCAGAGTGCAAAGTCTGGAATACTAGGCTACAAAGGTGGAATTGGCAGACATGATCTAGGAGGTGATGGGGAGTCACTGAAGGGATGGAACATGGGAATGATGAAAGGAGTATTTTAAGAAGATGGTTCTGGTGTAATGATTACCCTAACTCAAAAATGGCTCCCAGGGCAGCTAGGTGGCGCAGTGAGTAGAGCGCCGGCCCTGGGGTCAGAAGGACCTGAGTTCGGGTCCGGCCTCAGACACTTAACACACACAAACAAAAACCTAGCCGTGTGACCTTGGGCAAGTTACTTAACCCCAATTGCCCTCCAAAAAGAAAAAAAAAAGCTCCCTATTAAATACAAAATCGTCTGACATTCAAAGCTTTCTGTAACCTGGTCCCTTCCTACCTTTCCAGTCTTCTCATACCTTCTCCACAAGGCACTCTTTGATCCGGAGATACTGTCCTCCTAACCTGTCTCACAAACAAGACAATACATCTACCGACTCTGGGAATTTTCACTCAATGGCCTCCATGTTTGGTATACTTTCCTCCCTTCTTTCCAACTACTGACCTCCCTGGCTTCCTTTAAGTGCCAATTAAAATTCCTCCTACAAAAAGTCTTCCCCAAATCCTCTTAATTCCAGGTGTGTACATACACACACACACACACACACACACACACACGGTTTCATGTTTTTTCCTCCATCGGATTGTAAGTTCCTCGAGGGCAGAGATTGTCTTTTGCCACTTTTCGTTATCCCCAGTGCTTAGCACAGTGCCTAGCACATAGCAGGTACTCCATAAATGTTTACTGACTGACTGAATTAGGGAGACCAGTCAGGAAGTTATTGCAAAATTCTAGACATGAAGTGATAGGGAGCAAGGAGATTTCCAGCAAACAATCTTAGTTATTGACTGAATATAGGGAGAGAAAGAGGAAAATATCAGAAATCTCAAAAGGGGAGATGACGATGATGATGACGACAATGACGATGATGACGATGGAGGCAAGGAGATGTAACCTCATCTCTCTTTCACGGAGTCAACATTACACAGTGATTGGCTGACTTGTCCCTGGTGCTGTCTTTCCATTTATATTGTTGGGAGTCAATGTGTATATTGTTTTCATTCAAATTTCAGTGAGTGTTACTTTAGGGGAGGGAGGAAGAAATGGAATTCTCAAACATTTTTTCCATTTCATTTAAATCTGCTTTTATTTAAATTCTCATTCTCTCCTTCCCACTTCGTCCTCCTTCACTGAGAAAGCAAGGAAAACAAAACCCACCACAAGCATGTATAAGCAAAACCAAAAAAAAAAAAAAAATTTTTTTTTGGAGGGGGGAACGCAAGGCAACTGGGGTTAAGTTACTTGCCACCCAAGGTCACATACAGCTAGCAAGTATGATCAAGTGTCTGAGGCCAGATTTTGAACTCAGGATCTCCTGACTCCAGGGCCAGTGCTCTATTCACTGTGCCACCTAGCCACACCAATAAAACAAATTCTTGCAGTGACCACATTCTCCAACCTGCCCCCCCCATCTGCAAATCTATACTCTAAGGCATCACCTCTCTGTTAGGACATGAGCAACATATTTCATGTTGCATCCTCAAGATTTGTGGCTAACCATTACTATAAGGAGGCAGCCACCTGGCACAGTAGATAAGAGTGTTGAGCCTGGAGTCAGGAAGACCTACATTCAAATATAGCCTCAGATACTTATTAGCTATATGATCCTGGCCAAGTCACTTAACCTCTGTTTGCCTTAATCTACTGAAGAAGGAAATGACAAACTAACTCAAGAAAACCCCACTGACAGTATGGTCCACAGGGTCATGAAGAGCCAGATACAATGCTCTGACAAGAGTTCCTAAATCCTTCAAAACTGTTTGTCTTAATGATATTTTTGTTACTGGATAAATCTGGTTCTGCTCACTTTATTCATCAGTTCATACAAATCTTCTCTGAAACGAGCTCCTTCATTATTTCTTACAGTAGAGTAGTATGCCATAACATTCATACACCACAACTTGTTTAGCCACTGCCTTAGGGAGGGCAGTGAGCACCTCCTCAATTTTCAATTTGTTACCACCACAAAAAGAGCTGCTATCAATATTCTCTCTGTGTCTGTCTCTCTGTGTCTGTCTGTCTCTCTCTCTGTGTCTCTATCTCTCTCTCTCTCTCTCTGTCTCTCTGTGTCTCTGTCTGTCTCTCTCTCTGTGTCTCTCTCTCTCTCTTTATCTATATATGGAAACACACATACATATACATGGGTTCTTTTCCTCTTTTCCTTCATCTCTTTGAGGTATAGGCCTGGCAGTCATTATCTTACCAAGTATTTATTACTAATCTGGGCCAAGTACACACTGCTCTCAAGTAGAAGGCTAAGATTTGATGAGACTGAGTCAATGAGGCATGTAGCAAAAAATAAAATCTCTTTTAGAGACAAGAATACAGAATGAATTAAGAAAACAGCTCTCTAAGGTCCCCTCTAGTTCACTACCACCTCCCAGGTCTGCCTTCCTACCAATCCAGATAGAGACACAAGCTAGCAGATGACAAGATCCAATAACAGCATTCTCTAGGCTACACTGAAAAAGCAGCATTTCCCTCCATTCTGAAGGCAAAGCCCTGACTACTCCACCCTAGTTACACATCCATGTGAGATAAGTAATAGAAGTATCATTTCAGCCATTTAAAAAATTTTTTTAACAAATGCTTTATTAACTTCTGGTTTACATCATTCATTTCCGCCAGATTTTGAGTTACAGTTTTCCCCCATTTTTCCCCTACCCACCACCCCAGAACAGCAGTCCCACAAGATATCCCCCCATCCAATCTGCTCTCTCCCATATCTTGTCCCATACCCCCTTCGACTTTACCATTAGGGCAAGGTGAATCTCTGTGCCCCAATGCCTGCACATCTTATCTCGCAATTACATGCAAAATAGTATTAATAATAGTGTGTGTATATATATATGAAACATTTAATTTTAAAACTTCGAATTTCAGATCCATTCCCTTCCTCCCTTGTCACCCACTCCCTCTGGGAAGATAAGCAATTTAGTATGTGTTGTACATGTATAGCTATGCAAAATATTACCATAGTAGGTATATTGTAAAAGACTGCTTATATTTCCCTCCCACTCATCCCACCCCCCCAACCTGGTCCACTCCCCACTTTGATCCTGTCCCTCTTCGAAAGTGGGTACTTCCAACCTCCCCTCCTCCCAGAATGCCCTCCCCTCCATCATTCCCCCTCTCATCCCCCTTCCCCCTACTCTCCTGCAGGGTGAGATATCCCATTTAGTATGTATGTGATTCTCTCCCTGAGCCAAATTCAATGAGAATAGGGTGTTGCCTTTTTGCCTTCCTGTTCTTCCCCTCCCTGCAACTACTTCCCCTTGCCTCTTCTACATGAGATAGTTTACCCTACCCTGTCTCTCCCCATCTCCTCTTGTCACTTTCCTCTCTCACCTCATAACTTCACCCCTTAAGTATCATCCCTTCCCACCAAATTCAACCTGTGCCCTCTATCCATGTATACCTGTAAACATATGTACACACATTCACATATGTATTCATATGCCCATATACCCTTCTTCAATTATTTTCATACCGAGAAAGGTTTCATCAGTCACAGTTATTGTTTTTCCATGTAGGAATGTAAATAGTTCAACTTTGATAAGTTCCTTTTGATTTCTTTTCCCTGATTACCTTCTCAAGCATCTCTTGCTTCTTGTGTCTGAATGTCAAATTTTCTATTCAACTCTGGTTTTTTCCTCAAGAATGCTTGAAAATTCTCTATTCCACTGAATGAGATATTTTCCTCTGAAACAAAATACTCAGTTATCCTGGGTAGGTGATTCTTGGGGGGTTTTGTTTGTTTGTTTGTTTTGCTTTTTTTGGAGGGCAGTTGGGGTTAAGTAACTTGCCCAAGGTCACATGGCTAGGTTTTAGTTTGTGTGTGTTTGGTGTCTGAGGCCGGATCCGAACTCAGGTCCTTCTGACTCCAGGGCCAGTGCTCTACTCACTGCGCCACCTAGCCACCCCTTGATTCTTGGTTTTAATCCCAGCTCTTTTGACCTCTGTAATATCATATTCCATGCCCTTCAATCCCTCAGTGTAGAAGCTGCCAGATCCTGTGCTATTCTGATTGTGTTTCCACAATACTGAAATTGTTTCTTCTTGGCTGCTTGTAGTATATTCTCCTTGATCTGGGAATTCTGGAACCTGGCTATAATATTCTTAGGAGTTTTCTTTTGGGGATCTTTATCAGGAGGTGAACAGTGCATTCTTTCAACCTCTATTTCTCCCTCTGGGTCTAAAACATCAGGGCAATTTTCCTTGAGAATTTCTTGAAGGATGATTTCTAGGTTCTTTCTTTGATCACGGCTTTCAGGTAGTCCAATAATTTTTAAATTATCTCTCCTGGATCTATTTTCCAGGTCAGTAGTTTTTCCCATGAGATATTTCACATTGCCTTCTATTCTTTCATTTGTTTGGATCTGTTTAACAGCATCTTGATTTCTCATGAAATCACTAGCTTCCATTTCCTCCAGTCTAACTCTGAAGGAATGAATCTCCTCAGTGAGCTTTTGAGATTCTTTTTCCATCTGGCAAATTCGGCTTTTTAAAGCATTCTTCTCCTCACTGCCCTTTTGAGACTCCTTTGCCATTTAAGTTAGTCTATTTTTTAAGGTGTTATTTTCCTCATTCAGGCTGCTGACTCTCATTTCATACTTTTCCTGCATCCTCATTTCTCTTCCCAAATTTTTCCTCCACTTCTCTTATTTGGTTTTTAAAATCCTTCTTAAGGTCCTCTATGGCCTGTAACCCACTCATATTTTCATTTGGGGCTTTTGGTGCAGGAGTTCTGACCTCATAGACCTCCTCCTGTTCCATGCTTCGATCCTCTTTGCCCCCAAAATAGGAGTCTAATGTTGCATTTTTCTGTTTATTTTGTTTCCTTTGCCTAGGCATGTTACCACTTAATTACTTGACTTTTGGGCTTGTTGCCCCAGTAGGACTCTGCCATCAGACAGGGGAGCTTCCGTCCCAAACATTGGGGTCTTCACAACTTCCAGAGGTATTAGCTGGGTGGCCTCTGTGAAGCCTTCACACTCTGGCAAGCTGGATACCCATCCCAAGACCTCCACCCCAGACCACAATCCATATCCAGGGAGGTTAAAGCAAGAGCGATTATCCCCCAAGACCGATCGCTGGATCTCCCTACAGTTCAAAGACCAGGAGCTGAAGCTGCAAGTGAAGCTGCAAAATGGCGTCTGTGCCGTTTCTCCTCAGCCGCTTCTCGCCCCCAGAGAAAGAAGCCAACTCGTTCCCCAAATACTCGTCCCAAAGTCCATAGGGCACTAACCTCTCACTTTGTCCTAAGCATGTCTGTGTTGATAATTCTGTAATCGCCACAGCTGCTGGTGTTCTGGGGTCCCTCCAGCCAGCTGCTGGCCCGGCCACCCTGAGGCTAAAACCATGGCTCAGGCAGGCCTGGGCTCAGCTCCCAGAGTGCTGCTCTGGCCGCTCCCTGCAGGGCTGCTGGGCTGTCCTCAGTGGGAGATTTGCTTCTCTGTCTTGTTCTGTGGATGCTGGAGCTCCAGAAGTTGTTCAGAGTCCCCTTTTACATGATTTTGAAGTGGTGTGGGAGAGAGCACCTTGGAAGTGCTGTTTCTACTCCACCATCTTGGCTCCACTCCCCCCATTTCAGCCATTTTATAGATGAGAATGCCAAAGTTTTAAAGTCAGTGACTCTCCTATAATCACAAAACCAATAAATGTCTGAAGCAAGATTCAAACTCCAGGATCAAGTTCAGATTCTTTCCACTACACCATATTACCTCTCAGTTGGAAGAAGTATTAAAATTTTTTTCACAATAAATGTATACAAAACATATGAAACATACTGAATTAGACAATTCTGGATAACTGTTTTTCAGCATCTATCTCAGCAATCTCATTTCAGAGATACATTTTATACTCTGATATGTGCACAGCACTACCTGACCACAATCCCCAGTGTCTATTCAATAAATTCCAATGGCTCCATATTGCCTCCAGGATCCAATCTAAAACCTTCTATTAGACTGGGCTCCTCCTACTTTTCCAGTCTTCTTACACCTTACTGTCCCCCAACATACTCTACAATCCAGTAACACTTGCCTTGTTGCTGGTCCTCAAACACAACACTCCAAGCATTTTTTTTACTGCCGCCATGCCTAGAAGGTCTCTCTTCCTATCCATCTCCTCAGCTTCCTTCAATCTGTCTCAAGTTAAAATCCCACCTTCTGCAAGAAGCCTTGCCTGGTCCTCCTTCAAGCTCATACTCCCCCTCAGTTGATTATCTCCAGTTTATCCTGTCTAGAGCTGTTTGTAAGTTTGCTTACATAAACTGTATAGAGTTGTCTCCTCCCTTAGACTGTAAGCTCCTTGAGAGCAGTGGCTATCTTTTGCCTTTCTTTGTATCGCCCTCACACAGTACAGTGCCTGGCACACACTGGTGGCTTAATAAATGTTGACTGACAGTGCTAGGTACCACAACAAAAATAATACTTAGGAGTCTAGTAGAGTCCACAATAAGACAGACAAAATTCACAAAGGCATATTACAATAAGCATGTAAGGGATTAGATAAAGAAGAGTGTCATAAAGAAAGTGACATTTGAGCCAGGCTTCAAAAGACAAACAGGATGCCGAACGACCAAGACTGGATGGTGGAATGAGGCTTCTATAGATTGTCCCATCTATCATCCCCAGTCTCTCACTTCTCCTCCATCTCATCCTAAGGCCTTTCACTGCTACATACAAACAGACCTTTATATCTCATCTATCCTCTTTACAGGCAACTCTAATGGCCTCCTATCCATCCTCATCCTTCCTGACTTCTCTGTAGACATGTTCAAACGTGTGTTTTAGTAAAAATCACTTTGACAGCTGAGTGGAGGAGGCCTATGAGGGAGAGAGTCAAAATATGTCAATGAACCACAATTCTAATGCCAACTCTAAATAAAACTCACACATGCTGCCAATGCTGAGGACAGTGAAGAAAATGTCATCTAAAATATGACAGAATCTGTGCCATCATGACAAAACCTAGATTCAGATGGGAAGAAACACACGTGGTCTTGGCAACATTTATTATAACAATAGGGGATCAACATGTTTTTTCATAGTGGTGGACAGCAGTAGATAATGTATATTTATAAGATCAAATCATTTAATCATAAAAGTCCCCTTAAAAACCATCTCGCTTCTCTCATCTTACGTCCAGGAATGTGAGGTAGGGAAAACACAAATGGGAAAGGTGAGGGGTGTACACATACTGTGCTATAAAGCACATATCATCAATAAACCTTTCTTTCATTTTTAAAGTTGCTGGGCTCATCGTTACAGGTAGGCGATGTATTCTCAACCAAACAAGAAATGGAAACAATTGCAAAAGGTTAAGAGATAACTTTTGATGAAAATATCAGAAAAGTTTCTGTAAAGATAACATTAATACAGCTAGGAAAAGAATGAAAGTGGCTGACATGGAAAACAATTTTGTATCAAATTTCCTGAGAAGAGTTTGGTATCCAAGATACACAAACAATTAACACATATAAGAATAACAGGGATTCCCCCAACAGATAAGTGGTCAAAGGATATGAATAAACAGTTCTTAAAAGAACTGCAAACTACTAATGACCACAGGAAAGAAAGTTCCAACTCACTAATAATCAGAAAAATGCAAATCAAAATAACCCTGAGGTTTCACCCTGCAAATAGACAATGATGACAAAAATGGCAACAGTCAATATTTCAAGGGCTGTGGGATGACAGGCTCATTGATGCACTGGTAAAGTTGTGAACTGGCATGACCATTTTGGAAATTGATCGCTTTGGAAATCAATCTGTAATTATGTGAATAAAGTGGTGAACATGTCCATATCCTCTGACCTAGAGATTCCATTATTGGGCTTACACCCCAAAGGAAGCAACTGCTAAGAATGTCACCACATGCAGTACACTAAAATACTGAGGGTGGAACTTTTTGTGATAGCTAAGAAGTGGAGACAAAGTTGATGCCCATCAATTGGCGGATGGCTAATCAAATTATGGTATGTGAATGGAATGGAATATGACTGAACTGTAAGAAATGATACGTATGATGAATGAAGAGGACAGAAACGTCTACATGAACTGATTGTAGGGTGAAGTCTCCAAGCCAAGTAAACAATCTACACAGTGATTATGACAGGTAAATGGAAAGAACCACACAAAAAAATTTTAAATGAAAGTAGAAAAATTAGAAAGCTGAAGCACGAATCAAATGAAGAGATATGAGAGGACCCCCCCCCCCAGACCTCCCCCATGAAGTTGGGAGACCTCCACATGGCACGCACTGAATATGTTTTCAGGCTTTCTCAATGCACTGATCAATCTATTGAGTTTTTACTCTTCTTTCTCTCTTTTTTTTTACTTCAAAAAATACTCTGTTATTTGGATTAATTTAAACTCTGAGGCTGTAAAAAATAAAGACACCCATAAAACTTATTTTAACAAAAGGAAAAGGTGCAGAAAATGAAATCATAAAAATGAGCGAGAGCTGCTGGGGTTGAAAAATGCATCAGCTGGAGGCTAAGAGGATGGCAAGCTTCTGGGCAGGAGCCAGTGAAGATACTGCTCTTAAAGTCCAGATCCTTCCAAGACTCATGAATGGCTCAAATGGTGCAGCCATCCTCAGACACGATCCTGATCCACTCTGGCAGACCAAGGTCTGCAGGAGTGATTCTCTCATAGGCACTTCATTTAAAAAAAAAAAAAAATCTCACAGATTGACTTCTCTAACCTGGTCTTTCTTCCTAGCTAAAGAAATGCTTGTCTGAGTCCAACAACTGGGTTGAACAGGCTTCTGGCAGACAGATGCCTAATGAGGCAATAGCCCCCTGGGGGGTCTAATAATACATTTACATCAAGCTGCACCTTGCAGAAAGCCTCTGCTCTGTAAGCATCATTGCATCTGCACCCAAGACAGCAACTCACTCAACATTCCAGGTGAAACTGCATGGGAGAAAGGACTCTGGGCTGGGCACAGCAGCCTCTGCCCAGCATCTCACCAGCCCAGGAAGAGTTTGAGTGAGCCCCTTAATCACTCCAAGGACACTAATCCCACCACAGCTCAACTCCCAAGGCAATTATGAGAATACAAGGGATAAGCATACAAGGCGGTTTGTAAATTATAAAGTAATAAACAAATGGCAACTATAAGCATTACAAATATATGGGGAAATAAGAAATTTGGTCTATGGGTTAAATGACAGAGGACCCAAAATCTTAAGAGACCCAGCAGGTTGGGAGTGACCAGAGGGGCATTTTTAGATATAGCTCAGCCTCAAGAAGGCGTCACCAATTATGTTCTGCATGCAAGTGCGTGCGCGCGCACACATACACACACAAGAGAATCCTTCCCTATAACTAAATCAACCTCTGGCTACCTCTCCCCTAGCCTCTAGAACATCTCAGGCACTCAACATACACTTGCTGGGTGACTGGCCAATGCTACAGTTGTAAGCCATTGCTTTTATTATTAGCAGAAATGGAGAACAAATGGCCACTAATTACTTTTCCAATCATTCATTCATTCATTCTTTCTTTCCTTCTTTCATTCGGGCTCCTCCTTACTGAACATAAAGCACAGGCACAAACCCAAACACCAGAACAAATAATTCCAGTTCTCTTTTGAAAGAGTCACGCAATTGGATCAGCTCACCATGTTTTATGTCTCCTGAAACTGACGAATTAGGTCAAAGAAACTTCTTGTTATTCAGCAGTTTCAGTTCTGTCCAAGTCTCTATGACCCCATTTGGGATGTTCATAGCAGAGACACTGGAGTGGTTTGCCATTTCCTTTTCTGCCTCATTTTACAGATGAGGAAACTGAGGCAAACAGTGTAAAGTGACTTACTCAGGGTCACACAGAGAAGAAGTGTCTGAGGAAGTCTCAAAATCTTCCTGACTCTAGGCCCGTGATCTATCCACTGTGCCACCTAGCTGCCCCTCAAACAAACTAAATATGGGTAAATTTTAGGTTTAAAAAATATTACAAGTTTCTGTCCAGAAAAGATTTTAATCACAAAAGGCCCTTAGTATCCAAGGGTAACAGCAATATTTGGCAAACAGAAAAAACTACTGCTTCCCGCTGGCAAAGATCAAATCAACACCTAGAGGGACTTCCTGCCAAAGTGGCTGCCTGAACAAAGACAGTCAGTCAGATTTGCTAAGCACAAAGTTGTCATCCTTCATTTTTTGAAGAGGACCAAAATGACATCACTACACTAGCATCAAGTTTCAATGTGCCTGACTGATCAGCCCAGGATGAGCTCAGAATACTCCAGCCCAGGTTGGGCACCAATAGTCAGTCCATGAGAACGTCTGGGATTAATTCTCTAAATCTGTGCATCTTGTGTGTAACACTGTTAACGCCCTGGAAATACAGAGAGAGGCTAAAGGAAGTCCCTGCCTTCAAAAAGCTCACAATCTAACGATGAGAAAACATTCACATAACTCTGCACAAACCAGAGAGGCAGGAGAGACTAGAAATGCTGAAAAGAGGGGGAAGCCCTGGGATGGGGGTGAGGAGAACGGGGAAGGCATCCTGTATGGAGTGGGGTGGGGGCGATGAGGAGGGGAAGAGTCTTGCTGGGAGGGGGGACATCCAGAAGAAAATGCCCTGAGTTGGATGGAGTGTCTTGAGCATGGAATAGCAAGGTCTGTATCAATGGACTGGAGTTAATCCTGCAAAAATCTAAAGTATGTAGCAGACTAAATAATGAACAGAAAGTCCAATGAGAAAAACCAAAGTATGTGAATTCTCTTACTCAAGAAGTACAGAAAAAGTCAGCCAGGAGGTCACCAGAAAGGCCAGAACTAATGTAGGCCAACAAGCCAATGGTCACTTAGAGTGGGGAGAGGCACTGATAACCTATAACCTGCATGGTGTGTCAGGAAGCAACAAAAGCATCAGGTCTCCCAAAAAGCCCCCCAGGGGCTACCCTACAACTAAGGAACGCAGAGAAGCCACCCAGACTCCCAGAGGCTCTGCTTCAAAGACCCTAGCACTCTGTCCTGAAACAGCCTAACGACCCTGAATCTCACATATGCAGGGGGAGCCTAACCCTTGGAGGGGGGAGGCCAAAAGAGTGTGGAAAGCACAGAAACCCAGGGGACCCAGAATAAGAACAAGAAGAGGGTAGAACCTAGTCGTGGCATAACGCCCCAAGTCTAGCTATTGAACAAATCAAAGACAACATCAATATGAAAAAATGATAGTAAACTTAGATATCCCTCAAAACCCAGCCTAGAGAGAGTTAACTCTCTTAACTGAAGACAGAAAATCAAGAAAAAAATGAATTTTGCACAAGATTACATTAATATCTCAAAGAAATGAACCAAGAGATTAAAACAAGAAAAGCAAAGCTCTGAAAGAAATAACTGGAAAAAGACTAAGTAGTTTAGAACAGAAAGTGATTAAGTCTTACCCAAACAATGGGGTCCCTGAAATAGAGTAAACAGACATCAATGATTCCATATTAGAACAAAATCAAAAGATTGAAAAAAAAAGTAGAAGAAAATGCAAAATATATGATATAAAAAACAACTGGCCTGGAAAACAGGTCAAGAAGAGACAATATAAAAATCACTGAACTAAATGAGAACAAATATGATTTTCCTAAAAAAAAAAAAAGCCAAAGAGACACTAATGTTGTGAGCTGGTCCAGCCATTCTCGAGAGCAATTTGGAACAAGGCCCAAAGAGCTATAAAACTGCACATATCTTCTGACCCAGCAACAAAAACAAGGAAAAGTACAAAAATATTTATGGCAGCTTTTTTTGAGGTGGCAAAGAGTTGGAAAATTAAGGGTTTGCCCATCAGTTGTGGAATGGCTGCAAACGCTGTTGTGATATATGATTGTGACGATACTATCATACTGTAAGAAATGACAAGCAGGATGATTTCAGAAAACCACCAAGACTTACATGAACTGACACAAAATGAAATGAGCAAAACCAAGAGAACATCGTACACAATAATAGCAATATTGTACAATGATTAACCATGAGTGACTTAGCTACTGATTAATAAAATGATCCAAAACATTTCCAAAGGCCTTATGATAAAAATTGATATCCATCTCCAGAGAAAGAAAACTTGTGAAGTCTGAGAACAGACTGAGGTGTACTTCTGTTTACTTTATCATTCTTGTTTCTGTGTGATTTTTTTTTTTTTTTGCAACATGGCTAATATGGAAATACCTTTTGCTTGACTTCACATGTATAATTGGTATCATGTTGCTTGTCTTTTGAAGGGGTGAGGGAGGGGAAAAAGACAATTTGGAACTCAAAATTAAAAAAAATAAATGTTAAAAAATTTTTCATGTAATTGGGAAATATTTAACAAAATAAATTTAAAAAAAATTTTTTAAAAAGGAGAAAAGAAAAACTAAAGAACTCAGATCAAGGCAATAACCAACCATGATTCCAGAGAAAAAGCATATTAGTCACTCTTGAGAGAGAGGGGAGGGGTTCATGATGGTACAGAAAAAAAACAGGTATTTTTGGATATTACCATGGTGTGAATTTGGTTTACTTGACTATGCTTATTTACTAAAAGAGTGACTTAAAAAAAAAAAAAACATTTAATGGGGGGAGGGTGTAAGTTCTGAATTTTTTAAATAAACTAAAATTAAAAAAAAAATCTATGCCTCTATGGTATATCCTGCAGGCAATTAATATCGAGACTACTGTACATTCAACCAGTAAGAGAGATGTATTCCTAGCCACTTGCCACTTACCTTTTCTTACTCAAATAACTTCAACTTCAACTGAAATAAAGTAGCTGCTAAAAAGTATTCATAATCTTTGGCCTTGGGATCCCAGTATGGGAAATATATCCCAAGAAAGTAAAAAACACAAAAGGTTTCAGATATACCAAAGAATTTTTATTGGTACTTTCTATGGTAGTAAAAGTTGTAACCAAAGTGGGTGCCTGTTGAGTGAGGCCTAGTTAGACAAGCAGTGGCATAGGAATGCAATAGAGCAGCACTGCAGGATCATGGGATCAACTGAAATGAAAGAGACCACAGAGGCCATTCAGTTCAATCCTCTCGTTTTACAAACGAGAATCTAAAGGCCAAGAGAAGGTTATTAACCAGTAACAGTCTGAAGTGTGATGTGAACCTAGCTTTCCTGGCTCAAAATCCAACAATTTATTCATAATGCCAGGCTGAATACTGACTCAAATGCATTGTAAAAAGAGGAAAGAGGGAGAAAGAGAGGGAACAGGGGAAGGGAGAAAGAGAAAGAGAGAGTGAGACAGAGAATACAAATCAAAGGACGACTTATATGAGGTAATGGAAATAAAGCAAGCAGAACTAAGACAACATATACATTAACTATAGTAATATGTATGAAAACAATACTGAAAAGTGGCCAATCTTTGACTAACTGGAATGATTAACCTTGTTGTAAGCAAAAAGATGATGAAATATTTCCTTCCTTTCCAAAGAAGCTAGGAGGATACAGGAACAGAAGAATATTACTGATATTGTCAAGACTCAGCTGCTCAAATCAGTTTTGCTTAACAATCTCTCTTGTTACAAGGAAGGATTCAATTGAGGGACACAGAGTATTTTAGAAGTTGACTGGTATAAAAGCAAAAGGCATAAATTTAATTTTTTTTTAATGAGGTAACCAGGTTTGAGGATCTCTTCTACTTAAGAGCTCTATAATTCCTTATTAGTGATAGGGAGATGTTCTGATTTAGGGATAAGTCTGACTTCACTACACTAGACAGATCTCCAAGATGAGTTAATGAAAGAAAGGCCCTACAGGAAAAGTCCGGCAGAGAATTATGCTCATAATGTCATTCAGTTATCTAGGAATGATCTGGGAACAAGCTCTTCTAAATAAGAGGAGTTTCTAGTTTAGTTAATCTGCAATCATTTATCAAGTATCTACTCTGTATGTGAAGCATAAATGGCTGAGGTTTCATACTCTACCCTTAATTTTAAAGGATTTTGATATAAAATCTTTTTTTAAGCTATAAGCTTAAATATACATTTAAGTTATGTGCAATCTATTTCCCTTGCACTAAATAATGATATTGTATATGCACATAAATATAAAGATACAGATGTAGTGACTTAGGATATAAAAAGTATTTTTGATACTAATATCATACTGATGTCATACTAATTTGAGTGAAGAAGTGAACTTGATATGCTACATATACAGCTGTGGTGTAAAAGACTATGTGGACTAAGGAAGAACTAGGTCTGAGTTGTAGTTCTAATACTTACTAGTTGTGTAATCATACAAAAGTCTTTTAGCTCTTCTGACTTCAGTTTCTTCATATGTAAAATGGGGGATTAATACCTACCTCACAGGAGTCTATGAAAAAGAAAACACTATCTTAAAGGTGTTATATACATTTGAGCTATAATTAACATCAAAGCAAGCATACAAAGTTGTATCAGCATCCCCATTTTCCACCGTAAAAAGGTGCCAAACTTTTGTGACCTATTTTCACCAGTTAAGCTAGCATAATCATTTGGGTGGGCTCCAAATATAGTTATTACAACAATAATTGTGATTTTAATATTCCTCTCCCAGAAATAGAAAAATATAATAGAAAGTCTAAAAAATTGGAAAACAAAGAAATGAACAAACTCTTGGAGAATTTGGAGGTAAAAGGTTTAAGAAGTCTTTTGAATGGCACCATTAAGAATATACATAGTGAGGCGGCTAAATGGTGCAGTGAATAGAGCACCGGCCCTGGAGGACCGGAGTTCAAATCCAGCCTCAGACACTTAGCACACTTACTAGCAAACAACAACAAAACTGGCTTGGCAGGCGGTTGTTTTTGAGCTTTTGGGGGGAAGGTTCAGTGAAGGGGCGAGCCTTCTGCTTGGAGCAAATGGTAAAGTAATGACAAGACAAAAAAAAAGCACAGCTGCTGCTCGCTCCTTGTTCTGCCTCCGTCTTCTCTTTCAAGAGAAAATGGACCCAGAAAGGGCTGAAAATGTCAATGGAGAGAAAGGGGAAGCCAAGTCACCACTGATAGGTTCAAACCACATGTCCCAGATGAAATACATGCTGGACTCCTTAAAAACTCAGAAGATGTGACTGCTTAGCCATTGGCAACGATCTCTAAAGACCAGGGAGAGCAGTGAGAGGGACTGAAGTGGGTCACGGTGCTGATGCTGAATCCTAGCATCCTGACCGTCTGGTGAAAACCATCAGGCCCTCCTCACAATGTTCGCTGCTTACATCCATAATTGAAGGGAATGCCAAATTTCGTTCAGAGGCGAGTGAAAATAAAGATGTGATTTGTTTTCTCATCCAAGTTTCCAAGTGCTCAGACCCCAGGTTAGGAAGTCATGTTCTAGAATGTGTTTTAAAGGGATGAATAGAATAGGTAACATATATAAAAGGAAGTAAAGATCAATTATAAGGAGAAAACTCAGTTTTATCAAAGACAGGCCATGATAGGTAGAGGTAAGATGGCAGAAATGCAGGAACTACAGTGAGTTCCCCACAAAAATTCCTCCAAAACAGATCCAAGAAATGCCCCAAACTGAATCCTGATGAGGAAATCCAAGAAAAAGCGAGCCCAGGTTGGCCAGGACAAGGAGATAGTAGAGGACACTGGGGACATAGTCTGACATAGTCTGTCAGGAACAGTGGTGCCCAAGGACTAGAGGAGGTCCCATACCCATATATGCCAGGAAGGGAAAACATGCCAACTGACAGCTTTGTCACCCACTCCCCAGTTCCAGGACACATCCAGGGCAGAAGGAAGAGGGGACTTGTGCCCAGGGGAGGCACACCAAGGACCACTCACAGATCACAGGGAGTATACAGAGAGAGAAGAAAGTTCACAAGCAAGCAACATCTGTGTGGTTCAGACCCCCATATGTAGAACAGGGTTTCAGTCCCAGCTTCTAGCTGAGTCTGAAGCCTAGAAAGGAATAACTAGGGCAGAAATCCCAGACCAAAGGGAAGCTTGTAGTTCTATAATTCTGAAGCAGAAGTCTACTGTTGCTCAGACCCAAAATCAGGTCAGGAACTTGTGGACCTGGGGGATAGGCAGGGAAAGGGCAGTGGAGATGAGTAGTGTTAGCACTGGCTGAAGACAGCAATCAGACTTTGCCTTGTATGAGACTATTCTGGGAACCCTGATAACTTACAGATCCCTCAACCTGAGCTGTCACTGAGATCCTGGAATGACACAACACTCAGGGATGTCCCCTCCCCAAGAAAAAAGCAGTAAGATCAACCTAGAACTTCCCTCCAGATGTGCACAGAGCCCAGACCTAACATCTGAAGTCAGGAAATAGACTGGAAGAATAAGCAAAAGAAAAAGAGAAAGAAAAAAGAGCTCTCCACCCCCAAAAAAAGAATGGTGACAGGAATGCTCTAAACACAAACTCAGAAAAACAGAATGACTCCAAAACTTCTTCAAGCAAAGCTTCAAAGAAAAACACAGCCTAAGTACAAGTTCTGCTAGAATTCCTATAAGAGATGAAACAAGGATTTTTTTTTTAAGTTTAAAAATGTTTTATAAATGTTTTCTTGTGTTCTCAATGGGGGAGTGGGTGGAATTTTTTGTTCAATTAAAAAAACCACACAGGTCATGACAAAAGTCATTCATCAACATGGAAGGGGTAAAATAAGATGCAGAGGCAATTTTCAAAAGAAGAAATGCTTCCTATCAACAACTATATGAAAGAATAATCCAAATCCAGAGAGAAAAAGGGTAAAACAAACATCATACCCATCATGCTGGCAAAGATGACAAGAAACAAAAATGGTCAACATTAAGAGAAGCTGACAGAAGACAGGCCCACTAATGGACTGCCAGAAGGGTGGTGAATTAGTGCAACAATTCTAGAAAGCCCCTTGGAACAATACGAGAAAAGCCACTAAGCTGTATCTATCAGTTGTTCTATTAGACATTTGCCCTAACAAGGTTATAAACAAAGGGAAAGGTTCCACAGAGACAAAAATATTCATCACAGCATTGATGGGTGCCTATCAATTAAGGAATGCCTGAACAAATTAAGGCACATGAACGTTAGGAGAATATTATATTCTTCCAAATAGGAAGAATTCAGAAACACTGTGGAGACTCAGATGAAGTTATAAAGTGAAACATACAAAAACTTGTGTAATTACCACAATAATGTAAAAGAAATCAAGAGTGAATGACATCAGGCAGTTTTTTTGCCTTTCTCTGCATCTTAAGCCCAGAGCCTGGCACACTGCAGGCACTTAATAAATGCTAGCTGACTGATGAGACACAAAGGAAAAGTGAAGAGACAGTGTACTGCCCCTCATCAGGGGTCTTCCTCAAAGGCTAGAAGGCCTTGTTTGAACTCCTGTTCAGGTACAGGCTGGCTGAATTACAACACGGCAGAGTCTGTGATCACACTTAAAAGGATTATCATTATAGATCCATGAATAAAAAAAAAGCCTGGCATAGTACAGCTTGGAGTCAGGATGGCAGCATCATAGGATCCTGGATCTAGAGCCAGAAAGGACTCTAGAAGCCATATGGATTCAGCTCCATATGACAAAGATAGAGAATCTGAGGCCCAGGGGTAGTGAGGTCTGAGGCCACACAGGTAGTAAACATCTGAGAAGGGACTGAAATCTAGTCTTGTGACTTCAAACCCAGTGTTCTTTCCACCCAACTCCCTCTGTTAGGTCAAGTCTGGCTGCAGACACATACTAGTAGTTCTATGACCTGAGACAGCAAGGAACCTAACCAACCATTCAGTGTCCCAGGCAATTCTCCAGATGTCTGATTGCATTTATGGAAGACATTTCCACATTGGTGACTCCCTACTGGTCCAGACCAAAACTTTAAAGCAAACAAAATAAAGTGACTTACTTAAGTATAAATCTAACAAAATTATAAAGGTCAAGCAGGGCTCAAATGAAGAGAAATGAGAAGGTGCCCCCAACCCACTTCTTCAGAAAGGTAGGAGAGCCACGGGTGGAACACGCTGCACATGTTTTCAGACTTTTCACTGTACTGATCAGTTGTGAGGATTTTTTCCTTTTCTTTTTCTTCTTTTTTTTTGGGGGGGGGGGACTGCTAAAAATATTATTTGTTATATGGGACATAATACATAGAAAGATATATCTATATACAGTTACAGTTACATCTATCTATCTATATGGGATATATAAGGGATTCTAGGGGAAACTATTCTAATATTAAAAAACAGAAGACATCAATAAAAACTTTTTAAAGTATATTTGCTAATAACAGGAAAGTGAATATTCCCCTAATTAATTTACTAATTGTTCTCCCCTGCTCAATTGTCTTTAGTTAACAATAGAGAAAAGTATAAAAGAGAGTGCAGACTTACCAAATGTAGATTCTTTGTCAATAATTTTTCAAAGAATTTTTTCTGCTAATACAGTTCACATTGAAACCTACAAAAGAAAGCCCATATTTGTAAAACATAAACATCTTAATCAAGATTAAGCTATTTCAAATACCTCTAACAGTATGTTGTCTACCATACACTGAGATTAGCCTAATAACACTCATTTTTAAGGTTTTCAAACATGCCATCATATGATAATGATGCTGATGATGATGATGATGATGACAAGTGATATCAAGAATGCTTCCTTGTCCTGGAACAAAAACTGCTAAGCATCAATATCACCTTCAGAAACTGGAACCCTAGGCTCACATAATGTTAAAATTAGGAGAGATCCTATAGGTTATTTAGTACAACCTTCTTCATTCAACTCCAGAAGAAAGTGAGGCCCAGAGAAAAGGGAGAAGGCCTATGGTATTACAGCTTTCCAAGAAGTCAAACACAAAGCATGCTAAAGTATTTCTCTCAATAGAGAGCAGCGCATTCCCTCCTTCAATGTGCACATGAACACCTACTTTAAGACTGTTTAAGATCACAGCTAACAGCCTTGGACTTCTTGGTTTAAGGAGTTTGCTTTTACTAAGGAATCTAGCCTTTTATACTTAAAAGACTCAGCCCAATACCCTTTTAAAGTTGAAATACAAGAAATTCTTTTATCAAGTAGGCTCCAATTTGACCTTTCTAGGGACAAAAGAACTATCAGCTTCCTTCTTTGCGGATGATTTTCCTTCAGAAATTCAGAGACAGACAGTTCATTCCATTGGATCAACAAGAGCATGTTGAAATATCTGAAGTCACATTAAGCAAAGCATATATAAAAGATATAGTAAAACCTTAAAATTAAAGAGAGAACTGAATCGACAGAACATTTACTCCCATAATTAGGAAATTAATTCTTTTGCATGTAATCAATGGAAACATGTTCACTTTCTCCTTTCTGGCTATTTAAAACCCCTTTCTTGGGTTTAAGAAAAGACAGGCACACTAATACTGTTGATGGAGCTGTAATTAACCCAACTATTTTTTAAGTCACTTTGAAATCGGACTAAAATGCCTATACCCTTTGACCCACAGACCCTACTGAGAAGCAACCTAAGGAAATACAAGACAAAAAGTTCCTAGAGATCCCGCAATATCACAGGACTTGTGGTAGCCAAGAACTAGAAACAAAGCAGATATTTATCAAAGAGAATGCTAAACAAACTGTGGTTTACAAGTATAATGGGGGCGGCTAGGTGGTGCAGTTAGAGCGCCGGCCTTGGAGTTGGGATGACCCGAGATCAAATCTGGCCTCAGAAAATGAGCACCCACACATAAATAATGACTAGTCGTGTAACCTTGAGCAAGTTACTTAACCCCAATTGCTTAAAAAAAAAAAACAAACAAGTATAATGGAATACTGCCACAGCAAGTGTCTTGATTTAGTGAAATATTACTGCATTCAAAGAATTCAGGTAAGCATGAGAAAACTTAGAGGAACTGATGCAGAGCAAAAAAAGCAGAATCAAGAAAACAACATAGACAATGATTACAATATGAATGCAAAGAACAACCAGCAGCAGCACAAGAAAGAACCAGCTTCATAACCAGACGGCCCCAAAGAAGAGGAGAAAACACACCTGCCTTTATCCCTTGCAGAGGTCAAGGACTAGACATGAGGGATGCCACAAAGACCATCAGATTGGGTAGGAGCTGCTAATTTTGCAGACCTGCTCTTTTCCCCTTTCTCTTCATTTTTTAGTTACTAAAGACAATCCCTGAGTAAGGGGAGGGTTGGAGAATCAGACTGGAAAATGAAATTAATGAAAAAATTGTTTTGATGTTGTTTTTTGTTTTTTTGGAGGGGGGAAGGAAGGGCAATTGGGATTAAGTGACTTGCCCAAGGTCACACTGCTAGTAAGTGTTAAGTGTCTGAGGCTGGATTTGAACTCAGGTCCTCCTGACTCCAGGGCTGGTGCTCTATTCACTGCACCATCTAGCTACCCATGTTGTTGTTTTTAAATTAAAATTTGTTTTCTCGATAAAAGTTCAGCTCAAGATCCAATTCCTTCATGGAACTTCCCCAATCCTTTTATCTCCAGTATTCCCTCCTTGTTCAAACTATCCAAGGTTGGCTCTTATCCCATCACAAGTTATGCCTTTTAACATACTTCTTCTCTATGTCCCCTGTGTGCCCCAACCCTATAAAGTATACGTAAGCTGCTCCTGAGGCTCATACCTAATGGCCCCAGTGGTCACCATAAATGGCCATCAATGCCCACACTAGATACTTCATAAATGTTTTGGCCTGGAATGCTCTCCCTCCTCGTCTCTGCTTCCTGACTGCCTGCAAGACTCAGCTCAAATTTCACATCTGTACAACCCTTTCTAACCATGTCACATTAATCATTCCCTCCCAACAGTTTGTTTTATGTACTATTTTTTTCTAAGAAGACTGTTTGATGTAGTTTGTAGGCTCCAAGATTTAAAAAAGGCTTCCAAATTTACAGCTTCAAAGTAAGGGAATGAGTTACTTGGAACCAGTTAGACACAGTTATAGAATGTCAGAGACCTTGGAATCACAGAAAAGAGAATGCAAAGAGAGAACTGGGCAGGACTTTATAGATCATCTCATCACTCAATGAAAACTACTCTCTCCAAATTACCACTAAGATCTTAAATGCCCAGGCCAAGGGTCTCTTCTTGACCTTTCTAGTCAGTCAATAAACATTTATTAAGTGCCTACTATGTGCCAGGCACTGTGTTAAGTGCTGAGGATACAAAGAAAGGCCAAAGATAATCCCTGCCCTTGAGGAGCTCCCAGTCTAAGAGGGGAGACAGAAAGCAAAGAGAATGCAGACAGGACTCACCGGAAGTAACTAGCACTGGAAACTGCTCCCCTAGCTAGCCCTTCAAATGCCCTCTCCTCTCCAGGCTCCGCCCACTCTCAACTCTGGCTCACCCACTAATCCTGGGTAACAGCCCAAGGCTTTGTCCTGGGTCCTATCGCTTGGGGAGCCCATCAGTAACCAGGGATTCAGTGATTATCTCTCTCTAGATAACTCCCAGATCTAGATCTCTAACCCTAGTTTGGCACTTGAACTTTGGAGAACAGAACTCCAGGTCTGTGTGTGTGTCCCTCTGTGTCTCTGTCTCTGTCTCTCTGTCTCACAAACACACACACCCTTTCTCAACAGACTTCCATGCTTCCCTATTACCTCTAGGATCAAAACTCATTCAAAAGCCATTCCAAGGACTTCACAACCCACCCTCTTCCCACCTTCCCAGACTTCTTTACAATCTTGGCCTCCTTTATGCTTTCTACTTACTCTTCTTCTAACATGACCATACTCTCTCTCCTGCCACTATCCTGTACACTGGTTCACCACTGCTTAGAATGCTCTTGCACCCTGCAGCTTCTTCAATCCCGGTCCATCCCTATCCCCATCTCTGCACCAAACACCCTGTGACACATACTAGCAGTTTGGCTTCAACAGATTCTATAGGAACAATGGATGCTGCACAGGATGCGCAGGAAGATGTAAATCAGGATGAGGGGAGGAAGGGCAGAGCCTCTCTAATCATCCAGCCTGAAGAAATCTTTAAATTTACCCTGGGAAGGGGCCTGAGCTAAGCCGGCTCAGACCCCCTAGGATCAAAGGATGGTCAGCGACTTTTCATTGACAGGCATGCTTACCTAGCCTTATGCATAGTAACTGACACACCCCGCATAGAATTAGCGCTTTATTATTCCATCATGGGATGCGTGAAGCTCATACTGGGCAGAGGGAACAGACTAAGGAGTATGAACGTGTAGTGGGCAGGTCAGAAAGACCGTAACCCAGAAAAGTTGGGACCAGGTGCCCGTCCGTGTTTACGTGCGTGCCTGCGCGCGCGTCAGTTCCTGAGGATTGCCGCTCGGATCCCGGGATGTCGGTAGCGTTTGTGCCAGAGAGGCTGAGGGGGAAGGCGGAAGTTAACCAGGAGACCATCCAGCGGTTGCTAGAAGAAAATGACCAGCTGATCCGCTGCATCGTGGAATACCAGAACAAGGGCCGGGCTTCAGAGTGCACGCAGTACCAGCATGTATTGCACAGAAATCTCATTTATTTGGCTACCATCGCAGATGCTAGCCCAGCAAATGCTCCCAAAACAGTGGATTGATTGATCAGTCTTTGCTTTTTGCCATATTGTGAGTATTTATCTTCTTCAAATAAATGGAGCCATGACCTTTGCCAATACCATTGTTGAAGTTGTACCTGGGAAACAGTACTTCAGGCCCATTTTCAAGGGCAAAGGGTTCAAGCAAAATAGTAAGAACAACTGGATGTTAAATGTCACTTTTCGTTACTCAGCACATCCCTCTAAGTAGTTGTCACTCCAATTCACTCTGAATTACCATCTTTAGTGGGAGAAAACCCATCAGGTTACCTTTTCAGAACTTAATTCTTGGACTGTTGTCATAAAGGAGGCTGAGTGGGGACAGCAGGCATGACACTTCTTGGCAATACCCTGTTATATATGTATATATAAATGTAATTGTTCCCAGAAATTGTTTATTAAAGTTATGGTTCTCTGAAAAAAAAAAAAAGAAAAGTTGGGACCAATCCCAGTTCTGAAGGAACAAGGCAGGAAATTCGAAAGGAAGCAGCATAAAAGAGCTTGCATTTGTCTGATTCTCTATAGTTTTTTGAGGAGGCTGCCCATTTATTCAAGAGAGATTAAATGTAAAATAAAGGTAATGAAAACCTTCCTGGCTCTCCAACAAGTATGGTTTATTCCTAGACTTAAGTATGTTTATAACAACTCCTTCCAGCTGCTAGTGACTTTCCCTATGGAGATGATCTTCCATGTGCTCTGTATATATCTTGTATAAACCAAATTATTTACATGTTCTCTCTCCCATCAGAATGTGAGCTCCTGAAGAGATGTCTTTGCTTTCCTTTGTCTCCCCAGTGTAACATGATGCATGGCATACGGTAAGAGCTTAATAAATGTTTACTGACTGATAGATAAGAAAACTGAGACCCAGAGAGAGGCAAGGCCTCATCAAATGAAGGTTACAGAGCTCCTGCAGCAGAGCTGAGATGCAGAGTCAGCAGACCTGGGTTCAATACCCAACCTTGAATTCCAACTCTCTTAATTTTATCAATGAAGAATCTGAAACCCAGAGAGATCAAATAACTTACAAGGCCATAGACATACACAGTTCAGAAAGACCCAAACACACATTTTCTAACTTCCAGGCCAGGGTTCTTTCCACTATCACTCTTTTGGTCCAAGTTATTAAAATATTAAAATGAAAACCTGACCTTACAAATCACACCTAGGGAGACCACCCTTGGGGTGGGCAGAAGACCTCTACCATGTTGACAGGATCCCCCTGTTAAGTCATGGGAGAGCACACAGGATCAAAAGGCATAATGGAGAATAGAGATGGACAGAATTCCTCCTTCAGTGAGGTCACAAAACCTCTCAACTACTAAAGACATTCCACCTACATGGTACCAAACTTTCCTTACAGACTCACTAGACAATGACCTCGAGGGGCTTCTTTCTTGATCCTGGCTGTCGGTCTTCTGCCTCTTCAATCAACCCACTATGCAGATGCATTCCTAAAGCACCAGTCTGACCATGTCGTTTCTGTGCGCAAGAAGCTACAATAGCTCCCTACTGCCCGTAGGAGCAAACAGCAACTCTTCAGTATGGCATTTAAAGCCCCTCACTATTTGGCACCAGTCAACTTGCCAGGTTTATTTCTCATTAGTCTCTTTTGCACACTTTTTTACAGTCAAATGGGCTATTTACTGCCCTACAAACTTGACATTTCATTGACCTTCTCCAGGATCATGCACAGAATGTACTTCCTCCTCAGCTCCAATTCTTCAAATTCCCAGCTTCCTTCAAGTGGCTCATCTCGCCCATCTTATGAAAAGTATGCCTTGATCTCCTCTATACTACCTTCATGTATCTGTATCCAGTGAACTGTCCTGCAAACAGAAGACGCTTAATCATTACTTGATTAGAGTAAAGTGCAAAATCCATCAACTGTAAAATATTCATTTAGCTCTATCTTGTGCTACATGCTCTGGACCATACAAAGACAGATACACTGCCCCTGCCCTCAAAAAGCTTAAAATATTATCAAAAGAGACAAACAGGTGAAATGTAAACTGAATATAGGAAAAGCCATAAAGGTGTGACAAGATTAATTGCCAAGAATTTCGAGTAGGCAGGAAATGCAGTCTTGGGATGCATTAATATAGGTGTCCTTTCCAAAACAAGGAAGAGAACGGTCCGAGAGTATGTTGATAAATGGCTTAATAACTGGCTCTCCAGAAAAAATGGGGGAAAACAGAAAGCCACAGATAGCACACACTTTTACATTCATTCACTGTGCATATTAGTAACACGCTCTCCATCATTTTCTTTTTGGTTTTTTTTTTAGAGGGCAATTGGGGTTAAGTAACTTGCCCAAGGTCACACAGCTAGGTTTTTGTTTGTGTGTGTTAACTGTCTGAGGCCAAATCTGAACTCAGGTCCTTCTGACTCCAGGGCCGGCGCTCTACTCATTGCTCCACCTAGCTGCCCCGTTCTCCATCATTTTCTTAAGCCCAGACAACCACCAAAATAATAAATCGAATCTGGATTTGTGACATTTGCCAATTTACAACATGTAAATGCTCATGCTTTATGAAAATTTAGCAAGCAGACAGAAGCCAGACTGAGCTGGCTCCATCCCATTCCAGGTTTAGTCCCACTTGTCCTTGTCTTGGTCAGATCCCGTCTGGAGCACTCCATTAAGCTCCCTCTCTCTTCATCTCCATCTCCTAGCTTCCCCAGCTTCCTTCAAATCTCAGCTTCAGTTCCACCTTCCACAAGAAGCCTTCCCTGAGCTCCATTAATGTTAATACCTTTATTCCGTGGATTTTCTCTAATTAGCCCTAGATATATAGGCAGTGGGTGGACAACAAGGTGGTGCACTGGACGACTCAAATCTGGCCTCCGACCTTAGAATTATGTGACCCTGGGCAAGTCACTTAACCCTGTTTGCCTTACTCTCCTCACCTGTAAAATGGGCTGGAGAATGAAGTGGCAAATCACTCCAGTATCTGTGCCAAGAAAAGCCTAAATGGGGTCACGAAGAGTCAGGCACGACTGAAACTACTTAACAATAATAGTCAATTCTCAACATTTGCCTGTTTAACTTTTTCAACTTCAAGCATTCACGTGATTTTTATTAATAGTCTCATTTTCACTTTGTGTTAGCAACTGTGCATATCTGCAGCTATGCCAAGTAGAGGGGAAAAAACCCCAAGAGGTGTGATTCTACACGTTTTAATCTGCAAAAAAAGGAAGAAAGCCCTCATACAAGTGTTTGCGCCTGCACTCCCCAAAGTGCTACTCTCTCAAGCTGGGCTGGCCTGGAGGGCCTCCTGCTTCCCCAAATGCCCACGCCAAAGGCTCCCTGCACCAGCCAGAGTTCTAGGCTCACACCTGGCGCTCACCCCGGAAGCATGGGCTTTTCATGGGGGAAAAGTTCATTCAAGGTCAAAAAAGGGGGACTGGAGATGGCAGGCTGCCTTTTTATCTTGGGGTTCTTCTGACATCCCAGCCCCTGCCCCCCGCTCCATCCTGTCGGCTACTGTCTCTCCTCTCCTTTTAAAGAGCTTTCAGAGGCACACAGGCCAACCTCCCTATTTCAAGATGAGGACACTGGGGCCCCAAGAAGGTAAGGATCTTGCTCCCAGTTGCCAAAGTGCAAGTGATAGGTGGGAGCAGCATCTGAACTTGGGGCTCATGCTTCATCCATACTGCAGAGTTCTGAAGATGAACAAGACTGAGCACATCCCAACGTGAGGAGCAACAAGAATGATGATAATGGCTAGCACTTAAAGAGAGCGCTTTAAGGTTTGCAAAGCATTTCACAAACATTATTTTATCAGCCGCAGAATTACAAGGTATGATAGGAATCTAGAGGCAGGAGATATTACTTTTGGTTAAGGGAGAACACAGGCTTTTTGGAAGAAATTGTGTTTCCCACTGGGCCTGGAAGAATGGGTAAAAAGCAGAGTTGGGGGGTGGGGGTGGGGGAAGGACTATGACACAAGACTCCAGGTAAGGAACAGCAGGATCTAAGGGTAAAATGACAGCAAATTAGGGAAGGCAAGAGGGGGGAGAGCAGGAATCCAGCTAGAATGTAGGATGAAGTAGATCCAAGTGGACAGGTAGGTCAGAACACAAAAGACAAGGCAAATGTATCTGGCCTTAATTCTGTAAATAATGAGGAAGGACTTCAGGTTTCTGACACAGGCTCATGGTAACAGATAGACTGTGGAGGTCAAGTTCTGATTTGGAAATCTTTTCAAGTGGAGCTGTTTAAAAACAAACTAGAAAGGGCAACTGAACCATAGCACCGTTGGGTTTGCCAGCATCAAGTGATGCTACAGCACTAGCTGGCATATTTTTACTGGGTTAAATGTCAGTCACATTTATTGGGTACCATTTTTTCAACTATAACTTTATTCTGAAAAGACACATGCCAAGTGGTCCTCTCACCACACTCCATCCTTGAAGAGACATCTCAGTTCTATAAGAGCTCCAGAAAAGATAAAAGAAAACAGAAATTGTTATCCCCACCCCATCCCCTTTTTCTGAAATACTAAACTCAGCTTGGGGAGTTTTCCCACTTTTAGAAATTCAAGTTTGAGATAAATTCATTAGCATTCCTCTGCTCAGCTGTGCGACACAGATAAGCAGCTAAATTGTTATCATTTCCTACATTCTGCACAGCCAACCAGCTCCCTAAAGAAAACCCAATGAGCTAGCCAAAGATAGCACCAGAACTGAGTTGTAATCAGGATTCTTGGGAAATAATTATAAACATTTCGTGGAGAAAACTGCTTCAATGGAAAAAGAAGGCGGTAGGAGCATACAGTTTACCAGGAAAAGCTCTACTGAAGTAGCCAATGACCCCAAACTCACAGTGTAACTTTATCCCTCCTGTTCCACGGTGCAGTTCATTATCTGTTTACAAGTGTTGTGGAAAAAATGAGGTTTCCTTTCTCAACACTTGCCCCAAAGGAGGCCTATACAAGCAGGATCTGTAAAAGACCTAGGGGTTTTGTTTTTTTGCCTTTTCAAATAAATAAGGATTAATGAGATCGCTTGATTTGGCTTCCTGGATAAAATTTTGATGAAAGCTTTCCCAAATTTGCATCAGATCTACAAAGATTGTAAAAATATAATAAAGTGAGTTTTGCCTTAATGCTTTAGAACAGTGTTTTTAGTTGTCCATCAAATATACCTTACTTATTTTTATCTTCCACTACTGGGCAGCTGAAACTGGGCAAGAGGGACAGTTTCAGTTCCCAAAGGAGCAGAAAAGGTCATGCCCAAAAGTAGGCAGATAACGCGCCTCCCAAAAACACTGGGTGGCTAATGCTGTTTTCAGTCCTTCTGCAAAATCACAGAATGCTGGAGCCACAGAATACAGAATGACTGAGAGGGAAAGGAACTTGAAAATCTGTTCATTTTAAAGTGTTACAGCCAGAAGGGACTTTACATTCACAAAATACTAGAGGCAAAAGGAAGTCCATCTAGCCCTGATAGGTAAGGAGACAGGAGAAGGCATGGGAAGGTGATAAAACTGGCACAAGATTACCCAAATAGGCAAACTAGGATTAGAATAGGTTCCCCCAGGCCAAGGTCCCTCCCATTACATCACAATTTAATTAAGTTCAAAAACCTGTCATTTGTTACTGTGTTTCCTCCTAAACTCATGCTTCGAGTGGGTCAACAGAAAATACAAAGGGAAAATAAACAAAAATGATGGTTTAATTACCAGAAAAAAAAATTATTGAAAAAAAATTTAATCTAGTCTGCCAGGAACGCCAAGAATTAAATAACTTAATTAAAAATAAATAAATGAGGATGCTGTAAACAAAAAACTTCAGTCAAGTGTGAGCCCTTTTGCCCTTCAATGATTTAGGGGACATATCCACTTCTCACTCCTGAAAGTATCCCATAGTGACATACACCAGAAGTACTCCTTATATTTGGTCACTGACAGCTGCCAAAGCATTCTTCCAGGCAGGGCAAGGGGTATTTTCATGGCTGAGGCTGAGAGATTGGTCTCGTAGCTGCTTGGTGCCCAGGAGGAATGCCAGGATGCAGGTCAAACCCAAGTCTTTTCAGTTCAAGTCTTCAGATCTTCCCACCTTCATAAAAGAAACTCAAGAAAAAAAAATTTTTTTGGCTTTCTGGAGGGCAACTGGGGTTAAGTGACTTGCCCAAGGTCACACGGCTAGTTTTTGTGTTAAGTGCCTAAGGCAGGATTTGAACTCAGGTCCTCCTGATTCCAGGACCGGTGCTCTATTCACTAGTCACCCCCGACACTGAAGAAATTCTTACAACAAAAGTTTTAACAAAACAAGGAACACAAGAAATGGTTGGAGGAGGGGGGGTGAAAAAAAGCAAAGGTGACAATCACAAGAAATTATTTTCAATTACTTAAAAGCTCTGCAAGATCATTTTCTCTGTGTGCCAAAGGTAGTTTAATATTGATAATTACTATGGAAATATTAGAAAGCCTGGCATCAGCAATGGGAAAAACTTTCTTGCATCCACCTTTGTGAATACGGTCGATCTTTGGACAGACTGGAATAGAAAGCAAGTTTCCCAAACTAATATTCATCTGTTTCCACTGAAGTTCTGGTGAATCAAAAGGCAAAGTATGGACTTCTACTACCACAGGCTCTAGCACTAACTGACCAGATGGCCTTGGCCATGCCACCTGACTTCCCCAAAATGAAAGTGACAGCAAGAAGACACAGAGCATGGTAGAACAAGCTTCTTTCCGTTTCAGTCCAAACCAACTAAACACACACTCACTACAATCCTCCTTGGTGCGCAGCACTGCTCCCGGGAACGAATACAAAAGATGACAAAAGATGACAAAAGACGCAGGGAGTGGGGTTTGGATGATATGATGAAAGGAGCCCTGAATTTAGACTCAGCAAAGCCAGGTTCAAGTCTGACCCATCAAACCCCTATGGAATAAGGGAGAGGATGCAGCCTAAGACCCCAAGGGTCTGGGCTGCAGCCTTGGCTCTTTCCTTGCTAGGGTTCCAATACTTCCTAACAATGTAATATTTGTTTCAGGTTTCTAAGCCTTAGTTTATTCATCTATTTAAGGACTGAATCAGGATTCAAAAAAGTCTCCCAATGTGGCAATGATAGGCCAGCTATGTAAGGCCTAATACATGGGAGGGAAATAGGGGAGAAATGGAAATTTGTGTATAATATAAGAGAAACGTTCCATCAATTACAACTGAAATTGAAATGGGGTCTCACTAGACATCTTCAAATGAAGGTGTGTGTCAACCATGTTAGGAACAGGCTGGCCTGACCAGAAGGCCTCTGAAGCAACTTTCAGCTCTGATCTCTTCCCAGATCTCTTACGGGATGCTGGAAAGATTGAAGGAGTTAATAAATGTGAAAAGGCATCTGATCTGATAGCCTTCAGTCACGGAATCCCCAAATCGAATCCTCTAACATAATTCCCTCTACCATCCTCCCTCTAACAGTCTGTCTCTGTCATTCTGCTGGCTTCCTCCCAGCTGCCTACAAACAAGCCCATCCATACACTCCATGATCCCTCTTAGCTACCAGGCTGTCTCCCTTACCCTTCTCAGCTAAATTCTTGGACAAAGACCTCTCCACCAAGTCCCTCTACTTAGCTCCAAACCCTCTGCAGTCAGGACTCCAAGCTGCCCTCTCTAAGGCTACCCAGGATCTCTTCAGTAAATGCCAAGTCTAGTGTATTCTCAATTCCCATCCTTCCTCTAGTACCTGACACTGCCATCCACCACCTCCTCCTGGATCCTCTCTCCTTTCTTGTCTGGCAGGCCTCTGCTCTGACCTGCCTGCCTCTCTCCCTTCCCTTTGCTGGCTCTGCCTCCAGGGCAGTTGGGGAGAGGGGGTGTTCCTCTTTTCCTCTATATTCTCTCACTCAGCTCCCATGAGCTCTATTCTCCCCCCTTCTTTGTCACTTCCCTATTTCCACTGAGGGCTTTACCGTGCTCCCCAGGCTCACCTCAGTGTTATCCTCAACTATAGACTTTCATTTAATGCACATACACAATGTGTTGGCAAATCTTGTCATTTTTACTTGCAAAATTTACCACCTCTCTCATATATATGGATATTCATGCCCTTCTCCTAATACAGGCCCTGGCCCATGAAAGTAGCCTTCTGTGTGACCTCCCTGTCTCAAGTCCTTCCCCACTCCAGTCACCTTTCACTGAGCTGACAAAGTGATCAGAGATGGCACTACCCCATTCTACAAACTCTGGCATCTCCTTATTCCTTCCAAGGCACCATTAACTCCTCTTAGTGGCATTTAGTTCTTAGCTGATCTTTATTAATACTAACACAGAGCACATCCATGTACTGAAAATGTTTTACATCCACTTTTCCACCCCTATTAGTATGGATGCCTCAACCTGTGTTACTGAAGGGGCACAGAGCCTCAGGTTCCTCCTTTGTAAAATGAGAGGAAGGAAGAGAAGGGAGAAGAAAGCAGAGAGGGGGAGGAGGTGGCAGCAGTAATACTTTTATTCAGCTACAAAAAAGTCATTCTGTCCATCTGGACAAGCGCACAGACCATTAAATAGAATAATAACAATGATAATAATAAGTTAACATTTCGATGGCACTTTAGGATTCACAAGGCATTTGATATGTTATTTCAATCTTCACACAACTTTGTAATGTAGACACTGATTTGACAGACTTAAGTAAACTGAGGCTGAGAAAGCTTTGGTGGTATGTCCAGGGTCACAGAGGCTACAACACAAAGTAACAACAAGAGAGCAACTTCTAATCTAATGCCACACAGACACAGGAGAACCAGGGTATAGCAAATAAGGGCAACTCCCACTGCCACTGCTTTAAGCACTGCACATGGTACCTCATCTGGTCCTCAATGAAACTGGGAGCGAAGTCACGCAAGCGTTATTATGCCCCTTCAGGTAGAAGAAACATCTTCACAGTCACATGACTGATAACCAGCAGAGTCAGTCATTCTAAACTCAGCACTTCTGATTACAGATGGTCTTTCTACTACATCCCAATGGCTTGACCAACTGTTTGTTCCTTCTCCCACACACTCAGAGACAAGCAACTACCTTCACACTTGCCAAAATCATCTCAAGACTGACAACTGCCTAAAGAGATGAGGTCAGTGTAGCCTTTGTGGACAGAGGAGTCACAGAAATCAGCCAGAAAGCTGGCTAAAAAGACATGTTTGTCACACTACTCTGAAAAGAAAAAGAGATTTTAAGTTTGTAAACCAAGGCCATCCAAATGACAAAATTTCCTATTCTACACAGCCACAATGTGTACAGAGAGATGATAAACAAAGTTCAAAAGACCCAATCTCTATAAAGTTAAAAGAATTTGGTTTTCCATTGGATTAAATTTTATATTAGACGAATATTAACCAAATTGGCTCCTATTTGAGAAGGGTATGTACTCAAATTTTCCAAACAAATCAACAAAATCCTAACAGCTTCTAATAGTGATCTCCACAGCCCTCCAATCCCACTCCCAACATACAAACCACAAAAGTAGCTCTACTGAAAAAGGTCATTTAAATACCTATTGTTTAGATGTAGCCATCCCTTGACTAATGGCTAACACAGATGAAATGATCTCGACCATGAACATCAACCATCTTCTTAAAAGGCATTTGTAACAGCACCAATTCTACATGGCCCCAAAAGGAGCCGCCCCTCCAACTTGTAGTATTTATCTCTTGCAAACAGAGAAGCTGCCTGGGACCAAGTCACCCACAAATATGCAGAGGGAAGAGACTAAAGGCAATCTAAAACAAAGAGGACCAATTCCTGCGGAAGCCATGTCTGCTCCAGGCTGGAGGGAAACGGTTATCATCCAACACCAAGATACTGTGACTGAAAGGCTCTAACTCGGGGTTTTAATCAACACTCTTTCAGCAAAGAATGAGAAGAGACCATAGATATTAGTGAAGAGTAACTGAAATTTATATCATCCTTTAAGATTTGCAAAGAGTTTTCCAAGGAGGAAACAGAAAAAAAAAGTTTCCCGCAAGTTTCTCTGATAAAGAGCTCATCTCTCAAATACAGTGAACTGAGACAAAGTTAGAAAATTAAGAGCCAGTCCCTATTTTCAGATAAAGAAATCAAAGCTATCTATGGTCACATGAAAAAATGCTCTAAATCACTACTGATTAGGGAAATACAAATTAAAACAACACTGAGGTACCTACCTTATACCCATCATATTGACACATATGACCAAAAAAAAATGACAAATGCTAGAGAAAATATGAAAAATGGGACAGTAATGCATAGTTGATGGAGCTGTGAACAGTTCAACTACCCCAGAGAACAATTTGGACTATAAAACTGCATATACTCTTTGACCCAGCAACACTACTACTAGGTCTGTATCCCTAACATATCAAAGAAAGAAGAAAAGGACCCATATATACTAAAATATTTATATGCAGATCTTTTTGTGGTGGCAAAGAATTGGAGACTGAGGGGATACCCATCAACTGAGGAACCGCTGAATAAGTTGTCTATGACTGTGATAGAAGATTATTGTGCTATAAGAATGAAGAGCAGACTGGTTTAAGAAAAACCTAATTAAACTTTCATTAATTGATAAAGTGAAATGAGCAGAACTAGAACATTGTAACAACAATATTGTAGCAATGATCAACCGGGAAAGACTTAGCTGCTGATCAAGGCAACTATCCATGACAATTCTGTGGGACTTAACAATGAAAAATTCTATTCACTTTCAGAGAGAGTACTGATAGACTTTGAGTGGAGACTGAAGCAGATTTCCTTTCACTTTATATTTTCTTGTTTTTCCCCCTAACACAGCTAATGTGGAAATGTTTTGCATGACTTTATAAGTAAAATGGATATTGTATTTTTTGTGTTCTTAATGGGGGGGGAGGTTTTACAGAAGGGAAAAAATTTCAGAATTCAAAATTTTAAAGACAAAAACCAGAGTATCATCTCACTTAATCCTTACAACTTTGAGTGAAATGCTACAATTTATTGTTCTCCATTTTACATATAAGGAAACTGAGGCTAGCAAGTTTTTTCCCCCTCTACAAGTATATTCTTGATTCTAGACTTTCTCTACCTTGCCAAAGAAATCTTCCCTCTCTTCACAATGGAAACTCACTCTGCCCCTTGACCTCACACACTGAAAGTACCCTCAGCACCTAACTACACCTCTCCCTAGAATTGGCTGATTCCTTCCAGAACTAAGGAAGACATTCCAGGCCAATCATATGTTCATTCCTCTCCAAGGGGCACTTTGAACTCTTCTTACTTCATGTACACACAGAGTAGGGCAGGTATCTAAGGCAAGATTCAAGGTCGATTCTCCCTGACTTCAAGGACAGAGCTTTCTCTCTACAAGGCAGAATGTCTGAGGTAGAAAAGAAAAGTCAAGTATTAGTTTTGTTAACTTTCAAACTCTTAATACCAAAGATTTTTTTTTAAATGAAAAAAAGTTCACAAAGAGCTGCCTATTTAAGTTTGATCTAATAACAATAAAGGGTTTTTAGCTAATTGTTAAAAACTCACAACAAACTAAAAGCTCCTTATAAATCATGGTTTAATTATGTATTCAGAAAAATGGGGGGGGGGCCCCAAAGTCAAGATGGCAGAGTAGAAAAAAGAACTTCCACATGGCTCCAGCTTCCCTCCTCCAATTCATGTAAAAAATGACTCTAAAACTTTGGAGCTACAGAACCCACAAAATGACACAGAGAAGCTAACCTCCCGTTGAGGACAGCCCGGCAGGCCAGCAGGAAGCAGCCATCACAGCACTCTGGGAGCCAAGCCCAGCCCTGCGCAAGCCCGAGGTTTTAGCCTCAGGGTGGCTACTACCAGCCACTGGCTGAAGAGACCTCAGATCACCAGCAGCTGTGGCAGTTTCCAGAATTATCAACCCATAGATGTTAAGGACAAAGTGAGAGGTCAGTGCAGTGTGGACTTTGGGATCCGGTAGTTCAGGAGTGTAGTCCAGCCTTTACCCCCTGGAGGGAGAAGCACCTGAGGGATTGCAGCTGTGTAGTTGCCTCCACCTGGCGGCCTTAGCTCCTGGCCTGTAGATTGTAAGGGGACCAAGTGACCAGTCTGAGGAGTAATCGCTCTTGCTTTAGCCTACTTGTATCTGGATTGTGGTCTAGGGTACAGGTCCTGGGTTTCATGACCCAGCTGCCAGAGTGCTTGGAGGCTTCAGAGAAGGCACCCAACTAACAGCTCCAGCAGCTTCAAAAACCCCAGCAACTGGGACAAAGCTCCCCTGTCTGGTAGCAGAGTCCTACGGTGGCAAAAAGCTCAAAAGTCAAGTAACAGAGGGCAACATGAGGAAGCAAAGCAAGCAGAGCAGTCCAACTTTACACTCATATTTTGGGGACAAAAAGGATCAAAGCATGGAACAGGAGGAAGACAGCAAAGTCAGAACTCCTGCACTAAAAGCTTCCAAGAAAAATATGAGCTGGTTATAGGCCACAGAGGACCTTAAGAAGGATTCTGAAAACCAAATAAGAGAAGTGGAGGAAAAATTGGAAAGAGAAATGAGGACAATGCAAGAAAATTATGAAATGAGAGCCAACAACCTGACGGAAGAAAATAACACCCTAAGAAAACAGACTAACTCAAATGGCAAAAGAGGCTCAAAAAGGCAATAAGGAGAAAAATGCCTTAAAAAGCCAAATTTGCCAGATGGAAAAAGAATCTCAAAAGCTCACTGAAGAGAATCATTCCTTCAGAATTAGACTGGAGCAAATGGAAGCTAGTGACTTTATGAGAAATTAAGATACTGCTAAACACATGCAAACAAATGAAAAAATAGAAGGCAATGTGAAATATTTCATTGAGAAAACAACTGACCTAGAAAATAGATCCAGGAGAGAGAATTTAAAAATTAGTGGACTACCTGAAAGCCATGATCAAAAAAAGAACCTAGAAATCATCTTTCAAGAAATTCTCAAGGAAAATTGTCCTGATGCTTTAGAACCAGAGGGCAAAATAGAGGTTGAAAGAATCCATTGATCACCTCCTGAAAAAGATTCCAAAAAGAAAACTCCTGGGAATATTATAGCCAGGTTCCAGAATTCCCAGATCAAGGAGAAAATATTACAAGCAGCCAGGAAGAAACAATTTCAACATTGTGGAAACACAATCAGGATCTGGGAGCTTCTACACTGAGGGATTGAAGGGCCTGGAATATGATATTCCACAGGTCAAAGGATCTGGGATTAAAACTAAGAATCACCTCCACAGCAAAACTGAGTATCATTTTTTTAGGGGAAAATATGGTCATTCAGTGGAATAGAGGACTTTCAAGCATTCTTGAAGAAAAAAACCATACTCGAGTAGAAAATCTGACATTCAGACACAAGAAGCAAGAGAAGCATGAGAAGGTAAACAGGGAAAAGAAATCACAAAGAACTTATCAAAGTTGAACTATTTACATTCCTACATGGAAAAACTATAATTGTAACTTGTGAAACTTTTCTCAGTATGAGAATAGTTGAAGAGAATGTGTGTGTGTGTGTGTGTGTGTGTGTGAGAGAGAGAGAGAGAGAGAGAGAGAGAGAGAGAGAGAGAGAGAGGGAATATATGTATATATGTGTACAGGTACAGGGCACAGGACCAATTTAATAAGAAGGGATGATACTTAAAAGGAGAAATTAAGGTGAGAGAGGAATATAATGAGAGGAGATGGGGAGACACAGAATGGGGTAAACTATCTCATATAGAAGAGGCAAAGGAAAATGGTTACAATGGAGGGGAAGAACAGGAAGTCAAAAGGGAATGAGTCAACCTTATTCTCATTGAATTTGGCTTAGGAAGGGAATGACATACATACTAAATAGGGTATCTCACCCTACAGGAGAGTAGGGGGTAAGGAGATGAGAGGGGGACATGATGGAAGGGAGGGCAGGCTGGGGGGGAAGGAAGTTGGAAGCACCCACTTTTGAAAAGGGACAGGATCAAAGTAGAGAATAGAACAAGTGGGAGGTGGGATAGAAAGGAGGGAAATATAGTCAGTCTTTTACAATATATCCACTATGGAAATGTTTTGCATAGCTACACAGGTACAACCTATTTGAACTGCTTATCTTCCCAGCAAGGGTAGGTGACAAGAGGGAAGGGAATGAATCTGGAATTCAAAGTTTTAAAATCAAGTGTTTAAAATATATACATATATATATATATATTATTAATATTATTTTACATGTAACTGGGAAATAAGGTACAGGCACAGAGATCCACTGTGCCCTACTGGAAAATCAGAGGGGGGGGTGGGGAAAGATATGGGAGAGAGCAGATTGGAGGAGGGGATATCCAGTGGGATCACTATTTTGGGGTGGTGGGTAGGGGAAAAAGGGGGAGAAAATTTGTAACTCAAAATCTTATGGAAATGAATGATGTGAACTAGAAATTAATAAAGCATTTGATAGTCTGCCCCCAGATTCCCCCCAAACTATGTAAAAGGGGACTCTGAACAACTTCTGGAGCCCCAGCACCTGCAGAACGACACAGAGAAGCTAACCTCCCGCTGAGGACAGCCCAGCAGCCCTGCAGGAAGGACCAGCACAGAGGTCTGGGAGCCGGCAGCGTGCAGTGCGCAGAGCGCGGCGAGCCAAGCCCAGGTCCCCGTGAGCCAAGGTTTTAGCCCCAGGGCGGCAGGGCCAGCAGCCAGCTGGAGGAATCCCAGAACACCAGGAGCTGTGGTGACTCCAGAATTATCAACATAGACATGCCTAGGACAAAGTAAGAGGTTAGTGTCCTATGGACTTTGGGACCCATATTTAGGGAATGCGTCGGCTCCCTCCCCTGGGGGCTAGAAGCCTCTGAGGACAAACGCCATTTTGTAGTTTTCAGAGGCAGCTCCAGCTCCCGGCCTGCAAATTTGTAGGGAGATCCAGCGATCAGTCTTGGGGGGTAATCGCTCTTGCTTTAACCTCCCCGGATCTGGATTGTGATCTAGGGTGGAAGTTGTGGGTGGGTTTATAGCTTGCCAGAAACGGAAGTTGCCCCCCACACGTTCGGGACGAAAATTCCTCTATCTGGCCTTAAAGCCATAGTGTGGCAACAAGCCCAAAAGTCAAGTAATTAAGTGGCAACATGCCAAGGCAAAGGAAACAGAAAAATGCAACCTAGACTCCTATTTTGGGGGCATAGAGCAGGAAAAGGACTGTGAGGTCAGAAGTCCTGCTCCAAAAGCCCCAGGGGAAAACATGAGTGGGTTGCAGGCCATAGAGGACCTTAAGAAGGACTTTAAAAATCAAATAAAGAGAAGTGGAGGAAAAATTGGAAAGAGAAATGAGAAGGATGCAGGAAAAGTATGAAATGAGGGTCAACAGCCTGACTGAGGAAAACAACACCTTAAAAAATAGACTAACTCAAATGGCAAAGGAGGCCCAAAAGGGCAATGAGGAGAAGAATGCCTTAAAAAGTCGAATTTGCCAGATGGAAAAAGAATCTCAAAAGTTCACTGAGGAGATTCATTCCTTCAGAGTTAGACTGGAGCAAATGGAAGCTAATGACTTTATGAGAAATCAAGATGCTGTTAAGCAGATCCAAACAAATGAAAGAATAGAAGGCAATGTGAAACATCTCATGGGAAAAACCACTGACCTGGAAAATAGATCCAGGAGAGACAATTTAAAAATTATTGGACTACCTGAAAGCCATGATTAAAGAAAGAACCTAGAAATCACCCTTCAAGAAATTCTCAAGGAAAACTGCCCTGATGTTTTAGATCCAGAGGGCAAAATAGAGGTTGAAAGAATCCACAGATCACCTCCTGAAAAGATCCCAAAAAGAAAACTCCCAGGAATATTATAGCCAGGTTCCAGAATCCCCAGATCAAGGAGAAAATACTACAAGCAGCCAGGAAGAAACAATTTCAATATTGTGGAAACACAATCAGAATAGCCCAGGACCTGGCAGCTTCTACACTGAGGGATCGAAGGGCATGGAATATGATATTCCAGAGGGCAAAAGAACTGGGAATGAACCCAAGGGTCACCTACCCAGCAAAACTGAGTATTTTGTTTCAGGGAAAATATGGTCATTCAGTGGAATAGAGGACTTTCAAGCATTCTTGAGGAAAAAACCAGAATTGAATAGAAAATTTGACATCCAGACACAAGAAGCAAGAGATGCCTGAGAAGGTAATCAGGGAAAAGAAATCAAAAGGAACTTATCAAAGTTGAACTATTTACATTCCTATATGGAAAAACAATAACTGTGAGTGATGATATCTTTCTCACTATGAAAATAATGGAAGAAGGGTGTGTGGTCATATGAATACATATGTGAATGTGTGTATATGGATAGAGGGCATAGGTTGAATTTGTTGGGAAGGGAGAATACTCAAGGGATGAAATTATGAGGTGAGAGAGGAAAGTGGCAAGAGGAGATGGGGAAAGACAGGGTAGGGTAAACTATCTCATGTAGAAGAAGCAAGGGGAAGTGGTTGCAAGGGAGGGGGAGAATAGGAAGGGAAAAAAAAAGGCAAATCCACATTCTCATTGAATTTGGTTCAGGGAGAGAATGACATACATACTAAATGGGATATCTCAACCTGCAGCAGAATAGGGGGAAGGGGGATGAGAGGAGGGATGATTGATGGGGGGCATCCTTGGGGGGAGGGGATGTTGGAAGTACCCACTATAGAAGAGGAACAGGATCAAGTAGGGAATGGACCAGGTGGGAGGTGGGATGAGTGGGATGGAATTATAAGCAGCCTTGTACAATATATCTACTATGATAATGTTTTGCATAGCTAGACATGTACAACATATACTGATTTACTTATCTCCCCAGAGGGAATGGGTGACAAGGGAGGAAGAAAATGGATCTGAAATTCGAGGTCTTAATATTAAATGTTTCAAATATATATAAATACTATTATTAATACTCTTTTGCTTATAATTGGGAGATAAGATGTGCAGGCATTGGGACACAAAGATTCACCTTCCTCTAATGGAAAAGTTGATGGGGATATGGGAGAAGGTATGGGAGAGAGCAGATTGGAGGAAGCGATATCTTGTGGGACTGCTCTTCTGGGAGGTTGGGTAGGGGAATAATGGGGGGAAAATGATTGTAACTCAAAATCTGGAGGAAATGAATGATGTAAACCAGAAGTTAATAAAGCATTTGTTTAAAAAAAAAATAAAGCATTTGATAAAGTGAAAAAAAAGAAAAAGGAAAATTGCACCTAATCTATACTGAAGAATTATTTATTTAAATATTCTCAAACTTTCCACAATAGAATACGCAATGAAACATTTTTTTCAAATACATAATCTAATATGCCTGCAACCCAACAGCTCACATTTGGAGAGTATTTTAAAGTTTACACAGCTCTTTCCTCTGAAACCAGACTAGTGAGTCCCCCTTGCCCTGTTCTCCATTCCTAGAGCAGCTCCAGCCACATGACTCTCATCACTCTCAGCTCAACACTAAGAACAAATGCTGTACATCCCCATCAGATGCCTCCTCTCTCCCTTCCCAATTCCAGTTGTCCTTTTAAACTTTGTCTTCCCCCATTAGAAAAGCTCTTGGAGAGTAAAAGCTGCTTTATTTTCTTACATTTGTAACACAAGCACTTAACATAGTACCTGGCTTAAATAAGAGTTCCTTCTCTCTCTCTCTGTCTCTCTCTCTCTCTCATAGCACCCCAAGAATAGAAGTAATGCAAATATTATTATCCTCATTTTGTAGATGAAGAAACCAAGGTTCAGAGAAGGGGGGTGACTTATGTGTGGTTACACAACTAATGAAGTGCCAAATCCAGGGTTCTATATGTTGGTCATATGAACATCTTATGACAAAAATATTATTTCTCAGTAGATTCAATCTAGAAAAAAGAACCCTTGGCACAGCTAGGTAGCACAGTGGAGCTGTGGAGTAAAGAGGACCTGAGTTCAAATCTAACCTTGACACTTACTAGCTGTGTGACCCTGGGCAAGTCACTTAACTTGCCTACCCTAAGCTACTTTTACCATCTACCAGTCCAGATCTCAGTTTGCTATCTGAGTTGACATTTGAAATAATATTGTTAAGTTTGTTTTATTTGAGGTAAACATTATTAGAAAGGAATCAATACAATCAGAAGAGAGTATGAGAGAGACACTAATCCTTTCCCTAGGACTTTCGCTAGGTCACTGAAAAATCTCAAAATGTTACCCACTCAAATTTTCCAAAAGAAGTCAGAAGGGAGATTTCCCAGCTTGTCAGTTTCTCTGTTTGCCAGCAGGAAGGAGCCTTGATTGTGCTCATCTAGACTTCACGAGCTCAGCATGAAGCCCATTCCTATCATTCTGCCTTATTAGAAAGAAGAGAAACATCATTATTCCATTCATAAAGCTGACAGTCTAGTGGAGGAGATGCTGCAAGCCCTGACACCTGCAGCGCCCAGCATCTGAACAGATGCATCAGAGACTCCAAAGAGTGCTCTGCAAAGCTAGCAGTGCCAACACGACGACTCCTGTGCTCGAACCCCTAGGCCTGGCAGCCGCCGCCTTCACCCTACAGCCCTGTCACTGCCACTCATCTCTAGGACACGTCTCCCACGCTGACTCCTGTCTGTATGCCTGAGGAGGACCAACAGGACAACCTCTGTCCCTCTCAAAACTAGCACTCGTGTGCGTCAGCAAACGTTTACTAGGTGCCAGCCATGTGCCAGGCACTGCACTAAATGCTAGGGATACAAAAAAGCAAAAGCAGCCACTGCCCTAAAGGAGCTCACAGGCTGACGGGCCTCCTGGACAGTTATTTTTGGAGTCAGCTCTAAATCTGTGAGCTCCTCTAGCGCCTACATCAAAGCTGTTAGGAAGGCTCACGGTCTACTCGGATCCCACCATGCTTCCTCCCAATTCCCACCTAGTTCAGACTCTCGCAGCAATGCTCTCAGTCACCCTCATTCTAGTCTCACTCCTTCCAATCAACCCTTATAAACTAGTGTCCTCTTTCGATATGCTCTACCCAAGGCTCATACCCTTGGTCTTGCCATCACCCACAAATATATCACCTGACATTAAAGAATTCTGAAATCCCCTTTTCCTAGTCAAATCTATTGGTTTTTCGCCTCTACCTCTACCTTCCCTGACATCACCCTACTCTTTACCCTCACTGTGACCTCCAATCACTTGACCTTTCAGTTCTGTCCCCAACCATCTCCCCTACACCAGCCTCTCTCTCTTCTGACTCTTCTTCCATCCCGACTCCTCGGTTAACCAATTCAGTTCTACACTGTACTCCTCTCTTGAATCCCTAGCCTTATACTGCTGATTAGACTCAGCAAGCCTACCTTAGATCCTTCCCACCATTCATTGCCTTTGTGCCTACACATCTGCTGAATAAAGGCAGAGAAAAATCACATAACCATTGAGTGGATCTCCTACACCAAGTTATGCTACATAACCTCAACGGGGTCCTCACTGATGCTTGGCAATCCTACTATTTTACCATTGTCTCACTCTTCACAGTGGCTCTTCCGAGCCTTTTCATTCCTCCTCAAACCTCCCATGACTTCCCCTCTCCACCCCACTCTCTCAGCTGAGAATCCCATATTTTAATGAAATAAATTGAGGCCATTTGTTGTGAACTCCCTCTTCCTCATCTTCTACCACTTAGATTCCTTCTGTCACCTTCTCCTTCACCCCTACTATTCACCAACAGCCATCCTCTGTTCCACCCATGAGGATATTCACTGCTTCCCCCATGCACACAGAATATCATTTGCCTCCTCCCCATCACTTGTCCAAACCCTATCCTCCATTGCTATTCAGGGTCCTCCTCCCCAGAACCCTTCACCCATTTCAGCCACCCACTCCAGCCCCTTCCTTTTCTTCTCTCCACAGTGTCTGGCAATTCATTTGTCTCTCGGATTCCTTCTACCTGTTCAAGTGATCCCATTCCCTCTCCTCTAACAAACTGCCCCCTCCGTCACTCTCATTTGTTTCTCTCTCTCCTGGCTACTCTAACTTTAATCCTACTCTATAAACATACTTGTGTCTCTTTCCATTTGAAAAAAAACAACAACTCATTTACTCCTTCCACCCCCGCTAAAGATTATCCTGTTTCTCTTTGCAGCTAAACTCTCAGAAACGAGGGGTCCGCTCTTCTCTCATTTTCTTCTAAAGTCCTTACAATCCTGTCTGTCGTTCCCCCAAAACTGCTCTCTCCCAAGTTCCTAATGATTTCTTAATTGTCCTTTTTGCAATCATGTCTGGCTTTGTGACAGCTGTGATTTTGATGAATGTGCCATCTATGCTTTTATACAAGTCATAGATTAAAAAGAAAAAAAAACAGCAAAAAGTACAGATCCCTGAGTCATTATACTGGGAATTTCTCAAGCTGACGTCAAACCATTAAAGGCAAGTCTATTAAAATACTTCCAAATCTACCCCATTATACTCTTTAACTAGCTACATCGCTCCAACCCGTTCATGAGAATAATATGAAGAACTGTCAAACACTTTGCTAAAATCTTACTCAACTACATAACATCCCCCGACCTATCAGATTTGTAACCCTGTCAAAAAGAAAATAAGTGTAGTCTGACAAGCCTTGCTCTTGTAGAAGCCATGCTGGCTCACTGTGATAAACATTTCTTTTTCTAGATGTTTCATCCTTTTAATAGTATCTTTAGGATCTTCCAAGCAGTGAAAGCCAAACTCAATAGCCCAAAGTTTGCAGGCACTATTCTTAAAAATCAATCATTTGCCTTCTCCAATCTTATGTACCACTTCCCATCGTCTTTTATTTTCTGAGGATGTAGGTTCAGTTAAATTGAGTAAGTATTTATTAAGTGCCTTCTACAAAGGTACTCACTGGTAATACAAAAACAAATGACAAACATTTCCTGCCTTCAAGGTGTTTACATTCCATTCCAAAATCTACAAAATCAGTCAGTTAGCTAACATTTATTAATTAGTCACTCCCTAGTCACTACTAGGCCTTATGCTAAGTATTGGGGATACAAGGAAGGCAAAAAACCATGTGTGCCCTCAAGCAGCTCCCAGTCTAATGGAGGAGACACCATGCAAAAACAAACTATGCCCAAAACATGTTGATCACAATCTCAGAGGAAGAAAGGACTCTTGTAGAAAGTGGACTTCAGCTTCAACACGAACAAAGTCAGGAGCATCACATGAAGAGAGTGTGTCCCAGGCATGGAAGATAGCCAAAGACAGTACTCTGCTTCCAGAGAGGGAATGTCTGTGGAAGAGCCAGGAAGCCAGTGAATCACGCAGCACATGGAGATGAGAAAGACGTAGGAAGGGGTCAGGCTGGGAAAGGGCCAACAGATGATTTTCTATTGGATCCTGGAGGTGACAGGAAGCCCCTTGAGTTAGCTAAGGTGGAAGAGGGGGAGGTGACATGACTGGACCTGCACTTTAGGAAGACCATTTTGACAGGTTAGTGAAGGACAAACTAGATTGGAGAGACCTGAAGCAGCAGACTGCCCACCCTCCTGCCCCCTGTAGCTATGGCAGTCATCCAGGGGTGAGGGCCTGTGCCAGAGTGGAGGCAGTGTCACATATGAGAGAGGCGGTAAAGATGAAATGCACAAACCCTGAATCTGGGGAATGAAATAATAATGGAAAGGAACATTAATACTGTTGACAGTAACAAGGAAGTTAGGGAGAGAGGAGGGCTGGGGTAGAGGGGGAAGGTGATAATGAGTTCTACCTGGACATAGATTTAAGATGCCTACTGGATGTCCTTCTCAATATACGCTCAGGAGGCAATAATTAGAAGGCATTTGGAGATGAGATAGGAGGCTGGGCCTGGTCTGGGCAGTCTCAGAAGGTCTAAGGGTCACCTGCAGAAAGTCAGTCCATATTCTGCCCAGTCTCTATAAGTACAGCCCAGGAGCACGAATCAGAAAAGAAAGAGCTGGTCTACCAGAAACTCCTCAATCTCAGTTTATTTTATGTATTATTTTGTTCAAAGAAACGAACTCCTTGGTCAAAGTTTTGTTTGTTTGTTTTTTAAATGACAGTCTTTGGCAACTTCTACACTGACAAATCCCACTAACACAGGTCCCATGACTACGGTACCAAGATACACTGTGTTAGGAAAATCATCTTGGCTTCCTTTTCAGGAGAGAGATGATTGTCATTCAAACAAAGAGTGGGTTTGTGATGACTACTTGGTGCTTTGACCAAAGCAGAAAATGTCTGTGGAGTAAAGTTTAGAAAACTGCTTAACAAAGAGAGTTCTTTTTGATTTCTAACCTCTGCCAGACATGTAACAACATGTGGAACAGGGCAACTGCAATCTTCATCCCCTTAGTATTTTGGGTTTGTGTATTTCTGATTCCTAATTCCATTCTCTCACTGTAAAAATGGCGACCATTAGCCAGGTTTATATTTTTATCTCTGTTTAAACACATTTTAATGGAACTCATCAGTTACAATTCATACTCTTTAAATTGAACTTACTGCTGAAATAGCTGTTCTGTTTGGTTTCTATTAATGCTATAATTCAAAGCAAATACAGAAGGTATAGCTATTTGTGGAAATGAGTTGATTAAATATTGTTTTAGAAAATGTTTATTGATAACTTTCTTTAATATCTGCAAAATAAAATTATTTTTGTTCTTTGGCTTTGCTAGTAGTTAGAGCAATTTAGACTTATGGATTATTTGAAAATTCTTCTGTTTAAGAAAATGATAATAAGTAGAAAAAATAGATGGCATACAGCCAATCTGTATTTGATAGCTCATTAATGTATTCTAATGTCCAAGGAGAAATCTATGGCCCTTAACAGTCAGCAAAGCTATGTAACAAATCTGACCTGTGAATTAATTTTTTCTTCTGGGACAAAGTGTTGAGCCTGACTCACGGAAAAGAGGCAACAGGACAATGTGCCTTAACTTTAGAAAGACTTGTAATTATGGTACTCGTGACATACACATCAACATGCTGGAAACAAAGCTTGGACCTGGATAGCGAACAGCTGGGTAAAGAGGTGACATTCAGAGTTATTACCAATTCACCGTCAACCTGGGGAGACACAAATTGTTTTGTGTGACGGGTGATCTTAAGTTCTTTACTTTTAAACTGACAGATAATTTGTCAAGCACCTTAGAGAGGAGGATTAAGAGTTCAAAATTATCTTATGAGAAAAGAGGTTGGAAGTAAGCAATAAAGATATGTGAAGTGAATGCATTTAAGGAAAATGCATGAAAATATCTTAGTAGGACAGAGGAATGTTAGGTGTTATACGAGATTAAATTCCTGAACTGGACTGAACATGACTGAGGGCCTGTTCCTGCACTTCATTCTCATATGGAGGTAACTATGGAGATCCAAAGGCCCGGCCAGTGGACCAATAGAGTCTGATCTGGTAACACATTACATATCTGTCATCTCAGGATCAACTTAGCTAATTCAGGAAGGCTTATTATCTGAACCTGTCACCACTTTTAAGTAGAACAACCACTGAAGAGCATTTATGAAGGTCTGGAGAGGTGATGATTTTTGTTGATGGAAAAGTCTAGCAATACAGGTACAAGCACATAGGTTTCCAAAGCATAATAGATCCCAAGCTGAACACGTTAGCAAGATTTGACTTTTAAAAGCAAAAAGGTGAGATGTGCAAGTGGGATTATAGAATATAAAGAATTACTTTAAGAGAGCAACTTGAATAATGCATTCTAAATTTTTCACTGCTGGACCAAAAACTATGAAAAATAATGATAAATATGGAACAACTACAAGATCATCAATTTTGGTATTCATTCTGTTGAGAGGAAATAGTTCTAAATGAAACTGCAGGGGTATCTAAGCTGTCAATCATCTTGACAACTTGTTCCTTGACTCAAGGAACGGTGCATCCAACTGTGGCTGATCGGACCATGTCAATCAGCCATCATACTGATCACTGTCTAGCACTTGCTGCCATATTGCGGAAGATATAAAAGATATCTCTGCCTCCAGGGAACCTATGACTTAGGAAGGGAGACAGAATTAGCACAAATGGACTCTTAGAGACAAATATACTCCCAAACATGTGGAGAGAATAAAAGGGAGGGGCCGGAGTGGGCTGCTGAAATGAGTGAAAGGTTCTAGTGAGGAGGTGGGCCTGGAGTAACAATGGAGGAAAGGATTTGGGCAACCGATGGGGATGAGGTAAATTGATATTCTATGTGTATGGAGAAAGGAATCAGTATAAGAGCACTACAGAGATCTTCATAAGTGGAACAGGGGGTGGCTCTTGGTGAAGACTAGGAAAAGAGGTTGGATAGGCTTGAAAACTGTTAAGAGGAGTCTGAAGTTAATATAATAGCTAGTAGTCTGTTTCAGGGCAGCCAGGTAGCACAGGGGAGAGCGCCGGGCCTGTAGTCAGGAAGACTTGAGTTCAAATCCAATCTCAGACACATACTAGCTATATGACCCTGGGCAAGCCACTTTACCCACTTTGCCTCAGTTTCCTCATATGTCAAATGAGCTGGAGAAGGAAATGGCAAACCACTCTAGGATTTTTGCCAAGAAAACCCCATACGGAGCCATGAAGAGTCAGATACAACTTTAAAAAGGACTAAACAACAAAGTCTCCAACCCAGGTTTGTTTGACCTTACCTGGAAAGAAAGAATCTTGTTTTCCTAGCATGAACATCTGGGAGGAAGTAAGGTAAGAGAGCTAAAGTATCCAGGATAAAGGAAATGGCAGTCCCAGCTGGGACTCTGGGTTCAGTCCTGGATGCTTGACTTAAAGACATGGAAAAAATCCAGATAGTCCCCCAAGATGAACAAAGACCAGTCTTGAGGCCCTATCTTATGAGGGCTGTTTGAGAGAGCTGAGGATATTTAGCCAAGAAAAGAGAATGCTTGGGGGAGTAGATACACGAGAGCCATCTCCAAACACCTGAAGAGCTGACACGTGGAACAAAGTGAAGAAGCAGGAGTAAAGAGTGCAAGCAGTTCCCAAAAGGCAAAGTCATGCTTGATGTGAGGAGGAATATCCTAACAATGAAAACTATCTCTGAGTGGAGAGGTGCCTTGGCAGGAAGGTGGCTTCCAGCCATCTTGAGATGGTTGAGTAAGGTCAGGGTGGTGCTCTGGTGGGTTTCTGTAGATGGCGGGTGCAGTGGATGGCCTCCAAAACCTTCCAACTCTGAGACTCAGGGAAAGTCTTCAGGTGGTCTTTCTGATGATACTCATCACAAGCACTGCAGGGAGAGATTTCTCACTAAACCATTCTGGGCTGTAGAATAAAATCGACTCCATTTACTCCTTTATTCTCACGTTAGGTGAAGTTGTGAACTGTCTTTCCATTTGAATGCAGCTTCCTTACATCCTCTTTGGGCACTGGACAAAGATCTCCTGCTCAGAGAATCCCTAAGTAAACTGGTTTGGTCTGCTGCCTTCATGCTTGAAGAGAGCCAAAATGACCTCACCGTGATGGAATCAAGGAACAGTGTGTCCAACTGCAGCTGATCGGACCAACAAGGGCTCAGAATGGAATCAGCAACCTGTCCAGGTTTCCCAGGCAAACAAGGACGAGGCCTGGAGACCTTGCGTTTGGTGGGCAGCCTGATGCCTCTTCTCTCCCACTCCCAGCTAACTCTGGCAGTGCATGTGTTGTCAACCTCATCATCTATGTGGACATGACTGGAAAGTACACTGACGAGGCTAGGGAACTTATATGCAGCATTCCAAACTTCTCCATTTACTAAGTGTTGGCTCCATATATGGATGGTGTGGTGCAGGCTGGTGGAGAACCTCTGCTTTCTTGGTGTTAACTGTCAGGCCAAAATGAGCACAAATGGCAGAGAATCAATCCATACTCTGTTGCAAGTCATTCTCAGAGGCTGCACTCTGAGACTCTCCCCACATTTTAGTCTTGGCTTGCAGCCTTTTCAAGTTAAATAATTCGTCATCAGTGCAATAGCTGACCTTAATGCCATTTCAGTCTTTGTTAAAAGTGTCTGATGACACTGGTGAGATCATGCCCACAGTCCTGCTTCTCTCCAATGATGACTAAGAAAGCATAACAGCACTGGCCATTATTCAGAACCCATGCAAGCACACCTACCATCATGAAACTGGAGTACAGTGCTAATGAAGCTTGACAGGCAACCATATTTTGCCATGACCTTCCACAAGCCCCATTACTGACAGTATCAAAGGTCATTGTCAGATCAACGAATACAGTGTACAGATCTCTTCTCTGCTCCTAGCATTTGTCCTAAAGTTGCTGAGTAGTAAACACCATATCAACCATTGCTCAGCCCTTTGTGAAGCCACACTGACTCTTGGGTAGAAGACCATCTTCTAGGTGAAAGATCAGCCTTAATAGGCTGACAGGAGGATTTTAGCAAGAATTTTGCTGGCAATGACCAAGACAGAGATCCCCCGTGATGATCACAGACAACTTGTTTCCTTTTCCATTATAAAGATGGACAATGGAGGCATCCTTAAACTCTTGATGGATAACCTCTTTTTGCTATATAACCCAGAAAATTTCAGTCAGCTTTTGTATGAGCGGTGGACCCCTACTTCTTGGCTGGAACAGAATTAGCACAAGGCACTTTGACATAATAGGAGTCTAATGGCATTCCAAACCTCTTTTTCAGTTAGAGGTTCAGCTAGAGGAAGACTGGCTTCAACCTGAGATACACAGTCAATGGCTTCATCATTTGTTGATGACAATCTGTTGAAGACACTATGGAAGTGTTCAGCCCATCTCTCTAGGATCGTGTCCTTATCACTCATCAATACGGCTCCATCAGTACTGAGTCGCTGAGATCTACCATGTCTTTTGTCCATAGATAGCTTTCAGGGCACCAAAAAAGAGCTCTGGATTGTTACAATCCGCATAAAACTGAATTTCATCTACCTTCTTCCTGCACCTCTCAAAGCTTCTCATGCACTCGACTTTTGGTGCCTCCTTAGAGACAGACTATTCCGGTGCTAAATCCTGTAGAGTTCTCATTTTTTATCAGCTCTGAGTTTCCCATCATTTTTGTCCAATCAGTATTGATGTTTGCCAGTGTTGTGGCCCAGGTGAGTAAATGTGGCACTATAGACTGGATCTCTGAAAGCTGCCTCCTCCACTTCTGCTCCGCTGTTGCCAACCCCATGCTGGCTCAGCTTAGGTCAGCGATAAACTCTTCACAGTCAGAGAAGCACTCAACTACTGACAGGAAATCTGGTAGGTATCTTGCCTCGGGGCCCCAGCTTGTGTTGAATATGAATACTGAGCTTGCAGAGGATAAGTCCATGATCTCTCCAAGTACTCTGTGCCACACAACACCTTTATTACTCTCCCATTTTGTGTCTCTTCTCCTTATAATGACATAGTCTATTAAATGCCAATGTTTGCCACAAGGGCACATCCACGAAGTTTTGTTGCATTTGGATAAATAGAAGACAGTGTTGGTGTTGAGATTATGAGACTCACAAGTCTTCAGTAGTAAGTGACCACCACTGTTGCTGTTTCCGACTACATTCCTCCCAAAGGTTCTCTTCCACATCTGATAATCTGTGCCTACACTGGCATTAAAGTCACTCAGAATTACAAGCTTGTCATTTTTTGGCACATTGATTGTCAGTGTAGCACAGGGCCTCTAGGGAGAAGACAAGAACTAAAGGCCACCCTACACTCCCACCTGGCCTGTCAGCCACTCTGCCATCCAAGCACTGCTCATGCAGCCATGACTCATCCTGTCTGTCACCCATCACCTATACCTCATTATTCCATTAGTATAATATCCTGTGGTTACCCAGTACCTCAAAAATATTTCCTTTGTTTAGCTTTAAAAGCTTTCTACCACCTGGCCCCAGTCTGTCTTTCCAGCCTCACTGCCCATTACTCCCTATCCTATACTCCAAGTCCAGCCAAACAAGAGTGCTCAGAAGAACTTCCATCTGTCATCTCCAAGCCTTTGTTCTCTTCTCTCTCTCTCTCTCTCTCTCTCTCTCTCTCTCTCTCTCTCTCTCTCTCTCACACACACACACACACACACACACACACACACACACACACACACACACACCTACCCCATCAATGTCCTACCCTCCACCTCCGTTTCATAGTGTCCCACTCAGTCATTATGTTCCTCTCTCTTTAAGGGCCAGCCCTTACATTTAGTTTGTATTCCCTTCGCACACACTCATTATGGGGTCTCCCAATAGAGCAAGGCCTTGAGAAGAAGGTGCTTCGGTTTCTGGTTTGAAGCATGCCTCACGTGCCTGGTGCAGAGAAAATACCTGATAAATGAGCTTGCTGACTGACTGATGGACTGAGTTAGAGGTCACTGACAAAAGTGCCAAAAACAAGGCCAAAGGAAAAACCTGTTTGGTTTGCCTCTACAACTGACTACAAGGGACTTGTTTGGCAGCAAGGAGGAGATGGAGATAGAAAAAGAAAAGTTTGATAACCAGAAAAAAATACCCTTTGATTTTTTAAAAAAGACCAAAATGCTGAGTACCATGAGCTCAAAAGGAGGTGTCCCCTGGTGTGCTGGCCTGGAACTCTGGCCTCAGCCATGTTCCACTGCTGCCTAACTTCGGGGCTGAGGCCCAGAACCTGACATGAAGAGCTGCTTCACAATACACAACAGTACACTAAAGCATCTGCCCAAGATCACCAAGGCAGTGAAGAGCAAAGCCAAAGTTGTGTTCACAACAAGGAAAAAATTAGATAGTAGAGTCTTATTGCAATGGCTTCCATTCTATTGGAATTGTCAAGGAAGGTGGAAGATGCTGATTTGTCAGCAAACTCTTACACAGAGACCAAGCTAACACAAAACAGAGTTCCCAAGTTCCAGTCATGGTGGCCAGTGGGCTTTTTCTTTCCCAAGGTAAGCAGTCCATGTATGTTGGATTCCCCTATAAAGGCCTTGCCCCATGGCACCCAGTCATGGAGGGTTAGCAGCAGAGGTAGGCCCAGAGCTTGAGACGCTGGCCCTATCTTGAGCTCCCTTTCCATATAGCCAAAAGGTTACAGAGCTGGGACTGCAAAGCCTCAACCTGAGAGAGACACTTTTAAAAGGAACTTTTCCCCTTTTCGTTTGTTTTACCATAAGTAATATCCCACCCCTTCCTCACAGTGGTGGAGCAGCAGGAAACATGTTTCCCATCAGCCTTTGCCAGGCTGTCATTAAGCTATTTCAGCTGGGTTTGACTCTCTGTGACCCCATTTGGGGTTTTGGCAAAGAGACTGGAGGGGTCTGCCATTCCCTTCTCTAGCTCACTGGACAGATGAGGAAACTGAGGCCAACAGGGTCACATGACACAGCTAGTAAGTGTCTGGGGCCAGATGTGAACTCAGGAGGAGGAGTCTTCCTAATTCCAAGTCCAGTGCTCTAACCCCTGCACCACCCAACTGCCCCTTAGCCAGGCAACAAAAGGATAAATAGGAGGCAACCTGGGAGAGGGAGGGAGTCAATAAAGGGTAGCTAAGCGACACTGTACATAGTGCCAGGGGCTGGAGTCAGAAAGACTCATGTCCCTGAGGTCAAACCTGGCCTCACATACTGCAGTTGGGCACTTTGGATAGCCCCGTCTGCCTCAGTTTCCTCATCTGTAAAATGGAGACGAAAATGGCAAGCCCCTCCAATATCTTTGCTGAGAAAACCCCAAATAGGGTCACCATGAGGACTGAAAGGACCAAGCAACAAGAGAAGAGTCAGTAGAACCTGGGTCCGAGCCAGCCTCTGCCACATACTAGCTCACCGTCAGGGGGAGCTAAGACACAAATCAGAATAGCATTCTACAGGGCCCTGGCAGAGGAGAGAGCCAGGAAAGGAGCTGGGGGCAGGAATCAAGCAAGCAGGCCCTGACACGGAGCTACCCCCGGCTGGGGCCCTAAGAGCAAGTGCAAATGTCAATCAGCACAGTCTAGGCACACTTCTGTTCCTGCTGCCTCTCTGCTCACTCAACATAGCACGGGGGGAGGCTGCTTCTCAGCCTCACTGCTCCCCCTCCGATTCAGTCAGGGCTCACTCCTCTCAGGAAAAGGCACATTTGCGTTCTCTTGGTCAGTACTTTAGCCCGTCCATGTCATCATTCGTTCCCCACAGAGCCCAAGCCATTCACACCTTCAACATGTGCCGCACAAACCTGTGCAATGCCTGGGGCCGGCAAGCAGTGGCCCTGGAAATCTACACCTTCCCCTTGATACTGTCCCTACTCTAGACCTAGGACCACGTCCTGCCCCTCTAGCCCCCAAATCCAGGGCACAGCCAAGGAACCACAGAATTAGGAAATTTAAAGGTGAAGAACCTCACAGGCCAGCAAAGTTCACCTCCCAAAGGGCTGAATCTTACCACAAGGGCTTGAGTAGAAACCAAAAGAAAATTAACTTTCAGAATATAGGGTTGTTTGAGTTTTTTCTTTCCCTCCCCCTTGTATTGAGTCCTGTCCTATCCAGGTTTGGATTCAAACTCTTGCCCAACTGGGGAACAAGACACATAAGATGCTACTTCTGCAACACAAGGCTGATTAGCCCATCACAATCTGCTAATTAGAGAACCAAGTGAACCCCAAGCTCCTCATTTGAAGAGAAAATAATCCAGCTGAAAGTGAAAGTCTATTGATCATCCCCACTTTATCAATCAACAAACATCTATTAAACACCAAATACATTCCAGATACCATCCTGGAGGCTGGAATTACAAGGATAAAGGATGAAACAATCCCTGTTGGCAAGAACTCCCCATCCCAATGAGGAACACAAGCACAAACACAAACACAGAAATACAAACATATACCAGTTAAATTCGAGGTGACTTGGGAGGGAGAGCACTAGAGGGCTCAGGGATAAAGAAAGGGATAAAGAAAAGTATCCTGCAGAAGGTAATGTTTGAGGAGGAGATGCACTCTAAGCCTATGGGAAAGGGAACTGGAATGGAAATGGAAAATTCCATTGCAAAGGCACAGAGAGATGGAACAGAGAAGGCCCGTCTGGCTGGATTTCAGAGTTGGGAGGGGGAGTATATCCAATGAGGCTGGAATGCTGTAGTACAATGCAGCCAAGCTTTGAAAGCTTTAAAAACTGAACAGAGGTGTTCTCTTTGATCCTAGAGGCAAAAAGAAGAGATTGGGGTTGATTGAAAAGGGGAGTCTTTGGGTAAAATTTGGATGAACAATAATAACCTGGGGAAGAAAGAGCAATCAGGATGCTGGAATAATTGGGGAGAGAGGCGATGAGGGCTTGAAACTACATTGTACTAATTATACACAGTCCTTAAGTAGAGAGGTGCTGGGGTTGGCAGAGAAAGAGAGGCAGAGAGTCATCAGGAGAAAGCCAACGGACAAATCTGGGAGCCTGGGAGGATGCTAGTGCCTTTGACGAAAGGAGGAGGGTCTGGGGGAAAAGACAGGAGTTCAGTGTTGGACATGGTGAATTTAAAATGTTTTGGGGACATCTAATTTAAATAATCCCATGGGCAACTGGTGGGGTGGGAATGATGGACTGGATAAGCATTTTACCCAGCTGGTGTCTGAGCCACAGATCTATTGACTGAGGGATGTGAAAAGGAAAGAGAAAGATGAAAGGATGATTCTGGACTAGGCCAGACTCAGTACAGGATTGGGAGGGGAGCAGGGACAAGCAGTTATTAAGCATATACTGTATGCCAGGTAATGTGTGAAGCACTTTACAAATATGAGTGAGTGAGCTAGGGGCTATTATGGTATTTTACATTTGAGGAAACAGAAGAATACAGAAATGAGGTGACTTCCCCATGATCACACAGTCAGTAACTGTCTGAAGCTCGATCTGAACTCAGGTCTTCCTGACTCCAAAGGCAGCACTCTATCCACTGAGCTACCAGATGCCTCAGCTATGAGAATATGGAAGACAGCATGAAAACACATGGGGGAGGGTGGGAGTGGCGGGGGGGACTGCAGCGCCACACACAAGAAACTGAAAGAAGGGCTCAGAAAAGAGGCTCCAGAGCGGCAAGGCTAACATCCTGGCCAAACGGGGCCTGCTGGAAGCCAGGAGGGCTCTGGGAGGAAAATGGCTTTTTGCATTTCTTAAGTTTCAGGATGCCAGAAGACTGCAGCACCAACCTTTAAAGCTGCTCTCCCTTCCCCCAAATCAGCCCATTTTCCTGAAGGCCTGAGTATCTCCCCGTGTCCATCCTGCCTGATAAGTCTAGAAACTGGATAAATGAGGAGAAAAGCATTCTAGCTCAACCCAAAGCCCCCTCTCCTGGGGCTCTGAGGCCTCTCTGGAGGACTGCTTGGTCTAAACTAAAATGAAGGGAAAGGGTCCTGAAGGGAACCAGGCAGAAGAAATTCATCTTCACAACAAGGAGTGGTTTTTAATGAACAAGAAAAAATTCAACGAACAAGACAATTTAAAATTTAAAAATTTAATGAACAAGGCAAATTTCAAAGGTAAAAATAAACACCATTCTTCTACTTCTCAACTAATTCATATAGTTAAGCCTGGATAAAGAACACAGCTCATGTTGGTCTTTTAACCATCCAAGTGGCCCCTCGTGTCAAGGGCATCCAAACCTCGCTGGCACTAAAGGCTTGAATTGTAGCTAAACTAGCACCAACACTCTAGAATAACTCAAAATGACTTGGGGGGGGGGGGGGAGACATAATCTTAAGTGAAAAGAGAAAACAAACAAACAAAAAAAAAAAAGGTAAACCAGGTTTCAAGTGAAGTTCCAAGAAGAAAAAGCATCCCTTCTTCACTGGCTGAAGTAGGACAGAGGATGGATATACAGGCAGGAACCCAGGCTCATCTACCCAAACACCCACACAGGGACATCAAGCTGAGTCCAATACCTTCAAATACCAAAAAGCTGCCAAAAAGCTAAGAAAATATTGGCTACTTTTTTTTGTTGTTGTTTAATCAGCTTATCAAAAGGTTTCAGTTTAAAAGAAAATACTGTGACAAGGCTGAAGCTGGCACTCCCAAGAACTGACTGATGCTGGTGAGTGGGCAATGGGGGGGTGGCATTCTTCATTCTTTCTTTCTCATGGGAGGAGGGAGAGGATTGTTGCTGATTAAAAAAAAATGTTTTTCCTGTCATTTCAAAAGAAAGAGCTCTCAATTGTTCCTCCCCGACCATCACTCCCATCTTCTATTCTACCACCACCACCGACGCCTTGCTTTTACTTTCACTCCTTCAGTCATACAGCCTCCTGCCATCCCCCAATCCCAATAGTCTCCAGTCCAACCTATCTTCCACAGCTTCTCAAATCATCCTCCTCAGGCCAGCTCTGACCATCTCTCAGTCTTCTGCTCAAAAACTTCATGGAAAATTATTCTAAATTTGCCTAAATATTGCTTCAAAGATAAAAGACAAAACTCCTCAGTCTGGCACAAGGCCTCATTTCACACTGTGCCCCCTTCCACACTTTACACTCCAACTGTACTCTATACCCTCATTCACACCCAGGCTCCTGGCCTCTCATTCTCCCATCTACCTACCAGAATGGAATCCTCCTCTTCCTAAGGCTCAGCTCAGGTACCACCTTGGCTAGAGAACTTTCCATCCTCAAAAACTCCTAGTGACCTAGTCACTAGGCGGCCATCTCTACTACACCTAAATGTATATTTACCTCCATACATGTCTATCCACTTTCTGATAAGAAGATCTCCCTGGCCTGGGGTTGTTTCTTTTGTCTTCATATCCTGAACATTTAGCAGAGTACACTGCACACGAGAGAAGTCACAGGCAACTCTCTGAGGACAAGGCCCTGTCTCATTCACCTTGGTCTTTCACTAACCCTTTGAACAGTCCACAAGTATTTATTTAGTACCATCACTGAAAAAGAATGGCTAAAGGCAGCCTCTGGCCTCAAGGAGCTCATTTTACAACAACTCTGAACTGACAAGAACCAAAAAACTTGGGGGTGGCTAGACGGCACAGTGAATACAGCACCGGCCCTGGAGTCAGGAGGACCTGAGTTCAAATCTGGCCTCAGTCACTAAACACTTAACTAGCTGTGTAACCTTGGGCAAGTCACTTAACACCAATTGCCCCCGCCCAGCCAAAAAAAAAAGAACCAAAAAACTGCATATTCAAAGGAGGGTGAGGGGGCACTGACAGCAGATACTTAATGCATAAGGCAAACTGAGTCCACGGCATATAGTCAAGGAAGTCAGTGGATGTTTGATGAAGGATCACAGGCACTTCCTACTCAGGACTTTTAAGGCCTGCCATGCAAGTTCCTTCCCATTCACTTGCTGATCGCATGGATCCTGGATGTGGCCAGTCAGATACATAAACCACACTGAAGGTGCTGGACTTAGGGTTCTTACTTCCTGAGTATGGTAGAAGAAGCAAGCGGGTTAAAGCTGCCCTATCATGCCTATAGAAAGTAGGTCATACGGAGTCAGAAGAGGCTCTGGGATCATCTAGCACAGGAATTTTTAACCGGGGTCTGTGAATTCAGGAATCTGTAACTTTAGGTGTGGAAAGAATGTCATCTTTATTTCAATGTAATTGGTCTCCTTTGTTATCTGGTGTGTTTTATTTTACGCTTTATCCTGAAAAGACATCCATAAAGTGCACTAGGCTAAAGGGTCCACGACACACAAAATGTTACGAATCCATGCCCTAGCCAAAGACCTCATTACACATGGATAAATGGGGAAATGGAGAAGCAAAGAATCAATGCAGCCCTGGCCAAGCTGGGTCCTCAACACAGATTTCCTCATTTCCAACACAGTAATCACTCCATTATATCAATTCCCTCCTGGTTCTTTAACTACAAAATTGGCTCCTGCTGGCAAAAAGAAGCCAAAAGGGAGAGAGTCAGCCTCTCGAGAATTTTCCATTGTCCATTTTAAAAACGTTTCCACTAATTTCCGTCTCTCCAAAATTCTTTGGCAGTTAAGAGGAGATCTAGTAAAATCAAGACTGGCCGGAGCGAAGAATCATGGGATCACTGATCTAGAATTAGAAGTGTCAGAGGTTGTGGGCATCATAAGGGGTTGTGCACCCAGAACCTCTGAGGACAGGAGCATTTCACTATTCTAAAGGATTTCGAGGCCTCCTGGGTAAGCCAGGAGGAGAGCTCCACTTCCCTCCTCAGTCTTTGCCAAGCAAATTACCATCTCATGCTAGGGAACAAGCCCCATGACAATATTTAACTTAAATGGAGAACTTGGGCACTCTCAAAGAAAATCCAAATGGAATAACTAGAAACTGTCAAAACAAAGGGATCTGGAGTGAAAGCAATTTCAAGTCCAACTGGGGAAACTAGCATATATGACTTACTAGCAATTGGTTTAAACTAGAAGCAATAAACCTAAATTGTTAGGCTTGAAAAAAACTTACAGGATTTTACCTCAGAAATGATATAAATTTGACTTAAAGCCACAACCCACAGGACTAAAATTATCCTCATTTCCAAAAGACTTTTCTCTTTGGAAAACCTCAAATTCTGCATAAAAAAAAAAAAAGCAGATTATTACCCACATCATCCATCACGCTGTCTGCCTTTTAAAAATTCAAACTTGCAACATGAAGAATATAAACTGCAGTACTTTTAATCTTATCTTAATTTAGCCTGAAGTTCTAAAAGGAATTTGTACACATTTTTCCCCCGTAGTGGGGATAGGGGAGGAGGTGAAGGGAGGAACACAGTGAAATATGCAATTATAAACCAAAATTAGAAAAAGCACCTAAAAAGTGGTTTTCAAAATGATCTGTGGAAGAATCTGACACATTAACAAGGATTCTTTCAGACTCTGGTAAAAAAAATATATGAAAAGGCATTTATAAACAAACTACTGACCAAGAAAAATTCATCTCTGGGCTCCTAAATAAGTAAAAATCCTTGTCTTTTCACAGCTTCTAAATGTAACATGGAGATTCCAGGAAGGTGTGTGCATCTACTCCAAAGCAACATACACATTGTATAGAAGGATCACAACATCTCAAAGTCAAATGACCTCAGTTCAACCCCTGACTGCCACTTAATAGCATGAGACTTTAAATAACAATTCAGTTAAGTGATAGGTGTGGCTGTTCTTTAACGAATACATTCGTTGAAAAATTCACTATTGTGCATGCAATATAGTTAAACTGCTTTTAAATTTATTAAATCTTGTTCTTGGGATGGCTGGGTGCCACAGTAAACAGAGTGGCTAGGCAGCACAGTGAACAGAGAGGCTAGGCCTAAAGTCAGGAAGACCTGAGTTCAAATCCAATCTCAGATACTTATTAGCCGTGTGACCCTGGGTAAGTCATTTCACCTCATTTGCCTCAGTTCCTCATCACTCAAATGAACTGGAGAAGGAAAACACAAACCACTCCACTGTCCTTGCCAAGGAAACCCCAAATGGGGTCACAAAGAGTAGGTCACAAAGAGTAGGACACAACTGATTTAACAACTGAACAGCAAAATTCTTGGCCCTTCATTCAAAGGAAAAGTCTCATGTGAAAGGTAGCAGCTGAGCTGGGTTTTGAAGGAAGTAAGGGATTCTCCTGAAGTTGTAAGAAGGGAAGGTATGGGGTTGGTCAATGCAAAGGCATGAAGACTAGAGGTCACAGAGGACTCTGTGTGAGGAGCAAAAGCAAGATCAGGGTAGCAGGACCACTAGGTGCATGGAGGCTGGAAAGGCCGATGGAGCCAAGTTGGGAAAGGCTTTAAAAGCCAAACAGAGGAGCTTCTATTTGATCCCAGGGGCACTGGAGTTTCTCAAATATGGTCAGAACTGAACTTAAGAAAAAGTCCTTTTGGCAGACAGCTACACAGAAAATGGTTTTGTCTGGGGATAGATTTGAGTGAGAAAGACTAATGATTAGGAGGGCAATATTGTAAGAAGTGATTAAGGGGGGTGGCTAGGTGGCACAGTAAATGGAGTACTAGCCCTAGAGTTAGGAGGTCCTGAGTTCAAATCTGACCTCAGACACTTAACACTTACTATCCAAGTGACCTTGGGTAAGTCATTTAACCCCAAATGCCCTGCCTTCTCCCCTCCAAAAAGGGGGGAAAAAAGTGATGAAGGCCTATGATGAAGGTGATGACTGTGTGAACAGACACCAGACTGAGGGATGTTGTGGCAATGTGAGACAGCAAGATCTGGGTCCTGGCTGGCTGGGGGTAAAGGCAAGGAGTCGAGGAGACCACGTAGGCCAGAATCACAGCCAAGAAGGCAGATGATGGGACCATGTGGTCTCTGAGCTCCCCTCCAGCTCTGAATCCTGTGATTCTGTTTACAAGGTAGTTGGAGGAAAGTGTTTTGTAAAAAGAAAAGGCCCAGATCAACATCAATTATTACTCCTGCCCAGTAATGCCCCAGGAAACAATCTGACTCTCAGAAATGTGCTGGCTAGGGAATTTATTTACTCATTCAGTGGCTTGTCCTCCCCTCCACCTTCTATAAAAAGCATTTTCTCCCTTAAATTTTACATTACAAACTAGTACTTTAAAAACAAAAACAAAAACAAAAAAAAAAAAAAAGAAAAATTAGCAGGAAGAAAGAATGGGTAACTGTAGTCCATAACAACTTAAGAACAAGTATTTGTATAGCTCTTTGACTTATGTTTTTACAAAGTACTAAGGAAATGGTAACCTTAAAGATTATCCACTCTAATCCAACCCCCTCATTTATAGAGATAAGAAACTGAGGCCCAGAGAGGTTAAGTGGCTTAAACAGAAAAGCAGAATCAGGATCCAAAGCCAGCTCCTCTGAAGACAATCCAGCACCTTTCTGCTGTCCCACAATCTATGTACACTGGCTTATTGAATAAATCCTACCAAAAACCCTGTGAAACAGACAGAACAAGAACTGTTGCCCCATTTTACAGACGAGGAAGAAGCTAATGCTAAGACATTATAAAGCCATAGAGCTAGACCTAAAAGTCATTGTGGACCACCCAGTCCAACCGCCTCATCTGAATGATGAGAAACTGAGCCCTAAAAAGGTAACTGTCACACAGGCAAGGCCAGAGAAGGCTGGCACTCAGGGCAATCATTCAATTGTTCGACTTAATTAAATGACTTGCCCAAGCAAGGGAGTAGCAGGAAACCTGAACTTGGGCTCTGAGACTCCACGGCCAGAGTTCCTTCCAAAATATGCAGCACTGAGCATAAAAATGATGCACAAACAGGTTTGAGGCAGCAGACTAATTTTCAAAGAGAAAGGTCCTGCTTCTGGCACTGCCAAGTCAGAACCCTATGACCCTGGTCCTGGCCCTGCAAAGCCTCTCACTCAGCCGCTCAGGTAAGGACAGGGCTGAGACTCTGCCCCTTCCTAGTCACATGGGATATTTTTTTTTCATTTTTTTTTTTTTAACGAACAAAAACGTATCTTCTCTCTCCTACCCTATCATGGGGGGAGGGGGGACGCGGGATTAGAGTAAAAATAAAAAAGCCTTTGTAACAAATGTGCACAGTCAAGCAAAACAAACTGTCACATTGGTCATGTCCAAAAATAGATGCCTCATTCTCTGTCCCCTGGAGCCATCACACCCCATCAGGAGGGGAGCAGCAGGCTTCATCATTGGTCCTCTGACAGAGCAGCCCAAATGCTGGAGTGCGGAATCAACAAGACCTGAAAAATCAAATCTTACCTCAAAAACCTACCTCCAACACACATAAGCTGCATGAACCTGGGCAAGTCACGTAACTTTCTCAGGCCTCAGATTCCTTACCTGTGAAATGGAGACAATAATCACTCCCTCAAAGAGCTGTGAGAAAATGAGATGATGTATGTGAAGCACTTTGCAAAGCTGAAAGTACTATGTCAAATGCTAGCTATTCTGAGTTTGACCTCTGAAATGGCACTCATCACACTGATGAGAGCTTAGTCTTCCAAAGCCATTTGCCTTTACAATGTCATTACATGAATCATTCTCCTGGTTCTGCCACTTCCCTCTTCAATTCAAACAAGTCTTCCAAGGTTTCTCTGAAACCCTCTCTTCAGTCATTTCTAACAGCACAAAAGTATTCTATTACACTGATACAACATAACTTGTTCAGCCATTCCTCAATTGATAGGCATCTCTGCCTCCCCTGGTCCCCAGTTCTTTGACACTATACAAAGAGCTGCTAGAAACATTTTTGTGCATCCAAGTTCTGCTCATCTCTCTTTGGGGTCTCCAGGGTGTAGGCCTAGCACTGGATCACAGGGGATCTTCAAATAGTGTATCATCGGCAAGAGATAAAAAGTATATGCTAATTAACTAACAGGTGCATATATAGTCAGTTAAAGGCCTTCTCAACATGGCTCCAACCTACTTTTTCAGATTTATTATTCCTTCGAAAACTCCATTATTCAGTTAAAACTGACCTTTTTACATGTCCAAATATACAAATTCAATTTCTCATTCCTCATCCTTTACACAGGGCCAGGAATACACTCTCTCCTTCCTTATTGATTTGTCCTAGAATCCCTAGTTTTCTTCAAGACTGAACTCAAGTATCACCTCCTACACACTGCCTTTCCTGATCAATATCCCCAGTCACTAACACCTTCCATTCTTCCCATAATAAGTTCATATTTACTCTGTATTTATGCATCTGTGCACATGTGATTTCCCCTGACAGAACACGAGCAAGGGCTAGGTTATTTTTGTCTACACACCCCATAGTATATGGAACTTTTTCAGTCCTTCTCCAGCATATTTTACAGATGAGGAAACTGAGGTTAACAAGGTGAAATGATTTGCCCAGGATCATACAGGTAGTGTCTGAGGCCACAATTGGAATCAGGTTTTCCTGACTCTAGGTCTAGTGCTATACCCACTGTACCACCTAGCTGCCTTAATGGAACTTAATAGGTATTTAACAAATATATGCTGATCTAAAGATTGGTGCTTGCAGAGAAGTTTAATCTTAGAAACAACTAAAGTATATTTAGATAAGTAGTAATAGGTACTTCCTGGCTGGAAATTCAACTTTTTCAAAGGAAGCTCACCTTAGCTGAAGTTCTATAAGAATGAATCATCGTGGAGAATCAAAGAAAGAATGGGCCCCTGTGGGCATCACAAAGCTCAATGGGGCTCAAAGCTTGAAGAGATAAATGCTCAACCACCAGCACCACCATTCACAGTCTGGGAGGGGGAAAGCAAAGTCAGACCCAACACTTCTATGATTAAATGTTCAGGCTGCTCAGAATTCTCCAGCAGCCCACCTGTGACAGGAGTCCTAACACTCGCAGTGTCAGGTGCTTTATCTGTAAAATAAGAATAATAACATTTGTACCATCTATTTCACAGGGTTACCATGAAGAGTCAACAAGAAAATGTAGGTAAAATGCAAATCACCGTATAAATCTCAGCTACTATTTTTTCTACATAAATGTTTGCTATATTCTAATTTAAAGTGTTTGAATTCTGAAAAATGAGGCAGCCCAACTTGTAAGTGGCTAAAAATCTAGTGGGATAAAAGAGAGAAACCTCTTGTATCAAAAAAGAATACTGAATGAAAACCAGGAGGCTGAGCTTGCAGTCTGGACCCTGCCACTAACTGCTCAGACGTGACTGGGACAGCAAGTCATGTGACTTCTGTGGGCCTCCATTTTGGTATCAATAAAATGAGGAGGCTGGCCAAGTCCACCTTCCATGGCCCCTTCCAGTTTGATTTCTTTGTGTCCAAGTCCCATATAATGATTTTTTTTTTTAATGTGGCTCTGTGTAGCCAAGCATTAAACTGTATAGGGCAAGCATTTGCAGCCCAAGAGAATAATATTATAAAGTCAACAAGTATAATTCCAAATGAAGCCCCTTATATATTGTCCCCAGCCAAAAAAAAAAAAAGGTGCCCTGCAGGAAATTTATGGAAAACAACACCATACTATTCTAAATGCAGAGAAGTACAAATGAGATTCCCTTCTCCAGAACACACTACCCGGATCCGGAGTTCTGAAAGGCAATAAACAACTCTAAAAACCAGAGGAAAGAACACAGGCAGGCATTGTTATTGTACTTCCTGAAAATTCTCATTCAATCCCAATAAGATAAAGTAATTTACTGAGAAAGTCCCATCTACTACGAAAACAGGTTCCTCTCTATATTAGGAATGCAGAAAAACATACCAGACTACGCAGCGAGGCGCATGGGGACCTCACTGAATTCTCTTGTACTATAAGCTACCATCAAGCTCTTGGCATTGTACACAAAATAAAACAAACACAACTGCACATGCACTCATTAATATGCTGAATATGTGCTCCACATCAATAAAGGGCACTGCTGTGTGCCCAGCTTCTAAGGACTTAGCTCACTGTACATGGCACCAGGATAATGAGATCTGGGGCCACAAGTCCCAAAGGGAGGGAGCTCTCTCACCCAGCAAACTCCACTGCTCACTTTTCGGATAAGAAATGATCCAGGGCAGGGAGGAAGTATACTTGCCCTGAATTTCTGGGCAGTAAGCTGGTGTTGTTATGGGTACCAGCACAATAGAAGCAAATACCAGAGCAAAGAAACACCAAGCTAACCGGAAGGGCTAATTCAGGAGATGCATGAGCTCAGTAGAAGCACACACAGATTCACCACCCTCTTCAAAAGATTAATGCTACACTAAAATGATATGCACCAGGGAAACCTCACACAACATTACCAGATAGGTTCTGACACCTCCTTTTAAGTCAGTCTTAAGTCAAATGATTATGCTAGGCTACAGAAGAACCATAAGGCCCAGCTCCAGGTTAAAAAATAAAGATCTGAGTTTCTCAGTCTTTTGTATTAATCCAGCTTGGGGGGGACAGGGTTAAAGATATTGTTCAAATCCTAAAGTGAAAATCTGACTGAGCTGCTTGTTTAAGTGTGGCCCTGCCTAGGACATCACTATCATGGGGATACGTGCTCAACTGCCTTTTCTCTGACAACATATCCTCAAGGGACACCCCTGTCTCTGCCTGCCATCAGGGCTATCTGCAGCTGGGCAACTGAAAGGCACAAAATCTGCTCTCTCTCTTTCCCAACACACCATCACAATGAAGAAGTCTAGTGACTGTCCCTCTGAATCCTTCTGCTGGCAGGAGGCAGTGGTGTTTAATGGGAAAGGCATGAAGCTGGGCGTCATGGTTCCTACTCACTAGGCATGTGCCATAACCTGCCTGGCCTTCATTTCCTCACCTGGCAAGTAGGGAAAATACTCCCTTTCAAGCCTACCTCACTAGGTGCTTTGAGGACAGAGTTTAATATTTACAGTTACTAAAAACTTTTCTCCAGCGCAGAATCATGCATAAGGTAACAGATATGATACAGTAGTCTGGAGACTGGTGCTGAAATTCTCCATCACTTTTTGCTTATGGATTCTTCAGCTGTTGCCTAGCTATGGCCACTAGATGGAGCAGTGCACAGAGCCCTAGCTCTGGAGTCAGAAATGTCTAAGTTCAAATTCACCCTCAGATACTGTGTGACTCTGGGCTTCATCTCTTCTGCCCTATTTTCCTCGTAAAAATGGGGATCATAGGCAGGGCTGTTGTGAGGACCAAGTGAGTCATTATCCCTGGAGCTTAACAAATCCGTGCTCCCTTCCCCCTCCTCTTCTGTGCATAAGGATTTTAATAAATCTTTCTTCAGTTGCTGGATTGCCTTTACAATTTAGCAACACTCTTGGCTAAAGAGCTGACCAACTCCTTCCCCTACTCAGGATGACAGGCAGAGTAGAAAGTGGCCCTGCCTGGTGAGCTCAGACAAGGCAGCAGCAGCTCCCAAGAAAAGGCAAAACCCATGCTCAGCTTTAGCTTACTCACACACACCCCACCATGCCCCACCCCCAGGTCCAGAACAAATGGGGCTGACTCACACCTCTGCACACCTTAAAGAGCTGGAGGACCCTAAATTTTTAGTAAAAGATCATGATTCCTTCCCTTCCTAGTAAAGGGGATCTTGGCAAGACAGACCAAAGTTTGAATAAAAAAAGTCCATCGTGCTGTTGTCTAAGGTGACACTCCCATACCTTAACAGAACGAAGCAAAATGGGGAGAGGACACTAGGCACCTGCAAGATGCAGCAGAGAAGAACAAACCCTGGCTTCAAAAGCAGAAGACAGGTCTGAATCTCGCCTCATGATGTATGCCATTGGACAAATCCTTTTGCCCTCCCTGGGCCTTCAATTTCCTGACTAGTATAATCAAGTGATTCTATGAGACTGGACAATCCCAAAGAGCACTTCCAACTCTAGGGCCTATGGGCCCCCTCAGTGCTTTTAAAAGTGAAGTATATCATAACAATGTGCAGTCTTTAGGAGCTGCTGCTGGTTCATCCTGGAGCCAACTTGGCAATGAGCTGCACTGAATTTAAGGAAACTGATGCTTAAGCTCATACTCAAACTTTTTTTTTTTGAGTCTGTAAATTAACTAAAAAAATCTGAATTTTCCATTAAAATGGCATCATATTTTCAAGAGCACTGGTTTTTTAATGTGCTGACCTTCCCCCAGTCAAAAAAGGAGTCATCTAAGTGAAAATATTTTAGAGAAGTAATAATAGTCTACAAGCACAAACTTATGTAATGGCAAGCAAAGAAGTAAACACCTTGTTTCAGTTATTTAATTAACACCACGTTTCAGTTCAAGTTTCTTTTAAGCCTTGCCCACAACTGTATCAAGTATTTGTTGAGAAGCAGAACTCGTAAACCCCACAACTTGTGAACCCTAGCACTTGTGAACTCCTGTTGCTGATGCAACAGGAAGGGAAGGCGCTAATGACCATATATATAAGGCGAGGCCCAGGCTGGAGAGAACAGAACTGAGAACTGAGCAGAATTGAGAAGAGAACTCTTGTAGTGGCAGAGTCAAGGAGAAAACTTGTGCTTTGTCTTCCCAGGAACAGAAACTGTGAAAGACTTGAGGTGGACTGGATACTGTGAGCTTCAATATGGAACAGGAACTGGACAAGGAACTGGAACTGGAACAGGAACTGGGCAAGATGCTGAGAGCTGCCTGCCTTTGAATCCAGGTGACAGTTGGGTAGATTTGGGCAGGAGCTGGGACTGTGGAAAAGGAACCATGGAAGCTGAGAGGCAGCCTTGAGTCAAGATGAAAAGACCTCTCCTTGAGTGCATAATGGTGACTGAGATTATGATTTACTGGGACCTAGGAGTGCAGAACTCTGACCTTTGTCCTTTGTGTCCCTTAAGGAGGCCTGCTCCTTAAGGATGACTGAGGTAAGGACTTACTGAATGATATCTTTTGCTTAAAACTACGTGGCCACTTTAATGATAAGTTGTTATGTCATAACGTGAATGCTGTACTCTGGTTTCTGTCAATGTTTTGTCTTAGTTTACTGCTGAATAAATAAGAGAATTCACTATACTATGTAATCAGAACCTTATAGCTGTTCACAGCAGTCCTCTGAAAAGCTACTCATGCTTGGCTTTATAACTTATCAGAGTAATATTTAAAATACTATATAAGAACCTACAAAATTTCTTCTTGCACTATGGTTAACAGATTCACAGACTCTTAGAATGGTAGTTAGAAAATACTGTATACTTGGAGCAAGACTGAATGGACTATCACAAATGGGTAGAGATGGGCTATTTGACACTTTGCAAAACACTTAGATGAGAAACATCACCATGACAGACAGGGCCTTTAAAATATTAGATATCTGGTTAGTGACTACATGACTGGGTAAACCATAACCTTTCATTGTCTTGGTTTGTTTCTTTTTATCAGAAGGTAAACTGGGAGTGTGGAATAAATTATCTGCCAGATCTATTGATAAGGAGAGAATTTTTTACAACCAAAAGAGATAGAATCACAGGAGGTAAAATAGATAATGCTGATTACATGAAATTAAAAAGGGTTTGCACAGACAAAACCAACATAACCAAAACTAGAAGGAAAATGAGAAACTAGGAAAAAATTGTATAGCAAGTTTCTCTGATAAGACAGCCCTCAACGGGGCGGCTAGGTGGCACAGTGAGTAGAGCACCAGCCCTGGAGTCAGAAGGACCCGAGTTCAGATCCGGCCTCCGACACTTAATGCACACACAAACAAAACCTAGCCATGTGACCTTGGGCAAGTTACTTAACCCCAATTGCCCTCCAAAAAGCAAAAAAAAAAAAAAAAGACAGCTCTCAAATATGTAGGAAGCTGAGCCAGATTTGTAAAAATAAAAGTCATTCCCCAACTGATAAATGGTCAAAGGATATGGTCAAAGGCAACTTTCAGAAGGAGAAATTCAAACTATAACTGATCACAAGAAAAAATACTCTAAATCACTAATCACTGCTGTTTAGTGAATTTTCAGTTGTCTGACTCTTTGAAACTACATTTGGGGTTTTCTGGGGAGAGATACTAGGGTGGTTTGCCATTTCTTTCTCCAGCTCATTTTACAGATGAGGACACTGAGGCAAACAAGTTTAAGTGATTTGCCCAGGATCACACAGCTACTAAGAATCTGAGGCTGGATTTGAACTCAATAAGATGAGTCCTCCTGACTCCAGACCCAGCACTCTATCCACTGTACAACCTAGCTGCTTCCACTAGTAATTAGAGAAATGCAAATTAAGAAGATGAGTTAGGTGGCTCTCAGTGGATAGTGCTGGGTCTGGAGTCAGGAAGATCTGGGTCCAAAGCCAGCCTCAGGAACTCACTAGCAACACTACTCCTGGGTTTGTATCTCAAAGAGATCAAAGTAAAGGGAAAAAGACCTATTTGTAAAAAAAAAAAAAAATTAAAATTATAGCAGCATTTTTCGTAGTAGCAAAGAAATGGAAATTGAGGGGGCATGTCCATCAACTGGGGAATGGTTGAACAAGTTATGGTATATGATTGTGCTGTAATAATACTGTGTTATAAAAAATGACAAGTAGGATATTTTCAGAAAAACTTGGGAAGATTTACATGAACTGATATAAAATGAAATGAGCAGAACCAGGAACACAGTGTACACAGGTAACAGCGTTATTGTACAATGATCAATTATGAATGTCTTAGCTAATCTCAACAATACAATGATCTAAGACAATTCCAAAGGACTAATGATGAAAAATAGTATCAACTTCCAATGAAAGAACTGAAGGAGTCTAATGGCAAATTGAAGCATACTTTTTAAACTTCCTTTATTATCTTCGGTTTATTTGGCTTTTTTTTTTTTGGTCTATGTTTTCTTCTGCAACATTGCTAAGAAGGAAATCTTTAGTGTGACTGCACATGTATAATCTATATCAAATTGCTTGCCTTTTCAAGGAGGGGAAAGGGAATGGAGGGAGGGAGAAAATTTGAAACTCAAATTTTTCTTTAAAAAGAATGTTAAAAATTTTTGCATGTAATTGAGAAAAATTAAAATTAAATGTAAACAAATGAGTAAAGCTTCAGCAAAAATTAAATATTCTATGATAAAGCAATGTTCTATTTTTCTTGGCTGTCACACAGTGTAAACTTCAAATGCTAATGTTAACACAGCACTATAAAACAAACATACAGAGGCAAGAAATGTGGAAATAGAACTGGGTAAATCAACGACTAACACCAACACTGGAAAGGGACTGGGTATAGTATCAGAGGCTCAAGTCCTGTTAACATGACTCTGGCAGTATTTCCACTGAAGAATTTATAACAAACACCAAAATACAAACAGAATCAGAGTCTGAGTTGTCCAATCTCCATTCAAAACAAAATGTCACCCTTGGGATGTAGAATTTTCAAACAAATAATTTCTTTCAACCAACCATCTTTTGTCCATTATCAAAACAAGGCAAATTTAACTTAAAAACAAGGTCAAAAACATGAAAACTATCAAGAAATTAAATACAGAAAAACCTAAATTAGTGCGAAATCTATTCTCACCTTTCACGGCAGTTCCTAAGTCTGAAATTAAATAGCTGGTACTTGCACTATAAAAATTAGCATTATATGCCTTTCAGTCAAAGGATAATAAGTCTTATCTGTAAGTGTTTAAATTAGATTTTTTTAAAGGGACAAAAGGGGTAAAAAGAATGAAAATCCACAACAGAGAAAACTGGGGGAGAGAGAGAGAGGGAGGAAGGGAAAGAGAGAGAAAGCATTTCTTCAATTAATATCAAAAGACCATCTGGGGAAGTTACTACCATTTCAATAAATCAACAATATTTACTAAGCATACCACCAACAGGGGCAGCACCTATATCTTCAGAGGTTCATTAATATTTTAGACAACACCAATGGGTGACTTGGTTTTGCTACTACATTTATATATTACAAGAGAGGGATGGGAAGAAAGGTCATTGAGGAGGAGAAATGGTAGAGATTTATTAAAAAACACAGATCAACAATGAAACATTTAAAGAAGAGAACAGAAGGAAGTTCAGAAGGGGACACAGACAAGAAGGGCAGTGTTGGGAGAACCAGGTTAAATTTAAAATATGCTCAAAAAACAAGTTGTGTGTAAATAGAGATTCAGTTTCATAGACAAGTCTTGTTTTATGTTCTCTGTATAAGGAAATATTCATGTTTCTCGAGTTCATAAGAAAAGACGATTGGGGGGGTGGGGGGGAGAAGCTTCATGTACTTAAAGTCTGCTTTTCAAATTAACCTGAAGTTCTTGAAATGACTATCCTAATTTTGATTACTATGTAATTAACAGGAAGTTCACAGACAAGTTACTACCCTTTTGTCACAAAGAACAAAGACTGTGTTGGCCCCAAAATCTGCTACTTGCTAGCTATGTGACTCCAGAACAATCCCTTTAGTGCCCTGTTCCTTGAGCTTCTCATCTGGAAAATGAGAAGAGAGATGCACTAAATGACAAAGATCAAACATAGCTTCATCCAGAAGAGGGAGGTCATACCAGACTAACCTCATTCCCATTTCTGACAGAACTACTGCAACCACTAGATGAAGAGAATGTTGTGGAAATCATTTATCCTGATTTTAACAAATGGTTAAAGGACATGAACAGGCAGTTTTCAGAAGAAGAAATCGAAGCTATCTATAGTCACATTTAAAGAATGCTTTAAATCACAACTGATTAGAAAACTGCAAATTAAAACAACTCTGAGCTACCACCTCACATCTATCAGATTGGCTAATGCGACAGAAAAGAAAAATAACAAATACTGGAGGGGATGTGAAAAAAAGTGGGGCACTAACATACTGTTGGTCAAGCCACGAACTGATCCAACCATTCTGGAGAGGAATTTGGAACTATACCCAAAAGGCTATAAAATCATGCATAACCTCTGACCCAGCAATACCTCTACTAGGTCTATATCCTAAAGAGAGTAAAAAAAAAAGAAAGACTTATTTGTACAAAAAAATTTCCCCTTTATGCTTTATTAACTTCTGATTTACATCATTCATTGCCGCCAGATTTTGAGTTACAATTTTCCCCCATTTTCCCCTACCCACAACCCCAGAATAGCAGTCCCACAGGATATCCCCTCATCCAATCTGCTCTCTCCCATATCTTCTCCCATACCCCCTTCAAATTTTCCAGTAGGGCAAGGTGAGTCTCTGTGCCCCAATGCCTGTATATCTTATTTCCCAATTATATGTAAAATAGTATTAATAATAGTGTGTGTGTGTGTGTGTGTGTGTGTGTATATATATATATATATATTTAAAACATTTGATTTTAAAACTTCAATTTCCAGATTCATTCCCTTCCTCCCTCGTCACCCACCCTTACTGGGAAGACAAGCAATTCAGTATATGTTGTACATGTGTAGCTATGCAAAATACTACCATAGTAGATAAATTGTAAAAGACTGACTATATTTCCCTCCCTCCTATCCCACCTCCCACTTGGTCCATTCCCTACTTTGATCCTGTCCCTTTTCAAAAGTGAGTGCTTCTAACTTCCCTCCCATCATCCCTTCCATCATCCCCCGTCTCTTCCCCTTCGCCCTTACTCTCCTGTAGGGTGAGATATCCTATTTAGTATGTATGTCATTCTCTCCCTGAGCCAAATTCAATGAGAACAAGGTTTTGCCTTTTTGCCTTCCTGTTCTTCCCCTCTCTTGTAACCATTTTCCCTTGCCTCTTCTATATGAGATAGTCCACCCCATACTGTCTCTCACCATCTCCTCTTGTTAAACCCCTCTCTCACCTCTTGATTTCACCTTTTAAGTATCATCCCTTCCTATTAAATTCGGCCTGTGCCCTCTAACAATGTACACCTGTACAAATATATACACACATTTACATATGTATTCATATACCCATATACCCTTCTTCAACTATTTTCATACTGAGAAAGGTTTCATCAGTTACAGTTATCATTTTTCCATGTAGGAATGTAAATAGTTCAACTTTGATAAGTTCCTTATGATTTCTTTTCCCTGTTTACCTTCTCAAGCATCTCTTGCTTCTTGTATGTGAATGTCAAATTTTCTATTCAACTCTGGTTTTTTCATCAAGAATGCTTGAAAGTCCTCTATTCCACTGAATGACCATATTTTCCCCTGAAACATGATACTGGGTAGGTGATTCTTAGTTTTGCTGGGTAGGTGATTCTTGGTTTTAATCCCAGTTCTTCTGCCCTGCGGAATATCATATTCCAAGCCCTTTGATCCCTCAGTGTAGAAGCTGCCAGATCCTGTGCTATCCTGACTGTGTTTCCACAATATTGAAATTGTTTCTTCCTGGCTGCTTGTAATATTTTCTCCTTCATCTGGGACTTCTGGAACCTGGCTATAATATTCCCAGGAGTTTTCTTTTTGTAATATTTTTCAGGAGGTGATCAGTGCATTCTTTCAACCTCTATTTTGTCCTCTGGTTCTAAAACATCAGGGCAATTTTCCTTGAGATCATTTCTTGAAGGATGATTTCTACGTTCTTTCTTTGATCATGGTTTTCAAGTAGTCCAATAAATTTTAAATTATCGCTCCTGGATCTGTTTTCCAGGTCAGTGGTTTTTCCCATGAGATATTTCACATTGCCTTCTATTCTTTCATTTGTTTGGATCTGTTTAACAGCATCTTGATTTCTCATAAAGTCACTAGCTTCCATTTGCTCCAGTCTAATTCTGAAGGAATGATTCTCCTCATTGCCCTTTTGAGCCTCCTTTGCCATTTAAGTTAGTCTATTTTTTAAGGTGTTATTTTCCTCAGTCAGGCTCTTGACTCTCATTTCATACTTTTCTTTCTCATTTCTCTTCCCAATTTTTCCTCCACTTCTCTTATCTGCTTCTTAAGGTCCTCTATGGCCTGTAATCCGCTCATATTTTCATTTGGGGCTTTTAGTGCAGGAGTTCTGACCTCCCAATCCTCCTGTTCCATGCTTTGGTCCTCTTTGCCCCCAAAAATAGGAGTTTAATGTTTCACTTTTTCTGTTTATTTTGTTTCCTTTTCCTAGGCATGTTGCCACTCAAATTACTTGACTTTTGGGCTTGTTGCCACAGTAGGACTCTGCCACCAGTCAGGGGAGCTTCCGTCCTAAACACTGGGGTTTTCTCAGCTACCGGAGGTATAAGTTGGGTGCCCTCTCTGAAGCCCCCACAAGCTCTGGCAAGCTGGTCACACACCCCAAGACCTCCTCCCCAGACCACAATCCTGATCCAAGAAGGTTAAAGCAAGAGCGATTACCCACCCCAAGACTGATTGCCGGTCCCCCTACAGTCCACAGGCCAGGAACTGAAGCTGCAAATGGCGGCTGTGCTGCAGCAACTCGGAGGCTTCTTGTTCCCAGGCGAAGAAGCTGACACGTTCCCGAATACTCGTCTCAAAGTCCATAGGGCACTGACCTCTCACTTTGTCCTAGGCATCTATGTGTTGATAATTCTGGAAATGCCAGCTGCTGGTATTCTGCTGGTCCAGCTGCCCTGGGGCTAAAACTTCCAACACAGGTGGGCCTGGGCTCAGCTCCCAGAGTGTTGAGCTGGCCACTCCCTGCCGGGCTGTCAGGCTTTACTCAGCGGGAGGTTATCTTCCCTGTGTCATTTTGTGGGTTCTGGAGCTCCAGAGGTTGTTAAGTCCCCTTTTCTATGTTTTAGAAGTGTTGTGGGCAGGAGTGCCGGGGAAGTGCTGTTTCTACTTCGACATCTTGGCTCCGCCCCTGTACAAAAATATTTATAGCAGTTCTCTATATAGAGGCAAAGAATTGGAAATTGAAAATGCCCATCAACTGGGATATGACTGAACAAGTTGTGGTATATGACTGTGATGGAATACTACTGTACTATAAGAAATGACAAGCAAGATGCTCTCAGAAAAACCTGGAAAGAATTATATGAACTGATACAAAGTGTGCAGAACCAGGAAAACAATATACAGTCACAGCAATATTGTATAATGATCTTTGTGAATGACTGAGCTATTCTCAGCAAGACAAAGATCCAAGACAATTCCAAAGGACTTTACAATGGAAAATGTTATCCCTGTTTCTACAGAGTTATGCTCAAACATACCTTGTCTACCAAAAATGTTATCCATCTCCAGAGAAAGAACTAATAGAATCTGAATGCATATCAAAGGGGTTGGGGTTTTTTTAAATTAACTTTCTTTTTCTTATAACAAACACCAAAATACAAACAGAATGCGAATCTGAGTTGTCCAATCTCCCTTCAAAACAAAATGTCACCCTTGGGGTCCAGAATTTTCAAACAAATAAATTTCTTTCAACCAACCATCTTTTGTCCATTATCAAAACAAGGCAAATTTAACTTAAAAACAAGGTCAAAAACATGAAAATTACCAAGAAATTAAGGTGTTCTATTCTTTTGGTTTGTATTTTCTTTCACAACATAGCTAATATGGAAATATGTTTTGCACGAATGCACACATATAATCTATATCAAACTGCTTGCCTTCTCAAGGATGGGGCAGGGGAAGGAGGGAAAGAATTTGGAACTCATTTTTTTAAAATGAATACTAAAATTTGGGGTGGCTAGGTGGCGCAGTGAGTAGAGCGTCAGCCCTGGAGTCAGAAGGACCTGAGTTCGGATCCGGCCTCAGACACTTAACACACACACAAACAAGGGCCTAGCTGTGTGACCTTGGGCAAGTTACTTAACCCCAATTGCCCTCCAAAAAAAAAAAGGCAAAAAAAAATGAATACTAAAATTTGTTTTTACATGTAATAGGAAAAAAATTAAAATATGAAACTAAATAAAAAAAGAATTGCTTGGAAAAGACTTATTTTCTCCCTATTGCAAACCCAACAATTTAAACAAATATATACATACGCCAAATAATATATGTATATACCTGTATTGTGCATACACACACACATATACATACATATGTATATACACACATACCAAAGAAAAAGAAAGCTTTGTCCCTTGTGGGGTCCACAAGACTCTATTTTACTGCCCTAAGTGATTCACACTTGTTTATTCATTTCATTTTTCATTTGTAAATGTCAATTCTTCATCAAAATCAGGGCCAACACACAAGAGAGTCAAGCTATGTATCATCAACCAGCAATAGTCAGAGGTGTCAATCCTGAGACCCATGGACAAAACAGACTTGAGCCATCCATTTTATTATTATCTTCTCAATAGCAAGCCATGTGTTGAGAACCTGGTGCTCCTAAAAACTAAAGGCTTATATCTTATTCTGAATTTCCTGATGGACTTAATTTCACATATTAAAACTATGAGAAAAGATTTTTTCTGGTCTATTATGTATTGTTTAATTAGTAGAAATATGAGTCAATTAATTAGCGAACATAAATAGTACATGAGTTGGGAATTTTATAATATAAAGAAGTAATTTATGAGTTCATCTGATCTGTTTAATTTGTTTTTTAAAAAAGTGAACTGCTGAAATATAAAAGCACAACTACAACGACTCATCTAGGCCTCAGTTTCCTACTCTGCAAGAAGAGGAAGTTGGACTGGATGGCTCCCCAAGGATCTCTTTAAACTATGAAATTATCTGATTCTAATCAACTAAATGGCCCAAACCATTAGTTAGCTCTTTAGCAACCTAATAAGGTCATGTAAAGAAACCACATCACCCATTTATACTGGGATGAAACCTAATGCAGACATTCATTTCTCCAAGATGAAGGAGAACTGACTAGGAGGCTGCCCTATGTGAAGGAGAGTGGCAGCACCAGAACCCCCTCCCCCCTCCCCAGCAGGCTCAGGTCACAGCTCTCTCCAAAAGGCCTCTGGTGAAAGTCTGTCTCCCCCAGTCTAGTCATCTTCACCTCTCACTGGCAACAGCAAAAATAAAATCTGTTCTTTTCCCAAAAGCGTGGCTGCAAACATCGTGACAAAAAAGAACCTGACCCAAAGGCAGCAACAAAATGTGCCAAGTGGCCAAGCAGAAGCCAACCTAACCTCCTTCAAACCCAGCAGGAGACTGGCTTCTAAGAAGGCACATTCTTCTTCCTCTGAATAAAGCAGGGGCAGGTAAGCTGAGAGTGATTCCATTTGGAATGGCGATTCCATCATGGGACACTTCCCAAGACAAGAAGCGCTCCAACTGCAGACTACCAGTGCCCTCTTCTGTGGGGAGCTGAGAAAGGAGAATTGAGGCAAATGCCACTTGGGCCACAAGGGTCACCAAGAGACCAGGCTCTTCCTATGCTGAAGCCAACACAAAAACAACTCTTCAGGGCAGCCCTGATAGGTATGATGGGAAGATCATCAGATTGGCAAGCCACGGGCCAGAATTCAAATCCTAATTGCCCACCTGCTACTTCCCAGCACTTAGCATAAGGCTTGGCTCATATGGAGACCATGTAATAAATTAAATTAAATTAAATATAAAATAAAAATAAAAATAAAAATGAATGGCCTTAGCCAAGTCACTTTGTCCTCTGGGCCTCAGCTCAGTTTCTATGGTCTCCCTCTACTTAAAATCTTTGGACCACAGAGAAGTGACTTTTGAGAATTTCAAAACATCCTTTAAAATTACGAAAGATGGATGCCCTGTGACATCACAAAGGTAAATCTGGGTATCAATTCTGTGGGCACTCAGATCACAGAGCTCATGTCCCTCAAGAAAAGGAGGCAGTCTGGTATAGGGGACAGTCTTGGCATCAGGAGAGACCTGGATGCACACTTGTGTTGCTGACTCTTACTAGCTATGTTAACATTGAAGGGTAAATCATCACTTAACCTCCCTGGGCCTCAACGTTCCCATCCATAAAATGGGGAGGACAACAGCACACACTATCCTCATAAAGATCAAACGAATTGCAAGTAAAGCATTATGCAAACCTCTCATTTTTTTCTGTAAAATATTAAGATGTACACTCCCAAGTCCTTTCCATCTCAATTGCCTGTGACCTGGTGATGGTTACCCTACAAGGCTGGTTTTTTCACAAATCTCCTTCAATAGGTTCCAAAGGCCTTGGTTTCTTTGCTCTAAATCCTCCTTTCACTAAGGCACACTATAGCCACTTTGCAATTTAACTGAGACTTTAGTGAGTTATGACGGTCAAGAATGATCAGCCCCTGGTGGCCAACCCTCTAGGGATTACTGCCTCTCTTGATTTAACTGTGAAGATCCTCAGAAGACAGACTTACATCCTCAGCCTCAAAACCTTTACATAATAGGGTAAAAATGCCTTTCATAACTGTCTGAATAGAGAAGAAAATATGGAAATAATGGACAAAAGGTAAATTGAGGGAAACCGGCAATTTTAAACTAAGATGATCTCTGTCGTCCCGATACCATCAAAAATAAAATAGGAATAAGAATAATATATATATCAGAAGCATTCTTAAAACAGGTCATTGTAGATCTGTCTCATCCTAGGTCACCAGCAAAACCTTCTGAAGGGGCAAATGAACATAGCCTATCCAAGTTGGAAGGGATCTCAGAGGTCATGAAACCCATCAAATCCCCAAGGGGTCCAGCCTCTCTGCTGGAACACTCTGAGTAATGGAGAACTCACTGCCTGACCTGTAACAACTTCTCTCAAGACCCAGGCATTCCATCCAAAGGAGGCTTCCTTTCTGAGGAAAAGCCACTTCTGCCTGGAGAAGACTCTAATCTTTAGAAAGTTTATCCACACACTGAGGCAGAAACTCTCTCCCCATAATCTACATCCACTGATCTTAGTTCTACAACTTTAAAGTTATACAGAAGTCTAATCTTTTTTCTCCATAACAATCCCTGATAGATCTGATGGTTAGCAAGTTTCCTAAGTGATCTCTAGTGTGAAAAGCCCTCTAGTCAGAACAACAGCCCCAAGTGTTCAGCGTCTACAGAAACACTAAATACAGGGTGGTCTCCTTATCTGAAGGACTGATCAGGTGGTGGCTTTTCAAGCCCCAGATCACTCTAACCAGGCAAACACCCAAATACTATTCCAAACACATCTGCCACAACAGCAAAAAAGATTATTAAAATTAATCAGAACATGTCTTTTTCTTCAAAAAGCTTTACTGATGGCTTTTTACACCATATCATTTCCAAATATTTGCCACCCCTTAAGTGTACCCCTACCCCATCATTCTCTCTCTCTGTCTCCCTCTCTGTCTCTCTCTCTCTCTCTCTCTCTCTCTCTCTCTCTCTCTCCCGCCCCCCCCCCCCATGTGCCCTCCCTATAAGTGTATGGTACATTCAAAGAGCTGCATTTTCTTCATCTGTGCTTGAAGATCCAACTGATCATTACAATTATTCTAAAGGTTGTTTACATTCCCATAACTAACATCACTAGATATTTTCTTCTCCCGATTGTGTTCTCTCATTCTGCATCAGGTCATGTTGATTTCTCCATGCCTCTCTATAGTATTCACATGTACTGCTTCTTACAACACAGATACATTCCATCACAAATAGTCACATTCAACAGTGTGTATGGACATTCAATAATCAATGGTCACCCACATTTCAGATACCAGCTTTTCACTACCCCCAAAAGTGCAATTACTAACACTGTGGTACATATAGGGCCTTTTTCTTCTTTTGACCTCCTTGGGTTATATGCCTAATGACCCTAATGTGTCAAATAGTAAAAATAATTCCTTTTGTATCTCCTAGCACATATAAAGAACTTTTAAAAATTGTTTAGGAGGGGCGGCTAGGTGGCGCAGTGAGTAGAGCACTGGCCCTGGAGTCAGAAGGACCTGAGTTCAGATCCGGCCTCAGACACTTAACCCACACAAACAAAAACCTAGCCGTGTAACCTTGGGCAAGTTACTTGACCCCAATTGCCCTAAAAAAAAGGGGTGGCTAGGTGGCACAGTGAGTAAGAGCACTGGCCTCGGAGTTGGGATGACCTGAGATCGAATCCGGCCTCAGAAAATGAGCACCCACACACAAATAATGACTAGCCGTGTAACCTTGAGCAAGTTACTTAACCCCAATTGCTTTAAAAAAAAATGTTTAGGAAATTTTTTTTTACTGATTATTGATTTTTCTTGAATAATTCCAAATTGTTCTGGAGACTGGCTAGAGCAGAACAATTTGCAACAGCACCACCAGTGTATCTGTGTGCCTGTCTTCCCACGGCCCCTCCAACAATGACTCAATCTCTCTCTCCCTCTCTCTCCCTCTCTCTTTCTGTCATTTCTGCCAATCTTCTAGGTGACTTTAAACAATCTTTTCTGTGCTTGTGAAGTGTTTCCAATTCTCCTTGGTTCATCCTGCCACTGACTCTAGCTGTGTGACCTCAGTACCCCTAGATTTGAAGTTGCAGGACAGCTGCCAGTCTCTCACTGGGAAATCTAGGTTCCAGAAAAGTTCTGTCTTGTTTTGTTCATCCATATCCTTTGACCACTCACTTGGTCTTTCCTTTGTGAAAGGATTCACCAAACTCCTCTTCCAGAAAGCTCTGTAGCATTCTGAAGCTCAACATAATCAGCAGTGTCCTTCACAAAGAAAAAGGTATGGAGGGCCTCAACATCCCAAAGACTCCCTCCTCAAACTGGAGTCAGCTGGCTCCAAACTGGAGTCTCAGCTACCTTGACTCCCTTTCAGTAGTGAGCAGCTTCCTGGGCTGAGCCTCACCCAATCATTCCTAGCAGACAGATCACTGAGCAGGGTCATTCCTATTGTTACACCTTCCAAGGAAATCCTCAATAATATGAATGTGTCTACTGAAGGAGTCTCCAAATATCACTCCCATGGCTCAGCCGATCTCTCAACCTGGAACATCCCTGTAGCTCCCTTCTCCTACTGGTGAAATCCTCCACTTTGGGGAAGGGGTCCCAGCTGGCCACCCAACGTTCATCCCACTTCCAGCTCTGATTGTGACTCTCCAGACCACACCAGCAGGGCGCTAAGCTGGCACCTTCTCTCCCTCACTTTTCACCTCACTTTTACTCATTGTGAAGCTAACTGCTATTAAAAGAGCCTCTACCAAACCAAATTATTTTTTCATAATCAACAAATGACAAGCAAAATTGGATTCCCTATATTGTTCAGTTACTTATAAGAAGGTAACGACATGGCCCATTGGGGATGTCAAGGAGATTAGATTAGATGGCTCAAAGATTTTGTGTATATAGAGATAAGTGGGTAAAAGATGGGGACTTATCAATATTCTCACAATCTCATTTGCTCAGTATTAACAGCATCCAAGATTTTTTCCCCACTTTGGAATCTTGCCCCCCCTTCCCAACATTTCTCCTCCCATTCCCCCTCAATGCCTCCAGACTTGGCCCATTCTAGCAGAAACAAGTGCTCATCCTGAAGGAGCTTCTAGCCTAAGGAGACAATATCATACAACATACAAGACAGATACAGAGAATCAACAGAGAAAAGGCACTAGGCATTAAAAGAGTTCAGGAAAGGCTTCTTGTAAAACATAGGATGTCAGCTAAGGCTTGGCCCTGTCCTACTGAATGACCTGGATAAAGTCATGAATAGCATCCTTATCAAATGCCCAAATCAGCATCTTTAAAACCTCCATAAGCTAGGACACAAAGTTCAATCGAGTTAGATGAAATTTAATGGAGATGAAAATATCACATTCAAAAAATCATCTTCACAAGCACAAAAAGGAGGAGATATGGTCAAATAGCTTGTCTAGAAAACATAAGGGTTTCTGTACATCCAAGTACAAAAGGAGTGTGATGTGGCAGCCAAGAAAGGCATGTGCCCATGCACCAAGAGGTGCCATGCCCAAGACTAAGCACTACCTGCTGCCCAGATCAGCCCCCATTTGGAGTACTGCCTGGTTTCTGGGCACCAGATTTTAGAGAAGACACACAGGAGGCACCTACAGAGGAGGGTGCAGTATAACAAAGAACCTTGTGATCATGCCATCGGAGGTCAGTGAGCTCAGAGAGAACGAAAGGCTTAGGGAGACACAGAATAGCTATCTTTAGGGATGTGAAGCACTTCTCCATAAGAGGAGGGAATAAACTTATTCTGCTCCATCCTGGGAGGCAGATCTATGAATCAGACCTAGGAGAAGCCAATTCGGGCTTCCCAAGAATGAGAACTCTCCCAAGGCAGGAAGGCTCTGGTGCTGCACTTTTGGGCTCTTCTTGCCCAGGCTGGCATCCTTGTCTGGGCAAAGGCCAGACAGGAGTGGATGGCTAACCTTACTGATTCAGCGATTCCGCGTAAATTTTATTCTGTAAATTAGAGTCCTCTAAATAACAATGAAAGATGGGGCGGCTAGGTGGTGCAGGAGTCAGAAGGACCTGAGTTCGGATCGGCCTCCGACACTTAATCCACACAAACAAAAACCTAGCCGTGTAACCTTGGGCAAGTTACTTAACCCCAATTGCCCTAAAGGGGCGGCTAGGTGACTCAGTGAGTAAGAGCGCCGGCCTCGGAGTTGGGATGACCCGAGATCAAATCCGGCCTCAGAAAATGAGCACCCACACATAAATAATGACTAGCCGTGTAACCTTGAGCAAGTTACTTAACCCCAATTGCTTTTAAAAAAAAAAATAACAATGAAAGAGGTTACCTCTTTAATGGAGGTTGGAGATGTACTTCCTTACATTATCTCCATGTAACTGATCTCAAGCACCCTGGAAAGAAGGATGGGCTGCCCAAAGCCCTTCCAGGGGCAGTGTACAGGGCTTCTCATATCACTCTGTGAATGTGAATCACCAGGTTAGGATGTACTGATTATTTACAAATGCTTCTGGGTGATATTAATAAGAAAACTAAACTATGCAGTCCCACATTTTATATCAAAAACAAAAAGTGGACCTGCAGGGGAAAATATACCTCTGCCAGCCTGTTTTGTCAGGAGAAAAGCATTATCTCCTAATATCAATAATAAACTCTCCTGAGTAACCAATAGTTTATAAAGATCTTATTCCTTATCCAAATGAATGCTTCCAAAAGCTAATGAATGCAGGCACATACCAGCAAGGATTTAATTTCAAAGTCTTTAATATAGAAATAACTACCCCTGAATTCTACATACAATGGATTGGTCGCAGAATAATCCAGAAGCAAATAATAACATTACATATCTTAATGCAAATCTCCAACTACAGAACTAACTATTGAGATTTACTCTATGCCTGAGAGAACAGTAACCATATTAAACTAAATCTCCAGACCCAGGACTGCCGTCCACCAACTAAGAATAAAGTCGTGAATAAATATTGTGTATAATATTTTCATGAAGGATAAATCATTTCTTTGCTCAGACAGACCCATCCTATGTGTTAATACCAGGTCTTGGGCCATGAATGTTTCAGCTGAGCCTCACTGCTACTGTGAGAAAGCCTCCAAATACAAACTCGGATCTTATTCAGAATCACTCACTGCTGACATCTGCTTAAGCTTAGAAACCAAGGCACTCATCCAGTCAACAAAGCACAAGGAGCCTACAGACTGGACAATGTCTGACCTCTTAGGTGAGTGGGAGGGAGGGGCCTACAGCAGCCTGGTCTAAGAAGCAGAGAATCTGCTACATTTGGAGTCAAAGGGCCTGCTTTCAAATACTGGCTTTGTGCCCACCACCTGTGTGACCCTGAGCAAGGCTTCTCTTGTGTAAAAGGAGGACCCTGGCCTGAACCTTCTCAGGCCTTCCCAGCTCTGACCTTTGAAAGCTCTGATGCTGGGCTCTGCCCCCCCCTCCTCCAGGCTCTGATGCTGGGCTCCCTCCCAGGTTCTGATACTGGGCTTCCCCTCATCCTCAGGCTCTGAAGTTGGGCTCCCCTCCCCAGAACCTATTTCACAGAGTAGATTTGATAGTGTGATGAACTCACTTCCCTGACACAAACGTTCCCTATATGCGTCCAGCGTACAAACACTGTGCTGCTGCCCAACACCAAATAGCCCCTAATCAACAAGGCCTGGGACAAATACTTCTCTGAAAAAACCTGAGACCATCTTTATTTCAAGTTCCTTCACACAATCAGTCAACTAATCATTCCTATAGCTCTGAGTGCCTACTCCTTCTGGGTTAGGAAGTAGTATGCTAAGAATACAAAATGGGGCAAAGACAGGCCCTGCCCTCAAGAAGTTCACACTCTAAGGGGAGAGACAAGAAATATATCTACAAACAAGCTATGTACAGGATAAAGAGGAAATAATTGAGAGGGAAAGCACTAGAATGAAGAGGGCTATGGAAAAGCTTCCTGGAGAAGATGGGATCTGGCAGGGCCCTAGGAGGAGGCCAGGAAAATCAGAAGGCAGGGAAGAGAAGGGAGAGCATTCCAAGCCTGAGAAGGGCCAGAGAAATTATACAAAGCTGAGAAATGGAATGGAGGCCAGTGTCACTGACTGCAAGAGGGCAGCTCAAGGACTAAGGGGGAAGAAGGAAGGTAGAGGGGAGCTAGGTTAGAAAAGGCTTGGATTTTGTATTTGACTCTGGAGGCAACAGTGAGCAGTGGAGCTCAGTGAACAAGGGATGCCATGGTCTGATGAGCACTTCAGGGAGACTAATCTGACAGCTGTGGGGAGAGACTCAAGGTAGGCAGATACCCCAGCAGCTATGGCAGGAATGCAGGCAGGAGGTGATGAGGGCCTGCACTAGGAACGACAGGGTCAGGAGAGAAGGAAGTGTGTTCAAGAGTCGGTGCAAAGGTAGAAACAGACTGGTTTGGGGGAAAGGAGGATTGGGGAGAGAAAGCGGATGACACCTGGGCTTCAAACCTGAAGGACTGAGAGAATGATGTTGCCCTCTACAACAACAGAGGAGGTAAGGGGAATTGGGGAGGACCGGGGCAAAGATAATGAGCTCTTTTTTGGACATGTGATCTGAGACATCAAAAAGGCAGTTGAAGATGCAAGACTAGAGGTCAGCAGAGAGACTGGGCAGGACAGATGAATTTGGATGGTCACAGGACAGATGGTCATTAAATGCACGCGAGTTGATGAAATCACCCAGTGAAGTGGTATGGAAGGAGAAGAGAAGAGGGCCCAGGACAGAGCCCTGAAGGATGCCTACAGTGAGAGGGCATGATCTGGAGGAGAATTTAGCAAAGGAGACAGAGAAGGAGAGGTCAGAGAAGCAGAAGGAGGAGAGAGGGGTGTTCAGAAAACCTAGAGAGAAGAGAGAGTATCAAGAAGAACAGTGTCTAAGGCTGCAGAGACATGAAATAGGAGGATGGAGGCCACTGGATCCGGTCTCATTTTCCTCATTCTTCTCAAGCTCTCTTCAGGCTTGGGCACTGTTTGTCCCTTCCCTCTTGCTGTCCTTTTCTCAGGGTCAGTGAGGTCTGCTCATCTGTAAAATAAGGGGAGTATACAGACATAAAAATACTTATAGCAGCATTTTCTTTTATAGAACAAAATGAAAACAAAACAGGTGCTGATCAGTGAGTGAATGATTGTATAGGAATGGAAGACAGTATTACTGCACCTTAGTTCAGGCATCTCCTTTCATCCTTCCTTCTGCAATGGACTCCTAGCAAGCCTCCCTGCCTCCATGACAGCCAGCAGCCAAGCCCAGATGTGACCCTGTCATCTCCTATTCAATCAACTCTAGTGGCCTGTCTTGCCTCTAGGATCAAATATAAAGCTTCACAATGTAGGCCCAAGCCAGCTGTCCAGCCTGCCCAGTGCACCCAAACCGCCCACCTCTCTGCTCCTCACACAGGGCGCCCTAACTCCCCTCCAGCTCTCCTAGCCCAGGATTTGCCCTGGCCATGCCCTTTGACTGGAATGCATTAACCCTGGTCACCTCTGCCTTAAAGAAGTCCTTCCGTCCTTCAAGACTCAGCTCAAGCACCAGCTTCTGCAGAAAGCTTCTCATTACCCCTTCTTCATTCACTACTTTGTATGAATAATGCATATACTACATATACAGGTGGTGTTTCCCCCAACAGAACATAAGCTCCTTGACAGGACACCAGAAAGGCTGTACAGACATGTCCTATGTCTACAAGTTTGCAGCTGGCTGGCCCTGCTTCAGGTTCCATGAATAGAGGCAGAAATGGAAGCTGGAGTAATAGATGGCATGTGGAGGGGTGAGGCCACCTCTGCAGGAGGCTGTTCCCAGGCTCCCAGATGCCAGGACCTTCCTTCCCCTAGAAGATGGCCTCTCCTCCACTCTGTACAAATCCTCTACCTATCAATATATTTGCAAGATGCTCCCATTAGATGTGGAGCCCCTTGAGAACTGGGCCTTTTGTTGTCTGTCTTTGTATTCCTAGTCTTAATCATAATGAGCCCCCCAAAGTGAGCACTGAGTAAATACCTGTGCCCCCCACTCCCACTGGAGAGCAAGGACTGTAAAGCTGCTGGTCTTTGTGCCCTCAACACAGTTTCCTAAATTCTTAGCTGGCTGGATAATGATGGTTAACAGATTCTTCCCCCTCACACAGCTACAACCACCCAAGTTAGTTCAGGCCCTGATCCTGTCTCTCTCAGCCTCCAGGACTCCCTCCCTTCACAGAGCTACCAAACCGAGAGCCCCACAGCACAAAGCAGGGTACAACACTCTGGTACTCAACAAGCTCCTGTGTTTAAAGTCCTTCCTGGTCAGCCCTTCACCAGACTTAATGACAATTCCTCTCCAATGGAACCAAAATGATCTTCTTGCTGTTTGCCACACATAACGTTTCACAGCCTCTCTCCCATAAACAGAAAGTCAATACCAAACATATAGGAGGAGGTCTGGAGTCACTCCCAGCAGGAGAGACTTCCCAGGGATGCCTGGGGCTGACCTTAGATGGAAACCAGGGCTTGTATCATTTGGCAGAAGGGGGACAATGTATGCAAAGGCAAGAAAAGTAAAGGAAACACTGAGTTCAGGAAAGAGCTAATAGAAAACCATAGATGCTGAAAAGCAGGGCTGGAGCCAGACTGTAGGGGGCTTTCAAAGTCAATCCCCAGAGTTTGCATTTTGTGTCAGAGGCAGCACAGAAGCAAGAGAGTGTCAGATTAGACCTGGCCTTTAGGAAGACCGTTCTGAAAGTTATACAGAGGATAGATTCGAGGAGGGGAAACCAATTAGAAGTTATAGTAATCGACCAAGTGAGAGGTGATGGGCCCCTAAATGAGGAAATGAAGAGAACAGGAGGGAGGCAAAAGATTTGTTAAGGTAGAATAAATAAGACCAGGTGATAGATTGGATCCAAGGAATAAGGGAGAAAGGGTCAAGGGAACCCCAAAGCTGCAGACCTGGCTGACTAGAAGACTGGTGGGGCCCTCCACAGAAAGAGCAGAGCTGGGAGAAGAGGAAGATAAATGAGTTCTGTTCTGGCCATACTGAGTGAGAGCTGCTTGAGGAACACATGGGCAAAAAGGTACAACAGGCCATGAGTGATGCAGGTGTGGAGTACAAGAGAGAGCCCCTGCACTGGACTGGGCAGGGGGATTCAGAAGGAAATGAATAAATGAATGGATTTGCCAACTGTCCTTCCCTAATGTTAAACATACTATGCTAACAATTTCTCTGGACCCTGGTGTCTTCATTTGCAAAATTAAGGAGTAAGATGACCTCCAAGCCCCCTTCTGCCTATAAATCTATGATCCTATGATCAGAAACTGTCATATTTTTCTTTCTCATAAATACTCATCAACTCTACCTCTTATTTTATGAAGAAATACAAAGAAAAGTTATTTTCCCTAATAATTCTGCCTCTTTTTTCTCCACAACTATCTTTCCAGTGCCCCATACATAACAGCTAAAGACATCTGCACCATGGTTGGGGGCTGACCTTTTTCCTTCCATGGCAGAAGAGGTGTTCAGGGAGAAGAGCCAGTCCCTTGAGTAAGGCAGCTCTGGAGATGAGGAGGGAGACACAGCCTGTTACTCTGACTTTCCTACCAAACCTCTTGTGCCTTGAGAATAGAATTTTCTGCCACTGAGGGAAGTCTAGAAAGGGGCTGGTCTAAGCCTGGGAACAAAGGAGAAGGAGATCACCCAAGCCAAGTCAGTGATAGGGGCTTGTAGAAAATAAGAAGCTACAGCAAAGTTAATCCCACCACCTCCTTTGGCAGTCTAGGAACCATGAGCACCAAGCTGTCGCCCCAAAACCAGAGTAAAGTATTACAATTATGAGACTCCATCTCTGTTCAACTATCTGATAACACATTCAGGGTTATAACTCACTGCTCAGGAAAACAAAGCCTCCAACAAGCTTTCAACCCCTACTATTTACATCAGTCAGAACAATGTAGCTTTTCTAGTGAACTTTTCTTTAGGGTAGCTAGATAAGGGCCTGCATAAAGGCAGGGAAAAGGATGAAATTCTAAATTCTAGACTATGCTTATAAAATGAATTAAAATAAAAACCACTGCACATGTAGCTTACGTTTGCTCAGCAATAACTACCTAATTCAGGTTTCTTCTTAAACAATTAAAGAAAAGGCATCCATGCCCATGCCCATGACACTTTGGTGACTCACTGATTGCCTGTCACTTAGTGGACATCCCTAAAGTCCTAGTGGCACTGTAGTAACTAAATCCAGATGAAATTCCAGCCAGCTTCATTTTATACTTCATGTAGTTCTTTGGTGAAAGTTCCAACAGAAAGAGACAACATGGTGTAGTGAAAAGAATGCTGACCTAGGCATCAGGCAGGGCCACAAGCCCTAGCCCCAGTAAGTGATTTTGGCCAAGTCATTTCTGTGGCAACTTCCACCATGAAGTCTTCAATCAAGCTCCTTTCATCAGTAAGATGAGGAAGGAACATGGGGAGGCTAGGTGTCGCAGTGAGTAGAGCGTCGGCCCTGGAGTCAGAAGGACCTGAGTTCAGATCCGGCCTCAGACACTTAACGCACACACAAACAAAAACCTAGCCATGTGACCTTGGGCAAGTTACTTAACCCCAATTGCCCTCCAAAAAGCAAAAAAAAAAAAAAAAGATGAGGAAGGAACAGACTGGGTGACCTCCCCTTCAGGGCCCAGCCCCCCACCCATGTCCTAAATCCTACAAGGTTTTAGGAGGCCATACACAGGATGGGGCTGGCCAAATAAGGGTAGTCCAGGCAAAGGCGGATATAACATGGAGTTCTCAAATACTTGGCATTCCAGGCTAGGTGAATAACCGAGTTTATTTTAGGAATAGAAAACTTTAAATTGTTCTTTCAGTGCTGCTTATGTACTTTAATCTTATTTTTTCTTAAAACACTACCAGAAGAACATTCTTCCCTAACAATTCTTCCCTAACATGTCAAACCTCTAAACAAAGGTCAAATAGTAGAATAAGAAGATTCTGCCACATGATGCCAACAACTTACAAAGAGCAAAGAAATCAAGTCCTAAGGTCCTGTGGAGAACAGGAGAGTCCCCAGCCAGCTAGAGCTTAAAAAGCCCAAGGCCCCCAGCTACACCAGACTAGCAGGAGGAGCCTCAAGCCCCGTCTCCCTCCCATTCCCCAGTGGTCCTTCACTTCCCCCTCTCCTACCCTTCACTCCCTGCTTCATCCTGTTAGATACAGAGAAGAATCTGGCAGAGCATAGTTGGGAGGAGAGGGCACCTCATTCCTACTTGGCAGCCCAGCATTCTCTCTGCCTGTCCTTTATTTTCTTTTTCCTCTCAATAAAGCAAACCTGCTTGAGTGTCTTGTCGCGGACTCCATGCTTCCCCATACTAGGCTCTGGTATCTTCCAAACTTCTTCAATCTGTGTTAAGACAGACCTTAATAGCTCCAATATGAACCTCAACTTCATCATACAAAAACAAATTAAGGGGGGCAGCTAGGTGGTGTAGTGAATAGAGCACTAGCCCTGGAGTCAGGAGGACCTGAGTTCAAATCTGGCCTCAGACACTTAACACAAAAACTAGCCATGTGACCTTGGGCAAGTCACTTAACCCCAACTGCCCTCCAAAAAGCAAAACACACTAACAACAAATTAAGGGGTTTTGGTGCCCCCACACACCCAGAATTTATGCACAAATCTCTCAAACGTTCTGGACAGGAAACGTCCAAATCTACTGAAAGGATCTCAGATTTAGAGTGGGAAGGGCCTTAGTCCAGATCCCTCATTTTACAGAGGATAAAGCTGAGGCTTATATAGGGAAGTTACATGAACTGTCCAAGGTCATACAGGTAGTTTAAGTGACAAGATTCAAAGAGACCTTAAGGTCAACGTACTGAAGAGTCTTCATCTTACAAATGAACAAAGTGAGGTCTAGGGGGACAAATGAGTCCCTCATGGTAAAAATGGGAATTCAAATTCAGAACTAGAATTCAGCCCTGGCTGGCACCCTGATTCCCAAGACTGAGGCTCCTTCCACTACCTCTAATGGAGAACCCCATTACAAGCCCACATGAGACCAACTTTCACCTTCCAGTTCCTCCTGCTGTCTGTCTCTCTCCATCCTCTTCTATTCTGCTTTTCATTCTTTGTCCCCCTCTTTCCTCACCCCACCCTCTGTGCCTAGCCACTCACTCTGGAAAAACAAAGGAGATCAAAAATATCTATGGCCTAAACTCTTAACATGAAACTGAAGCCCAACAGGCTGGGCTTCATTACCATTACCATTACTTACACTGCCATGGATTTCAGATACCCTTCTGCTTTAAAAAAAAAAAAAAAGTCATGACCCCACACTCACCAGATATTTATTTTTCCCATATTATTAGCTCACATCTTACAAGACTTTTGTTACAGCTCCTTAATACTTAAAAAATGCGGGGTAATTCACTCAAGTTGTAGCAGGGCTCATCTCTGTAGTGGGATAAAAATCCACAGTGTAAAGTACGGAAATACTTAGCTTACGTAAGAATAGAGGTCAGCAAACGTGGAAAGGCACTCTGATAGCAGATTTATATACAATATGCACACAAGTGATTATGATTTAACAACTGCAATCTCTTAATAATATTAACTAGCGTTTCTACACCACTTCTAAGGTTTGCAAAGAGTTTTACAAATGTTGTATTCTGTCCTCACAATAGCCTTTCGAGGTAGTTGCTATTATTATCCCCATTTTAGTGATAAAGCAACTAAAGCAGACAGATGCTAACCCACTTGCCCAGAGTCACATACAACTAGTAAGTGCCTGAGGCCAGATGAGCCCAGCACTCTATCCACTGGGCTGCCTAGCTGCCTCATTTAAAGATGAAGAGTACTTACTGTAGGCTTAAAGAAATGAAAGTGTAATTACTTAATATTCCATGATTTGGACTTTTCACCAAGCCAAACCTACTCAACCCCCCAAAAGAAGTAACGAGCAAGATTTTACCACGATTATAAATACCTGGATACAGAGTAACAAAGATGCATCCTGAGTGCAAAGTTAGCATGGACTTGAAATCAGTCACTAAAGCACTATCCTTGATGTGCTAGGACTGACACGTCAGTTGCCACATGGCAAGAAACATTTAGAAACTAAGCACAGAGATGAATATGCAGGGTTTGAGGAGAAGAGTGGAGGTCCTCCCCAATCTAACTCCAAGCTAACTCTCATCAGGCCTACTCGGCCTCCTTTCCTTCCTTCATGAAGACGACATTCCAGCCTCTCCCCTCCCTGAACAGTCTGTGGTCTCTGTCTGACCCTTCACCTCCTCCCCCATGACCTAAATGTTTTCATATAGAAATCTCAGGCTAACAAGTTCAATCATTGGAGTGCGATGAAAAGACATGGCCATGGCAGCCAGACAGACACCTCTGGACCAGGTCAGCCTTCAGGGATCTCCAAGTGTACATCTCAAACTTCAGGAGCTGCCCCTACTTGCCCGAAAGGTCCCAGGGCCCTAGCCCCCTTGTGAAGCAGAAGGTCAGTTGCCAGTGGCTACTGGTTGCACTAGGTGAGCCCTGTTCCACTCTTCTGAGGACCTTAGAGGATCTTACATTCTATCAAGGAAATATCAAAGTATACACAGAAATAAATACATAGGGGGTGGCTAGGTGGCAAAGTGAGTAGAGCATCGGCCCTGGAGTCAGGAGGACCTGGGTTCCCATCCAGCCTCAGACACTTGACACAAAAAAACTAGCCTTGTGACCTTGGGCAAATCACTTAACACCAATTGCCCTACCCTCCCTCCTGCAAAAAGCAGAAAAAAAAAAAAAGAAAGAAAAGAAAAAAGAAAGAAATACATAATAACTGCCTGCTAAACACCAGATAGGTAGGAAGGGGGTATAAGGGAAGGCTTTGTGTAAAAAGGGGCCACAGATCTGCCTCTTGAGGGAAATGGGGGATCCCTGAGACAGTGCTATAAAGGAAAAGAACTCCAGGTGAGGAGAAGAGGTGAATGTCCCACCTCCTTTCTGGCTTCCCTTTGGGTGGGGTATTCCCTCACTAGAATGTAAGCACCTTGAAGGCAGGGCCCATCCTACCTGGTACCATTCAAGTTTAAGCACTAGGTAAATCAGGAGAGGAGAAGCTGGCATGGCAGCAACAAGGGGCAAGTAACACAGTATGATGTGTGGAACTTTTATTCCCATAACAACCTATCTTGGAAATAATAAAATAATCAACAAAGGAAAATGATTCAATGCAATTAACAGGCTACTGTCAATCAACAAGCACTTATTGTGCCTGTGTGTGTGTTCAAGTTCCTGCCTACACTGACCCTGTGCTAAGCGCTGGGGATAAAAGAGCCACCATGAAACTGTCCGCTCCTTTAACCAGGGAGGGCAGCCTGTCCACATACCGGTGGGGGTGGGGTGAGGATGGGTATGCATAAACACACACATACACACAAAATGGCACTGTCCAGGAGATCAGTAAATGCTTCATGAGGAGGACAAGGTGCCTAAAAGGCAGGTCTGTGGCTCCAACCTCAAAGTATCCTGTAATGCTCCAAGTTAATATGTACAAAGGGCTTTATAATTCTTATTACTACATACAAACTTACTATTATGGCCAAATTCTAAGATTCTTCAATACTATACATGCAACCTTTTAAAAATATCTACAGTGAAGATAGTTCCATGTAGGAAAAATATAAGTTATATACAATAACATATTTATTCTTATTAATGTCAATAAAATAGCTAGCATTTCTCTAGCACTTTAAGGCCAAAGTCCTTTACATACCCCCACAACAGCTCTGGGGGCTAGATTTGTGCTATCTTTAACCCCATTTTACAGATGAGGGAAATGAGGCAGCCAAAGCTAAGTCTTGCCCAGGGTCACACAGTCCATCTTTGCACTGAAGTCTTCCTAACTCCAGGCCCACTACACACTGTGCACTATGGCACTATTTAGCTGCCTTTGAATATTAGGGTAGTGCAGATCTAACCCCCAGATCAACCTAAAGATTAGATATTTAGGTTCCTAAAAATTTCACCTGACATAAAATCAGCCTGCACCTAAGTGGTGATTCTGAGGAAGCAAAGCATGGGCTCCCCTTCCAAAGTGACACAAGCGCATTTAGATTTACAACTGTTTCTACAAGATCAAAACCCTCCTCAGCTAAAATGCTCCCATGTTACAAATAAATGATGAATCAAAGAGTCAAAGGAAGGAAGGAATCTAAAGCTGGGATCCTTAACCTGGGATATGGAAACTTTCCCCCAAAGAATTATTATAACTGTTGCTCTTTCTGTAGTTCTCTATTTTATTTCATAAATTTAAAAAACACTTTTATCAAAAGGGATCTAAGGAGCTTCACCAGAACACCAAAGAGACCCTGACAAAATGGCCAAGAACCCGAGGGAAAGAAGTTCTTCTGTCTACCTAAAGAGAAAAGGGGGGAAGGGCTTCTGAGTGGAAAGAACGGAAATTTTTTAGGATATCCAAAACTCTATTTTGTTTCAATGCTAAATGTTTCAAAACAATTGTATGTTACAAGTTGAGAACTCTGTCAAGTACAAATTCTCTGCAGATCTATCATTCCAGCTTAGCAGACCACCAACTACACTTTGTATCTTTCTTGTACGACCAGAGTCCCATGCAAACTCTTTTGTTCTCCCTGAATGCACTAGATTGAGATGTACTCTCCAAAACCAATTCAAATAATGACTTACTTTTATCATATCCAGGCATCTCTGAGATTCAAAAAAGGCCTACTTTTCACTACACTCTAATGACCCTAAGCAAGCTGTAAGAAAAGAGGCCAGGCATTCTGTTCCTTACAGAAACAACTAGTACCAGTGGGAGCAATCAATAAATAAAAGTTACAGTAAATGTAAGTTCTTATTATCATTTTTAGATTATTTCTCCAATACAAAGGTTTTGAAACTGTCAAGAGTTGCAAGATTAAACAACTTATTAAAAATCTAAGACTTTTTTTCCCTATTAAGTAATATACTTTCTGTATATAATTCTGAAAACTATGTGAGGCCCACAACATGCTGGGTTTGAAAGGATGGCAGCTCTGTTTGGATCCCCACCACTGGAGACGAGGCCCCATCAGTTACTCCAACCATGTGGCCTGGGCATCTTGTCCTCCTTTTCTCACTTGATAAGGCTATAATGATGCCTGTAGGCCTCTTCCCCAAGAGCTGTGAGGAGTGCAAGGCTGCTGAACCTGCCAGTACTGTGCAAAGATGTATTATGGCCTATTACTAATGTGAAAAGGGCCGAGAGCATTTTTAAGAACTCAGGCAGCCTCCTTTAACGGGATGAAAATTAAAGCCAAATGCATCCTGAAACACAGCAACATGGGAAAGCCTGTGACATTTTTTTTTTGTTTTAAGAGCAGAGACTCAATAAGAAACAAACAAAAAATCCCCCTTTTTAAAAAGTACTGGCCCTCAAAAAAATTTCATATTATAGCAATACAAAATATTACTTCAATAAGAAAAGTATTTTGAACCTTATAGAGATGAGCACTAGAGGAAACACATTATTAGGTGGCTGTTTTCAAGACTCACTCCCCAGATTCCCAAATATTACAATGAAATGACAGTGAATCAGCAGATAGATGGAAAGCAATTCCCTCACCCTACTCCACACCTGACAGCAGCACCTAGCCTCACTTCATGCCTGCCATACCCTGAGAGATGGCAGGTTCCCAAGGAAAGCCCAAAGCCAGGATTCACCTGGGCTTTTTCCCTCCTCGTCGCCTGGATAACCTTAAACAAAAATCCGAAGGCCCAATGGGGAGAGTCAGGTTGCCTATTTCCATGCCAGGACATCTGTTTCAAAATGTTCTGTGAGCCTGATACCTGAAAGGCGACCTGTGCAAACTTAAAACTCCTAAGCATGTTCACAAGCAGACCTCGACTTTGCTCTCATCCACCCAAAGCCCACCAGCATCAACCCCAGCCTGACACTACTGTGACCAGGCAAGCCCACCTTCCTGAGACGTGCAATACTTGGAGGCCAGGGAGGGGGTCTGTTCTGCCGAGCTGAAAGGATCATTCTGTGCTTCTCACATGGCTCTGGTTCCTCCTGGTCTGTTCAAGTATGAAACAGTAGCTACACTGTCTGCCGCAAACACGATCCGTCTGCTCACCACTGAGCTAAGTGTATTCCCTTCACACTTGAAAACTGATACTATACTGGGTTAACCCTTAGTCACACGACTACCCTCCTCCAGGAGAGGAGTGAGGCTTGGAGCTAGAAGCCAGCAATAAAGAATGTCACCACCACCCCACTTCACTGGACCCTGGGCTTCTTTTGCCCTGGGTTAGGCAGAAATATCTCCAGTGTCCTTCCCCACACTAGAGGCCTACCTAAAGCACCATTATTCCCAAGAGGTGCAGGCAAGATCTCCTTCTTGATGTCTTGGCTGCCTTTCACTGATGTAATCATGGCATGAAGCTTTGAAATCTGATCCTGGGATAGGCCATTCCCTTCCAAGTGTCTATCACTGCTCCCTGGTGAGTCAGCTTCTGGCCTGCTTCCAACCTGCTTTTTATTAAGTTTATCATAAAATCATGCTTCTAGAGTGGAAATGGTGACCAAAACTCTCCACTTGAGAATGCTCTCTTGAAGTCTCTTATGCTCAAGGTCCGGGCATCCATACATGGTTAGCATACTAAAGCAATCAAGATGAATAGTACTGTGAGATTTGCCTTGTACTAGACTAACCAACAGACTCTTTTCCTGTGTTTCTCAGGAAGCTTCTATGGCGCTTACTAATCACTATGCTTGGGGAGACTTTATATGCACAAGACAATTCAAAGGTTCTAGATGTCTTTGTAGATTTTGATGAGAGTTAGAGTGGGTGGCTCAGCTGAAGGCTGCGGAATCCAGGAAGTGTGGGATTCCCATGGTCCCTTTTCATTTTAAAAGCATCTCTAAAAAGGATATCTGTTCTACTGTCCCCATTTAGAGGAAAGAGCTAATGTTCACTTCACTGAGTGGGAAGACAAAAGAGAACAGTCAGACTAGATCAGAAGCTGGAAGAGTTCTATGACCAGCCTTCCTACATAAAGCACAAGAGTAATATTTTCAAAATATGGTATATCAAAATAGAATGAGAGTTGGCCTGAAGATTCCAGAAGGCCTGAGTTCAAGTGCCACCTCCTGACGGATGTCGGCTGTGCAGCCCTACCCAAGTCACTGCTCAATTTGGTGCTCTAGGCACCTCTCTGAGAGCACAAATGGCAGGCAGGCCTGACCTACATGGGCAGAGAATTCCTCACTTGGAAATAAAAAATACACAGGATAAATACGTCCATGATTTGTTGTTTAGTCGCCTTCAAAGCCACGGTCATCTCCGGAGTTGAAGCTGACAAGGAACCATTTTTTTCCAAGTTGTTCACCAGTACAAGGATTTCTGATGGCTTCTCTGAAACCAAATGACATATCGACTATGGCAACAGTCAGAACGTCTGTAGAACCTCACCGTAACTGAAAATATGCAATAAGCTACCTAAAACGTAAATCCTCTATTATCTGTTCTAATACTTAAAATATAACAACTTGCCTCTGAGGTCTTAAAAACAAAGTTTGAAAACTTGAAATTCTAGCTGTTAGGGCACAGAAAATTTATTTCAGGAAGATTACTATAGAGTAACTACCAAGCAGAAGGTAAAATATGTTTGCAACCTAGTTGTTCTAACAACAATATGAAATGAGTAAAGAGCAACCAGCTTAATCTGAATGAACATGTCTAAAGTAGTATAATAATAGTAGTATAATAATAGCTCCCATTTAGAAAACTCTTAGAATTACCAAGTGATTTATACTCATGGTATCATGCAAGCCCTCACAACAATACAGTAAGGTTTTGATAAACAAGGTAACACTGAACCCATTTCACAGATGAGACAAAGGCTCAGAGAATCTAGCTGGTCTCAAGCCACACAGATAAGGGGCCCCATCAGAATATCAGCCCACTATGGCCTTCATCACCCACATAATGCCTCCCCCCACTCACTTGGCAGGCCGTGGCCCTAAGGAAATTCACTACACAAAGTATAAGAAAAAGAGACAAAGGCAAAGGCTACCATCATAGGGCCTTGTGCCGATTCTCTCTACTGCCTCTGGTGGTCAGGAGGCATTATGACAGCCTCTCCAGTGCATTGCCCATAAAAAAGTGAGCCTCTCAACACTGAGATAAAGCAAAAATATCTGAACCCTTAGTAGGCCATAGCAAAAATTTTCACACATTGATTCCACTGAACCACTTTAATAAGATTCTTGACTCTAAATTTAAAAAAAAAAACTACATTGGAAGAGGAAATTCAAATGTGGCAGGGGACAAGCAACAGCTTAGCTTGGTAGTGCCCATGTAAATGCTGATCAAAGTACTCACTTTCCATGAGATCTACAGCAAACACTTAAGAGCCTCCATTTTGTAAAATGGGTGTACCTGTGAAGCCATTCAATAAACTGGAAAGAGCAATACAAAGGAGACCCTGGCTGTACCTCATACACTGGGCACTCACAAATTTGCTGAATAACTACATTCTTCACTTTAAAATAACTATTCTCTTTTTGGCCCACAGCCTGAAGGGACAGGATGGTGCAGCAGAAAGGCCACTTACTGGATCTAGAATGAGAAGAGCTAAACTGAGCCCAGGTCCAGGGAAAGTGAGTGATGGTAGACTGTGGGCAAGGCACAAGGCTACAGCCACTCTGTTTCTCTACAAAATGAGGACATTACGCTGGGAAAGCAGTCTCTACAGTCCCTTCCAACTCTAAATCCTGTGGCTCTTAGATCCCCTAGTTTGAGTCAAAGCCCTGAGGCTCCAAAACTCCCCTTCCCAGGCCTGGGCCTGAGCCCCTAGGATCAGCCCAAGAGGTGAGAACCTATGAGGTGATAAACATAAGGTTTCACAATACAAGCATGTTTTTACCTAGTAGCTGAGTAATAAATGCTTACTGAATTGAAGGGAGAGAATTTACTGAATTTACAGAGAAAGTGAAAGACTAACCTTAGAAGGTGTTTTTGTGCATTCACAAAATACATCTGAAGAAAAAAAAAATCTATGTTCAGCAGAATCACAGAATTTCAGAGTCAGATCATTCAGTTCAACCTTCCCTCAAACATGCTAATGTCCCTGACACACAGCTCAACAAACACAATGTTATAATCTAGAGAGACGGGAAATAGGAAGGAACGTGTACCCAGCAAGTTCTTCTACTAACAGTACTACAATGGAGGTGAAAAAAACACTTCCTAGTTCAAAAATGGCCAACTTTGAGATTTTCTGCACAACTGCTCTTAGAAAGTACATTAGGGGGCGGCTAGGTGGCGCAGTGAATAGAGCGCCGGCCCTGGAATCAGAAGGACCTGAGTTCGGAGCCGGCCTCCGACACTTAACCCACACAAACAAAAACCTAGCCGTGTAACCTTGGGCAAGTTACTTAACCCCAATTGCCCTAAAGGGGCGGCTAGGTGGCACAGTGAGTAAGAGCGCGGGCCTCGGAGTTTGGATGACCCGAGATCAGATCCGGCCTCAGAAAATGAGCACCCACGCATAAATCAAATGACTAGCCGTGTAACCTTGAGCAAGTTACTTAACCCCAATTGCTTTAAAAAAAAAAAAAAAAGAAAGAAAGAAAAAAGAAAGAAAGAAAGAACATTAGACTGTTCAGGGCCACTTGGTGGCTCTGGAGACACTTACCTAAACACCTCCCCTGATCCTCACATTTGGGTCTGAAGGGATCAGCTGAGATTCCAGACCAGAACCAAAAAACAACAGACTACTGTACTCCAGAATGCAGAGCAACCTATGATGGATCTCTAACCTACAAGCCAAGCCCGGCAGGAATGTCAGCAGTGGGCAGAGCAAAGCTGACCTCCAAACGATTACCTGGCAAAAAAAAAAAAAAAAAGACAGCCTGACTCTTTCTCCACGCTGAAGATACAGCATCTCACTAGTTCTTTGTTGAGAATAGGTAGGTGGCAGGACATTCAGTGTGGAGGGAGAAAGAGGATAATCTAACAACAACATCCAGTCATGGAGCATTTCAGGGCCGGTTCCCACTAAACTCTAGCTACTGATCATTGTAAGAAACAGGTTGAAAGGGGCCTGGAACTCAGGGGGCCACAGGCAAGTCATGCTCCCCTCCCTGGAACGGGCTCCCTCCTCTAGGGCACTGACCAGCCAAGCTCAGCCATTCTATACTTAAGATGCAACAATGGCAACTGAGAAAAGTAGTCAGCTTGAACTTTCCCCAAATAAACAATGTTTGCTTAGACTTTTACAAGCACTTGGACCACATTCCACTATCTGAATGAAGAAGAAAAGAAGGCTAAGAATGTAAGCTTCAAAGATCTACCAAAAAGTTTGCGTGAAATATTCAGTGTGCTAAGAGGCTTGATAAGTAAACTAAGGCTTTGGGGTTTTTTAAGTGTTTACTTTGACAGTTCATACTACAAAATGGTCTTTGCAGGGCATCCTACTTCTGAAGGGTTTTTAAATGAAGTTCACTAAGTAATTTAATTAAAAATACTAAGACAGTTAGTTACATACAGTTTTATATGGCATGGTCTGTGAAGGCCAGACAGAGAAATGACATTAATAAAATTTACCGCAGTAACGCAGGTTTTGTAGACAAAACTGGACCTGCCCAGAACCACTGAGAGAGGGATAAAGGATCAGAGGGAGCATTTGAACCCAAGCCTTCTAACTCTAGAACGATGTCCTTTTACCTGCCCTCAGCACTTCTGGCTTCACTCTAGCCTCCCCCAAGATCTAACCCCATCCCTTCCCCCTTCCTGAACTTGTCCCTTCAATCATCCCCTCACTCTCCCTAATTTTCACTCTCTCCTCCATCATCTCAGTGACATAATCCACAAGTCCATGACACCCTCTCCTCTTCTCTCTCACACTGAGCCCACATAGCCCATCGGCTGCCACATCTTGTCATTTCTACATCCATGACATCTCTTATATACACCTTGTCTCTGGTCACACAGCCAACTCCTCTGGTTCAGATCCTCTAACCAGGTTACCCCCTACTTTAGAAGCCTCAACAGCTCCCAAAGGGCATCTCTCCAGCCATCAGGGCCCTTCCAAGCTTTCTAGTCTCCTCACATAGACCACAGACTATCTGCTGCTCCTCACACAGTAGCCTCCTGTCTCTGGTCCTTTATGCTCGCTGTGCCCCAGGCCTGGAATACTCCATCCCCTTGGCCTTTCAGAAGTACTGGCTTCCCTCAAGATGCCTCCCCAGCTGCTAGTCCTTGACATGCTCTTGTATCTACTTATAAGCATTCTGCACATACCCATTAATCTATACATGCTGTCTCCCCACTTCTACTCCAGTAGAATGCAGGCTCCTTAAAGGCAGGGTATCTCCCCTACCTCACTGGCACAACACACAGTAAGCACTTAATAAATACTTACTGACAGATAGACTTAATATATTCTGGTCACTATCATCAGAAGAATCTTCATTTCACAACTACTCTGATCAGGTCATTCCCCAAACCAAAATACTCCAATGACTCAGAGATAAGGGAATAAAGTTCAAAACCCTTAGCTGACTCCAATGCACCTTTTCCAAACTTATTTCCCACTACTCTAAATTCACAAATCCTTTGATGTAGCCAGACTGTCCCTCAAACATGCCTCATTGCCCCTCTATTTCTGTATTTTCTCCCTGTTTGGAATGTAAACTCACACTGCCCCCTTCCCACTTAATATTCTCTAAATCCTAGCTAAGTTCCAAGATTTGAATTCTACCATCCTAACCCAAAGTCATGTGGCCCTCTTCTGAACTACCCTTCTCCACTCTTGCATCTTTACACTCTGCTCTTGACCCTGATCACATTCCTCTGGGATGGGTCAAGCAGGGTCAGCTCTTTCTTCTACAGCTCCTACCAGCCTTGGAATCCACACATTGGAAAGAGCCTCCACCTTGCAACTACCTTCTTTGACTGGAGGCCCAAACCTTCCATTTAAGGAGGGTGCCCAGGCCAACTATGTCTCATTCCTCTCTGAGATGCTCAAAAGACATCCTCTAGCAAGCCCCAGCTCTTCATCCTAAGGCTCCCTTCTAGCCTTGGAATTCTCTCCATACAAAGAATCCTCTAGCCCTACAGGCCTCTCCAACTGACTGGATGGCTCCAAGACCCTCCATTTAGAAAGAGCCTAGGCCAAGGCTCTCCACTTGGTAAGGAATTCTTTGGTCTTCTAACCCAAGAAATAATGAAAAATACAAAATGGTCCTAAGTTTTTCAAGGGTTTGTTCCATTTCTTTTTCTTTCTTTTTTTTTTAAAGGAACTGGGGTTAAGTAACTTTATCAAGGTTACACGGCTAGTTATTTATGTGTGGGTGCTAATTTTCTGAGGCCAGAACCAATCCTGGGTCCTCCCAACTCCAGGGCCGGCATTCTTAGTCACTGCGCCACCTAGCCGCCCCTGTTCCTTCCATTTCTAAAGTGACAGTGGCAGTGGCAGACAAGAAGGCCAAGGTCATCTGCTAGTAATCACAGGTTTTAGACTATCTAGAAACAATAACTTAGCTCTAAATCTGAGATCCTCACCCAGTGAGCAATACAACTTGGACGTGCTACACCAAGTGAAGGAACAGAATAATATCAACCTTATGGTTGGCATCATAAATGAAATGGAAGATAAAAGCACGCTGCGACTTCATAACAAGAACACTGCAAACATATAGGGCACTCTGAAGGGCTCACAAAGTGCTTTCCTCACCACATCTGTGTCAGGTAGGTAGTGTAAATACTACAGTTCTCATTTTAGAGATGAGGAAGCTCAGGGATCTAACGGGATGACTGTAGACACAGTCAGCAAAAGTGCTTGCTGAAGGCAGGGAATCTGCTCCCGACTCAAAGACCAGTGTTCTCTCCACTATGTGGTGCTGCCTCTCCATGGAAGGCTATCTCATGGGTTCTCCTGGGATAGAACTGAGTTTACTGAATATCTAAAGGCAATGAGAATTATCATTTCATGACAAATTTGGTCACAGTTCTGCAGTGCCCATGATAAACATCTGAAATATCACAATGAAAACCACTGGGGCTCATCCGTGAATATTTGTGGCAGATCATGGAGGTCAAGAAACTCTGAGAAGAACTGAAGAGAAGCTACAAATTAAATAATGGGCTTCAAAGGTTTAGGCCAGGAGGGATCTTCAAGATCATGTAGTCTACTAATAATGATGATGATGATAATGACAGCACATTCACAGATAGCACCTTAAGGTTTGCAAAGTGTCTTATGTATACTGTCTCATAATATACCTACCTGCAAGGTAAGTGCTTTTATCCCCATTTTACAGATGAGGAAACTAAGGATAAAAGCTGTCCAACCCTATTATCTTGATATTTTAATTTAAACTTTAATGCTTTGTAACTTCAATACAAAGAAAGGAAGGGATGGTGGTAAAGTGGTTCAGGTTTAAGAAATAACTGAGTTCAAATGCTCATAGATCACACAATTGGGAGACTCTGCACGTGATGAGTTGCAAGACAATATAAGGGAGGGAACTGCTATGTATTTAACAAACAGAAAACAAGCGGTTACTGGAAGTCATTTCTGAATCAGCAGGCCATGTACTGTCAGACAAATTTGGTAGAGCAAAGATCAAAATCCAGACCAAATTAGAAAAGAAAAATGTTGGGGCGGCTAGGTGGCACAGTGAATGGAGTACTAGCCCTAGAGTCAGGAGGACCTGAGTTCAAATCCAGCCTCAGATACTTAACACTTACTAGCCATGTGACCTTGGGCAAGTCACAACCCAACTGCCCTGCCCTCCCCCCTTCCAAAAAGCAAAAAAAGAAAAGGGAAAAAAGGTGCACATTTAAGACCACTCTAGCCTGCCGTGTGTTAAGAAGCCGTTGCCACTGGTAAGACAGGAGCCGCGTTAAAGGGCAGACATCAACACGCTTCCTAGAGAAGTGGGACCAACATAAGCCATTCATAGTAACAAGGAGACCAAGAGGCCAGGAACCAGCCTAGTCAGTAAGCACCCTCACAGGACAGCTCCCACACCAGCAGTGGGGTCCAAGCTGAGACACTGAAGTCACACATCAGGATCCCTGAGGCTACACAATGACTTAGAAAGCAACACATCGATACTCTCTTTGCTTTAGCATGTTTCTTTCTTGTCTTGCTAAACCTTTTCCAATGACATTTTAACGTGGTTCAGGTTACACTCCAGAGTACTGGCTCTGCGCTGGACACCTCTGGTCTAGAATACTCTTTTGTTTGAAAACTCTTTTGTAGGAGGATGATAAAAAATGATGAACGAACAGTGTCTCCTCAAAAACAGGACAGGGAAAACCAAGTTTAAGCAAAATTATCCCAACATCATTTAGTGATGAACTGAAAGGAAAATAAACTAAAACTATGAAAATTCCTGGAAGAAACTTTCTTCCACATCAATGACAATGGAATCACCACATCTGTCCTCTAAAATCATGGTTCTTGATGATCTGTATGAGGAAATAGAAATGGAGTGAAGAAAAGAAAGACAGCTATGCAGGGAAGCCTGTGGGGAAGGTAAGCCAACTAAGGGAAAGGCAATTCTCAAGCTCATCTGAAAGAGGCAGGAAACTTAAAGCTTGGGAAAAAACTGGACATTTTTGCTCCAAATTTAATACCCCAAGAGGCAAGTGAGAAAATCTCGATAAATCTGTCCCATGTGCCTACTTTCCCATCTATACAAAATGATGACAATAATAATATACATGTGTGAAGATATGCCCAATGAAAAGTACAAGAGGGGAACAGGCAGGCTTTCACAAACCATCGGCCACAACCAAGCAGATTTATATTGTGGATTTATAATCCACAAGCTCACCGAACTTGTTTTTCTGACTATAGAAAAAAGATTCAGTAAAGTAAAAATGTCAATTTTTAAGGCTGTCCTCCAAGGTATATGTCAAAAGCACACATTTCAACAAAGATGCCTGCTACCATCATGGAAGGTGTCCAGTAGAGAAGTGCAAAAGAGATTCTCTACAGATAAGGGGTTTTTAACTGTCTTTGTCTCAATACCCTTGCCCGCAACTCCATCCTTGGAAGTCTAGTGAAGGACACCTTCTCAGAATCATGTTCAAAAATGTATAAAATGAAATACATAAAACTCCAAAGGAAACCGATTATACTAAAATATAGTTATCAAAAATATTTTTAAAAAGTTCAAGGCCTCTAGGGTAAGCACCTCTGTTATAGATGGTCAAGATGCTCCCACTTGTGGGCGACACTGTGCAGACTGCTACCATCACCAGGGCTCTGAAAGCCCTCAGAAAAAAGGAGCCATATATCACTCAAAATCATCTGGTCTCATTCTCAAACCAGAAAAAAAAAAAAGCCCAATGAAGAATTCTTGTTGTCTAGACTATGCTGTGCAGCTGAATGAACAATCCCTAGAGCTAATCCATCAGTCTCTCTCTCTCTCTTGGACAGACAATAGACAATGAGCTAGGCCCAGAACAGAAAAAGGGGAAAGGAGGCTGGACTGCCCTCAAGTGCTTTTAATGACCTCAAGCTTCTCTCTAAAACAAAGGCCCAACTTCTTAATAACACCATTCTACTGACTGGTGATGCTGTGGGGCTGGGTCACAGACTATGCCAAGATCTCCAAAGGATTCAAGGTGAGGGTCACCCAAATGGAAGAGGAAAGGCACAAGAAAGGTACCCAGCAGCACATCACCTGGGAAGAACTGCATAAGACACAAGTGTAAAGGTTGGCATGGAGAACTATGTAACAGAAAAGAAGGCAGCCATCTAGAAGCTAGAAGAAATGGATGCATGGCAGGGCTTCACTGCCATCCCTGAAACATCAAGAGAGTGAGAGAGAAGGCAGGCTGAGCTTCAATCTGTGCCTAGAGAGGGAATACTTATATCGTTAAGATCAGAGATCCATCAAATAAGGATCAAAGCATCCCTAACACACAGCAGGCATTTAATACACTTTTTTAATGAACTGAATTAGAGAAGTCAGATGAAAAAGAAACTATGCAATTCAGGCATGCAGAAAAAAAAAAAAAGCTTCATTGAAAAAGCAGCCATCTGAGCCTGGACTGGACCAGTAGGTTAAGAGGCCAACAGGTGATTTGTGGCAGGGAAACACCTAAGCACAGGGAGCAAATGAAAGCAAAGCTTGGAGGAGGAAATGAAGGAGAGAGCTGAGGAGATACCCAGCAAGCAGACACTTCAAACCCTGACTTCGAGATGGCCTGGGAGTCCAGGGCTTTCCCACCACAAGGCATCAATATCTGAGAATTCAGTTAGGAAGCAATGATTTCTCATCTTAGACCACAAGAAGTTCCCTTTGAACAAGAATGCTAATGAAGACTGACACAGAACACTAAAGCTTACAAAGAAGAAACCCTGATCTGTCCAAAAAGAAAAACAAAACCAAGCATTATTTTTAAAAAGTACAGGACTCCAAAGCCACAGCATCAGCCAGGGATGGGAAACATTACCTAAGAAAGCAAGTTCCTGGACCTGAAATTGAACATTTAGCATCTAACATGGCAATGTACTCTAACCCATCTGCATCGCCTTCAGTCAGTCAACAGGTCCACAAGCATTTATTAAGTCCTGACCATGTGCCCAGGCACTGCATTAAGTAGGGAGAGACATAAAAAGGCAAAAACACAGTTATCAGAGCTCACCTAATGGAGGAGGCAAAGGTAAAGCAGAAAACAGAGAAAACATACACTTTTAAAAGAGCCAGGAATCCACTTCCAAGAGGCAGGCACAATTGGCTAAGAGGGCAGGGGGATCAGGACAGGCCTTCTCGAAGAAGACCCATCCAAACACCTCCTATTACTGTCTTCAATTTCTGCCTCCATTAATGGAAGCATGAAGCTGGGCCAAGTGTTTGCAAGCTTCTAAAGATAGCATACTATCTTCAGACCCTTTTTCTAGTGTCCTGCCAATCATTCTCCCATAAACATTTGTAGCCTTCTGTACCAATAGGGTGCAAACTATTAGCAAAAAATGAAGCTCCAATTACAACCACTTAAAGACAAGGAAACCGTATATTACATACTCACTCCTAAAATAACCAAAACGGGCAGAGTGATTTATGTCGAAGGACTTTATATTAACATCAGCGAGATGTTGATATAGATGCTGGGCAGTATGGGGTTTTTAACTGTGGCATACTGCACACCCAGTTTGCCATGAATTCCACTTGATACACAAATGAAATATATATAATATACAAAACGAGTCCTAAAATGCTTATAAATGGAAGACTTTACTTTATAAGTGGAAGACTTAGTAAACTAAGTGCTAGGCTCCAAGACATGAAAATAAATGACAGAGTCCCTGCACTCAAGAATAAATTCTGTTGGGGGGAGGGGGCATGCTAGAGGAACACAAGTAAGAAAAACACAAGGTAAAATATGATGGAGGTCAGTAATGCCATGTGAACATCTGAGGAAAGAATTCCTCCATTTCAGGTCATTTCAGCTGAGAGAGTGAGTACAGACTTCAGAGAGAAGGTGAAGCTAAGCCAAGTCTCGAAGGAAGAAGAGTGCATTCCAGGCAAGGAGACATCTTGCCAATGCCCAGAGGTGCATGTGAAGTCAGGGAACCACTAGGAACACAACCAACTGAAGCACAGCATCTGAAGAGGGTAATGGGAAGGAAGGTTAGTGCAAGAATTAAGGAAGCCCTTTGACATGCCAGACCAAGGAACTTGTATTTTATCCAAGAGGCAAAAGGGAGCTACTAAGAGGGGTGAAACATGGAGGAGTGATGGAAAAATTCTGGGATGCAGTGGGGGCTGCTAGCTGTGCAACAGTGGGTGACCACATCCCTTTCCTCAATCTGTAAGACTGAGGCTGCTATTGGCACTGCACCCTGGGCATTCTGGCAGAATAAAGCCTCCAGTCCCACTGACAGCCCAGTCCACGGCTTTTCACTCCACCATTTGTTAGCAGCAACAGGACATGCTTCAAGTTGTAGAGAAAAGTCATCCACACCAGCAAACAGTTTCTTACTAGAGGCTCCCTACACCAATGAAATCCCGGGCCCTGGCCCTATCCCATAGGCCTGAGGAGCTGTGCACATGCAGGACTAAACTCTTCTGTCTTGGCACCACTACCTTGGATCCTACAGAGGAGGCATCAGATTGTCATATTAAAGACCAGAAAGCAACCTCAGCCCTTCGTGAAGAGAGGAACTTGAGGAGAATGAAGCCTTCCTCTCAAAGCACAGGTGCTGGCTACTATCCATGGCAACTCCTCAGCCCTTGTCTGAACACCAAGGAATGTCCCAAGCTGCTGAGGGCATGTGCATAGCTCAGTTCTCCTCCATCACTTTTCTGGAGCATTTCATTGACCCTCATCTTATTCACTCCATGACTATCTCTTGGAAGATCTACAGAACTAGTCCTAGATTGTCTCCTGAGGGCCGGTCTCACATCACTAACTGCCTACTAGACATTCATAACTGGGAGTCCTAGAGGCGCCTCAAGTTTCCCACGGCCCAAAAAAGAGTTCAGACCCTCCCTGCCCCAACCCCACCTCTAACTTCTTACCTCTGTCACTCAGTCACCTTCCACCCTTCACTCTGTCATTCTCCATATCCAGTAAGGTGCCATGGCTCATGTATTTTACCTACACAACACATCTCATATCCATCCCTTTCTCTCCACTCACAGAGCCACCGCACTAGTTGAGGCACTCAACACTTTTTGTCAGACTAATGCCATCAGTTAGAAAAATGCAAAACCTCCACATCTCCAGGCCCCCAATAATCCATCATCTAGCATCTGTAAGAATGCTATTCCCAAATTACAGGTGCGGATGGCCTCTGGACACCCTCCCGTGTTCCCTAGCAGACTGTCATCCCCTTCATCATTCCCCCTTCTCTAATCACCCTCATCTTCTCTTTCTTTGAAAACCCTCTAGCCCCTGCCATCCCAACCAGCTCTGGGCCTCTATCTCCCCTCCCTTTTTCAGCTAAGCTCTTCTGAAGAGGTCACCTACACTCAGGGCCCCCACTTCTTCTCATTTCCTTCTAGCTGCTCTGACTTCCGACCTCATCAATGCACTGAAGACACTCTCTCCAAAGCTCCTAATGATCTCTTCATTGCCAAATCTCAATCTTCATCCTTTCTTGACCCCTCTACAGCATTTGCCATGGTTGTCAACCTCTCCTCTCAGCTCGTTCTCTTCCCATCTACATGATCCCTTCTTTTTAGTCTCCTCAGCTGGATCTTCATCCATATCAAGCCCACTATGAGTGTGCATCCCCCAAGGCTAGGTCCTAGGCCCTCTTCTCTTTTCTCTCCATATTCTCTGATAAGGGTTCAATTATCACCCCTATGGTGATGACTCTCACATCTCCATACCCCAGCTCTACCCCCTGAGCTCCAGCTCCAATCCCACATCACCAGCAGCCTACTGAACAGGGTGCCCTATAGATAACTCAAACCCAACATGTCCAAAACAGAATTTAGCATTCCCCCAGACCTTCCTTATTTTCTAACTATCCAACTTCTATCAAGGGCCTCACTTTTCTTCCACTCACCAATTTCATTCTCAACTCTTCACTTTCCCTCACCCCCAGTGGCCAAACAGATGCTAAGTCTTCTTATTTCTATCTCTACAACATCTCTGTGTATTCCTTCCCCTCTACTCAATCACCTCATTATTTCTTGTCTGGTCAATTACAAACGTTTCCTAATTGTCTCTCAAGTTCAAGACTCTACAGAAATAACTCACTTTCTTCAAGGAATAATTTCTGGTAAAGAGTCTGATCACCTCCTCCCTGGCCTCCTGCAGCAGCGGCCTCAAGGACCTCTCCACTCCATTCTATCCTCCACTAAGGTGGTCAGATTGATCTTCCTAAGGCCCAGGTCTGACAAAGTCCTTCCCACACCCACACACCCCCAGCTCCACTGGTCCCCAACAGGGAGGATCAGATCAAATCTCTTCTGTTTGGCTGGAAATGACTTCATAATGGCCTTGCCTTTGTTTTCTTTGTTTTGTCCCTATTCCTGGGAACCTCCACTATTGTCTGAGTGTCCCCAGTGCCCCATAAGCACAGCATAAGCCCTTAATAAATGTTTGTGGACAACTGACTGATTTGATGGGTTTGTATTCTTATGAACAAAGGTAACCTCTTCAGGAAGTACAGATCTCAACTGATCTAGGATGCTCCCTCCTGTACAGCTAACCCACCCTCTATACAGAAAAGAAAATGGCGGTAACATCAGTGCACAGCATGCCTTTCTCCTTATTTCAGACAACTGATTCCTAAACCTTGAACAGTAGATGAAAAAGACTGTTCTAAGTAGATTCTCTCTCCTGCAAGATAATGACATTTTGTGTATATCAGATAAAAAGACAGATTTCAGGAAAAATGGGAGGCCTGATTTCAAAATGATATAACTAATTTATATAAATAACAGTGCTGGACCAGGAGTCAGCAAGCTCTGAGTTCAAATCCAGCCTGTGTAACCCTAGGCAAATCATTTAAACTCTCTCAGGCCCAGTTTCCTCATCTGTAAAGTGGGGATAATCCTAGGATTATCTCACAGGATTCTTGTGAGAAGCAAATGAGATAACAGTTGTAAAGTGCTTCATAACCTTAAAGCACTATATAAATGCTATCCCCACTCTGAACTGGAAGTTATTAGGGGACAATTACAAACCAAAATACAAATTATAGATTCTCAAAGCTTTAATACATATGCTAAATAGAAAATTATACAAGGAGCTTTAAAAAATATTCAAGTTGTTTAAATCCCTTTTCAAATCTCTCGTGTGAATTTTCATGGGCAACAAATCACACAAAATAGCTGAATTTAAGCTATCCATGGCTACCTCACCACAAACTGCAATCCAACCTCCAGCCTCCCATCTCCACTCCTTGGCATGGGTTATCTGCCATGCCTGGAATGCACTCCTTCCTCACTTCCACGTCACATAATCCCCCCCTGCCCAGCTGTCTCTTCTCCAGCTCCTGTGGCCTCCAGCACTCTGAAATCATTTCACGGAGCCTTCACATCTACTTAGAGCTACACAAGTTGTGTCCCCCAAAAGAACATAAGGGTCCGGCCTTCTATCTCCAGTCTGGACACCACGGTGTGGGCAGACACCTAATAAATGCATGCTGCTTAAATCTCATTGAAGAAAGGAGGTGCCGTACATCAGAGAGAAGAGCTCTGGGGCCCAGGGACCTTCAATTCTGAGCCTATGTTTCTTTATTTGTAAAACGTGGTTTACCGTGATACTACCAGCCTTCCACGTTTGAGGTAAGAAAAGCCTTCTTAACACCATAAAAGCACACATCCTATGATGCTGAGGAAGATGATGGTGGAGGCATTCAAATAATTATAATTATAAAGCAGAGACTACACATGCTGTATTGCACTGGAGGAGGGCCGGGGAAGGGGAGGGGCAATGCTAGCCTCTCCAAGGCTACACCAATAGAACACAAGCACCTAATGCAACTCAGGACAGGAGCAACAAGAGCCTGACAAGGTAAGCCCAAAGAAGCCCTTCCCCAGTTTGGCCTTAAGATTATTAATTTAGGGGCAAAGGGAAAGAGCAGGTGCCAGGAACAAATGTGGGGAGAAATTACCTAAGTATTAAAAGGCCTATTACACATAATAACAGAATTATGTGCTGAGGAAGACACAAAGAAAAATAAGATTCAAGCTCTGCTATTCAACAGGAATGGTCAGGCTCCTGAACCAACAAATACCATGCTCAAATACCAAGGTTAATAAAACGCCTTTTCTTGTTTTCATAACAAAAAAATGAAGAGGGGGCGAGAACAAAATTAATTTTAATTCAAACTTAGGAAAAAAATACCTTTGAGCTAAGGTTTAGATATGGCAAATTTCCTCCTGAGAAGGCATTAAAAAAATTCTCTTGGGCGGCTAGGTGGCGCAGTGAATAGAGCGCCGGCCCTGGAATCAGAAGGACCTGAGTTCGGAGCCGGCCTCCGACACTTAATCCGCACAAACAAAAACCTAGCCGTGTAACCTTGGGCAAGTTACTTAACCCCAATTGCCCTAAAGGGGCGGCTAGGTGGCGCAGTGAGTAAGAGCGCGGGCCTCGGAGTTTGGATGACCCGAGATCAGATCCGGCCTCAGAAAATGAGCACCCACGCATAAATAATGACTAGCCGTGTAACCTTGAGCAAGTTACTTAACCCCAATTGCTTAAAAAAAAAAAAAAAAAAAATTCTCTTGTATACTTGTCCCCATACCATTAACTGGCAGGCTCATTGTGGTACTTTCTAGTAAAAGAAAAGTAGTATATAATAATAATTTATCCCTTCATTAGAATCAGGATACACTGTAAACATTGAAAACTTTCTACCAAAAAAAACCCACCAAAAACCCAACCCACCCAACTTCCCCGTAAAGGCAAGAAGTCCTATTTCTTCAAGGCCAAGAAAAATCAAGCCAACCAATTCCTCAGAGCAGTTTCCTAGGACAGGACATCCTTTTCAAGTTTGGTCAATCCATTCAAATCACTGTGGCCTTAGAGGCAAAACTTCACAAAGATGAGGCTTTTCCACCAACAATCAATGCACTAAAGCAACAGTACTATCATCATCCCACTAAACAGAACTATCTGCAGAAGAAAGAATCTTCGGTCTCCTGGATCCCAAAGGAAAATCCCAGCCTCCACTGAGCACCCCCTTTATATGCCCCTTCCCAGGTCAATGGAGACCCAACCACAGGAAGAGGAGGGCAACGCTCTAAAAACTCCCAGCTGCCAGCTAAAGAGAGTGATTCCTGTGAAGATGCCAGCTTTCATCCCTAGCCATCGAGCTACCACACAGAGATGTGTGCATGTTTACAGTCAAGAAGGTCATAGGTCAGCCTTCTAGAATCAGGCCTTATTTTACAATCATCACTTTGTATGTAGGGAAGTCTATCTACATGTTTCCACCCTCTTTCCAACCTGCCTCCAAAATTCATCCCAAAAGCTACCCTTCCAAAAAGGAGAATACCTGGCATCTATAGAAAGCTTTAAGGTTTACAAAGCACTTTACACATACTCTCTTACTGGGCCCTCATAACAAGGAAACTAAGTCTAAGAGAGGTTAACTGTCTTGCTCAGAAACACAGCTTGGGTGCAGGCAGAATTCAAACTCAGGTTTTCCTGAGACCAGCACTACCCACTACACCACCTAGCTAACTCTCTCCTGATTCTCCTCCTACCTATCTACTACTTCTCTGTCTCCTTTGCTGGATCTTTGCATCACACCTGGGGGTTCCCCCAGGTTCTGTCCTGGACAGTGGGGTGGCAGAGGAGATAAAAAGCTGAACCTAGACCCTAGGTCCTAGAATCAGGAAGATCTAAATTCAAATCTAGCCTCAGATACTCACTAGCTGGGTGACCTAAGCAAGTCATCTGCCTCAGTTTCCTCACCTGTAAAATGAGGATAGTAAATAGCATTTCCTTCCAAGGGTCATTGGGAAGATGAAATACAACATAATATTTGTAAAGTGCTTCACTCAATACAATGATCTACCATATACAAATAGGACAGACTTGTCATAAAAACACCAGCTACTTCCAGAAAGAGAACTGATGCCTCTGAGTGGAGAATGAAGCAGACTTCTTTTCACATTATTCTTGGGGGCTTTTTCCATATGGCTAATATAGAAATACGTTTTGCACAACTTCACATATATAATGGGTATCATATTCCTGATCTTCTCAATGGATGGGGGAGGAGCTGGAGGGAGGGAGGGAATTTTCAAAATTCTAAAATGAATGTTAAAAAAATTCTTTAAAATCTTAAAGTTTTTAAAAGTTGCTTAGCACTGCACCTGGCACACAGTAGGTGTGTTTAGTAAACACAGTAGGTGTTCCCACCCCCCTTCTCTTCTGCCTCTCTGCTGTCACCAGGTGACCTCATCAGCTGTGGTGCCTAACTTTCCTCCCCACCTCCAGCCTGTATCTCCAACTGCCCAGTGGACATCTCTAACAGGCCATCTCACAGACATCATCAAACTCAGCATGACCACATGTCTCCCTCCCCCCCAGCCCTTCCCTCCTCCTAATTTCCCTCTTATGTTGAGGGGTCCTAACTGTCATCCAGCCTCTCAGCCACCCAGGCTCAAAGCCAGGCAGCATCCTCTGCTCCCCACTCTGTCTCTCACAGGCCAACCAACTGTCAGTCCTATGGTTTCTACCTTTATGAAATCTCTTGAATGTGGACCCTTCTCTCCTCAAACACTGCCCCCACCCTGCCATGGGCATACCTAGACTATTCCAACAGACTGCTGGTTGATCTCCCAGACTCAACTGTCTCCCCATGCTAGCCCATCCTCCACTCAGATTAAAGTCAGCTTCCTGATGCAAAGACTGACAATGTCATCCCTCTATTCAAAAAATTTCAGTCACTGGCTATTCCCTCCAGGATCAAACAGAAAATCTTCTGTTTGGCTTGTAAAGTTCTTGATACCCAGGCCCCATTCCCATGTTCTCAGGCTTCTTGCATCTTATGTACCCCACCCCCGCCCCTAAATCACCCTGCCATCCAGGACCCCTAGCCTCCTGGCTGGCCCTCTCACATATACCTGTCCTGACTGAGAAGCTGCACTGGCTCTCCCCAACTCCTGGAACCCTCCCCCTCCTCATGGCTGCCTCCTTCAATTTAACCAAAGGCCTACCTTCTACCACCTTAATCTTATTACTCAGTGCCTTCCCACTTGCTTGAATGCTGCCCCATTAGACTGGGAGCTCCAGGAGGGCAGGGGCTGGTTTTTTTTCTTTTGGATCCCTAAGGTTTAGCACCATGTATGGCACATAATAAATGAAGGCTGGCTAGCTGACTGATGGACACACAGACTGCCCATCCTCATCCTGCTCTACCATTAGCTATGTGAGCCCACACAAGCTAAGCCCCCGTTTCCCTCAACTGTAATTATATTCATATACTAGAATGTGAGCTCTCTGAAGACAGGGACTACTTTATTTTTGTCTCTGTGCCCCCAGCACACAGTCCAATGTGTACACATGGTAGAAGCTTAATAAATGCTCAATGACTGATTAGACGACCCACCTCATTGATGGGGGAGTTTAGAAAGTTTAAGTTTGAAAGCTTCTGATACAAAAGTGAGCTATAATTATTATTTGTATACCAGATCACAGAAGACTAATGCCAAAACGAAGTGTTTCTTTTGCTTTTCAAGACAGCTGACAGAGAACCAAGAAATGAGAAAGTGCCTTTCCCGCCTGCACTTCACCCTTCTGTCTTCACAAGCCACATGGAATCTAAAGTCAGAAAGGCCTCATGTATTATCCATCTGCTAACCTCCTCACTTCGCAGATGAAGGGGCTGAGGCCTACAGAATGGAATTAACTGTCCCAGGAACAGAGGCTCTGGGCCTACAAACGCAGTGTTCCTGCTGAACGCTTCCAGTTTTGTTAGCTCATTCCAAATCTCTTTCCATTTTCCCGGGTCACCAAAATGGAAATGTTCCAATTGAGCCAAGTGAATGTCTGCTTCCCCTTTGGGATCTAAAGTGCATCACTGAATTGAGGATGGTGATGATCCCAGGAAACACACTGCTCCTTAAGTGTTAACCAAGGGCTACATCTCGTAGGTTCCCATGACCTAGTCCGGTACCTCACCTCAACTCCACAGACACAGATGGGCACACCCTGGCTCTCACCTACCCAGAGCTGTTCTACTTCCTCGTTCCTGAATTCCAAAATGCCTTTAGTCCTAATCCTTTATTGTTCCAGCTTGCCCTCTGCCTCAGCATCCTGCTTCTTCCTCCTCACACCCCAGGCCATCACTTCTACGTTAGCTACACTCTTCTTCCTTCCCTATTCTCATCCCCTTAGGTTAATTCCACTTTCCATTACTTTCTACCTTCAAATTCCTTTCCAAACCTCAACTCTGGACTGGGCCAACCATCTGCCTCCTTTATTCCTACTCACTTGCTGCTGAACAAAGCTGAAAGAATCAAGAAATCACGTTGACTGGGTTTACTCCAAATCTGTTGTGATCCAGTGTCAATTGAGACCTCAGAGCAGCCAGAAAAACCTTCTATTCCTAACTGACTTACTAGCCCACTCTTTCTCCACAGTAGTGGTTCTAAATATTGTCTCTCCTTGGACCTCCCAGCAGTCCCTGCCTCAGATGTCATCCAAAAAATGAGACCACACACTAAGAGCTCCCCCTTCTCCTCCTCATATTCAGATATCTTGCCCCACTGTCTCTTCCTTCACTCTATTCTCTGCTGAATAGCTGGCCCATCTCTTTCATAATTACTAATAACAATTAATAGCCAGCACTGCTATAGAGCCTTAAGGTCTGCAGAACACTGGACAAATGGGATCTCATTTAAGCCCAGGAGCATCTGGGGAAGCAGGTGCTATTATCATCCCCATTTTACTGATAAGGAGGTTAAGAGAAGTGACTTGCCTGGGATCGCACACAAGCACACTTCTATATCTGAAGCAGGACTTGACCTCAGGGCTTCTTCACACCCCAGCACACTCCTCTGGATCTCATGCCCTAACTTCTCCACTACCGTCCCACTCTTTGCTCTCTGCATTCTCTCACTATCAAGGGGCTCCTTCTCTGCTGCCGACTGACCCTTCCATTGCCACTCGCCATCTTCCTCTACCTCTCCTTCCCTTCACAGCCAAACTCCTTAAGAAAGCAACCCTGTACTACAATGCTCACTGCTTCTAAACCCCCTCCGCAACTCCACTTTCTCATTCAAATGGAGCTGCCTCCTCCACAGTGACCAACCATCCATCTCTCAACTTCCAAATCCAATGGCCTTTTCTCAATCATGCATCCTCTTGGCCGCTCTTCTGCCTTTAACACTGTTGATCACCCTCTTCTGGATACTTTTCTCTACGGGCTTTTGTGTCATTTCTCCCTCCAGGTTCTCCTATTTGTCTGATCACTCTTCATTCACCTCTTTGTTCTTCATCCAGATCACATGCGCCAATCACAAGCACAATCACAAAGGCTCTGACCTGGGCTCTCTACTATTCTCCCTCTATCAACTCTGGGTTCAGTTGCGATCTCAAAGCAGATGATCCCCAGAACTAGAGATCCAGGCCTAGCCTCTCTCCTGAGCTATACTCAGGCGTCTAAGACATCTAGACATCTAAGTAATCTCAAGCCTCTAAGACATCTCGAACTGGATATCCTGTCAGCATCTCAAACTCAACATATCCAAAATAGAACTCATTATCTTTCCCCAAAATCATCCCGTCTTCCGAACTTCCCTATTACTATCAAGGGCAATATCATCCTTCCAGGCACCCAGTCTGGCCACTTGTTCTCATCCTTACCTATTCATTTTTATCCCAAGTATCCAATCCATTGCCAAATATCGTCATTTTTACCTTCAGAATCTCTCTCATACACATCTCTTCTCTACTCTACTCACACAGTCATACCCCTAGTTCAGGCCTTCATTGCTTCTCAGTCTTCTTTTTTTTCTCTCATTTGTCTGTCCCACTTCCCTCCCCAAAAAAAATGAAAAAAAAAAAAACCAACCAACCAACCCAGGTAACAAATATGTAAGCAAGCAAAACAAATTCCCGCATTAGCCATGTCTAACAAATCTATGTCTTAACCTGCACCCTGAGTCTATCACCTCTCTATCAAGAGGTAAGAAGTTTGAATGCAGGTTTCGTGAGTCCTTGGGAATTATGACCAATTGTCAAATTGATCAGAGTTCTCAAGTCTTTCCAAGTTGTTTGTCTTTACATTATTATGGTTATAAATAAATTGTTCTCCTAGTTCTGTTCACTTCACTCTATATCAGTTCATACCCATCTTCCCAAGTTTCTCTGAAATCATCCCCGTGACTACTTCTTACAGCCTGAAAGCATTCCATTACATTCATACAGCCTAATTTAGGCAGCCATCCCCCAGCTGAGGAACAGGCCCTTCGTTTCCAGTTCTGGACAACGACTGGCAGCTATCTCCAATCATCTCAATCTAGATCTGGCCACTGGACCCAGATGGCTCCAGAGGAGAAGGTGACTTTGCATAGCCCTTCCTCACTTAAATCCAATTCATTGGCAAGTCATGGCATCACCTTCCTGATGTCATGGTCCTTTTCAAGAAGCTCCTACAAATATTTTTGTGCAAATAGGTCCTTTTCCTCTTCCTCTGATCTCACTGGTATACAGACCTAGTAGCAGTATCACCTGGGTCCAAGAGTACGTACAGTTTTATAACTTTTGAGAGAATAGCTCCAAAATGCTCTTCAGAATGGCTAGACCAAGTTCATAGTCCCCCAACAATGTGGTACAATTAGCCTTCTAACTGATGTCCTTAACTCAAGCCTCTCCCCACTCCAACCTATCCTCCATTCATCTGTCAAGGTAGGATAAAGAATCATCACCTCTGACACTGCCCCAACCCCCACCTTCCCACAAGGTGAGGGAAGGGAAAAGATGGGAGAAAGAAAAAGCGAAATGCTTGATAATTTTTTTAAATGAACCAAAAGTCTGACCATTTCACCACTATCACCACACCTGTGAGCTCAAGGAGCTCCCTATTACCTGCAGGAACAAATCTAAAATCCTCCTTTTGGCACAGAAAGTCCTTCCAACCTGGTCCCTTTCTGCCTTTCGACAACCTTCCCCTCAGCTCTCACCTCTACACTGTGGAGCTCTCAGGCCTGCAGTGCTCAGTCCCTTCACCTCTTGGTTTCTCCAAATCTCAGCTCAAGTCCCACCTTCTGCAGGCCACCTTTCTTAGCCCATCCCCTTTACGCTGCAATCAATTCAATAAACACCAAGCACCTATTATGCACCAGGCACTGTGCTAAGCATGGGGGATACAAGAAGAGGCAACAGTTCCTAACTCCAAGGGGCTTACAATGCAATGTGGGAAACAACATGTAAACACATATATACAAAGCAAGCTGTGTACAGGATAAATAGAAGATAATCAGCAGAGGAAGGCACTAAAATCAAGAGGGTTTAGGGAAGGCTTCTACTGGAAGGTGGGATTTTAGTTGAGACTTATAGGAAGTCAGAGAAGTAACTAGTCAGAACAGAGGAGGGAGTGTTCCCGGCATGAAAGCCAGTCAGAAAAAATTCCTGGAGCCAAGAGATGGAGTGTCTCGCTCATGGAACAGCCAGGAGGCCAGTGTCCCTGGATCACAGAGTATATGTTGGGGAGCAAGGTATAAGAATACTGGAAAGGCAGGAGGGGGCCTTTTATGTTATGTTATGAAGGGCTTTGAATGTCAAATGTCAAACAGAGCATTTTGTATTTGCACCTAGAGGTAATAGGGAGTCATGAGTTGAGAAGAGAGGGGGTGACATTACATAGTGAGACCTTTACTATAAGAAAAATAATTTTAGTGGCTGAATGCAGGATAGAGTGGAGTGGGAAGGGAGTGGGCAGGCCCACCAGCAGCTACTGTAATGGTCCAGGCATGAAGAGATAGGGGCCTGCACCAGGGTGGGGGTTGTGAGGCAGTGTCAACAGACACCTTTTATCTATTCTGTATATATCCTGCATGAGCCTAGCCATTAATATAATGTCTCTTCCAGTAGAATGAGCTCTCCTTGTAGGCAGGAGCTTTTTTTTTATATGTCTAAAACTTAATACAAGGCCTGGCATACCGTCGGGCCTTAATAAATGTCTACTTAATCTCGTCTGATCCTCATCAACATCTCATGATGTAAGTGCTATTATTATATTCATTTTCCATAAGGAAACAGTAACTCAGAGAGTTTAAGTGACTTGGCCCAATGTCTGGGACAAGTTGGGTCCTCCAATCCAAACCTATCTGCTCCTACATGACCTCTCAGATCCATGTCACTGGAGACCCTTACTGCTCTCTCTCCTGGGGTTGTGCTTGTAGAATTTCTGCTAAACCACTAATACATACAGAAGTTTTATGTTGTGAATGCTCTGACAAATTTCAAAGGAGATGTCACATCTTATATGTAAAGGTTATATACCAGATATGGTTCTCTCAAGTGTTTGTTCTTTTTCTGCAAATAAATGTTGAGGGATCTCTTAAATACAAGATTAAAATGTAATTGAGAAATGTTTTATAAAATAAGTCACAATGCAACACAACACAGAGGGAGCATCAGATCAGGGTTATAGGCTTTGATACATTTCATTCGCCCAAATGAAAAATCATCAAGTCTCCCAAGTTTACAGTAAGTTCCTAGGGGCTTACAGTTACCATGGTAACTTACATGAAGCTGCCTCAGAGATCTTCTTGCTCTTTTCCTTTTAACATATCAAATAAATTGTTTCTCCTTTCAGAGTTCATCTGACTGACAAGTCCAAGTATTTGTCAAACTGATGTACATCACACTTGCTATTCATTAACCCCCCTCCCAGTCCCAGATCCAACAGTGCCAGAAAGCACAAGTAAGAGACCCTGTCTGAGGTATAGTGGGCACCCAGCACCAGGTTCTGCAATGGTGCCACTGCTCCCAACAGTGAACAGGTCCAGAAGTGACAGGCACACAGAGGGAGGCAAGACTCCTCCAAGCAGAACCCTCTGGGAGAAGTGGCGTCAGGACACCTGGGTTCAAAGTCCAGCTCTCTCACTTACTACCCATGTGACCTTGAACAAGCCGAGTCATGTCCACGACCCTTCTCTGTAAAATGAGGGATCTGGGCTGAAGAAGATCTAAGATTCTTTCCAGCCCTAATCCCATAATGTGACTGTGATCCTGGAGAGCACAGACAACATGAGTGAATTTTACACTGGGCACCCTGCTCTGCCTCATGATGCCACGGACCCCAGCCCACCAGATCACATTACCATTAAATAATCTTCAAAGGTTTCATGCTTTTATCCCTCCCCTTTCAAAGAAATGGATTATTTTTCCTCTTTTTTGACCTTTTAATTTGATTAGTGATAGATTTTGTTTTGACACAGAGACTTAAGAAACACCCAAACCCCCTCCTCCAAATCACATTCCCTAAAAACGGTTGTTATCAAGTGTTAGTAGAGAAAAGGAATGTGTCCTTTATTACTAGTCATTAGCACTGATCATACAGTATTGGCTTATTATTGTCCTAGAGGCAAAAGAGAAAATTTTTAAAAATATACACATACACAAGGCATAAAATTGATTGCATCTATTTCTATCTTTATTAATCAATCATTTGGGTAGCTTCTCAGATAATTGAGGACCCAAGGCCAGAAGACAGAATAAGTTAGCAAAGGCACACATTCATCTATGTAAAGTTACAGAATTCAGCTGTTTTTAGTAAACAACTGACTACATTTATTGTGCAAATCCTCTGACCCACTGAGTTTGGTGAGCACCCACTATCAAGTTCCCTTTGTGAAACTCCATTTATTTCAACACTGAGTGAATTACAACAGTGGAGGCAAGGTTGTTTCTACATCATACATACAACGTATTGTCCATTTCCAGAACAATCTGGGACAATGTTGACCAAAAATGCACAGGCAAATAAAGAGCCAAGCTGCAGCAGCAGTATTAGAGAATGAATAAATATGGATTCAAATTTCTATCTCCAGGACCTAAGATAAATGTAAAATGCAACAACAAATTTCAGTATCAAGGAATTTGGGGCTGGTAGAGACCTCAGGGATGAGCTAGCCAAGTCCCGTGTCACAGATGATGATAACTCCTACTATCCTAAGTGACATGGCCTCTCTTCATGCACCTCCCCTTCCTCACCTCTACCCCTCAAAATGCTGGCTGGCTGGCTTTCTAGTGGGAGCTAAGAGCCTTCAGGACAGGACTTGCTTTTTTTTTTTTTTTTTAATGTTAGTTGGTTTCACTTCAGGATTCCCTCCAGAGGCACTTCTGCATAGAGGGTAATCACTATCTCCCTCTTCTGCAGCCTGTGAGCCTTCATAAACACACATGGGGCATCCCAAGTCAAGGTAACCCTGAATACAGGGGCCTTCAAATTTAAGAAGTCAATGTATTCTTGGAAAAAATCTGTGTGTAACTTGAATTTATGTAAATCAGACCATTTTCCAACTGGCACTAATTTAAGAGATTTCTATAATGATTGGCCACTTCCTCTCTCCCGCACCCAATACTACCCGATCTCCACCACAGTTGGTCAAATACAAAATAATCAGTAAACTCTATCATGCTCTGCAAAGGGAACCTTTCATCAAAGCAAGAATCCTTTGTAATAAAGAATTGCCTTCCAGCTGGTCTGCCTGGCACTCACCAAGTTTATTTCCCAAAGTGTGCTCTCACGCCACCGAGCACAGAAATCTTAGGGTGCGGGGTTTTCTGGGCCACTTCAGATATCAACCACCAGCATTCTTCCCAATTTCCCCATACAAAACACAAATGAAATCTCGCCTCCTGCCCAAACGACACAGAACCATATTATATCTCCAGGAACTTGCAATGGGAAGGGCACCCAATAAAGAAGCCATCTATTCTAATCTCCTCCCAGGGACCCTATAATATCACAACGCATATGGAACAACTGTGTTGAAGGGAATGCTCTAAATACTTCTTTTTGAGTAAGGTCTTGTGAATGAGGCTAACTTGGAAAAATGACCAAGGGACCAGAATTCCCCATCTCAAACGCTGGCTCCCATTTTTAGAAGTCAGCTTCGAAAACGGCGAAACTCTTCCATCCTAGAGAACTTATTAGAGAATAATTAAAGAGAGCCCTACACTGTTCAGGAAGGTTTCCAGAGCTCAAAGTTCGGAAGAGCATCGTTCTTGTAGTTCGTTTCCCAAGATGTGATACATAAAATGCCCCAATTTCTATCTTTACAAATACATTGTATTTCTTTACTGAGCAGCTCACATGATGTGCTGCAGGGTTCCTGGAGTTACTGATCATAGGACTTTTCACCATTTTCATTCTCTCTAAAATAACTTTCCCACCCACTTACTAACAGGTCAAGAAAATGTCCCATTGCAGGAAGGCCACAAAAGCAGCCACTCCTTCTCCCCAAATGCTGGGAGCCACCTACAAGCTTCTACCAAGATTCTACCCACTAAGCACCACACCCTCTCCCAACAAAATCAGGAGGGCAACAGGGTTTGACACATCATCCTTTGACCAAATAGCCAGGGAAATAAGTGAGGACAACCAAAAGTTATTCATCCTAATCTTTCCCATTCATATAATACTTCTTCTCCAGAACAAGCCCATATTTCAAAGGCCTCCTCCCTTCACAGTAACAGACTACTAAGAGCTAGAAGGGACTTGAGAGATCATCTGGAACAACCCCCTGTTTTACAGAGGCTCAGAGAGAGGATTGGACTAGGCCAACCTTCAACAGCTACTCAGTGACAGGACTAGGATTTAAATTCAACACTTCCATTCAAGTGACCAGAGATTAAAGCACCTACTCGATGAATTCAAGGCAATCTATAGTCTTGTCTCTCCTCTCCCTCCCCCCATCCAAAAGATGGGTGTTTTTTCCAGGGAACCTTCAATCTCTCTAGCACACTCGAGGCAGAGAGATTCCCCAACACTGACAGGGGCTGCTGAGGAGGCTGGAGCAGGCAGAAGAGGCCCTGGCTCTGCACCTAATCTGCTGCATGCTCTAAGCCAGCAACCTGCCTGCCCTCTCTAGGCTTTCATTTCCTCCCCTGGCAAAGGAGTGCGTTGGAATCAATGACCTCCCAGGTCTGTCCCTACGCTAAGGCCAGTTGTCTTTGCGTCCCTAATACACACACAGAAGGTCCGCTTATGAGACTGCACTCATGATCCCTCCTTCTGGGCCCTCTCCCCCAGCTCTGACAACGGTGGGGGAGGGAGGGAGAGGGGGAGACAAGCAGTTCCCCCCAGCATGCCCTGAAGAGGCTTAAGAGAGTGAAGGGCTCCCTAGGGACAACACCCTCAGGGAGGTCTAATGAGAAAGCTCAGGATGGTCAGGGTTTGAATCCTGCCTTGGCCACTGTGAAGCGATTAATAAATCTCCCATGAATCTCATAACAGATCCCCACTGAGCTGGGCAGGAACTGTCCAGGCCGCACAAGGAGGGGCTCACACACCAGACGCCCAAGGTCCCTTCCCTCTGAACGTTCTAGGAGTCTATGAGGTATCTAGGGTGGGGGAGGGGGCGCGCCCCAGGGCAGCCCCCAGAGGACCTGCCACCTGTGGGAACCCGAGACAGTCATGGTCCTGCTCGATTCCACAAACAAGCACTATTCCATTCCACGAACAATCATACAAACATTCCCAGGCGGCCCTTTACCCGGCGTCCCGAGAAGCTCCGCTGCCCAGCCCGGGGCAGGCGACTCCGGGCCTCAGTTTTCTGCTCTGTAAAGGGCAGATCTCCGGGCCCTGGCCGAGCCCCTACCCCAGACCTCCATCTCCTCCCTCCCCGCTAAAATAGAGGGGCCAGATCACTCGATGCCCGGTCCGGCCTGCCCCACCTCCCGCCCCAGCCGGCCTACCCTCCTTCCCCCGGCACCGGGAGGCACAGGACCCTCCGCTGGGCCAGGACCCGGGCGGCGACTCGGGTTTCGAGGGTCCTCCCCCGGCAGCGGAGACAACCAACGGGCGGCCCCGCCCCTCCCCTCACGCCCAGGCCGGACCCCCGGGGGGAGCAGCAAGCCGGGGTTCCCCGCCACCTGCGAAGAGAGAGCTCGGGGCTCTCCCCAGCTGCGCCTCCGCTCCCGCCCCCCCCCCCGCAGGCCTCAGTTTCCCGGCCCGGCCCTCACTCACCAGGCCCCGGGGGCGGCAGCTCGGAGGACGGCGGCGGCAGCAGGGGCGGGGGCGAGGGCAGGGGCAGCAGGACATGGCGGAGCCCCCGGCCAGGGACCTCGGCCTCGGCTCCTCTGCCCCCGGCCAGGGCCCCCTCCCCCTGCCCTCCCTCCTCCTCCTCCTCCTCCTCCTCCTCCTCCTCCTCCTCCTCCTCCTCCTCCTCCTCCGCCCTCGACGCGACGCTCGGGCCGCCGGGCCGCGGGGAGGGGGGCGGCCGGCGTGTGCGTGTCTCGGCCGCGGGCTGCTCCGGCTGCGGCTGAGACCTCGGCTCCGGCTCCGGCTCCGGCTCCGGCTCCGGCTCCGGCTCCAGCACCCGCTACGGCTCCGGCTGCTCTGCCGCCGCCGCTCCGCCTCACCACCACAACAACATGGCGGCGGCGGCCACACAGAGCGCGCCCACGAGACGCCGGGCGGGGGCGCGCGCCGGTGCCAGCGCGAGCCCAGCCGAGAGGAGCCGAGCCCAGCCGAGCCGGGACGGAGGGCGGCCTGAGGCGGGGCCACGGGCGCCACGGACACGCCCCCTCCACCTTCCGGCCGGCCGAGAGCCTCCCAACGCACTGAGAGGGGAAACGCGCGCGCGAGCCCAGGAAAGGGCGGGGCCCGGGCCCGACGGACACGCCCCCACCTCGGCCTGCGACCGGGAGAGTCCGAGGGACGTCGAAACTTTTAAGAAACCCCTGGAAGGGGGCGGGACCGGAGCTATCTGGACACGCCCTCTCCGGGACTGGCGTCACCGAGGACCCTAAGGTGCTCGGAATCTGGCGAGCGGGAGGAGCGGGGCCCAGAGCTCTCAGGACACGCCCCCGCCTCAGCTCCTGTCAGAGAGAACCCGAAAGACTGAGCTTTCAGAGCACAGGCCACGCCCACCTCCACGGCTAAGCCCTCCCCCCACGAAAATGGGCTCGAGCTCCTAGGGCACGCCCTCCCCTGCACTAGCATAAGAGCCAAAAAAAAAGAGCTCCGAGGCCACGCCCCCGGCAGGACCTGGCTCAGGAAGAGGCCAAAGAATCTAAGACAGGACAGTCCTCTCCTCCATGGGCGAGGGGGCGGGTTCACTCTGAGTCGGGGTCTTCCTTCACAGAACACGCCTCCGCTACTCTTTCTTCTCGGGAAGGTCCTGGAGAACCACGAAAGAACTACCTAGAATTGACCTGGGAGGACGTGGCTTCAGCTCTTGGGTCACGCCCCTTCGAGGGCCTGGCGAATGCTGAAAGACCCCGCCAAGGGACAGCAAAAAGAACTCCCCCATCACAAACAGGCTGAGGAGGAGGGGCTTGAGCGCTAAAGCCACGCCCCCACTGGGGTCAAGAAACTGGTTGAAGGGCTTCTCAGAGGGCCCCGCCTCCAGCCAGTCCGCAGGCATTTATTTATTAAGCTACTGCTCTGTGCCGCGCATTGGGCTGAGCTCTGGGGATGCCAAAAAAAGGCAAAAAGCAACCCTGTCTCTCCCTGGAAGCCTTCCCCAACCCCCCAGTTCTAATGCCTTCCCTCTGTTAATGAGTTCCTATTTCTCCCGTGTATAACTTGTTGGTACATATGGCACGCGTGTTGGCCCCCTCCCCGCCACATTGCAAGTTCCTGGAGGTCAAGGCCTGCCTTTTGTTTCTCTTTGTATCTCCAGCGCTTAACACCGTGCCCAGCACGTAATAGGTGCTCAATAAATGTTTACTGATTGATTTTTCTTCTCAGAGAGCTCACAGTGTAACAGGGGAGAGAACCTACAGACAACCTCTGGCAGGATAAATTGGAAATGATCAATAGAAGGAAGAGACCGACGCGCCTCCCCATCATGCCATCAATCCAATCCAGGACCAGACCAGAAGAGCTGGAAGCTGAGGGGGTGGGACCTGAGCCTCTCAAACCCCGCCCCAAAGAGCCTAAGGGTCTAAGAGGCCACGCCCCCAAGAGGTTCTGGAGATCGCTGAGGGCATCCCCAGAAGGGAAGAGGTGTGATCTATGGAGATTAAGCCACACCCCTACAAGGGGCACCCTAAAGACCCGCCCACTCCCTCACTCTGCAGGGGCGGGTCCTAAGACTGGAGGCCAAGCTCCTGGGGAGCCCCAGGCTGAGGGGTGGAGCCCAGCTCTCCAGGAGGCGGAGCTAGAAGTCTAGGTCAGGTCCCCAGGAGGGCCTAGAGAGCAACAGGAACCCCCCCAAGAGGTGTAAGGGGATGAGCTTTTACCTTCAGGGGCGGGGCTTAGAACTAACAGCATCCCTAGTAGGGAGGAGGGATAGCAGGGCACGCCTCCTAGAAGGCGGAGCCTAAGAGCTCAGTAAGCCTTGCTCCCTTTCTGGGTCCTCTCCAGAGTACTGAGAAGCAAATCCCGGGGGAGCAATTAGATGGGGAGAGGGCCTAGGCCCACGGGGCCACACTCCTTCGAATATCTAAGCACCCGCACCAAGTCCCCGCCCTTTTCTCCGCTTTTTTAGCTTCCTTTTATGTATTGTCTGGTCCCCACTAGATTGTAAGCTCCTTGAGGGCAGACATTGTCTTCTTTTTGCTTTCCTTTTGGAAATATGTTTTCCATGATTGCCCGTATATAACTTATATCACATTGTTTGCCGTTATAGGAAAGGGGGAAAGGAGAGAGGGAGGAAATTTGAAACTCAAAAAAAATGTTAGATGGGGGCGGCCAGGTGGCGCAGTGAGGAGAGCGCCGGCCCTCGGGTCAGAAGGACCTGAGTTCGGATCCGCCCTCAGACACTTAACACACACAAACAAAACCCTAGCCGTGTGACCTTGGGCAAGTTACTTAACCCCAATTGCCCTCCAAAAAAAAAAAGAAAAAAAGTTTTAGATGAATGTTAAAATTGTCTTTACATGTAAATGAAAAAGTAAAACACTACTTATAAAAAGAGAGTGAGAGAAAAAATGGGGAGATGGAGGCAACATGGTGCTGAAGTTCAAATCCAAGTTCTAAGGGTGATGCCTGACACATAGTAGACATTAAATGAATGCTTACAGATTGACTGACTCCCGTTAAGAGCCCATCCAAGAGTCACCAAGAAAATGGGCCAGGGAATCAGAAAATCAAGGAGAGTAGAACAAATCCAAGTTGAAGGGAGAAAGCCAGAGTAGGCAAGAAAATGCAAATGGAGTAATGGAAGTATGAACGTCACCTCCTCCATGAAGCCCTCCTCATTTCTCTCCCACCCCTACCCCATCACTATGACTAGAACTGGTAGATCTAGAACCTGACAATTTTAGAACCAGAAAAGATGCCCCATCTTACGGAGGAGTAAACTGAACCCCATATGGGAAAGATGATTTATTCAAGGTCATAGGATATAAGGACCATCTCATCATTCGCCAGTCTTTCAGGGCCTGGACAGCCTATAAGAATCTAAAGTTACACAGGAGCAGAGCTGAGATTCTCCAAAATCTAATTCCAGGATTCTTTCCCAGTCTACACTGTGCAACCAACCACATGACAAATGGAGTTGTCTGGCTATGGAAAAGGATGTCTCAGTGGTTATTTAGGGTAATGGAATGTTTCCAAGTAAAGACTTGAGAAGAGAGCGTTGGACTTGGAGTCAAGAAGACCAGAATTCAGTACTAGCTGGGCAAATTACTTCAATGCATCTGCCTCTGTTTCCTCACCTGTAAAATGGGGTTAATAATAGCACTGTCTTCCCAGGGTTGCTGGGAGAATGAAATGAGACAATGTTTGTAAAGTACTTTGGAAACATGAAAGCACCATGCGAATGCTAGCTGTTATGAGTGTTATTATAAGCCCTTGTTGGGGGATCAGAAGGGACTGATGCTTCAGTCAGGGGGCTGACCACTGCTGAATACTGCAGTAGTGCCTTCCAGCCCTGTTTCTACAGTTCTTCCCCTAAAGCACCTTCCAGTCTAATTAGGAAGATAAAACATTGGCCTGAAATAGAATATCATCAAGGTAAGCTCTGGAATGGAAACTCTACAGATCATTTGTAATCGAAAGGAATTTTCTCCATGGTAACATGTCTAATATATATGAGTGGGAGACCTTGAACCTCATCTTCCTGACTCAAAGGCTGCCCATCATACCATGCTAGCTTTTCACAGGAAAAAAAAAAAACTTACACATGGTGAACATTTGGAGAATGGGTAGATACACAATATTACTAATATGGAAGACAATTGAAATGGAAGCAATTCAGTTTCCTGGCCTGGAGCTGGTAGACTGTCCAGATTTCACAGGCATACGACAAAGAGGTCAGCACCATGATTCTGTGGACCTTCAGTCTAGTAGTCAGGCTAATATCTCTTCTATCCCATACTTTCCTTCAGAGCCTCCAAAACACTGAGCTGGCTCTGGCAATGAGTGCATCAACCTCATTATCAATGTGTACATCCCTGGAAAGTACACTGCCAAGGGAAGTGAACTTATCCCCAGCATTCCAAGGGGCAGCTAGGTGGTACAGTGGATACAGTGCTGGACCTTGAGTCAGGAAGATTTGCCTTCCTGAGTTCAAATCTGGCCTCAGACATTTAACTAGCTGTGTGATCCTAGACAAGTCACTCAATCCTGCTTGCCTGTTTTCCCATCTGTGAACTAGAGAAGAAAATGGCAAATCAGTATCTTTTCCAAGAAAAAAACTAATATGAAAATGTGTTTTACATGATTGCACATATGTAACCTATATCAAATTGCTTCCTGTTATAGGGAGAGGGCAGGGGAGGAAGGAAGGGAGAACATTTGGAAGTCAAGAAAAATTTGTAATGAAATGTTAAAAATTGTCTTTACATGTAATTGGAAAAAATAAAGTACAATTTATGAGAGAGAGACAGAGACAGAGAGAGACAGAGAGAGAGAGACAGAGAGAGGAGGGAGAGAGGGAGAAAGAGAGAGAGACAGAGACAGAGAGAGAGAGAGGCAGAGAGAGACAGAGAGACAGAGACAGAGAGAGAGACAGAGAGAGACAGAGACAGAGAGAGACAGAGAGAGAGAGACAGAGAGAGAGAGAGAGAGAGAGAGAGAGAGAGAGAGAGAGAGAGAGAGAGAGAGAGGCAGAGAGAGAGAGAGAGAGAGAGAGAATGAGGAGAAAGAAGTAACATGGTGCCCAAATCCAGATGCAGGTTCTAATGCTTACTATCAATGTAACTTTTGCCAATCTCTCAGAGCCTTCTTTTTCCTTAACTGTAAAATAAAGGATTTGGACTAGATGGCCTTTGAGATCCTACATTCAAATCCTGTCTCAGACCATCAGTGTGATCTTGAGCAAATTACTTAATTTTCCGTGCCTTGGTTTACTCCTCTGTAAGATGGGGATGATAACAGCACCTCTGAGTTCACATATGTAAAGGGCTTTGCAAAGCTGGAAGAGCTATCTGAATGCTAGCAATTGCGGTCATGTTTGTTATCCTCAAGTATTTAAGGTTGTGTGGAAGGAGAATTAACTCTATTCTGCTTTGTTAAAGAGAAAGGGAGAAAGAATAATGAGTAGAAGGGTCAAAAAGAGGCAGATTTACTATCCACATAAGGGAAAACTACCGCAGTGGCCTTGGGTAAATCATTTCCCTGCAGTCATGTCTGACTCTTCTTGACCCCATTTAGGGTTTTCTTGGAAGAGAGCCTGGAAGGGTTTGCCATTTCCTTCTCCAGCTCACTTTACAGATGAGGAAACTGAGGCAAACAGAGTGAAGTGACTTGCCCAGAGTCACACAGGTAAGAAGTGTCTGAGGGCAGATTCAAACTCAGATCTTGCTGACTCCAGGCCTGGGTCTAACCACTGAACCACCAAGCTGCTTTCATTTCCCCTCAAGAGGCCTTTTTTTCTTCATCTGATGAAGAGGTTGCACTAGAGGATACATAAGACCCCTTCCACCTCTAAGTCCTGTAATCCTGTATTCTTCTGTTGATCAAGCTGAAATTTAGGTTCACACCCCGCCCCCCCAGCTTCCCACATGATTCTCCCACCAAGAACCTCCCAGAACTTATGGGCTCCCTCATCCCCCATGACATCCTTCAGAGAAGTAAAGATAATGGGCTAATGGACTAAGAAAAATGAAGGGAATTTAGGAGTCATCTAGACCTACCCTTTTATAGGAACCATGCAGGGTCACAAATTTAGAGCTGCTAAGGTTCTTAGATGTCACTCTCCTTTTTACAGATAAGGAAACTGAGGCGCACGGAGGTGAGATTCTCTGCCCAAAGTCACAGTCTCACGGATCTAGACCTGAAAGGAACTTCAAAGGCTGTTCAGGAAAGTTAAGCTCAAGTTAACGGGTATTAAGTAGCAGAGGGAAGGCTGAACCCAGATGCTCCAATCCAGTAGTTTCCACTGTGCTTTGCAAAAAACAGCCTTCTTCTTCTCCTCCTCCTCTTCCTCCTCCTCTTCCTCCTCCTCCTCCTCCTCCTCCTCCTTCTTCTTCTTCTTGGAAGAAGAAGAAAAAAATTCCTTAGTTTCTTAAAATGATTCCAAAAACCCTGATTTTGCTCTTTTCCTTTCAAATTATCTTCCCCACCCACAACAGGGATGGGAACACAGCAGGTATTTGGCATAGTCCAGCTGAATTGGAGGGGCCTCCTATATAGTCTAGGCCACAGAAAAGTGAAAGGGAGCCTGGGGCCACAGCAGGTAGAAGTCCTGGATTCAGATCTCGTCTCTGACCTGTCCAAAACAAGTGGCTGAACTAACCACTCCAAGCCTGGGTTTCCTATATAGCCCCTCCCTCCCAGTGTTTTGGGGAAGATCAGATGGGAAAACAAATTTAAAACACTTAGCAGACTCTAGTGCACCATCCAGACATCAGGAAGAGAGGCAGAATGATGCAGCAGGCTGACCACTGGGTTTAATTCCAGAATACTTGGCTTTGAATCCCACCTCAGACACTTAGTGACTATGTGAGCCTAAACTCTCTGAATCTCAATTTGTTCATCTGTCCAATGGGGATAATAACAGCATCTCCCTGATAGGAGAATCAAATGAGAGAATGTTTATAGAGTGTTTTGTTAACTGTAAAAGCCACCTGCTCTTCTTCAAATGATTGCCTCCTTCTATGGCCCAGAGCTAATCCAAAGAGGAGGAAAAATATAATTAACATATTATGTTATGAGATATATTTTATCATATATATTCTACTAATATGTTATAGTATATCGTATTTTACTAATATTATATATCATATATAATATTCCACTAATATTGTATATTATAGCATATTATATTCTACTAATTTTACATATTATAGTATGTCATATTCTACTAATATGATATATTATATCATATTTTACTAATATATCATATATCATATTCTACTAATATTATGTATTATAATATGTTATGTTCTGCTAATATATTATAGTATATCGTATTCTATTAATATATTAAAATATATCATATTCTACTAATATTACATATTATTGTATACCATATTCTACTAATATTATGTAGTATAGTATATAATATATCAATAGAATAAATATTAATGCTGGGTTTTATATTTCTATTTCTATATTTGTATTTTTGGTCCAAATGTATGATTTCAATGGTGTAGACTCTATCAGTCCCTCTATGAAAACAAGTTACTAGCCATAATCCAACAGCATATCATCCTAAAGGGTTATCTGGGGCACTAACTGGTCAGGTCACTTACACAGGACCTCACAGCCAAAAGTATATTAGAGGCTCGTGAGATCATCCACTCAGAATCCCTGAGTCTAGTCCTCTTGGATGTGGAAACTGGGTCACCAAAAGGTTAAGTGACTTGTCCAGGTTCACCTATGTCTTCCTGACTCAGAGGCCAGTTCTCTACTGACCCCACACAGTGCCTCTTAGCAGCAGGCTGCCATGTTATGGATCACCTCCTTCTCCTAAATGTGAGACATAGCACCAGAATACACAATGTCAGGAGTCCTGCTGCTGGGGGAACATTACACCAGTGCCAGTACCTGATACCCTTTGGCTGGGGCCCGAGTCTGAGCAGCTATGGAAGCTTGGTGGCGACAATGATGGACTTGAGCCAAAAGCAGCTAAAGCTGGGACATAGAATTGTCATTGTGAGGACAGCTAGTGACTCAGTGGATGGAGGGTCAGGCCTGGAATCAAGAAGACCTGAGTTCAAATCCAGCCTCAGACACTTGCCTGCTGTGTGACACCCTGGGTTGCCTCAGTTTCTTCAACTCTAAAATGAGGACAATAATAGCATTTACCTCGCAGGGTCGTTGTAAGGATCAGATGAGATAATGTTTGTAAGAAGCATTTGGCACAGTTCCCAGCGGTATGAATGCTCATTCCCTAGTTATAGCTCCTTACACTTCATAGAGTGATTTCCTCGTGTCCCCTGAGGGAAGAGTTGTCATGCCCATTGTACTGATGAGGACATTGAGGCACAGAACAGAGAAGGGGGAGAAGCAGCCCCACCAGTGGGTGGCCCTTTGGCCTATATTAGCTATGTGACCAAGGGCTCTGTGCCTCAGTGTCCTAATCTGTAAAATGGGGAGAGAGTCGCTTCCCAGAGCCTGGTATGTGCTGGAGCTCTGTCTCTGGTGAAACATCGAGCTGAGCTGACCTGTGAAAGGGTCAGAAGCTGGAGGTGTCTCCATATCGCACTCCCTGTTCCACCAGCCCCAAACATGCATCCACTATGCCTTTCTCTAGCCACAGCCCTTTACCTTTCTGAAAGCTGTTCTCCCTGCCTAGACCAGGCGGCCGGTCCAGATTTGCCACTGCCGAAGCACATGTACTTAGCACTATGTGTGTGAGGGCCTCTGGGCAAATCGGGGAGAAACCCAAATAAGGCCAAGTCAGATGCATCCCAGGCCCAGGTGAGCCAGAGGACAGCAGGGATGGGGGAGGGGAGGCACCAGAGAGATAAGAGGCACAAATAATTCTGATAGCCAGGGACACACAGCTTCATCAGAGAGCACAAGGACCATGAGGGCTCCAAAGGGGGAATGTCACTGCCAACTGGACAGAGAGATCAGGGAAGGGGTCCTGGAGAAAATTAGCATTGTTAAGGCCCCTCCCAGCCATGACGTCCCCTGTGCCAAGGCCCCTCCCCACTCTGATATCCCCTGTTCTAGCTCTGACATTCCCTGTTCTAAGGTCCCTCCCAGCCCTGACATCCCCTGTCCTAAGGACACCTTTTTTGTTCTATGTAGTGAGATCCCACTCTGTTCTAATGGTCTGCATTCTGTATTCTAAGACCTATTCCAGTTCAGTCCCATCCACCAAACATTTATTATGCACCTACTGGAAGCCTAGCAGTGTTTGTGGCAGGTTTGGAGATGCAGAGGCAAAAAACAAAGCAGTCATGTCCCTGAGGCCCTGCCATTGGACTGGGAGGATTGGAAGCCTTTGTGGAGAAGTAAATACAAAGTAATCTGAGGAGTAATTTGAGACAGGTGTGTCCCACTGAGTGCTCAGGCCAGGCCGTGAGCTAAGGGAACCTGCCAACACCCCCCACATCCCATGATCCCCAGCCCTGCCTGGCCACTGCTGTGCCGGCCTCTGAGCGTCGGGACCCCGCTGGCTGCTCATCACTCTTTTCCAGTGTTTTCTGCATGGACCAGCCATAGGCAGGAGGGAGCAGGCTGTGGGCTGCACAGGATACAGGGAAGCTGGGAAACCAGCACCCCCAACACCAGGCAGTGGGCCTGCAGAGGGGACCCTCTCCCTCCTCCAGCTATGCTGAATGCCATTCCCCAGCTCCTGGCCAGGGCCTCGGCCCAGCTTGGACCTCGGCCAGCAGAGCTGAGTCAGCACCATGGAAGGCGCCTCTGCCCCTCAGGCATCAGAAGGGTAGCATTTACAGTCCCAGCTCTGCCATTTACTGGGTGATCTGGGCCAAGTCTCTTCACTTCCTTGTGCCTGGACTTCCTTATCAGTAAAAGGATTATTTGGGATTGTTAGGTGTCGTAACCTCTTTGAGATCAAGCCCGATTCCTTCCTTTTACAGGTAAGGAAACTGAGGCTCAGGGAGATGAAGATCATACAACCCTGGAAGACACCTCTCATTTTACTAACAGAGGCAACACAGGTCACCCAGGTAATAAACTTCAGAGGCAGGATTCGAACTCAGGACCTATGACTTCAGAGCCAAGATTCTTTCTGCTCTATCCCTCCGCCTCCCAATGAAGACCTTGAAAGTCCTTGCCATCTCTGAATCTGAGACCTTACATTCCAACCCTGGGATCCCATCTTCCCAAGAGTTTAATATTAGAAGGAAGACAAAGATGAACCATGTTTAGAACAGAGCAAATCTGATCACAGTTGCTTGGGGGCTCCTGATAGGGAAATGGTTCAACCGTATGAGATCTGACTATGTGCTATTCATTACACATGAGCTATGTGAAGAAAACAGAAAAGACCTGAGAAGTAATCAAAGTACTAGAGGTTCTGCCTGGGAAAGATGTGGCTAAATTGGAGGGGGGTCAGAGGAAGCAGCCACATGTAAAGAGCCTGGAATCCTTGTTACCCATGAGGACCTGTTGAAGGAAATGGAGATGGCTAACCTGGAGAAGAGAACACTCAGGGGAATATGAGTGCTGTCTTCTGAGGCCTTAGTGAGGAAGGATTAGCTTAATTCTGCTTGGTCTCAGGGGACAGAACCAGAAACTAACTGGAGGAGTTCCAAAGAGGCCAATTTAAACTGGAGGTCAGAAAGAACTTCTAGTTAGGGGGATGTTATAATGGGGGTCACTATCACACATGAGCTAGACTTGATAGACCCTGGGATAGCATCCACCTCTGAAATCTTGGGCTATAGAAATGTGAAAGTTAGAGATTAGCCAGTACAGATGTCATGTCCTGTGGTCTTATGGAATAGGAAACTGAGGCCCAGAGAGAGAAAGAAAGAGAGAGAGAGAGAGAGAGAGAGAGAAATGCCAGCTCTGCTACTTACTTCCTGTGTCGCTTGGGCAAGGTACTGTGTGTGGCATGAGAGATAGGAGCCTGGACTTGGAATCAAGAAGATCTGAGTTCAAATCCTGTCTCAGACACTTACTAGCTGTGTGGCCAAGGGAAAGTCATCTCCCTTTGGCTTCCCTCAGTTTCCTCAACTGTAAAGCAAGTATGTTGCAATTGTCCTGAGTCTTTGATCCTCATGCCTCTTTAGGCCTCAGTGAGGGGCTGACAGATTATTGGCCTGTTCTGGCTTCGATCAGAAGTTCTTAACCTAGGAGAGATTTGGAGGGTGGTGCTGTTAACTTTGGTGGGAGAAGGTACATGTTATTTCAAAGAATGTTTCCTTTGTAATCCTACATATTTTATTTATTCATTTAAAAACGTTTTGAGGAGGGATTCAAAGACCAGTGATAACAACAGCTCACATCTATTTCTATAGCACCATGTTCCAGGCACCATGCGAGGCTCTTTACAATCATTAACTCATTTAATCCCCACAACCATCCTGAGAGGTAAGTGCTGTTATTATCCCATATTACAGATGAGGAAACTGAGGCAAACAGAGGTTAAGGGACATGTCCAGGGTCACACAGTAAATGTCTGAGGCTGGATTTGAACTCCTGACTCCAGGCCAGTGCTCTAGCTATTATTGTTATTGTTATTATAGGGCTTAGCATAGAACTTGGCACATAGTAAGGGCTATATAAGTGTTAGTCATCAGTATTACTATTAAAGTGCTTAGCACAGAGCCAGGCACATAGTAAATGATATATCATTGTCAATTATCATCATCATCATTATTAAGTGGCACCATGCTGGGCCCTAGGGGCTCCTGGGTCTGACCCTGTGATTTCATTAGTACAAGGAGGTCCCAGCAACAAAATTCTTTGCTCATGGATGATCAGACATAATTAATGGTCTTAGAAATTTGCCTAGGGCCTCCCATGGCCACATAGCCAATATAAATTGGAGATAGGACTTAAACTCAGGTGTTCCTGACTCTAAGTCAGAAGCTCCACTCACTATTCTACACCACCCAGATCACTGGAGATACAAAGAGAAAAGTGAAAAACAAAACCTACCCTGAACAAACTTATAAGTCTAGTGAGGGTTATGGCCTATGGAGCAGTAAATGTTTACTTGGTAGCTTGAGTGGTAGGAGTCCTCCCAACTAGGACCCACAAGTTAGACTAGCATACTTCATGGAGAGAGTGAGCTTGGGACTCACAAGACTTGAGTTCATATCTTGGCTTGGCCCCTACCCATGGGACTTTGAACAAATCAATCAACCTCTCTTGGCCTCACCTTCCTCTTCTGTAAATTAGAGTTGTGCTTAAAGACATGAAAGGCTCCTTGCAATTTTAGTTCTGTGATACTGTGAAGTAAAGCTAGAAATGTTAAGAGGCAGTGGTGAGGAAGGGGCACATTCGAGGCAGAGGGCCCAGGAAGCCTGTGCAAGGATCCAGCAGGGAAAAATGAAAGGACCTAGCAACCCATCCAATTTGGCTAGAAGGTCATACAGCTAATTGTTGGCAGAGATTCTGTAATGGGAGTCAATAAAAGAGCACCCAGGGGGCTCTTTTCTGATCAGAAAAAGTGCTATATTGGCAGCTCTCCCAGAGCCAGGAACATGTTTTTTCTTGGTAAATTGTATTGCATTTCCTGGGGTCATTAGCAAAAAGATGGCTCTGGCCAGAGATCATCAATATTGTCAGAATGGCTCACCTGCTGGGTCCTGCCAGTAGAGTATAAGCTTCTTGAAGGCAGGGACTATTCATCAAAAGAAATTGTGTATGCCTGGTGCTGCTATATAGATCCTTGCACACAGTAGGTGCTTAATACTCACAAATGATGTGTGTGTGTAGTGTTATACAGTGGGTATAGCACCAAGCACACATTATTGATGTTCTTTGGTTGTTTCAGTTGTATCCAACCTTCCTGACCCCACTGGGGTTTTTCTTGGCAGAGATACTGGAGTGCTTTGCCATTTCCTTCTCCAACTCATTTTACAGATGAGGAAACTGAGGCCAACAGGGTGAAGTGACTTGCCCAGGGTCACACATCCAGTAAGTGTCTGAGGCTGGATTTGAACTCATGAAGACGAGTCTTCCGTCCCAGCGCTCTGTCTTCTGCACCACCTAGCTGCTCCCTAAGAAGACGTTAGAAGTCCGCTAGTTATCATGACTATTTGTATAGCTGGCATTTACTATTTCCAGAGTGCTTTACAAAAACTTCATGTTATTCTCACAGCCACCCTAGGAGGCAGCTGCTATTATTATCTGCATTTTACAGGTGAGGAAGCTGAGGCAGGCAGGGTGAAGCTCCCTGCCCAGAGTCACAAAGTCTAGGGCAGCTAAGGCCACACTTGAACTCAGATTTTCCTGACCACACATCCAGCCCTCTCTTCATGGTTATTCCTAACTGTCCCTGTTCAATCTTCTCATTTTACAGAAAAGGAAACTGAGGCCCAGACAATTTAAGTTACTTGTCCACAGTTTTTCAAGTTTAAAATTCAAACTTGGTCCAAGCCTCTGAAGTGGCAGTGACAATTGTCTCCCCTTAAAAACTTACCATACATATAGATCCTTGCTCATAGTGGCACTCAATAAATACCTGCCAGCTGAACAAATAACTTGAAGGATGATTTTTCCCTGCCTCCTTTCATTCTGGCCCACTCCGCAGTGGTGCCCAGAGGCAGATGCAGACAGGCTCTCTGCTGCCCTGAGGTCACCCTCCCCTCTTCCTTTCTGCTACCACTTTGATGTTACCAGGACTCGGGGACCAGAGCTGACAGCCCCACAGTAAATCATCGACAGCCAAGACCTGATCATTTGTTGAATTTAAAGTAGCCCATGATCCAGCCAAGGAGGTGAATTGTCAAGAGGCTCCCCAAGAATTTAGCAAAGCTGTCCAAAGGCGCACATTTCTCCCCCTCCAACCCTACCCCAGGGAGCTAAGCATGTTAGCCTCTTTTCCCAGGGTCCTAGTTAGCCAAAAGGATTTCTGGAGGAGCAGCTTTAAAGACACACAGTCTGAGGAAGGAATGGACCACAGAGGCAGCTGCCCTGATTCTAAAGAAATAAGGCCAGTTTTTCTCCTAAAAAATGCATGATAACCAAAGGAACCTGATTGTGTTCTGACTACAGCCACACAGAAAGAAATGGTGAAGAAGGAAGGCAAAGGGGGCTGGGGAGGAGAAAGCTGAGGCTACAGACCCAGGGGAAACCCAGCCAAGTGTTTTCCTTGTTTGTTGATCATTTGGTTTTGGTTCTGCCTTGATAAGGACCCCACAGGGGTTTGGGGTAAGATTAGATCTGGATTTGCTTGGTTGTTGCTTTAATGAGGATTCCTTTCTTGTTTTAGTAATGATGTGACTAGCAGAAGGGTAGACAGAATGGAAGCAGAGACATTGCCTAGGGGTAAGCAGCCTGATGGGGGCACTTCCTCCCATAGGCAGCTCTCTGGCCTGGAATGGGGGATTCTAGATACTGGGTCCCGGGCGAACCAACCTAGGAAGAACGGCCCAGTAAGGACAGAATCATCTAGAAAGATGCTCATCTTCTGAATTGTGTGTAATCCTACACACATGGCAATATTCATAAGATAGCAAGATCATAGATTTAGCACCAGAGGGTACCTTAGAGGCCATGTTTTCCAACCCTTTCCTTTTTTACAGGGATGTAAACTGAAGTCAGGAGAGGTGAAGGAACTTGCCCAAGGTCACACAGGATCTGTAAAGTCAGAATTCGAACTCAGTGAATAGGATCATAGGCTTAGAGCTGGAAGGCAAAGCCTTCCTTCCGGAGGCCATCTTATAAATCCACAAGCACAGAGAGTGGAGCTACCCTAACTCCATCTCTTCCTCCCAAGCTTCACTCAGTTGCCATATCTGCCATGAAATCTCTTTCCTGGCATTGGACTCTGAGCACCTGAACGCACATCCCACCTTTGCCCCTGACTCACCTTGGATCACTCACTTTCTCTCCCCAGGGCTCCATCTCCTCACATCTAAAATGAGGGGGTTGAATTAACCTTTGAACTTCCTTCTACATCTGTGACCAAGCATCTGCTCTCCTCAGACAGAATCCATCAATGAGCATTTATTAAGCACATGTTGCATGCCAGGCCACTGCCCTCTTCAGTGCCTGCCTTCAAGAAGCTTACATTCTACTTAGCCCTGTTGGCTGTCTGTGGACATCGAGATGGAAGGCTTTGAGTCCCTACCCTTTCACTTCCTAGCTCTAGGGTACCTGTGGACAAATCATTTCACCTGCAGATCCTCAGTTTCCCCATCTGTTAAAATGGAATAAGACTCTCAGCACTGCCTACCTTACAGGTAGGAGTCATGAGCATGGGCTTGGAAAGCAGGAAAGCTGCTGCTATGACCCCAGAGGGATCTGATTAACCATGGGAATCTCAAAAGCAGGACATGAGAGTATCACTCTCTTATCTCCTAAATGAGGTCTTTGGGGGAGGGAGCAACCTCACCAAGGCTATGAGTTCTAAGAGCCCTGACCTCAGAGGGCATCAAAAGAAAGCCCCCTGCTGACTTCCCATTCAAGCCTCTGCTTCAAGACCTCCTCGTTAGGAAGTTTTTCCTGCTATCAGTCCAAAGGGCACATGTTCTATGACTTTTGGGGGCCAAGCAGAATTCTGCCCTGAGGGAGGCAGGACAGGGCAGTGGAAAGAACCAAGAGGGATGCTTCTTTTCATGTTCGATATTCAGAACAGAGACTGTTGTTGTTTTAGTCATTTTTCAATCATGTCTGACTCTCCGTGACCCCATCTGGGGTTTTCTTGGCAAAGATATGGGAGTGGTTTGCCATTTCCTTCTCTGGCTCATTTCACAGATGAGGAAACTGAGACAAACAGGGTGAAGTGATTTATCCAGGGTCACACAGCTAGGCAGTGTCTGAGGTCAGATTGAACTCTTGAGGATGAGTCTTCCTGACTCCCAACCTACTGTTCTATCCGGCTACGCCAGAACAGACTTAGCCTGCCTCAAACAGACTTGCAGGGGAAGACTTTTTGGATTATTCCTTAACGGTGGAACAGCAAACCTCCTCTTAGAACTTTAGTTTTGAGGTGCGATCGTAGGTTTGTTTAAAACCAGAAGGGAGCCCAAAAGTCGTCTTGTCAGACTCCCTCATTTTACAGACAAGGGTACTGAGGCACAGAGACAATAGTAAATGTCTAAGGCAGGAGTTGTGACCCTCGTCTTCCTGACCCCACGTCCAACGTGCCATCCATTAGGCCACATTCTCTCTTGTCCAGTGCCTGCTTGCTTGAATGAGGATCAATTTGTCCTCTGTCCAGGGAGAGGGATTATTATCTTTTAGGGGCAGTTAGGTGGCACAGCAGATAGAATGCTGTGCCTGGACCTCAGACACTCAGCTGTGTGAACTTGGGCTTGCCTCAGTTTCCTCAGTTATAAAATGGGATAACAACAGGCCCTCCCTGTGAGGGTTGTTGTAAGGACCAAGTGAGATCATGTTCATAAAATGCTAACACAGTATTTGACACATAGTTGGCACTACATACACGTTAGCTGTTATGATTTCTTTTCAGTGAAATTGATGTAAAGGGAGATTTTACTATTTGCAAAATATTTTGGAGGCATGGTCTGATGAGAGAGAGGAACTCAGAGCCAGGGAGGCCTGGATTCAAGTCTTGCCTGTGATACATTCTGGCAGAAGGACTGTGTAAGCAGCAGAGAAGGACCTACCACCCCCCCCCACCCCCCCACTTCCCCTCCTCATGCTGGTGGGAGTTCCTTCCTTGATGGGACCTCTCTGCCCCTAAGTCATCAAGGACTGGTCAAAACCCAAACTGGGGAGGCATTGAGTGTTTGTGCTAATCTTTGGACCAACCAGACCTCATGGCTGGTTTTGGCCAGGATACCTGGCCCACTCCACATCAAAGCAAACTGGCCCCCCTCCCATGATGGAGACCGCCCCAGAGGCCCACTAGTCGACGCCTCAGCTCAGTGACTAAGGCCAGGCCCAACCCTTTCATCTTCCAGCCAAGGGTGCTCTGGCTGAAGATGCTCATTAAAGGCCAACGCCCAGGGGAAGGAGGCCCTAATTGGGAAAACAAGAAACAAATGGGTCACTGGGATGAAAGAGTCTGTCACAGCAAAGGGCAAGCTTGAGCCGACAGCAGGCATGGGCAGGCCCTAAGAAGGAGGCTGGAAATGTGCCGGGACCTGGAAATGCCATTTATCTGCAAGTCTGCCAGGAGTCACTCATGGAACGTCAGAACTGGAAGAGGCCGGAGGACAGAGAATATGGGCTGTCAGAGCTGGGGGGCCGGGGGAACCTTGGAACATTGACTGGGAGAGGCCTTAGAACAGGGGATGGCAGAGCTTGGAGGAGCCTTAGAACAGGGAATGTTAGGGCTGGGAGGGGTCTTAGAGAACACAGAATGTCAAAGGTGGGAGGAACCTTAGAGATTGTCAGATTGGAGCTCCTCATTACAATGTACTAAGAAAGCCTAGAATGCTGCCTTTGGACCCCAGGTTCAAATTCACACTCCTAGAAGTATTGGAGTGTGACCTTAGGGAGTCACTTCTCTCTGGTCCTCAGTGTCCTTAAATGAAAAGGCAGAGGTTAGACTCAGTCTCAGACTCTAAACCCTGCCACTCTTCATTTCATCCATGAGGAAGCTGAGGCCCAGAGATAAGAAGCCATCAGCCTGGGGTCACACAGTGAGATGCTAACAAACACAGAACAAGGACAGTGAGTGGGCTTCTGCCTCCAGAGGCTCAGGTCTTTCCCCTCCTCCAGGCTGTGACTGTCTGTGGCCTATGAGAACATGTGTGAGCACACACATACACATACATGCACATGCATGTAGATACATACATGTACACCTATAAACACACAAACACACAGAGAACAAACATATACAGACACACAAACACATGTGTGTACACATACACATGCACATATATATGCATACAAACACACATATATGCATACAAAATACACACGAATACCCACACAAACATCCACAAATGTACACACACACACAAACACAAAGACACACACTCTCCTCTACCCCCAGTCCACCGTCTGCTCCCTGCTCACACTGACAAAGCCCGGTCCAAACTGGAGCCGCCAGTCTCAGCGTCCAGCCCGCCAGCCCCTTGTTCTGGCTTGGCAGACAGAAGGGGAACAGGGATGATCCCGGGGGGCAGCCAGCCTTGTCTGCATGCCCAGAGCAGGCCAGGGGAAAATACACAGTTGGTCTATCTGTTTCCCATCCAGAGCCTGAGTAAATGAGGCATTCACTAGAAACAGCGTCAGTGACGGTCAGTGGGGATCTGGAGTCCCACTGAGGAAACCTCGTCTCTGTCCCTTCTGCCCAGGAACAGAGCCTGGCTTTGTGCATTGTGGCCAGCCTGGAGGGGGTAACAAGAAGCTTCCTGGGGCTGCCATTCCTGGAGCGTGTCCAAAGAACGGAGTGGCCCCTCTAGGCCTGGGTGCTGGCCAACTTGGGCGGGTACTTAGAGCCACTTGGAGGCTGGGGACGGATACCAGCCTCTGAGAGAGTCTTAATCCAAAGCCTCAATGCTGATGTTGGTCCCTGGAGCTCCCATGGGATTCTGCCGGGGGCACCATGTGGCAGACAGGCGGGCCCAGGGGACTATCCTGGGATACTGGGAGCACGAAGCTCCCCTAACAACACCATCTTCTGTCCAGAGAGAAGACCCCTGGTTCAGAGGTGGGAATCTGGCTGTCTAACATATGCCACTCTACAGGATCAGAGATGAAAGGAACTGTGGCTGTCTTCTAGGCCAGCCCTCCCATTTTATAGATCAGGAGACTGGCCCAAGTCACAAAGGCTGGGCTTCTACCGCAGGTCCTTTGATTGAAAATCCACTTCACCTCCCTGGGCCCCAGTCTTCTCACCTATGAAGTGGGATAATAACAAGGATATGAGTTAGCTGCTTCCAGGGGATGTGGTAACAAACAAGCATCTATTAAAGCCCTCTGTTAAGCATTCTATAAGCATCGTCTCATCTGACCCTCACGACAACCCTGGGATCTAAGCACTATTATTGTCCCCATTTTATAGATAAGGAAACTGAGGCAAGCAGAAGTTCAGCCACATGCCCAGAGTCACACAGCTAGGAAGTGTCTGAGGTAGGATTTGAATTCAGGTTTTCCTGGCTCTCCAACCACTGAAGCACCAGCTGCCTTCCAGTTATGAGTTTAGCAGCCGTGAATGACCGGTTACTACTGGCAGGAGGTCATTGGATCCAGGGCTGGAGGACATCATAGAGGTCCTTGACTCCAGCCCCCAGAGAACAAAGGCAAAGAGGTGAAGCCCAGACCCAGGGCGTGAGTGGCAGCTCAAGAGGCAGAGCCCGAGGCTGGCATATCTACACTCCTGGGACAGGAAGGGTCCTGGCCCAGGGGTGAGGCTAGGACACTGAGGTTCTACAGCTCAGCCATCTTACTTTTTCCCTCCTCAGGGCCTCAGTGACCTCATCTGTTAAATGGAGACAATCATACCTCTCCAGCTGACCTCATCCATATCTGGAGGATCCAAGGAGATGATGACAGTGGAATGAAGTGGGAGTCCCACGTTCTGAGTTCAAATCTTGCCCTCTCTCCTTCTTCAGGAAGCCTTTCCAGGTCTCCCTCACTGCTAGGACCTTCCCTCCAGTTCCTCCTGTTGGTATCTTGTTGGTTCATAGTTATTTGAATATTATCTCCCCCATTAGTCCAGAAGCTACTTGAGGGCAGTCACTGTCCTCTGCCTTTCTTTGTATGTCCAGTACTTAGCACAGGGCCTAGTGTACAGTGGGTGCCTAATAAATGCTTATTCCCTTCCCTTACCCTTTACTCCTCTGAACCTCAGCTCTCTCATCTGCAAAATAAAGACAATATGAGCAATATTAGCATCTCATGGGGCTACTGGGTAGAAACAACAGAAGTTATTCTTGCCTCTGACTTTGTCCCAGCCCAGAGAAATATAATCTGTTAGAGGGCAGCGGTTGTTTCTCATTTTGTCTTTGGGCGTCTGCCCCTCATCATCAGGAAGGCTGCGTCTACCTTACTCTGGCTGTGTGACTTCGGGTGAATCTGCCCTGTGCCTCAGTTTCCCCTTTTGTGCTGTGAGGGGATTAGACTCTTGAAGCTCAAGATCTGAGATCCTATGGCCACTCCCCCCTGCCCCCTCCACAATGGATTGTTGACTTGGCTGCCCATTTCACAGATGAAGAAAATGAGCCTCAAGATAGGGAGGTGCCCAGCTAGTTAGCAGCAAAGCTGGGACATAATCCCAAGCCTCCTTGGCCCCCAGTCCAGTCTGCCTCTGGGCTTTAATTTCTTCTCATTTTGCTTCAGTTTGGCACTAATTATCCAACCTCCCACCCCCCACTCCGAGTAACCAGGAAACAAAACCAGGCCGAGGCCAACAGAGACAGACCAAGCAGAGCCCCAGGCCTGGAGCCAGAGAGGCTGAGAGCAGCCAGCCTCCCCCAAGGGCTCCCTGGGGGAGGTTTTGAAGGCAAGGGAGCCTCTGGGCCTGTGTCAGGTTCCATCAAACACCTTCCAGGGGTAGCCCTCTGTAGCCCCAGCAGGGATGCCTGGTGGGCAGAAACACACAGCCAGCACCAACTCAACTGGCTCCTTGGCAGGCCCTGACCCCATTTCTACCTGTGTGCCTAGCATTGACTGTGTGAAATTAGAAATTAATAATTCATCTGCCTCCATGAATAATTAATCCTGGAAAGGGGGGGGGGGAGACAAAAGAGCAGCAGGAGAGAAGACTGGTTTCTAAGACAGACTATGCTGGTGTCCAAGGGAAAAGCAGTAAGAACTTCACCCAGGCCTGGTCAGGTCCAGGATCTCTGTGACTCTAAGGAGGGCAAGGATTAAAAGGGAAGGAGGGAGGGGACCCAGTTCAAATGCCAGCTCCATCGCTCACTTGGGCAAGCCTGCCCTCTCCTTGCCTCAGTTTCCCCATCACCACAGTGTCAGAGCTGAAAGGGGGCAAAGTGAATTGAGCAGAACCAGGGAATGTTGAACACAGTCAGAGAAATGTTGGACGATGATCAGCTGCGAACAATGATCCAAGACAGCCCTGAAGGACTCGTGATGGAACATGTTTTCCTTTCCCCCGAGAAAGAGTCGATGAGCTCTGAAGGCAGATTGAAACATCCTTTTTTTTCTCACGTTATAGCTTGCTTTTTGTTGTTGTTGTTACAGCATAGCTAATAAGGAAATGTGTTTTGCATGACTTCATGTGTATAATGGATATCTATTTCTTATTTTCTCAATGGTTGGGGGAAGGGGAGAATGTGGGATTCAGAATCTTAAAAAATGAATGTTAAAATAAAGTATACTAAATAAAAATGTTTTTTAATTGCATAGTAAAATAAAAACTTTATAGTTAAAAAAATCAATTTTAAAAATAACTGAAAGATTTTAGCAAATCCAATCCCTTCATTTTCCAGATAAGGAAGCTGAGGTATAAAGATGTTCAGGGGTGTGGAACCTGAGGCCTCGAGGCCACATATGGCCTGCTAGGTCCTCAAGTGCAACCCTTTGACCAAATCCAAACTTCACAGAACAAATTCCCTTTATAAAAGAATTTGTTCTGTCAAACTTGACCTCAGTCAAAAGGCCACACTCAAGGACCTAGAAGGGAAGCCGAAGGTTCCCCACCCCTGGAGGTGATTGCCCACAGTCACACAGGATTATAGGATTGAAGGGCTACAGCTGCAAGGAACCTCAGAAGACATACATTCCAAGTCCTTTCACAGATGAGGAGACAGAGGTCCACAGTGGTGATGTGACTTGTCACACAGAGGCTGAGGTAAGTCAATCCCATCCCTATGACTTCAAATCCTTCATTCCTCCTATTAGCCCACACAGTCTCTGGAAAATAAAAGAAAGGTCTTGAACTGGATTCCCTTAAAGCTCTACGGTCCTTTGATGTATTTTGGCTGAAGATATAAGTTATGCAACCAATAAAGCACTGGGCCTAGAGTCAGCAAGATCCGAGTTCAAATCCCATCTCAGACACTTCTTAGCCTTGTAACCTTGGGCAAGTCAGCTGCCTCTGTTTCCCCAACTATAAAATAAGGAGAATATTAGCACCTCCCAGGACAGGTAGATCCAGTGAGATAATATTTGTAAAGCACTTTGCAAACCTTAAAGCCATATTTAAATGCTAGCTACTGGTATTCCGGGCCTTTCTCCTTGGCTTTGTCCAGAAAGATATCACATTCTCAGGAATAAAAATAACCTGTTGAAAATGGTGTGAGGCTTCATTGCCTCTACACCCCACCCCAATTTCAAGTAGCAGAGGAGCCCTGAGGGTGACAGCACTCCCCCCACCCCCAGCCACACTTCCAGGCCAGTCTTCATAGGCATCATCTGGGAGAGTAACTCCTGGGGAGAAGGCACCAACCGTCTCTACCACCTGCCAAAATACCTGTCACTCCCAGCACAGGTGAGCCAGCAACAAGGGAAAGCCTCAGGAAGAGCCAGAAGGCAGCAGTGTGTGCCAGGAGAGCCTCCCCTCAGACCCTGATGGAGACAGCCCAGGACCCCGAGCCCTTGGGAGCAGCCAGGCTTCCAGCCCAGCACCCTCCAGCAGCATCCTGAGAAAGCGCCCTGGGGAGATGCAGACCATTCCTGCAGCTGCAGAAGACCCGGGGCACTGTCCTTGGTGCTGTCAGACTGCCCAACATCAGAGCTGATCAGATTCTACCCATGGGGATAACGTCAAGGGAGCAGCTCAATCTCTGCTAAGGACCACGGGACTTTTCCTCTGACCCTCCCATATGTGTTGTGACCCCATGAGAATGTGAGCTCTGGCTTAGCTACTTGTATCCCTAGAGCTCAGCCCAGTGTTTGTACACAGCAAGAGCTTAATAAATGCTTCTTTCATTCATGTCCCAGCCCAGAGCAAATTGCTCCCATGTTTTGCTTCTACCCATACTGATTATTATGAAAAAACCACCGCCACCCTTTCTCAGCCTCCCTTCCTCCCACTCCCGCCCCCCCCCCCCCAGCTGTTGCTGTGATCTGTGGTCTGAGGCTGCCTCTCCATCTCCCACAATGGGGCCGATAGAATGTCACAACTGGGACGGATCTCAAATAGAGAAGCTTGCACGTCACAGCTGGGAGGCACCTTCCTCATCTAAACTCTGTGATTCTGTGAAGATGAAGAATTCATGAAAGCTTCCCCCATCACTCCAAAGAACTGGCCCTACAATGTCCCCGGCCAGTGGCTGTCTGCCCTCTGCTCGGAGCCCATCGTAGAAGGGTGTTTCTTCCCTTCTCCTTCCCCTTCTCTCACCTTTAAAAGAAAGGAGTTGGACTAGAGGGCTCTGAGGCTTCAGATCTAAAGCTTCCAGAGCTAGAGCTTCGATAATAGCAATAATAATGAAAACAGTCCTGTGTCCCCTTTGTAACTTTTTTGGTTTTTTTAAATACATTTTTCATGTTTATTAAGGTTCTTTTCTCTCTCTTTTTTGGTATCTTTATAACTATCCACTAATTCATCTCCTGCCCCTCTCCCCTAACCTATCACTTCCCTTTTCCTAGAAATTATGCCAGTGTTCATTCGGCTTTAAGCCACTCAAATTGTACTTGTGAAATTGATGTTTTGAGCCCAAGAATGTGACTTTACATTCATGCCTAGTGCATTTCATCTCATTAGATTCAACCCAATGTTTAAGCCTATCAAGATGAGTTTGTATCCTTACACTGAGAGTCTGTGTTGGATAATCCTCTCAGCTTTGTGTCATTTACAAATCTGATGAGCATATTATCTGTGTTTTTTTTCTACAAGTCAGTCAATAAGCATTTATTAAGAGCCCAGTATGTGCCGGGTCCTTTGCATAAGAACTGGTGATATAAAGAAAGTCAAAAGACAGTCCCTACTTTCCATAAGGAACTCCCAATTTAATGTCATTGATGAAAACATTATGTAGCAATGGGCCAAGCACAGATCCCTAGTGCCCTGGAGACCTCCTGCCATATTGACATTGAACCATAAATTACTTTACATTTTCTTTTTTATTGTGAACTTAACAAACATTGACAAACAGGAACATTTCAAGATATAAACTGTTATACCCAGCTTGGGTTTTTTAAAGTATATTAAATTTAACACTATAGTAACAAAACTCTCCTGCTGATTCATGTCCCGTCCTGAGCTTCCTTTCTGCTCCCTTCTGGATATTTTTTGGTGTTTCATGAATGCACTTTTCTTTACCTCTTTGTTTCTTTTTTCCATCACTATGTCTACCCAGAATGCCCCAACCCCAAGTAGAAGCCCTCCCTAGTACCACTGAGATCTGGAATGACATCTTTTTGAGGTCAACCATCCAACCAGCTCCAAAGTCAACTAACTACACTGTCTCCTAGCCCATACCTCTCCCTCTTTTCCATGTGAATAAATAGCATGAGAAAGTGTCAGCTGCCTTCCTAAAATCTAACTGCAGTCCTCACCTGAGCCACTTCTTTAGGAACTAATAAGGCATTTAGGAGCATCTGAGCTCCCTACCAGCCAGAGCCTTCTAGTACAGTCATCCTTTGTCTTTTCTCAGCCAGACCCCAGAGATCAGTGATACCCATTTCATTTCCAGCTTTTGGCTACAATAAATTGGGGTGGGAGAACTTAGTAGTTATTAAGTTTTTCTTTATGCCCTTGACCTCCTTGGGATAAGGGATTTGGGATATGAAAAGGCTTCCCACTCCAATGCTATCACCCCAGAACTAAGCTCATATACATAAGATACTTGGGAGGTAGAACAACTGTTACTTACAAATTAGAAAGGGCCTACTCATTATACGGGGCAAGTTAGGTGCCTTCCAATTACTCCTTCCCTCCTTCCCCAAGCCAGGCCTGGTTCCTAGTTGCCTGTCATTATCTCTCCCAGACTGTGTTTACTCACTAAAAAACACAGAGTAGGCATAACCATATGCAGATGTGACTTTATTAGGGCCCCCATGAGTGTAGTTCAAACTTTCACCAAAGTGCTCATTGTGGAACTCCGTCTGGAGTCAGCAAAAGCTTTGATGGAAGTTGCTGACTTGGAAGATGAGGGTAAAGTCTAGTGGACCAGGTGTCTAGGTTAATTCCTTAAGCTTACAATGGATTGAATCCCCAACCAGGTGGGCAAGAAAAGGGGGTGGTAAGAGGAATGCGCAGTGGCTGCCTTCAAAGAGCTTCCAATCCAGTCCGAGAAATTAGACATGCAAGTGGGATATTGGAGGGGTCTGGGATCCGTGGAATGAGCTCAAAACCTGTCTATTACAGGGATGGGGAAGCACATGTGGCCCTCTAGGGCAACCCTTTGACTGAATCTAAACTTCCACTTGAACTCAGTCAAAAGGCCACACCCGAGGACCTAGAAGGCCATGAAGCCTCAAAGCCGTAGGCTCCCCACCCCTGATTAGTCTGAGTCCTCATTCTGCCCAGGAAATTAAGTGACTTAGCTAGGGTAACATAGTTACTAAGTGTCAAAGGCGGGAGTGGAACACAGCTGTTCTTAACCCCAGCTCAACTCTCTATTTTCTATTGCATGCTTAGCTGTATAAGACAGGTAAGCATACAATACATTTACTGGCCTACATCAGGCAGCCTACACAGGTGAGATCACTGGCCTTGCAGACAGGAAGTCTCTAAAGGGGGGTCCAAATCCTATTTTTCCCTTCTTCCTTAGCCCCAGTTTCCTTATCTGAAAGATGAGGGCATTGGACCAGATGATTTCTAAGCCCTCTTACAGTTTTGGAGCTGTGAGCCTCAGTGATAATAGCATAAAACAGGGTTCCCAGAAATGTTCAGGGGCAGAAGTCTCAGGCTGGAAGAAACAGTGAACCTGAATGGGGGCAGTGGATGGCCCTGCCTTGAAGGACAGGGAAGAGTTGGACCTGCAGAGATGTGGAGAGGGGCATTCTGGAAAGAAGACAAGGGGCAGAGATGGAAAAGGGTGTGGATGAGTTTACAGGAGAGAGAGACCTTCACCTGGGCAGGAACATTGGGTGCATGCATAATGGGAAATAGTGGAAAGGTAGGTTGAGGACAGAGGAGGGGCACCTGCAGAAAGATTGTAATTATGTTCAGAGGGGCACTGCCTTGTTTGGTGACATTATAAAGATCTCAATGAGAGGCGGCATGGAGCAGCAGCCTTGGAGTCAGAGATTTATCAGGACTGGAGTGCTTTGATATAATTAGTTTAGTGTTTCCTCTCCAGGAGTTTCCTAGGCTGATGACATCACAGGTCTGGATCTGTGGGTGAACTTCTTCCCCTCCTGTGGCTCTTAGCTCCGATAAGTTTGGGTAGATGATTAGACAGTATGAAAAAAAGATGGTCCCCAGGCCCCACCCCCAGACAACCTGGTGATGGGCTTATATAACCAATTGAACCAGGCTGGCTGATTCCAGCTGAAATGCCTCTTGCCTGACCTTAGCAGAAGAAGAAAAATACATTTAATTATCTAGTATATAATTCCTAGAAGCATCCAAGATACCAGGATGGCACCCCTGTGATCTCACAAAGCCTTGATAGGCAGTGTAGTGTAGGGGATAGAGCACTGGACTTCATACTCCCTCAGACTTGTACTAATTGCTTGACCCTAGACAAGTCACTTCCTCTTCTATGCTTTGATTTCCTTATCTATAAAATGAGGGAGCGGGGGCTCAGTGATTCTCGATCTGGAGTCCCTTCTGACTTTCAATCTATGACGATATCAGGAGTTCTGAATTTGGGGTTTGTGAACTTGCATTTTTTTTTAACATTTTGTTAACTATTTCAGTATAACTGGTTCCCTTTGTAAGGAATGCATTTCATTTTATTCACCTAAAAATATTATTTTGAGAAGGGATAGAGAGGCTTCATCAGACCTTCCAAGGGTCCACAAGTCCCTGTATTGCCCATACTGTCACCCCCTTCCCTTCCCATACTGAGACAACCCCAACTGAGGAGTTGAAGTCAATTAACCAACAAGCATTCCTACTATGTGCTGGCATTGGCCTAAGCACTGGGGAATACAAAAAAGGTGGAAAAAACCCAAACCCCTAACTACTCAAGCAGCCTTGAGTCTGTTTTCTTGCCTCTGATAAAGGCAGGTTTTCTGGTAGCTGCTTGTAGATTTCTTTTGGTGACTCAAAGTGTCACATGAACAATCAGGTTTCAGAGGTGTTGTGTTTGTAGGCCAGGATGGTTTGAGCAATTCCTTGAAGAGGATGCTTAGAATCTTGACTTCCTTCAAGGCTTAGTTTTGAGTGTGGGTGTGTGGGTGGAGACACACAATTTAAAAAGTGCTAAAGGGGTTGTGAGTGGGAAAAGTTTAAGAGGCCTTGCCTTGGAAACTCTTGGGATCCCCCTCGTTCCTCCACAGCCACACCAGAATGAAAGCTCTATGAGGTCAGGCACAATTGATCGATCTCCCTCTCTCCCTGTTTTGTGTCCCTGGTGGATCAGGCAACGTTCTATCCTCTTCCTCAAAGAATCTCAAATAAGCTGGTTGCCTATTCCTTCCTTACAGTAGAGTATAAGCCCCATGAGAGCAGGAACTCTTTTATATTTTCTCTTTGGAGCCTCAGCTTCTACCCCAGAGATTTGTCAGCTGTTACAATAACAGTGGGGACTGATGCCTATGGCTAACAGCGACTTGTGTGTGAGAAATGGCCAAAAGACATGTCATCAAGGATACCTGTGATGGGGAAAGGAGGCAGGCAGCCATTGAGAAAATGCAAGGGGATGACAGATGGAAATCAGCTTATTGCCCTGCAGTTTTCAGTCCCTTCAGTCATGTATGATTCTCCATGATTCCACGTTATGGTTTCTTGACCAAGATCCTGGAATGGTTTTCCATTTCCTTCTCCAGAACATATGACTGATGAGGAAACTGAGAGCAACAGGGTCAAGTGACTTGCCCAAGGTCACACAGCTAAGTATCTGAGGCCAGTTTTGAACTCAGCAAGATGCATCTTCCTAAACATAGGAGGAGCAAAATAAACACTCATTGACATTTCTATGGCTCTTCAAGGTCTGCAAAGGGCCTTATGGATAATCTTATTTAGTCCCACAACCATTCTGTGAGGTAAGTGCCATTGTCATCCCCATTTTAGAGATATAGAAAATGACACCTAGAGAGGTTAAGTACCTTGCCTAGGGCCACACAGCTGGTAAGCATCTGAAGCAGGATTCGAACTCAGGTCTTCTCCTCCAAGTCCACAGCTCGCTCTTTCTAAACTGTTACTGCCATTGCTACTAACTTAAACAATGCTTCCTATCTCTAGAGCCCTTTAAGATCAACAAACTATGTTCCCCACCATAACCCTGGGAGGCAGGTAGTACAATTATTCCCATCATCTTGCAGATGAAGAGGTCAAGGCTCCAAGAGGAGAAATGGATTTCTGGGGTCCCACAGCTAATAAGTGTCAGAAACAAGACCAGAACCTGAGTCTTGAGGTCCCAGCTCTAGACCATTTATCTCCTCTGCTGGATGGTAAGCTCCTTGAGGACAGGGGCCTAGTCACATTGAAGAGATATTTGCTGAAGGGATAGTCATCATGGAAAAAAAGATGTTTTGCCTTCCAGTTGTTTTGGTTTGTTTTTTGTTTTTTAGAGGGCAATTGAGACTAAGTGACTTGCCCAAGGTCACATGGCTAGTAAGTGTCAAGTGTCTGAGGCTGGATTTGAACTCAGGTCCTCCTGACTCCAGGGCCTGTGCTCTATTAACTGCGACACCTAGCCGCCCCACAGTTGGTTTTTAATCAACGGGGTACCAGGTTCCTCAGGTTCCATGCTCCAAGGGCTCAATCTGGTCCTTTGCTTCAACCGAACACGTGCTGAGCCCCAGAAAGAGAGGCTCTTTCTATACATGGAGCATGTACAGAATGCAATGAAGAGAAGCAGAAGGATGGACTCCCCCACTCCCTTTATGTAATGGGGCTAAAAGGTGCTTGGCTTCTCAATCAATCAGTCAATCAACACACATTATTAAGCACATACTACATGCCAGGCCCTGGAGATATACAGAGACATGAATGAAGGGTCCTTTTCCTTAAGGGACAGAGAAAGAAATATTACATATAAGTATATTCAGGAGGATGGCACCAGCAGCTGGAGGCATCAAAAAGGCCTCATTTAAGAGACGTTGTATGATCAGAGCTTTGAAGGAAGCTGGGGATTCCATGAGAATGTGAGGAGGAAGGGCATCCCTGGCACGGGGATCTGCCTGGGCAAAGACACAGAGATTAGAGATATAATGTCCACACAAAGAGCATTAAGTTGGCCAATTTTATTGGGGAAAGTGTATGAAGGGAGTCACATGTGGTAAGGCTGCAAAGGCAGATTGGTATCAGACTGTGAAGTACTTTACATACCAAATAGAAAGAACTGGGAACTACTGAAGTTTAATGATCAGGGAAGTAATCACCAGAACTGTGCTTTATTTAGGAGTATCTCTGGCAGAAGTGTGGAAGATGGGTTATAGAAGGGACATAACTTCATCCCATCGAGGATTCTTTCTTTATATCTGTGGGCAAAGCTATAATTAGTTGAATAATGCCTTCCTGGGCTAGTGCAGCTAAAATTCCTTCTATGATTTTGTTTCAGTAAAGTGTTAGACTATGTTTAAACACAACCAACCAACCAAACTGTACCATCCGATGAAGAAGATGGCTGTCCTGCTCTCCACCTGGGTCAGCTCATGTTTATGTTCACTTCTGGAGGTCACATTTTAGGAAGGACGTTGATAAAGACTGGCCTCGTGTCTGTTCCGAGTGCAAGACCCTCCATCCAGCTTTGGGCCATCTACCATGTCTGGAATGCTCTTCCTCCTCTGCTCTATCATCCTCCCTGGCTTCCTTTAAGTCCCAACTAAAATCCTATCTTCCACAGGAAACCTTCCCCAATCTCTATTAATTCTAGTTTCTTCCTTCTGTTAATTATTTCCTATTTATACTGTACATACTGTATATTTTGTTCGTGTCTTGTTTCCCATACTAGACTATAAGCTCCTTGAGGGCAGGAACTATCTTTTGTATCCCCAGAGTTTAGAACAGTGCCTGGAACATAGTTGGCACTTAATAAATGTTTATTTATTGATTGATTACCAGGAAAATAACCAGAGGAGAATAATCAGGATAATGAAGGACCTCAAGTCTATCCCATCTAAGGATCAACTTAAGGAAATGGGAATATTTAATTTGGAGAAGAGAAGACTCATGACTGCTATCTTCAAATATGTGAAGGGCAGCCATGTAGAAGAGCATAATGTGATACTGACCATTGAGAGCTCAGCCCTTAAGAGCATTCACAAAGTGCTTTCTGATTTGAGCCGCCAAACAGACTTTGATGCATGCCCAGGTATCCTGTGACTATTCCCGATCTGATTACTGCCAGCCATTGGCTGCTGAGCCAGATCTGGGTGTACATCCAAAAGACTTCCATGGGGTAACTCAGCTTGTCCTCCCTGGCTGTGTTGGAGTGAGGAGGCACCAACTGCTGTACACTTCCAGGTAGGCACCAGCAGCCTCTTTCCCACCTCCAACTGGTGGATCTAAGGCAATGTGGTCCTGCTGTTACTTCTGTTCCTGGTGCATCTGATCTTTCCAGACTCAAGTGAAAGAATTGGAGATGGAGCAGACAAGACTGTGACCTTGCAAGCTTTGACTAATTGGGATCCAGGACCTGAAATCCATGGCAGTCTGCATACAGATGGTATAAAGGTAACGTAATTTGAATTTGAAGATGCCTTTGCATTGGCAAAGGCAGCAGGTACTTAGTACTTAGTAACTGATCAAGCCTCTGTTGGGGAAACAGAAGGTATGAACTCCTGTCTCCTGTTGCTGAAGGAACCAGAAGGGGTTGGCTGAGACAGGACGTAGCCAATGCTGTGTATATAAGAAAAGCCCCAGAGAGGCACAGGCAGAACTTCTTGGGACCAGCCTCTGGTGGCAGAGCAGCTATAGAAGAGAGAATGGAGAACTGAGCCAGAATTTCCCAAGAACTTGTGGTGGTGTAGCTTCTTCTGAACAGGATCCCAGGTGCCTGGAGCCCAGAGCCAGGAGCCAGAAGCCAGGAGCCAGAAGCTAGGAGCCAGGAGCCAGGAGCCCAGAGCCCAGAGCCCAGGGGACTGAGAAAGCATGACTGGGAGACTGAGACTTTGTCTGTTTGTGACTTGGTTGAGCCTTGAATTCCCTGCAGCAGAAATGGTGAAGGATCTGACATGGACCAGACCCTGTGAACTTCAGTGTGGAGCAGGACCTACCCAGAGACCTGGACAAGGAACTGGGAGCTGTCTGCCAGTGAACCCAGGTGACAGTCTGGTGAATCCAGGTAGAATCTGGGACCATGGAAGGGGATCCAGGGAATCTGAGAACAGACCCCAAGTCAAGATGAAAAGACTTCTCCTCGGGTATTGAGTAATTATGGAATTATAGTTTAATAGTGACCTAAGGGGTGGAGGGTTTGTGTAGGATACTTAGTATGATTGCTGAATAAGTGACTGACTGAGTTAATCAAGTGTGCCCCATGAGTGGAAGACTTTGACTATTATATGATTGTTACTAAGTGACAGAGTTAACTTAGTTGCCCCGTGAGTGGAAGACTTTGACTATTGTACTTTGAGACTATGTTGTAAATATTATATTGTGATTTTCTGTGATAAGTTGTAATATTGTGAATGCTGTACCTCGATTTTCTGTGGGTGTTTTGCTTTTGTTATGGAATAAATAGAGTATTCACCATACAGTGTAATCAGAACCTTAAAAGCTGCTCACAGTAGCATTCTGCTAGAAAGCTTCTGTGAATGGCATTACAGATGGGCTTTCAACCAGCTAGACTCAGGCCAGCAGGGGCACTTCACTGAGATACTGGCATCTCCTCCATCAGGATATAAACATTAAATGTGAGCTTGGTTGGGCAGCTAGGTGGCACAGTGAGTAGAGTACCGGCCTTGGAGTCAGAAGGACCTGAGTTCAGATCCAGCCTCAGACACTTAACACACACAAACAAAAACCTAGCCGTGTGACCTTGGGCAAGTTACTTAACTCCAATTGCCCTCCAAAAAGCAAAAAAAAAAAAAGTGAGCTTGGCAGGGTGATTGCTTTGTAGCAGCCTCGTGAAGTCTGAGACCCCTCTCCCCAGGGACTTAGACATTTAGAAGAAGGGGGGCTGAACTAAGGCAGTAGTTCTGTGCGTAGAGAGAAGAGGCCAAATATGAATGATGTTCTAAAGGCAAAACCAGCAAGATTCTATTTGAGAGAGAGAGAGAGAGAGAGACAGGCTTCATATATTATGGAGGGATACATATGTAAGGAGATGTTGTTACAGAGGTACAAATGGGATGGTGATGAGGAGGCCTCACTTGATAAATATAATCACCCACTACTAAGTGACTGAAAGAGGTGGTAGGTATAGGGGATATATCCTGGGGACATGTTCATAGATCAAAGAATTCACAGAAAAATTCACAAAGTACCTAGTGAATTCACTCTCTTTCCCCTTTCACTCTGGGTTAACTCAAGTCTTCTCTGAGAGGTTTACCTTCTCTAATCTAGGAGGTGTAACTTATATCTTTGTATTCCAAGAGCCAAGTGCTATGACCGGTACATAGTAAGAGTTCAATAAATGTTTGTTGATTGACTAATTGTTCTGCAACTAACTTGTCTTATGACCTCAGGCAAATCATGGGATTGACTCCACTTTTCTAAGTGAACCAAGAAGGAAAACTCATTGCTTGGAAGTGACCCATAGGTCTTTGGGAGTCAAACATTCTTCCTTGCAAAGAGATCTCATTCGGAAAGACAGCATGTTCCTGGAGTCAGGAAGACCTGGTTTTAAATTCTTCCTTGGATGCTTTTTACCTGTGTGACCCTAGGCTAGTCTTACTTCACAAAAGCCTCATTCTCCTCATCTATAAGATGGGAATAATTATAGTACCTCCTTCCTACATATTTTGTAAGGCTCCCATATGATGAACGTGGAGTTCTTTCTAAACTTTAAGGTGCTGGTTATCATCATCATCATCACCACCGTCACCACCACCATCACTACCACCATTACCACCATAACCACCATCACCACCATCACCATCACCATCATCACCACAATAACCACCATCACCACCATCACCACCACCATCACCACCACCATGTCAGATCTTTCACCATTTCTGCTCCAGGAAATTCAAGGCTCAACCAAGCCACAAACAGACAAAGTCTCAGCATCCTGGTCATGCTTCCTCAGTCACCTGGGCTCCCAGCTCCTGGCTCCTGGGCTCCTGGCTTCTGGCTCCAGGCTCCTGGGATCCTGTTCAGAAGAAGCTCCACCACCACAAGATCTCAGGAAATTCTGGCTCAGTTCTCTATTCTCTCTTCTGTAGCTGCTCTGCCACCAGATCCTGGTCTCAAGAAATTCTGACTGTGCCCCTCTGTGGCTTTTCTTATATACACACAGCATATGTGTTGTTTCTCTCATTACAATGTGAGCTTCTTGAGAGAAGACTGTTTGCCTTTCCTGCTTTCTGTATTCTGTATTCTCATCATTTAGCCCTTGATTTGGTATACAGTAAGTGCTTAATAAATGTTTTTTTTTTTATTCCTTCATTCTATTATCCCTGCTAGTTATTGACCTGTTGGAAAAATAGCTGGTTGGAGGGTAATAGACATATTTTTCAGCTGGCCAGATGTGGAGGTAAGCCCCAATCCTGCTCTAGATCCCTGGATGATTTGGGGTCTGTCACCTTCTCATCTGTCAAATGATGGGTTGGGAGAGGACCACTTCCCTTGGTGGCAATGATGCCTCTCTAATTGATATTTAAGGCATTTTGTTACAACTAATGATAGGACTTTGGGAATGATGGCCACCTCCCTTGGAACTCTTGAGGGATGAGTCACAAGAGAGAGCCAGAGAAAGAGAGTGTCTAAGCTGTGCCCCTGGCCAGAGCTGGGCTGGGGAGGAGGCAGGGAGGTGACGCTCCCACCAATAATCATGCATTATGTTTCTATGAAGTTTCACAGTTTATGATGTGCTTACATCATATCCCTGTGAGGAAGGTAAATCTATTATTATCCACCCTACTAGAAGAGGAAACTGAGATTCAAAAGTCTGAAATCATAGGGGCAGCTGGGCAGTACAGTGGATAGAGCACAAGTCCTGCAGTCAGGAGGACCTGAATTCAAGTGTGACCTCAGATATTTACTAGCTCCATGACCCTGGGTAAGTCATTTAACCCCAACTGTCTCCAAAAAAAAAAAGTTGAAGTCATGCGTGTGATGGAATGAAGAGAACTGGCTCTAAAGTTGTTCAAAGGAGCTGGATTCTAATCCTGCTTTTGTTGTGTGGAATTTCACCTCTTTAGGGCTCAGTTCCATTGTCTGTAAAGTGAGATGGGTGGACTAGCCTGCTTCTGAGGGTCTTCCCAGCATTGTTCTGTAATTCCACGATTGGTGATTGCTTTCTCTTGTAAAATGGCCTCAAAGTTTCCTTTCCTCAGCAGGTTCATGACCCTCTGTTCTTCTGAATGTTCCCAGCTAGAAGGGAGGGAACATTTATTAAGCACCTACTCGTGTCACTGTGCTAAGTACAAACATCGTCTCAAATGTGAAGTCAACTTTGTTCTTGTGTTGTTCAGGTATATACGACTCGACTCTTCACGATCCCATTTCGGGTTGTCTTGGCACAGATACTGGAGTGGATTGCCATTTCCTTCTTCAGCTCATTTTACAAATGAGGAAAATGAGGCCAACAGGGTGAAGTGACTTGCACAGGGTCACACAGCTAGTAAGTGTCTGAGACTGTATTTGAACTCAGAAAAAGGAGTCTTGCTGACCCCAGTGTAGGTGCTTTATCCACCACACCACCTAGCCGCCCATGGTACACTTGCATCATCCAGAGTTTTTCCCTCCTGAACCGACCAGCACTTGCCCAGTTGAAAAATTTGCTTGTTACACCTGGTAAAAGGTATCTTCCAGGGGCCATATGATGGAAAAAGGAAATGGGCCAGTCACGTAGTGAGAGCCTAGGAAGAAGGGTGGTTTGCCCATCTGCTACTTTGATACCCATTGCACTCAATTAACAAGCTGAAAGGAAGGTCTTTAGTATACTGGAAGGAGCACTTAAAGGGAATTCACAGAAGGAACCAAACAAGTCATTGAGGAGAAGAAAGAATGAATGGATTTTTTTTTTGCTTTTTTTTTTTTTTTTGGAGGGCAATTGGGGTTAAGTAACTTGCCCAAGGTCACATGGCTAGGTTTTTGTTTGTGTGTGTTAAGTGTCTGAGGCCGGATCCGAACTCAGGTCCTTCTGACTCCAGGGCCAGATACCGGCTCTACTCACTGTGCCACCTAGCCACCCCATATGAATGGATTTTGAGCTAAAATCCGTTGTTGCAGTCCTGTGTGTTTCTTACACAGACTCATTCATTGAATGAAATGGGCCTTTTACAATAATTCCGGGCTCCTCTCCCCCGTTTCCAAGTGGGGAACTATAAGGTTAGCAGATTGCCTTAGAGAGAAGCAGGTCAGCCTAGGTACAAGTCCTACTAAACCGAATGTGTTCCACTGTTCATTCCATCCCAACCCAATTCAATCCAATTAACATTTGAGCACCTACTATGAGAATACAATTAATAAAAAGGTAGTTGTTGCCCTCAAAGAGCTTATAATCCAAAGGGGGGGGGCAGAGAAAAGACACAAAAAGGGGCAGGAAAGGGTGGGGAAGAATGGGACAGACCATGAAGGGCAGCAGATGCCCAAGAGGCTCACCCCCATAAAGACGGTGGCTGGTTTCTCTGCCTCCCTGGTCTTCCTTCCTTGTTCTCTCTTTTAACACCTCAACTACAGCTCCCTTGTGCCTTTGAATCCAGATCTGGAACAAGTCTCCTGCTGGGTGTGTGTGTGTGTGTGTGTGTGTGTGTGTGTGTGTGTGTACACGTGGACATGTACAAATAAGGCTCAAGCCTGATTTGGCATCACAAGCACTAGAACCTTCAAAACCAACATCATTTTACAGAGGAGGAAACTGCGATTCAGGGGTGTTAAGTGACTTGTCCAAGGTGACAAAAGTAGTGAGGACAATAGGATTTGAATGTCCCATGGGGTCATAGAGCCAGAAAAGACCTTGGAGGTATAGCTGTTTAATGTTCATGTAACACTCCCATACATTGACTCATTTCATCCTTACAACAACTCTGTGAGAAGTGTGCTGCTGTTAGCCCTGTTTTACAGATGAAGAAACTGAGATGCAGTAACTTGTCCAGGCTTACAGAGCCAGCAAATATCTGATATGGCATTTAAACCCAGGTCTCTCAGGCTCTCAGTCTAGTACGTTGTCTATTGGGTCATGTGGCCTCTAATCAAACTCCTCCATGAGGAAACTGAGGCCCAGAGAAGTTCAGCCACTTGGCCAAGGTCGATGGTCTGAGCTCAGACTTTAAATCCCGGGCTCTTTCCACTGGACTGCCCTGTTGCTCCTGCTGAAGGCTCCTTTCTCCTCCAGTATAACCCTCCTTTAACCTGCCTATTCTATTTTCAGACCAGATACCCCATCAGCTAAATAGAATTCAGCCTAGATAAGGAATGCATGCCCTGAGATGGTCACATTCCAAGGAAATGGGTGGGGCATGCATGGGGTGAAGGATACTGGTCCTCTTGGCTTTCACTAAACCAGAAGATATTTAATCAAATTTTACATCTTTTCACCTGACCTGGTTCTTGCACAACCCTCTTTCCTTTGCTTTCTTTCTCCCAGGCCTTGAGGTCACAGTTTAGCCAGTTGGTTAATCTTGTTCTTCAGTTGCTGTAAACTTCTGGCAAATTTAAAGTGGATGGAAATGTAAACAAGGAAGAGACCCAAAAGGGTCAATCTTCTTCTGGATCTGACTCTGCCCAGAACTTGTTGCTAGCATGGAAATGATGTCATTGAGAACATGGGTGCACAAGGGAACCACTCCATCTTGGAATTTGTGCCAGAGAAAGAAAGTGAAGCCTAGCATAGTCTGACATGCATTCTAGATCTGGGAAGAGTAGATTTCAATGGCTCAGAGAGAATATAGGTGGGATGCCAAGGACCAAAACTCAACAGGAAAAGTCAACCCAGCAGGCCTCTCATGATGCAACTGAGAACCCAAAGGTTCTATTAGTCTTTATTCAAATCCATACTGACAACTCCCCAGGTAAAAGCAGTCCTTAAGGCAGTTGAGGAAGATGAATGAATGAATGAAGCCTTTATTAAGCACTTACTATATGCAAAACACTGTGCTAAGCTCTGGAGAAACAAAAGGAAAAGACTGTATCTGCCCCAAGGAGCTTACAGACTAAGGAAGGAAACACCACAGAAATAATTCAGTACAAATTATATTTACAAGATAAATTGGAAAGAATCAGCTGAAGGAAGACATTAGAATTAAGGGTAATTGGGATAGAAGGCTTTAATAGATGTGACTGTATTCCAGCAGTTAAAAGCCACTAGCAAGGAGGTTATGAGCAAAGAAACTCCCTGGGAGTCTCAAGAGTTCAAGGTCAGGGCTTTAGGGCAGACTTTATATTCTCCTTGCCCAAAGTGTCCATGGCTGGCTTCCAGGCCAGAACACCTGAAAGTAAATTTTACTCAAGCTGTCCCAGGTCTACTCCATAAATTCTTCCCTAACGCTAGACTGGTGTTACAGGGCTGTGTAGGGTTAATTTAAGCCTCCTTTTTTTCCACCAATATCTTGTCTTAGCTCTTGACAGATGGGAAGTTCTCAAGAGAGTACTTTCCTCTGATGAGGTAAAAGTGGGAGTTACCCAAAGAGACCAACGTGGGCACCCAGGGCACAGACCCGAGGAACCTACATCTGGATATGGAGAAAAGCTAAGGATAGTAAAGTGTTTTTTAAAAATAGGTTATATTGACATCAGAGGGAGACGTTGGGGTGGGCAGAGCAGTGTTAACTGATCCAGAGAAGGCAGAGTTGCCCAACTCTTAATTCTTCTGTCTTCTCTGCCAAGGAGAATAATCTTTGGACTGGAATGGACTGAGCCCAAAGAGCTAATAGAAAGTCAGTAACCAAGGAAGATAATGAGAGAGAAGGGAAGTTAAATGTAAAACAGATGGATTGTTTAAAAGTTAATGAACATCTGAAAAAGGAAGTCAGGATCCCAAAGAATCAACATGGTCTCCTCGAGAACAGATCAGACCAAACTAACCTGAAAGCTTGTTTTTGGTAGTTACTAGATTGGTAGACCAGGAGAAAGCTGGGGATATAATTAATCTACAGAGTTGTTAGGGAAGTATAAGACTATGGTTCTCATGCTACTCTTATGGAGGAGGTAGAGGGAGGTGGGATCACTAAGTGTATTTGAAGCTGGTTGAAAGAGTAGACCCAAAGGGTAGCCACTAGCAATTCAATATCAACTTGGAAGGAAATCTCCAATGCTTTAAGGAGCTTGGTCCTATGCAATTTAAGTTTTATCAATGACTTAGACACAGACAGAGATGGCTTATCCACTGTGGACAGCAATAAATTTGGGTAGGATCATAATTAGAGACCATCAATTCCAACTCCTTTATTTTATAGATGAGGAAACAGGCTCAGACACGTTAAATGACTTCCCAAGGTCACACAGATAGTAAGCAGGATTTGAACCTGGGTCTTCCTGATCTGGGGCTTTATCCATTATGCCACATAGGATAGCTAACACACCTGCCTGAAAGAACTAGGATTCAAAAAGATGTTGACAGTATAGAACACTTGGGCAGATTTGAATAATCTGAAATAGAATAAGAGTCAATGTAAAGTCTGAGACAGGCTCAAAAAATCAATTTCACAAGTACAAGATGGAAGAGCTGTAGTCAGACAACATGGTTTGTCTGAAAAAGATCTAGGGATTTTAAGCAAGATCTACATGAATTAACAGTGTGATATAGCAGCCAAGAAAGCTAATATAATATTAGACTACATTAAAAGAAACAGCTTGGCATGCAGCTGGCCTCAAAGCCCATTTGAGTCCTGTCTCTGACCCATACTGACTGTGTGACCCTGGGCAAGTTACTTAAGTCTTCTAGGAAACTCTCTGAGACTATCAATTTTGCAGAGAAGTCAATTGCTTTGGAAGAGAGAATTTCTTCCCCTGGGAGTTCTCTCTAACATCAAAGTCACAGGTCTGTTCCCTAACTCTACAAGAAGTAGAATGTCTGAAATTAAGAGTGTGCCAGGCCCTCAGTACTCTGCCTTCCTCAGCCCTCACCTAGGCTATCAGGCTCAGGTCTGGGTATTAGAGAGGAAGTTGATAAACTGAAGAATTTGTCTCAGAGGAGAATGGCAAGGGGTGGAAGAAACAGTTGAAGGGTGTCTGGCCTGGAGAAGGGAGGACAACATAAAGGTCCTCCTGGGATTGGATTCCTTCTGCTTGATGTCAGAGGGCAGAACTATAAGAACCTCTCCACAATCAGAGCCATACAAGTGGGGAGTGGGCTCTTCCAGCTGCCCAGACGGCCTCCCACTGAAGATGCTGGAGCCGGATTGGGGGTCCCGTATAGGCCAAACTATGACCCCCGTGGTCTTTTCAGTTTGGAGATTTTGTGAAATTAGAACCATCCTTTTATGAACTTTACCGAAGGCTTGAAGACTGCCGGTGCCTGGCAACCAATCGGTCAGCACTTATTAAGCACCTGCTGTGTGCCAGGTGCTGTGGAGATACAGAAAGAAGCCAGGGATACAAAGGCTGTCCCTGCCCTCGAGGAGCTTACAATCGAATGGGGGAAACAACATGCAAACATAAAAACAAGGAGCGAGCGATTCACAGGATAAACGGGAAATGATTAACGCAGCCGTCCTGGGAATTCGCACTCAGGTCCTCGGGACGGGATTGCCTCTAGGCCCCCGCCCCACTATGGGACTCCGGAAAGGGTCCGGGACCCAGCCCTGCATCCCCTCCTTCTACGTAAAGCGCTAATGAGTAATTATCATTAATGTTGAGAAGCCTCAGTCACTTCCACCTTAAATCGGAGATAACTGCAATCACTAGGGTCTGGATGAGACACAACGACTTTCCCTCCTCTTCCAGATAACTGGGCAAGAGAAAACTCTATAAAACCAAGGGCACACCCCACCCCCACCCTGGAGTCGCGCATGCTCAGTTTCCGTCCTGAGGCTGGGCGCCGGGAGTTGGGAGGCAGGCGGCGTGGTCCAAACCGTCTGGCTCGTGGCAGGGGGCGGGGCTTCATGGCCTGGAGAAGCAGGTAGGGGAAGGAAGCAGTACCCGAAGGAGGCGGGCCTTCCGGAACGCTTCCTGTCTGCACCTGCGCAGTAGCTCCGTGACCCCGGAAATGGCGGCTCTGCCCTAAGCTGTCACACCGAAGACCGGCAACCGGCGCCGGGAGCGTGAGCGGTAGCGGTAGCGGGAGGCAATCTCGGCCTCTACAGGGGGTGGGTAAAAGGAAGGGGAAGAGAGAAAGGGGAACCCTGGCCGGGGAAATAAATAGAGTGAAGAGAGAGATGGAGAGATGGGATCCAGGGAGAAGAGATAGAATGGTGTGGAGTGGGGAAGAGGGGAGGGGGTATAGAACGGAGTGGGGGAGAGGGGAGGGGGGATAGAACGGAGTGGGGAAGAGGGAGGGGGGATAGAACGGAGTGGGGAGAGGGGAGGGGGGATAGAACGGAGTGGGGAAGAGGGAGGGGGGATAGAACGGAGTGGGGGAGAGGGGAGGGGGGATAGAACGGAATGGGGGAGAGGGGAGGGGGGATAGAACGGAGTGGGGGAGAGGGGAGGGGGGAGGAGGAAATAGACTAGAGTCAGGAGAGAGGAAAGGGGGATGAAATTGATAGGGAACCCGGAAATTGAATGGAATGGGAGAGATATAGAAGAGGGGGACAGAGGAGGGAGAATAGAACGGAGTGGGAAGAGAGGGGAGTGAGATAGAATGGAGGGAGGATAGGACGGAGTAGGGGGAGAGTGGGTACAGAGGAAAGGGGGACGGAATTGATAGGGAAAGGGGAAATGGAACGGAATGAGAGGCAGAGAGGAGAGGGGGATGGAATGGAAGAGAGTGGAGGGGAAGGGGGAGACCAGGGGGAGATAGGAAGCAGACAGAACAGACTGGAGAAAGGGAAGGTGAGAAGAATTGAATGAATGGGGAAAGAATGGAGAAGAGACTGGAGTGAGTGGAAGGGAGATGAGTAGGGGGCAGACTGGAGGACCTCATTCTGGGGGTGAGGGTCAAAACGCAGAGAGAGAAGGCCCTACAAGTTTCTCTTCACTTTCTCCAGGGTGACTTTAGCTCCCAACCCAGTAACTCTCAGCAAGAAGGGCCCTTAGAGATCATTCTTCCCAGACTACCCCATTCCCCAAGTCAACACTACATCCTAATACAGTGGAAATTGGAATCAGAACTTACGGGGTTCAGACCACTATTGTGTCACTTACTAGATGTGGGCCTTTGGGCATGACCCTCCTCACTCCTCTGGGCCACAAATTCTCAGTTTGTAAAATGATAATAACGTTCTTTGGACTTGACCTAAATTACAGAGATGTAGTGAGGAAAGTGCTTTTGTCTCACTTAAGGTGCTATAAAAATGAGGGTAGCTTTTATGAAGCAGCATTTCCCTTGTACCAAATTGGACCACCAGCTCTTTACAGAAGTCTTTGCCATCTCCTGCCTTGTAGGACTGCCCCCCATGTCAGGAATGCACTTCTTCTTCTTCTCAACCAGTAAGCATTAAGTATCCCATATGTGCCGGGCTCTGTACTAAGTGCTGGGGTTACCCTGCTCCCAAGTAACTCCCAGTTTAATGGGAGAGACAACATGCAGATAACTATGGTCAAATAAGATGTATTGGAAGCCCTAGAATTAAGGGGATTCAGCCCCAGAATTAAAGGCTTCTTACAAGGTAGAATTTCAGCTGGAACTTGAAGCAAGGCAGGAGGTGGAGATGAGGAGGGAGAGCCTTCCAGGCATGAGGGACAGCCAGAGAAAATGCCTGGGGCAGGGGAGCAAGTATCTTGTTCAAGGAACAGCTAGGAGGCCAGTGTCCCCAGACTGAAGAGACTGTGGGTAGGGTAGGAGGGTGTAAGATGTAAGAAGAATAGAAAGGGGCCAGGCTGTGAAGAGTTTGAAATGCCAGACAGGATCTTTGTCTTTGCTCCTGGATGGAATTAGGAGCCACAGAAGTTTTTGGAGCAGCAATGTGCAGGGGTCTGACCTGCACTGTAGGAGAATCACTTTGGTGGCTAAGTGGACGATTGCCTGGAGTCGGCAGAGGCAGCAGACTCCCCAGTCTAGGTGTGAGATGATGAGGGCCTGTACCGGGGCAGGGGCTGTGTCCCACCAGAGAAGGGGGCACTTGTTCTTCAAATCTTGAACTTCAAGGCTCCTTTCTGCTTTCACCTTCATGAAATCTCCTCTTCCCCACCTTCCTCAAATGACCTTCTCTAGACTCCTCTCAGTACATGTCAGGATCCTTTCCAATAGATTGTAAGTGATTTGTGGTTTTTGTTTTGGTTTTAATGGTTCCGCATTAACTCAGTGACTTGTAAGCTTTTGGTTTTTGTTTTGTTTAGTACAGACCTGCCTTTGATTTCAGTGGCCTGGAGAATTTCCAGGTGGGATTTCCCTCCCCTGGTGCAGGTGGTCACCCGTTCTGCCTCTTGTCATTGAATTGCCTAGGGCACTAAGGTTAGGTGACTCACCCACAGAGCTCATATGAGTCACAGGTAGGAGTCTTCCTGTGTCCCATGCCAGCCCTCTCTCTGCTACATCCTGCTGTCTCTTGCCTTCTGTATCAGTCAACAAGGTGACATATATTTATTTGACATTTACTGTGTGCCAGGCATTGTGCTGTTGGCTTGGAAAGGAGGGCATAGGAGGAGGCTGCAAGGGCTCAGGAAACAAGGGGACCTCGGGGGCCATCTAGTCCAAAGTAACTTTACAGATGAGGAAACAGGCCCAGAGAGGAGGAAGGAGAAATAGTGAGAGACCCCATATGGGGGAAGACTATCAAAGGAGGGGGTCTACTGTCATAACTGCTGAAGGGCACACGGAGACATTCTCCCCATCATAGAGACATAGAGATGAGGAGAAAAGTCTAAAGAGGTGAATTGACTTGCTCAGTCAACAGAGCCAGACTTTGAAGTTGGGTCTTGAATTCAAACTGAGTCCTCTTTCCCATCACACTTTGTGCTGCCTGGAGCCCAGAGTAGGGAGTGGATTATGGAGAGATTGGCAGTGTTGTTGGTGATGGGAGCGGATTGCATGGGGAGAGCGGCATCTGGGATTTAGAGGGATTTCCCCGGCAATGGGTTCCTGCCTCAGGCTCTTTAGACATACCTCCCTCAAGAGCAGGGAAGCTGCCACCTCCATTAATTACTCTGTAGTTACCACTAGTGCTGCCTCCTTGGGTCATAGGGTCATAAGGAGAGAGTGCTGGCAGGGATCTCAGAGATCATGGGGTCCAGATAGTGCTGCCCCCTTGGGTCATAGGATCATAGGGAGAGAGAGCTGGCAGGGATCTCAGAGGTCATGGGGTCCAGATAGTGCTGCCCCCTTGGGTCATAGGGTCATAGGGAGAGAGTGCTGGCAGGGATCTCAGAGATCATGGGGTCCAGATAGTGCTGCCCCTTTGGGTCATAGGATCATAGGGAGAGAGTGCTGGCAGGGATCTCAGAGGTCATGGGGTCCAGATAGTGCTGCCCCCTTGGGTCATAGGATCATAGGGAGAGAGAGCTGGCAGGGATCTCAGAGGTCATGGGGTCCAGCCTTCTCACTTTATAAATGTGGAAACTGAGGCACAAAAGGTTCTGTTACTCACCCAGAGTTACACAGCTAGCAGATGCCTAAGGCCGGATTGGAACTCAGGTTTACTTGTTTCCAAACCTAGTGCCCTCTCACTATGCCATGCTGCTATAGGCTCATATCTATTATCTTCTGTGGAATTGTTAGTAAGTACTTTATTTCTTGTGTGTACCAAAAGCAGTGGGGACCCTGCTCTTTGGCTCTTGTTTCTTACAGAGCCTTCCTGGAATGATCTCCCAGCTTCTAGCGCCTGTCGGGTAGCTAGCTTTGAGACCTTGAGACAATTGGCCGCAGTCCCAGTGTCCCAATGTTCATGATTACTGTCTTCATAAAATCTTTTCAGAGTACAAAGGGTTGCTTTGTGTGGGCAGCAGTGCCTTCATTTTATAAAGATGAAAACCAAAGGCCAAGATATCAAGGTGAACCCCATCCATCTCAGAGTTCTCCTGTCAACCTCTCCCTGTTCTATTTGCTTATGACTACCAGTAACTCATTCCTGGAGCATTTGAAGGCTCATTGAGGGCCTTTTTCCCATTGACTTATGAACACCAGTAATTCTCATTCCTATTGAAGGCTCATAGAGGTCCTTCTCCCCATTGGCTACTGTTTTCAGCGTTATTTCAAGTCAGTCCCTTCTGTTCTGCCCCAGTGACCCTGCTCAGATCACGTAAGAACATTTGGGTTTGGTTCTGGGCACCCTGATTTAGCAAGATATTGATAGGCTGGAGAGGGTCCAGAGGAAGGCAGCCAGGACTCTTCATTTCATGTCCTTTGAGAAGCAGCTGGAAGGACTGGGAGCATTTAGCCTGGAGAAGGAGAAGGTTTGGGGGACGCTGAAGCTGGCTGCTTGTACCTGTCGTGTAAATGGGAAAACCGCTGGCTTAGGAGTCAGATAATCAGGGCCTCCCCCCCCCCCCCCCCGGCTTCGCTTATATTGGCCTGCATGTGCTGCTGATCTTCTCTGGGCCTCACTTTCCTCCTCTGTAAAATAAGGGAATTAGACTAGATGCCTCTGAGGTCCTTCACCTCTAAACCCATGATCCATAGTCATTTCGATGGGGAAGAGGGGAAAAAAGTATTGACAGCTAGAGCAGATTCTTTGCCATTTTTGTGTCATGGTACTTTTGGAAGGCTGCTTAAGCCTGTGCAGAACGGTCTTACATATGTAAAATAAAATCCATGAAGCAGCAAAGGAAGTGGATATGGAAATACAGACATGAGAATGTTTTTTAAGACGAGTTCATGGAGCCCACATGAAGAATGCCTTGTCTACACTCTGGCCTTTGAGGTCCTTTCCAGCGCCAGCCTGGGATCCTGGGAGTAGACTTGCTTCTTTTGGCCCCAGAGGCCAGAAGTAGGAACGATGGGTGGACATTGCAGAGTCCACTTGGAGTTGGGTGTCAGGAAACACTTCCTGCCCATGAGATTTGTCTCTTGGTGCACTCGGCTTTTTGGGGGAGGTCGTGAGCTGTCCCCCCTTGGAGGTCTTCAGACAGTGTCTGGAGGATCACTTCTTGGGAGTGATGTAGCTGGGATTCTTTTTCTGGTAGAGATTGGACTAGGCTGCTAAGGTCCCTTTCTAACCCTCTGGCTTTGTAACAGCTTATAACTCCTGGAAGAGCTGGAACCTTCTCCTTCCTCTTCCCTCCCCCCTCCATAAGTCATCTTAGTTGAGTCTTTTTTTTTTTCCAACACCATAATCATTTCCTGAAATACAACCCACTCCTCACCCCCTCTGGAATGCTCAGAAATGTGAATGAGGCCTAACAGTAATGATTAGGACAGGGGGCAGTGACTCAAGAACCCATCTAGTACAACATTGTCATTTTGTAGATGAGAGAAATTCTGTTTATTGAGGTCCATCTCCGAGCACTTGCAGGGCCTCAGTGCCAGACTCCCCTACTGTGTAGATGGCAGCCCATCCATGTCCGTTGCTCCTATGTGTGTATACCTCGGGTGTGTATCTTTTGGTCAATCCTCCATCGAGGATCAAAGGCTCAGAATTACAAGGGACCACAGAGACACATAGGATCAGAGATTTGGAGCCAGAGTCCAGCCACACTCATTTTATAAAAGCAGGCCCAGAGATGCTGTTAAAGAGTAGTCTAGACATGGTCATGAAGGGGCTAAGTCACAGAGCTAAATTTGAACCTGGGCCCTTACAGGCCTTCCAGTTCCCTTTGGTCCTGCATTATTTCTCCCTGGGGCAGAAATGCCTTCTGTGGTATTCCCAGCAAGTGGCTGGTTTCCCCAGGCCACCTGTTCTGTCACTCACATTGTCAGAAAGTTTCTCTTGACATCCAGCCAAAATGGCCTCTCTGCAACTGCCACCCACGGCTCTAGTTAGACCCTTCGGGGACAGACAGAACAAGTTGAATCTCTCTTCCCTGTGACTACCTTTCAGTCTTCTTGAATCCCCTTGAGTCTTCTCCAATCCCTCCAGTCAATTCTCATATGGCATAGTCCAAGGATCTTTCATTCTCCTGGATGCCCTCCAGCTCACCAATGATCTTCAGAACTGAACCCAACCCTCCAGAGATAAGGTTTGACCAATGCATAATGAGACTATTGATCACCTCTCAATGTGGGCCAGGATGTTATGACAGCTTTCTTTCCTGCCCTGTCACATGATTTACTTGTATTGAGCTTCTACTCCACTAAGACCCCCAGATCTTTGTCAGACAAATGGGTAGCTAGCCTAAGTTAGTAGCCTAAGCTACTGTCTTTAAACCTGTAAAATAAGATTTTTATACCCAAGTGTAAGATGGTTTACGTTTATTAGCCTTTTAACATTCAGCCCATTGAACTTTTTTTGGATCATGACTATCATCCACTTAATCCCCTCATACAGAGTATATATGCCCTCTCTGCCTTTATCCACGTCACTGATAAGAAGAGTAAGCAGTAGAAGGCCTGGCACAGATCCCTGGGGCATTCTACTCAAGATTGCCCAAGGTGATATTGAGCTGGGAAAGCCTGCGCTTGGGTATGGTCCTTCAGCTAGTTCTGAATCTATAGGAATATGTTCTCATCTACCCAGCCTCTTGCCACGTTTTCCACAAGAATAGCCTAGGGCCCTGGCTTTGTCCCTCTTCTCATCCTTTTCTTCAACCTTGCATTGAAAAGCCCTCAACAATGTCTCTGTTGCCCTTGTATGAGGTTGTGCTGTGCTTTGGTCACTTGGCTCCATGCCATGCTCTTCGTGTCTTTAAAGTTCTGGTCGGGGGGTAAGTTCCTTGCATAGCTATATTACCCTCTTTATCAACTCTTCTTTGTTGTTTCCTTTTGGGTATCCAGAATTTCGTCATTAGCGGGGGCTGTGTAGAATTTGAGGCCAAGCCCAGCCTTTCTCTGATCTCTTTTGAGATTCCTGACCTGAAGTCTAGGGTACATTTAAGACTCACATCGAGCTTTCTCTCCTCTCTCTCGGGTTGTACACTGGAAAGGTTGTTTCCTTCCAAGTTTTCCCCCATTTACACCCTGACAACCAATGCCTCCTTACTGACACCAGTCAGACCCAGAATTAGATTTCCTCTAGTGGAGTTCTCCACCTTTCGAAGGATGACATCATTAAAACATTTAATGACAAAGTTGTTAGCTGAGTACTTGGCGTGGCTTGTCCTGTTTAGGTCTGCCTCTGCCTGCAGGACACCAGGCAAGGTACTTAACCTCTAAGGGACTTACTTTTCTCATCTCTCAGACCTCTTACACCAGGGGTTTTGGGAGGAGGAGGAGGGTCCCTTGTCAGCCAGGAGATGGTCTGATGCCCTGCTGACCTCTCTTGCTCTTTCTTGTTTGCCTTCAGGAGGAGGGGACCCCAGCAAAATGCCTGCATTGCCCTTGGATGAACTACAGATCACAGAAAAGGACCCAAAGACGGGAAAGCTCAGAACAGTGCCAGCTCTGGTGAGCCGGGTGAATTGGGGCCCTCTAGCACCATGACCAACTTTATCAATATTGGGGGAGGGGTGCTGGTCAGGTGTTAGCTGGACCCAACCAAGTGTTCAACCTAGTGTTCATCTTCCAAGTGCCATGTTTCGTAGCCAGTGGGGATATAAAGACAAAAAAATGAGGTGGTCTTTTCTTTAAAGAGTTTATGTTTTTCCTGGGAAGTAGATTCTATATAATCATTAAAAATTATCGATTAAGTGCTGGGAATACAGATAAAAGTGAAACAGTTTCTGCCTTTAAGGAGCTTGCACTCTAATGGGAGAAACCATGTGCACATATATGAATATATATCTACATAATAAATATAATGTCCATGGGTGGGGTAGGGAACAGGGTGGACCTTATGTAGGAAGTGGCAATTGAGCTGAGCTGTGAAGAAAGCTGGAGAGCTGAAGAGATGAGGAGGCATGAGACAAAACCTATACAAAGGTATTGAGGTGGGAGGTAGAATGTGGGTTCAAGAAAGGCCAGACAGGGCTAAGTGCTTGATCCTAGAGCAGTGCAAAGCAATTTGAGCTTCTTAGAGGAAGGGGAGCAGTGACGAGGGCCAGCCCATGGGCCGTGGGTTCTGTGTGGACAGAAGGGGCTTGACATGAGAGATGTTAGGGATAGAACCGATGAGCCAAGGGGATGGATCAGATAGAAGGAAGAGGGAGGGAGAGGCTGAGCACATGGGCTTCTAGAAGGATGGTAGTGTTCTCACTGGGAGGAGGGAAAGGGGACACAGGGGCTATGTTGACGGGGAATGAGAGCTAGCTCATTTTAGACATGCTGAATTTGAGGTGTCTCCAGGACATTTATCTTGAGATGTCCAGGACGGGCAGGCATCACCTGGGACTCATCTGTGTAGATGTGTGCTATGGGGGCAGAGGGTAGGGAGAAAGACAGCCTGAGATACCAGGAAAGGTGTGGTGCACAGGATGATGTCATAAGGACTGGCTGGTTGATTAAAGTCCTGGTGTTGAAGGAGGAAAAGGAGACCCGTATTGTCTGAGGCAGGGACTGGCTTAGCCTGGAGGAGATGTGATGGGCAGAATCAGGAGCCATGGGTGGAAGTCCCAGAGGCTGGGGCATCCTGCAGGGCTGGAAGGCTCCCTCTCCTCAAAGGGGCATGACCACTTGGCAGAGATGCCTGAATGGGGATGTGTTTTGGGTACGGGTTGGACAAGGTGCCTCTGCAGCCCCTTCCAGCTCTCCTATCCTGTGATTCTGATTGTGGGAGCATCCCAGGAATAGGAGGCAGCAGCCTGTGCAAAAGCCTGGAGGCTGGAGACAGTGTGATGTGCAGAGACAAGTGAGTGGGCCAGTTTGGCTAGAAAATGGAGGAGTTTTTCTTAGCAAGGGCCTACATTTCAGTCATGTTTAGTCATAGACCTATTCCAATGGCTTATGTCCAGAATTACTAGACCGGAGTGCCAGAGGGAATTGGACCTGGGAATGCCTTGGTGGGTGAGCATTTTTCTGCCCTGGACCATCTCATGTGTACAGGAATGCTGTGAGACCTTGATCTTACTGGGCCAGAGGGTGGCCCAGCAGCCACCTGAATAGTAGGGGGGCTGTGAACATACTGACAGAGGAGCTATGCTGGGGCTATTAGACCCACAGGGGGCTGCCTGAAAGGGGCAGGAATGGACCCAGCTTCCTGAGGGCTGCTCCTCCCATCCCCAAGAACCTGAGTTTCCCTGCTCATAGGCATTCTGGCAAAGGGCTGGGAACCAGGGCTCGATTCCCATTCTCTGCCCTCTCTCTGGCTTCCTTAGAGCATCTTGTGATGGCTTTTGCTTTGTGGCCATTTCTGTTTATGGGCCCTGCCCTGGAGGTGAGCCTTCCTTTGTAACAAAGTAAGAGCTCCTTGGTGCATGCACCTTTCTGCCCTCCTGGCCCCCATCTTGCTGCCTCCTTGGCCTTCCAGGTTGGCATTATGCAGTGACCTCTGGCTTCCTTCTGGTGACCTTTGTGTGTCTCAGGGCTCATTTCAGTCTGCATCGGGTGAGCACAATTCAGCCAGCTTTTAGTTACATATGGGCCGTGCTCCAGGCATTGTGCTGGGAGTTAGGGAATCACAAGACAAAAGAGAAATCACTTCTGCCTTCAGAGAGCTTCCATTCTACTGGGAAAAGTAACATTCTCTGTACAGATACAGATCATGTTGGTTTCTCCTTGTTCCTTCTGGTTACTCTGTATCCATTTCCTATCTCTTTCTCTGTAACAGATCTGTATCTTGCATCCATTTCCTATGTCTTTCCTATCTCTTCAGAGAAAGAGATAGGAAATGGATACAAAGTAACCAGAAGGAACACGGAGACCTCTTCTAGGCAGTCTCTAGAAGGGAGCTAGTGATTCAGAGAGATGGAAGTGAGGAGGGAGGGCTGGCCAGACATGGGGTACAGCTTGTGCAGAAGCCTGGAGGTGAGAGGCGAACAGTCACATGCACAGAGCCGCAGTCCATCTGAGCCTCCTGGGCTTGTTCACCATCTCTTCATGACGTGGACCCTCCTTCCTGTTTTCAGAGCACCCTGTTGCCTCGACTCCCCATGTTGTTGAGCAGGGCGCTGGGGCAGTGCACACTCATACCCTGGGTCTAAGCTGTTTCTTTCCCTTCTCAGGTTTACCCCCTTGCTCATCTCTAGCATTTTAATGTCCCTGTGGTCACCCCGCAGGAGGTGGAGAGGACCAGAGAGAGAGAGAGAGATAGGGAGCACAGGGCCCCTGTCCTCAAGGAGCTGACAGTCTAGTTAGGAGAGTATGGAGGGAGGCTAGGAAGAACAGGAAGCGTGCCTGCCTCTCTGAGGCCTTGGGCAGATGACTTCTCCTGCCTAGGCCTCAGTTTCCTCATCTGTAAAATGAGGGAGTTGGCCTAGATCACTCCTGGGGGCCATCATAGCTTTAGACCTAGGGTCCTGTGAATGTCTGCTTGAGGACCCAGTGCCAGCATTAGCAGCAGAGCTCAGATGTGTGGGGCAGGAGCTACCCTACCCAGGCTGCTCTTCAGAGAGTGGGCAGGAAAGTTTTCTTATGGCCATCATCGCCCCCACTTTCCAGGCCTGCTGGCCTCCCCATCTCCCCTCAGTCTAGATTCTTTTTCCATAAAAGCGCTTAGAGCCCAGGCCCCAAAGCACTTTGGTGGCATCCCTCCTGCTTCTGGGTGACTCCCCCCTTGCAGATGACTGCCTTTGGCCTTTGCTTCCAGGGCAGCTTGTCCCATCTGGTCCCTGGGAAAGCAGAGCCTTGTTCTGAGTGGGGCCACTGGGCCCATGTCTGTGGTTGCCGCTGGTGCCCGAGGCAGAGTCCTTTTGAAGTTACCCATTTGCTTATATATCGGGGGATAGAAACCCTAGATGGAGGGGTGCAGTGGCAGAACAATCAGAGCCTGGGGGATGGTGTCCCCAGTGAGGGAAGTTGTGCATGAGCAGGACGAACCAAAGCGAAGGAGGCTGGAGGGGGCTCACGGCCCAGTGGGGATTCCCAGCTCCAGAACCAGAAGAGATTTTACAGAGGAAACAGGCTGAGAGGGATCCATACTCAGGCCCTCTGACTGTCAGCCCACAATATCATGCCACCTTCCATCTGGCAAAGCTGCATGAACCAGAGGGAGAGCCTGGTTCTAGAAACTGACTATGCTTAAATTGGATAATTTAAATAATAATTTAAATTGGGGTGTGGGCAGGCCAGGGAGGAGGCTGCAAAGTAGCTGGTCTAGGCTTCCCCAAAGAGGGGTCATCCCAGGCTGCCTCAGGAGGTGGTGTGGGGCTCCTTGCAGTGCCCAGAGGCTCACTAGTTGGGGGCAGGTATGGACAGAGGCTTAGGGTAGAGGATGTGAGGCAGGCAGGGACAGAGGCTTAGGACAGAGGATGTGAGTTGGGAACAGATGGAGGCTTAAGGCAGAGGATGTGGGGTGGGCATGGACGGAGGCTTAGAGCTGAAGGAGGCCCAGCTGGGTCAGCATTGGCAACCGCTCCCCAGCCTTACCCTCCCTCTCTGCCTCTGTGACCTCATGCTGTCCCCTAAAGAAGGCAGACCCCCTCCTTCTTGGGGAGCAGAGAGAAGTGGGCCCATGGCTGGATCCCCTCAGCTCAATCCTTCCTGGTTGGACTGAGCTGAGCACCAGGCTGAGTGACCAGAGCAGGCAAGGGGATCCCAGGCCCATGATCATCCCCCCTGACTAACCTCCCCCATGGTCCCTCATGGTTCCTCGACTTCCTAGCACCCAGACCAGAAGGCCGACCGCTGCTTTGTGCTATACAAACCTCCACCTGCAGACAACACCACGGCACGGATAGAGGAGTACCTGGAACGGGCTGCCTTCATCGCTGACGACCTCGACTGGCTGCTGGCCCTGCCCCACAAGAAGTTCTGGTGCCAGGTAACCCATCATATGGGCCAATGCTCTGGGGCACCACAGCAGGGAGAGGGCCAGCCCTGGCGTCATGGGGACCTAAGTTCAAATCCAGCCTCAGAGACTTACTGACTCTGTGACCCTGGGCAAGTCAAGTCACCTCTTTGCCTCAGTTTCCTCATCTGTAAAATGGGATCATAAAAGTACCTGCCTCCAGGGTTCTTGTGAGGATCAAATGAGATGATATTTGTGAAGCTCTTGGCACAGCGCCTGGCACACAGTAGGGCTTCTTCCCCTTCCACCCTCTTCTGGGACAGGTCCTGGATTTCTTGGAGAATGTAGGGAGTGTGAGGGTTTTCACAGGTGGTGTTTTTATTCTACACGTTGTGCTGAACAGTAAGCACCAAATTACAGTGGGGAGGATTGTGTCTCACAAGTCATAATGACAAAACTGATTAGGACTTCGAATGCCTACCATTTTATTCTGCGACTTTACGCTTTTATTGAAGATTCTAATTGTCTCAGTTTGTCGCCTGGTTGATTCTCTAGGGTTTTCTAAGTAAATCCTCCAAGGAGGCAGCATTGTGCCTTCTGGGGAGGGCTGGATTTGCATCCAAGGATCCATACTCAAATCTGGCTCTGCTGCCTACTCCTTGAGTGACCTTAGACAAATCACCTGGCTTTTTGGGGTCATTTTTAAGATGAGGGGGTTGGGTAGATAACCCTTGAGGGTGTTTCCATTCAGAATGTGTGGTCTTCCTAATAGCAGCTGACACATGTCAAGTTCTTTGTATGCATTATCTCAGTCCTCCTAGCAGGAGAGGGTACTCTCCCCATTTGGAACCAGCAGGAGCTCCCTCCACGGTGCCCCTCTTCTGCCCCTTCCCGTCTGTGCCTGCCCAGGCCTGTCTTTTGCCCCCAAGCCCAGCACCCTATGGCCTCCATTCCTCCTTGGGGAACCTCCGGGGCTCATGGCCTCCTGGGATGGTGGCACCAGGCTGGGCCTTGGGCATGGCGGCGTGTACTCCACCCCCTTCGTCTTGGCCCCTGAGCAGGTGATCTTCGACGAGACCCTACAGAAGTGCCTGGACTCCTACCTGCGCTATGCCCCCCGCAAGTTTGACGAGCTGGCCACGCCCCCCACAACAGTCATCGAGATGCAGCAGCGCCTCCATCGTGCCGTCTTCCTCACCTTCCTCCGTATGTCCACACACAAAGAATCCAAAGTGAGTATGTTGACCCCTCTTCCCTGCAGGGCTGTCAGCTGAGTGACTCAGTGTGCACTGGGCACAAGCGATCTCAGGCAACCCTTTGTCTCTCCCCGGCTTTTGTTGGGCAGGAACAAATCTGGGTCGGCTCCAGGCTCTCCTTGGCTTTCACCAGGCTGGCTTTCTTCCCCAAGGTTCCCTTGGTGGAACCCAGGGGCCTCTTGGCCGCCAACATGGCCGAAAGCATCCATTCCGGGCTTTCTTCTACTAATTCAGCCCTTTTCCCTCCCCCGTAGGACCACTTCATTTCCCCGTGCGCTTTTGGAGAAATCCTCTACAATAACTTCCTCTTTGACATCCCAAAGATGCTGGACTTGTGTGTGCTCTTCGGAAAAGGCAACGGGCCCCTTCTCCAGAAGATGATCGGTTAGTAAAGTGGGTCAGGACAGGCGATGAGCTGCCAGGGGACCAGAGGATATCCCCATGATTCAGGGTCTGCAGACCACTGAGGCAGAGGCAGGGGTATGTAGAGAGCAGGCCTCAAATCCAGGGAGGCCTGGTTCAAGTGTTGCTGCTGTTGTGTACTGGCCCTGTGACCGTCAGCAAGATCCAGGCCACACGAGACTCCCAGTTGTTGAGCAGCGGTTGCCGTGAATTTCCTCCTGTGGGAATGACCTGTGCCATTGAGATCATGGGTCTAGTTCTGCCCCCCCCCCGCCCCTTAGGTACAGGGAAGCCCTGACTTGTGGTGCTTTAGGGGCAGCATGGAGCATTGGACAGTCAGAAGGAACTGCTTCCTTCTGTCTCTCACATCCTGGCTGGGGGACTGTGGGCCACTGACTCCAGTGTCCTTCTACAAGCTGTGATTTCACTGGCATGGGGAGCTTCCAGTGAGGAAACAGCTCAGGGATCAGCCTGGATGCCCTCTGGGCCTCCTGCTAGGTGTAGACATCAGTGGGATCCAAGGACTGTGAGACTGTTAGTCCTTCTCTGGGGGAGGGGAGGTCCTGGGATTTCTCTTCCTCTGAAAGCATGATGGGAGTAATACCTAGGGAAGGAAGATCTTTAGTAATGAGATTCACACAGAACGGGAGTGGAGGAAAGGGGGAAAGCCTAGAAACCAAGGGCAGCTCAGGCCTGGGCAATGGGAACCAGCACAAAGGGAGTTGGTGCTCTTTGGCCCAGAGTGTCATCAGGCACTTTGTGGACTATGCCTGCAGTCATTGCTATGGCTGTGGCCGATGGAGCTTGGCCAAAGCTCTGCCCTCCCTTGTAAGAGAGATCAGAGGGCAGTGGGATCTTTGCAGTCTTCCAGAGGAGAATTTACACAGTAGCTCAGGAGGCCCTGAGGCTTGGCTCTGAGTTCAAGGTTCCTTTATTTGGCTGCTTGGGGGGGAAGGTGCCAGGGACAGCTCAGGCTGTGAGTGTCTCGGAGGGTCTTCCAAATTAAAAACAGCCATACAACTTGATTATTAGTGTAGCTGATCTTAAAGCATCTCACAACTCAGCCCTGATGTTCAGAAAATGGGGCAGGGCCCAGGGAGCCAGAAGCCAGGTCTAGGTGGATAGAGCTACAGTGTCATGGAGGAGCAGCCACAGTCCTGGTCTTGGACCTGAAAGAAGCTGGGTTCCAATCCCCTCTCTGACACAGGCTAGCTGGGTGATGCCAGGCATGTCCCTGCAGCCCTGTGGGCCTCAGTTTCTCCAGGTCTAAGTGGGGATAACAGCAGTAGCCACCTCTCAGCATTGTGTAAGGATCCTTGAGGAGGTGTCTGCAGAGCCCTTGGCAGAGCGAGATGGAGAGCGAGATGGGAAAGGGATGTGTGGAGGTCAGCTGCTAGTTGGGCTGTTGTCTGTTCTTTGTTAGAAACAGCCAGGAAAGGCCTGCTGCTGGCAGTCAGACTGATGATGGTACGGGCTGTGCCAGGACCTGTGATCTCCCTGGGATGGAGGAAAGCCCGTCCCCTGATGCCGACTTACCCAGAGTCTGGGAGGGCGGTTCCCAGGGCCACGCGGGGAGGATGGGCCGCAGCCCCCCGGGGAGACCATGCTCTGCACATCACTGCCTCTCCCACCCCAATGTTCTTTGGGGCTTCTGATTTCCTCCCGGACCATCAGCTCTGTGTGCCCCATGGAGAAGTGACTTGGGCAGGGTCACCCAGCCAGTCTGTGTCAGAGGCAGGCAGGAGCCCAGATCTGGCTGAGTCTGAAGCCCACTTGTTAGTCCCTTGTTAACCTGTCGGGTCAGTCTCTTTGGGTTATACTGTGCCTTTCCATCTGTCCTGGGAGGTGACCTCCCCATTGTGCAGATGAAGAGACAGGTGAGGAAGCCAGTCTGGCAGAGCCAGGAGAACTGAGTGCCACCCCCTCCCCACCCATCCGCTGAGTCAGTCACAAGCATTCATTGAGCTCTTGCTATGTGCCAGGCGCTGCAGGGGGCATGTCTGAGGGCACTGGAGCCGCCCCTGCCCTCCCTCCTCTCTGCCCCTGTGGGGGCTGTGAATGGGGGAATCTGAATGGGCCTGACTGCACAGTCACCGGGTCCTCTGGCTGTGGCTTCCTCATCCAGTACAGCCTGGCCTGTTCCCTCCTTCATCCCAGGCATCCCTGCAGCAGATTGCAGGGGCAGTGCCACAGTTATCTAGACTCAATCCCTGGGCCTGGGCCTGGGCCTGGGTGAAGTGACCCATTCTCTCTGCATGCCCCAAAGGCCCGGCTGTGGGGCTCTTTGTATCCCTGGGGCTGCTGGGATTTTCTTTGCCTTGCTTGCTCTTGGGCCCCCTAGATTATTCGTTCTGGGCTCTACTCCATCTGCCAGAGCCCACATCTGCCCATTACCAGCCTTTGGAAAGTGAGCCCATGGGTTCCGTGAAGCATTCCCAAAGGCATTTCAGCTCTGTCGGCTCTCTCCCTTACTGTCTCACTCCCCAGGCCCTCTTTTGCCAGGCTTGGCATCAGGGTCAGATTCTAAACTTGGGTCAGGGAGGACTGAGAGAATGCTCTCTCCCTCTTGGGAACAAGGGTTTGGCAGAAGGGCATAGGGGCGACCTCCAGGTTTCTTGAGCAAAGATTATATCTGCTTGTTTGCCCAGCAGACTTATAGCATGGTCCCTTCTGTACCTTGCCATGGAGGGGCCCAGGAAGGTTTAAGCAGCTGAGCACAGCCTCAGGGTCTCCTCATCCAGGGACCTGGGCTGTAGGCCTTAGAGGCCCAAACAACCCAGCCAGCCATCATTTAGGAAGTGCCTCCTGTGTGCTGGTTGCTGGGAATCACAGACCCACTACGCCAATGGAAATTGACTGGCCTTTATCCTGGTGGCCCCATTGAGGCCCTGGGAAATGCTAATGGCCTTCTCCCTCCCTTTTTTTTAGAAAACATCTTTATTCAGCAGTCAAGTTACTACAATGATCTGGATGAAACTGTACCCACTATCCTACAGGTATTAGCTCTGCATCCTGCTGGGTGCGGGAGGGGAGGAGAGCCATGAGGGTTTGTCTCTGGAAGCAAGGCTGAGGGAGTCTTGGAGCCCACCTTGGCCAGCAGCCTCATTCCTTCAAGCACAGGCACAGGCCAGACCTCGGGCATCTGCTGGGCGGTCATCCTCCCCGGGACATGCCCGTGCTTGACTGGGGCAGCTTGTGTGAACTACCAGATGGGACTGGCTTCTTCCTGAGGCCCCAGAGCGACTCTGGCTGCCAGTCCTCCCGTGCTGCCCCTCTGCTGGCATTGGGGTGCAGGGGGGAGGCTCTGGAGTCAGAAGACCAGGGTTCAGATCCTAGCTCTGGGGGACTATGGACTGTTCACTTTACTCTCTGGGTCTCAGTTTTCTCCTCTGTAAAATGGGGAGATGGACTAAGTAGCCTCTGAGGTCATATAGGCCTGTGCTGCTCTTCCCAAGCCCTTGGCCCTCTTGAGCAGTCTGATGGAGGGAGCACACTCCATGGCCTCTTCTTCCTCAGGTTTTCAGCAATATCCTCCAGCAGTGTGGCCTAAAGAGTGAAGGGGCCTCCACCGAGCCCCAGAGACTGGAAGAGAAAGTCAGGATGACCCCCAGCGCCATGCCTCTCCAGGTGAGCTCACCTGTCCCCTTCTGGCCCAGGGATCCTGCCCTTCCTCACAGCTCTGGCCAGGTCTGGCCTGCCCAGCATTTAGAGCTCATCTGTTCTGCTTCCTTTAGAATCTGAAAGATGGTGCTCTCTCTCCCTCTCTCTCTTTGCCTTCCCCACCTTTCTCTGTCTCTGTCTCTATCTCTCTTCTCCCCTTTTCTTCCCTTTCCTTTCTCTTCCTCTCTCCCTCCATCCCTTTTTCCCCTTCCCCACTCCCTTCCCTCTCATCTCTCTCTCCCTCTCCCCCCCCCCACCTCCCCTCTCAGTCCCCCCCTACCTCAATCTCTCCTTTCCCACTCCCCTGTATTTCTCTTTCTGTCTCTCTGACTGTTTTTGTCTCTCTCTCTCTTTCTCTCCCTCTCTGTCTCTCCCTCTCACGCCTTCCCCTGTCCCATCTCCCCTGTCTCTCTCCCCTTCTCATCTCTAAAATGAGGATGACCAGACCTGTCCTCCCTTCTCATGAGGCTGATAACTCAACTTTGCAGATGGATTCACTCGTTGTCCAAGGCTTTCCCATGCGCTTACCAGTGGGGTGGCAAGGTGGGGATCCGTCTGTTCATGGCCATGGGTATTCCCTCCAGCAGGGCAGATTGCAGCCCCCTACACCTGCCCGTCCTGCGTGGCTCAGCCATGTCCTCCCAGAACTCGTCCTTGGATGGGGGGTTGGGGGAAGGCAGGGTCTCTCTGCTTCCTGGGGGCTCTGTCAGTGTCTTTGCCAGGAGTGCCCACAGGCAGCCCCTCTGCATCCACTGGCCTTGCTTCCCATTCCCGGGTGCTTTTCCCCACTGACATTCCTTCAGTGGTTTCTCCTGCATCAGCACTTGTGGGCACACATGAAGCAGTTTCCGGAAGCCACCCGACAAGGCTCACCCTGGTCCTCAGGCAGGCATCTCAGACCCCCAGATCCTTGGGCACCCTCCCTCCTACAGCTGTTGGCAGAGGCCCCTTGAGGTGTCTCTTTCAACCCATCCTTTTACAAATGAGGAAATATAGGCTGTAGAGGAGAAAGGACTTAACCAAGGTCCCACAGCTTTTGCTGTCCCTATGCTACTGATGAGACTCTGGACCACAGTGGAGAAGTCATGCAGCTCATAGAATAACTTACATTTGCCCACCTACTACTATGGTATATAAAAATTATTCAGTCAGCCTTTTTTCAGTCGGCGGCCAGCGCTAGCGTGTTCACACGCTGCTGCGCTGTTTCCCTACCCCAGCTTAATTCCTCCCTCGCCGCCGCATCTTTCTTCTCTTCCCGGTCCCTCCCACCACCACCATGGGCTTTGGAGATCTCAAGACACCCGCGGATCTGCAGCACCTCAATGACTTCCTGGCGGACAAGAGCTACATCGAGGGGTTTGTGCTGTCCCAGGCTGACGTTGCAGTATTTGAAGCTGTCTCGGGCCCTCCTCCTGCCGACCTGTACCACGCTCTCCGCTGGTATAACCACATTAAGTCCTATGAGAAGCAGAAGGCCAGCTTGCCAGGAATAAAGAAGGCTTTGGGCAAGTATGGGCCTGCTGGTGTGGAAGATACCACCGGAAGTGGAGCTACAGATAGCAAAGATGATGATGACATTGATCTCTTTGGGTCTGATGATGAGGAGGAAAGTGAAGAAGCAAAGAAGCTAAGAGAAGAACGCCTTGCTCAGTATGAATCAGAGAAATCAAAAAAACTTGCAATTGTTGCCAAGTCTTCCATCTTACTGGATGTGAAACCTTGGGATGATGAGACAGATATGGCGAAATTGGAGGAATGTGTCAGCAGCATTCCGGCAGATGGCTTGGTCTGGGGATCTTCTAAACTAGTTCCAGTGGGATATGGCATCAAGAAGCTTCAGATACAATGTGTGGTTGAAGATGATAAAGTTGGTACAGATATGCTAGAGGAATGGATAACTGCCTTTGAAGACTATGTGCAATCCATGGATGTTGCTGCCTTCAATAAGATCTAAAACCTACCATCCTCAAAAATTACATTTAAATAAAAACATTTGCAAGCAAAAAAAAAAAAATTATTCAGTCAGCATGCATTTAATAAGTGCCAGCTGTATTCTAGGCACTGGGGATACAGAGATAAAAAACCCATTCCCTGCCCTGGAGAAGCATACCTTTTACTGGAGAAGATGGGTAAGAATTTAAGAGATAGTAGAGAGCTCCACAGTGACTGATGGGGTCAGGAGAGGCCTCGGGAAGGAAGAGGACAGGTGAACTAAGCCTGGAGAGAAATCAGCGAAACATTTATTAAGCACCCACTGCATCCAGGCACTGGAACCAAGACCTGTGATTTCCTTCTAAAACCTCCCCCAGTCCTGCCTTCCCTATTACTATGGGGAACAACACCCTCCTCCCAGTCCCCCAGGCTCACAGCCCAAGAATCACCCTGGATTCCACCTTCTCTCACCCCCACATCCAATATGGTACCAGGGCCTGTTGCTTTCACCTGTGTAGTGACCCTGCCCCCACCCTGGTGCAGACTCTCATCTCCTCACCCATGGCCTGTTGCCATACCTGCTGGGGGGCTGCCTGCCTCAGATCTCTTCCCCCTCCAGTCCATCCTCCATTCAGCCATCTGACCATGTCACCCCTACTCAGTAAACTCCCTCAGCTCCTACGGCCTCCAGGAACAAATACAAAATGCCGTTTGGCATTCGAAGGCCTTCATAACCTGGTTCTTCCCCCCTTTCTGGTCTTCTCACACCTCCCTCTCCAGCCTCCTGGCTGATCCAAGCACAAGCGCATCTCCACCTTTCTGATCTGAGCATTCTCTCTGACTGTCCCCCATGCCTGGAATGCTCTCCTTCACTCTGACTGCTGGCCTCCCTGGTTCCCTCTGAGTCCCAGCCAAATCCTGCCTTCTGCAGGCAGCCTTCCTCTGCCTGTCCATTCCAGGGCCTTCCCTCTGCTCATGATTTCCTCTTCATCCTGTATGGACTTGTTGGCATATTGTCTCCCCATTGGTGAGCCCCTTGAGGTTAGGGCCTGCCTTTTTCCTCTCTTTGTACCCTCAGTGCTTATCACAATGCCTGGCATGCACTAGGTGCTTAATCAGTGTTGATGGACTCATTGGTAGGGAGCCCCTAAATTAGAACATCTGCTCATGCAGATGGGGAGCTCTTAGAAAGTTGCCTGGGGCCCCTGAGATGCTCCGTGGCTTTGCCCACAATCATACAGTTGACATCGGAAGTTAGGCTTGACTCCTGGCTGTCTGAATGCGAAAGCTGCCCCTCCATCTGCTGTTTCCCGTGACCTCCGTGAGGCTGATGTGGTTGTCCCATCTTAGAGATGAGGAGACTGAGGCTCAGAGGGATGAGGTGGTTGTGCAGGGCTCTGTGTCCAACTACAGGCTAGACTGCCCACTTAGAGTGGAAGCTGCTGGAGGGGAGGACTTACACAATTCTTTGCGTCCTCAGTGGCTGGCATGGCACCTGGCACGTGGTAAATGGTGATTCTGTCAGCCAGGGCTTTAGAATCCCCTCCTCCTGGCCCCGAGTCTGGCCTTCCTTCCACCATCCTGAGTCACAGAAAATCCAGACAGTGATCTGCCCGAGGTCCCTGAGGTACTGGTAAATTCAAGCCTGCACCTGGGCCTGCTGCTTTCTTACCCCCCGCTTCCACCGTCGCATTTCGCTCTCACCCCCAGCCTTCTCCTTGCTGCCATAGATTTCTCAGCAGAACTCAGCGTGGTTCTAATGCCAAGCTCTCTTTTGCTTCCAGGAACTGAGAGACGTGGTCCTCTATTTGTGTGATACTGCAACCACCCTCTGGGCCTTTCTGGACATCTTCCCATTGGCTTGCCAGACCTTCCAAAAGCATGACTTCTGTTCCAGGTATGACTTCAGGGCCCAAGGGCCCTCCAAGAAGAGGACCCTCTGCCTTATTCTGCCCACATCAGAGCCTTGTGACCTCTCTCGTGGCTTGGGGCCGACACTGCCCTGGTCCTCTTCTGGGGCCTCTATGGAAGAAAAAAAGTTGCTTGTGTCTTTAGCCTCCCCTTTGGCATGCTGTCTCCCACGTGAGACTGAGCCTTCATCATAGCAGAGAGGAAGGGTCCTCCCCTGGGCCGTGGGCTCCATCCAAGCCAATCCCGGGTCAGGGCAGACTCTACCCTTGGCCCCATTTGGGCCCTCACACTCACAGGGGCCTGGGTTTAGAGCTGGGAGGGACATTAGAGGTTCCCCTGGCTGGGCTGGGCTGGACTGGGGCATTGATCTCACTGAAGTGGGCAGTTCATGAACAGCTCTGGGCAAAGGAGTTCAACCTGGAGATGCAAAGTAGGAGGGAACCCTTGTAGCTTCTTGAGCAGGAGAGAAATGAGCTGTTCCTCTCAAGTCACAACATTCCCCACCTGGGTTTCCATCGTGGAAGTATTGGGGTAAAAACCCCAACCCTCTCTGTCCCAGGGGCAGAGTTGTCAGCCATATGACTCTGACCAAGCTACAGGGGAGGGGATTGGAAGGAAGAGGGGCCGGGGAGAGAAGTGGAGTTGGTTGGTTGGTTAATTGATCAGTGGATTGATTGCTAAGCCATCTGTCTTATCTATGGGGGAGGGACAGATGGTCACTTCAGCCTCCCCCTGGCCTTCAGGGCTCCTGCTGGAGGTTTGGGTTTTGTGTGGGTGACTGGCTGGGTAACCAGATGGCCGCCCTAGCCCTGCCTGTGCCTCCTACAGACTGGCTTCCTTTTATGACGCATCGATCCCTGAACTGGAGTCTGCAATCAAGAGGAGGAGGCTCGAGAATAGCAAGTAAGAATGGCCATGCTGCTGGTAGGATAGTCAGGCTCTCCGCTCCCCTGCACTCAGGGAGGGCGTGGCCACAAGACTGGATCTGGAACCAGAAGGAACCTTGCATGCCTTCACCCAGGCCAAGTGAGGGCAATGAGAGTCATCCCCTACTGGGATTTAAACTCGGGTCCTCTCTCTGATTCCAAATCCCCTTAGGTTCCCAAAGATCACAGAGCTCTGGGCCAGAGCCTTCATGTCTGAGATGAAGGCAGTGGCAGCCCAGTGGGGAGGGCGTGGGCTGCCCTGACCTCGTGGCACTGTGAGTGTGGGGGAGAGCAGGGCCTAGAAGCCAAGCCTGACCACGAGGCATAGATCATCTGAGCTTCCTCGTGCTCCCCTTCTCCCCTTTCCCTCCCCTTCTTTCTCTTCCCACTGTCCCCCTCCCCCCATCCCCCATTGTGAATGACTCGGTCATTCATAAAGAAGTGATTCGTCCACAGGGAGTCATGGCCAGGCCTCCCCCAAATGCCCTGCTCTGTCCACAGCACGTCTCAGAGCCTCTGGACACACCTCGGGCTTGGGGTCAGGCTTCTGCCTCCTTCCTCTGCAGGTATCCCCCTGGGCTGGGTCTGAACCCCCCTCATACAGCCCCTTTCCTCCCTGGCCTCTGGTTCTTGGTCCTGTCCAGTGGGCATGATCCTCACCCTGGGGAGAGGACAGCGCTTGGGAGAGCTGTCTGGATGGGATGGTCCCTTCCGCCTCTCAGTCTGACCACACTTGTGTATCCTTCCTTGTCCCTTTCCTCAGGCTGCTAGCTGACCTCTGGCAGAGGCTTTCCCATTCCCGAAAGAAGTTGGTAGAAGTTTTCCATATCCTCATTTACCAGATCTGCCTCCTCCCCATCTTAGAAAGCAGGTACTGCCTTCTCCATCCATGCTGGGTGCTCCACAGACACTGAGATGAGGCCATTGAGGATAAGAGGTGACCCCAGCTTGGGATGGTGGAAGGAGAGAGCTGGGCCAGGTGGAGACAAGAAGGGCCAGGGCGGGGTTTACCTGAAAAGAAGAGGGGGGTTAGTCCTGCACGTGGCCAGCAGCCTGAGGCCAGGAGCAGCCATGGCTGACTCAGCAGGCCCTTAGCGGTGTCTCTGCTGCTGCTTTGGTCATCTCCAGCCCTTTCCCATCCTCCCCCAGGCCAGTGGCATCTTTCTCTGGCCTGTGCATGTTTTAGTGGGTGACCTCTGGGCGGTGAGAGTGGGAGGTGGCAAGCCAGGCTGGCCTCAGCTGTATCCTCCTCTCCCTGTGTAGCTGTGACAACATCCAGGCCTTTGTTGAGGACTTTCTTCAGCTCTTTAGCACGGTGCTGCAGGAGAAAAGGTGAGTTGAGGGGCCAGGCCCAGACCCCGGCCTCCCACCAGGCCCAGGTGGCCAATGGAGGGAGGGAGCCCTCAAGGCCTGAGTGCCAATCCAGCCTCAGACACTTCCTAGCTAGGTGAGCCTGGAAAAAAAGTCACTTTCCTCTGTCTGCCTCAGTTTCCTCATCAGTAGAATGGGGAATATACCGCCTCTCTCGTGGGGTTTTTGGGGGCATCAGATGAGATATATACAAAGTGCCTTGCAAACTTGAAAGCCTGATAGTAATGCTATGTTTTTTGTTGTTAGTGATGGGCTGGGCAGGGGGCTGGCCTGGTTGACCTCTGATCCCTTCTGGTTTCTGGGATGACGCATGGTGGTGATTGGGAGGGGGCTGTCTCTAGGGGTTCCCTGAGCTGGCGTGGTGGTGACCAGATTCCCGCCTCTCTGGTTACCGTGACTTGGGCTTGGCAGGTTTCTCCGAGATTATGACGAGCTCTTCCCTGTGGCAGACGACGTGAGCTTGCTGCAGCAGGCGTCTTCGGCCTTGTATCCTTTACCAGCCGCCAGGAGGGTCAGGACCTTGGAGAGCAGGACCTTGCAGGGGGCTCCTGCTGATGGGAGGGCTGGGCACCCAAGGGCACCTGCCATGTGGGTCAGAGCAAGCAGCACAGACCCACAGGCCTCCAGCCAGGGAAACACCCCATCCAACAGCCAGTCCTTTGTCCAAAGCCCTGTGAGTCACAGTTGGAGAAGGAAGGTTCCGGCCTCTATCTGCAGCATGGCCCTTCCCTGGCAGCAGGATGGAGGGGGGAGGAGCAGATGTCCATCTCCACTCTGCCACAGCTGCAGTGGGGGGTTTGTCTTGGTTCCCCGCTGCTGGCTGACTTTCAGCTGATGGCCTGACAGCTGTTCCTCCTGCAAGGCCCCTGTGGGACCACTGGACATTTCCAGTATGGCCCAGGTTTCTGCCGTTTTCTTGGACTGTTATAACCTATCCCCCTGGCCGGCAGTTGAAGGATAATAATAGGGAACATCAGGGCGCCTAGCTAGCTCAATGGATGGAGTACCGGCCTTGGAGTCAGGAGGGCTCCTGCCTCAGACACTTGACACTAGCTGTGTGACCTTAGGCAAGTCACTTGACCCCAACTTCCTCATGAAAAAAAAATTGGCAGCATCTATATAGTGCTTCAAGATTGCAGGGTACTTGGCCTGTGTGATCTCATTTGATCCCCACAACTTTATGAGGTGGGGGTCTTCTCCTCACTTTGAAGATGAGGAAAATGAGGCAGACAGGTTAAGCGACTTGTCCAGGTCCCATGGGTATTAAGTGTCTGAGACAGAATTTGAACTCAGGTCTTCCTGACTCTAAGTCCCCTGCCCTATCTGCTGAGCCACTTGGCTGCTTAGGGAGGAGGACAGTGTGCCCAGAGGAGGGGGCACAAAAGCCTTGGGCACTGAGGCTGCAAAGCCAGAGGGAGCGGTGAGCCTGATGCCCTTAACAGGTGCCCTCAGGGATGAGACCCGGACTGCCTACATCCTCAAGGCTGTGGAGAGCTCTTGGGAAGGTGTGGACAGGACGAAAGCTTCCCCTGTCAAGGACTCACCACCCTGCGAAGCTCTAGAGCCTGGGGCAGCCCCAGCACGACTGAAGATGGATGAGGAGGAGGACGAGGTGGGTGGAGGCTGGGAAGGGCCATCCTGGGGCCTCTGCTTCTCTCCCTTTGCAGGATCTTTAGGGGACCCTCTTCTGTAGGGGCCATGAGATATCGTGAGACTGCAGAATGAGGGTGCAAAGAGGCCATAGAGGCCAGCTAGTCAATTTTAGAGCTGCAGAGACTGAGGGTCAGGGGGAGCGAGGACTCTGAGGTCATACAGGATCCTTGGGTTACCAATCTAAGGCTCATCGGGGCTAATCCTCATTACAGAGGGGGAAACTGAGGCCCAGAGAAGGGAGGTGATGGAAGCCCCTGTGGGGGAGAGATTGGGTGCCTTCCCAAGTCTCCCAGCTCTGTGCTGGGCTCAGGCCCAAGCCAGGGGCAGAGGGAGGCAGGAGGCAGTCGGCCACAAGGTCCCACAACAGCGCCCCCTTCCCGCCCCTGGGTTGGGCTTAGCCCAGAAGCCCTGGTCTGTTCCCTCCTGTACCCAGTTCTTCCCAACTCATCCAGGACCCACTCATTGCTGTGGCTGGTGACTCACCCCTTTGGTTATCCCACAGTGTGCCGGGGCAGCAGCCGCTGCGCCCACCCCCCGCGTCTCCGGAGTTCAGCTCAACTCCCTGATCTCCCAGGTGAAGGACCTGCTGCCAGAACTGGGGGAGGGCTTCATCCTGGCCTGCCTGGAGCACTATGGCTACAGTGCCGAGCAGGTGATCAACAACGTCCTGGAGGAGAGGCTGGCCCCGGCGCTGAGCTCCCTGGATCGCACCCTGAACAGGTGTGTGCTGGAGGAGGCCGGGCCCCGAGGAGGGTGGACCTGGTAGGGCCTGGGGGAGGGGGGCACCTGGCAGGGCCTGGGGGAGGGGGGCACCTGGCAGGGCCTGGGGGAGGGGGATCCTGGCAGGGCCCGGGGGGGGGGGAACCTGGTAAGGCCTGGGGGAAGGGGGCACCTGGCAGAACCCTGGCAGGCTGGGGTGGGGGAGCAGCTGTCAGACCCCCTACCAGTGGTGGCTCCCGATGCTCTCCTGGTACATGGGAAAGAGACCGTCAAGACACTTGGGCTGGGCCTTCTTCACCCAGGGCACCTGGAGCTGGCTCTTTTTAAGATGTTGAGATCTGTATTTTTATAGATTTGGTTTCCTTTGTCAGCCTAGATAACTTATGGAGGGCATTGAAAGTGAGGATTCTGAGAAGAGGTCCCTAGACCTCAGCCAACTGCAGAGGGGTCCCTAGAGGTCCCGAGGTCTCAGCTGACTGTGGAGGGGTTCTGAGGTCTTAACTACCAGCAGTGGGGGGGATGGTCCCTAGAGGTCCCTAGGTCTTGGCCAACAGCAGGGGACTCCAAAGGGGTCCCAAGGTTTCAGCTGACTGTAGAACAGTGCCTAGGGGTCCCTCAGTCTCAACTGACAGCAGGGGGCTCCCTAGGGGTCCCAAGGTCTCAGCCAACAGCAGGGGGCTCCCTTGGGGTCCCGAGGTTAGCCGCCAGCAGAGGAGTCCCTGGAGGCCCCTCAGTCTTAGCTGACTGTAGAGGGCTCCCTAGGGGTCTCTGGGTCTCAGCTGACAGCAGGGGGCTCCCTTGGGGTCCCAAGGTCTCAGCTGACTATACAGGAGTCCTGTGGTCTTCAGCTGACAGCAAGAGGGTCCAAGGCACAAAACAGATCAAGGACATTTGAGCCAATCCAGCTCCCATTAGGGGTATAGAAATGGGGGCCCAGAGAAGGGGGCTAGCTTGGCCAAGCTCACACAAAGATGGCAGAGCCTGTGGTGGAGCCCAGGGTCACTGGGCCCCCATTTTTCCCCAACACTGAGAAAGTTGATGCCCAGATAGAACAACAGGCAGGACTTATCCTGATGGACGGGGACCCTGAGGGAAAAGAGCCAAAGCTGGGAATAGTGTCAAAGGCAAAAGCTTGGGCTTAGGGGAGGCCTGGGGCCTCAACTTCTCCATCTCTAAAATGGGTATGGTGGTGATGCTGGCCATACCTGCCTTGCAGAGTGATTATAGACCAGCTCACAGCTGCCTCTGTGGCCCTGTGGTCCCGGGGGCTCACCACCCTGAGGCTAAGCCCCCTCGTTCTTGAGCTCAGTTTCCCTTCTGCCTCCCCTGAGCTAGCAATATAAGCTCGAGGGCCAGTCAATAAGGAGGTGGAGGTGTACCTTCTCCCTAGACCATGGACAGCAGGGCAGGTTTGGATCCCTTTGTGACCTTCAGCAAACTGCCTCCCATCTACGGGCCTCTGTTTCCTCATCTGTAAAATGGGGGCATTGACCTGGAGGACTTCCTCCAGTTCCTATTAGCTGTGACTCTGGTTCACCCAGCCCAGGCTCAGATATCTGATTAAACCCAAGTACTATCTTTCTGTCCCCAGCTTCCCCTGTGTCTTCACACACAGACACAGACACAGACACAGACACAGACACAGACACACACACACAGACACACACACACACACACACACACACACACACACACACACACACACACACACACACACACACACACACACACACACACACACACACACACTCTGAGGCCTCTCATTAAGTGATCTAAGCCAGAAGGTATTGTTATGGAAGGAAAACCCTTTAGCAAACGTAGGGTCCTCTGTTTGGCTTTGCCCTGCTTTCTGGGTCCTCAGAATGAACCCTTTACTAGAGTGGGGCAGCCTCTCCAAGTAGAATGAAGGCTTGTGGCCCACCAGGGCCTGCATGTCCCCTCACCACTAATCCTTGGAATTTGACGGTTCCTTTGATCCCCTTCCTCCATGAGGGTTGCCCGCCCTTCCCTGCCTTAGTAAGTTGTTTTCAGGAATTGATGTGGCCAGAAAATCCCCCAGCTGGTGGCTAAGTCTGCAGCAACAAGCCTGAGCCGGGGCCTCTGCCAAGGCCCTGTTTGAGGTCTTTTCTGACCCAGCCCACTTGGGCAGCCAGGAAGACTACAGGTCCCCATCATGCAGGGGATGGAGGCTGGGGAGGATTTCTCTTTTGACAGCTTATGAGCAGAGTGCCCCATTGCCCTCCCGTGCTCTCCCTTTTTCCCCCTGGAATCTGCCTCACATCTGCCTCCTGCCCCTGTCCGGCTCTGTCACGTCTTGTATCAGCATGGCCTGGGCCCAGGACCTGGGGCTTGCCAGACCTCGGGGCAGGCACTAGGGCTACCTCCTGAGGCTCTGTGTGTCCTGTCTCTCTCTCCCTCAGGCAGATGCAGCCAGGACCAACCCCACTGCTCAATTCTCGCCATAACGTTTTCCAGAACGATGAGTTCGATGTGTTCAGTCGAGACACGGTGGATTTGTCGCGTGTGCAGAAAGGCAGGAGGTGAGTTTGGCCATGACAGAGGGGAAGCCTCCAGCTGCCAAGCATGTGGCCAGCACATGTCTGAGCCTAACGTCGTGAGCCTGACCCCTGAGTCCTGGGGGGTGGCACTGACTCCTGGCACAGCCTGGAGCCCCTTCCTCATTAGTCCTGCCACATGACCTTTGGGAAGCCTTGCCCTCCTGGACCTCAGTTTCCTTGTCTGTAACATGAGGGTGTTGGCCTGGCCTCTAGCTCTGGCTCAGTGGCCTTGGAGGCCCAACCTCCCAGCAGGTGGCCAGGCAGCCCCTGTTTGGAGGCCTCCAAGGATGGGGAGCTTGCCATATGTCAGGGCAGCCCTTGTCTACTGGGATGCCACAGAAAGCCCGTCTGCCTGCTACCTGTCTGTCCACGCGTTAGACGGCCTTCTAGTCCTTATTGTGCTGCAGTGGCTGGCACATAGTAGGCATTTAAAAGTGTTTATTGACCTACTGATGGGTTGTAAGGGGCAGTTGTTATTAGGCCAGAGAGATACCTGACTTGAGGCTAATTCAGTTGCCCTGGCCCTCCCCTGGGATCTGGACATGCCCCTTGAAGGATACCTGTGGGCTCTGCCCAAGGCCCAGATCTCTTCTCAGCACCTCTGCCCCAGCCCTGGCAAAGCTGTCTGGCCAGCCAGGCAGGAAGCAGTGATTATAAACTGCTTAGTCACCCCCGTTGCAACACTCCCAAATACCAAGCCCGAGATCTTTATCCTGGGTTGGCAGCCATGCCAGGAAGAGGAAGCGGCAGGGCCCAGAGGTGCCGTGGGGGAAGGGGTGCATGCCCACCAAAGGTGCAGCCCAGCCCGGCCATGGCTCCCACACACAGGCTCACCGTGGCCATCTAGGCCTGGGGGCTTAGGCTAGCTCCTCCCCTGAGGGCCAAGGTTTGCCCTGGATCCCATGTTGCAGGCTGGTCTGACCTTGAGCTGGGGCCCATCCAGTCCCTCAACAGGCCTTTTCTTCCATCTGCCGGGGTCAGCCCACGCCAGTTTTACCCAAACGGACTGTGTTCAGGGAGAGCCCTGACCTCCCATATTCCCCCAAGCTGATCCCATTCTCAGGCCATGGTTGTGACACCCACCAGTCCAACCAATCAATCCAATACCCAGTGGATATTTTTTGAGCTCCTATTCTATGCAAGACCTTTCTTTGTCTGCCCTGAGCTAAGTACAATGCCCAGCATATAGCAAGCCCTTAATGCACAAACACTTGTCAGCTTGACAAGATGCTGTGCTGGGCACACAGAGGTAGGACTGGCAGCCCCTGCCCTCCACGAGCTTCCAGTCTAGTTGAGGAACCCAGACACACAGATGAAATGTGAAACAGAAAGAAGCATGGGGTCAAAAGGGACCACCGAGGTCATCAGGTCCCATCCTCACCCCCTGCCTGCCCTACCAATCCCTGCTGGGGCTTCCCCTGACAAGGCACAGTCCCAGAGGTAAAGAACCACCCAGCAGGGAAGCATGAGAGCTGTCAGGAGGCAGCCACTCCTGAGTCATTGCCAGAGGACGGTTCCCAGAAAATCCCATGGGAATGCATCAGCCAGGAACACCTTGTGTGCTTGGGACAGGGATAGGGCTGGGTGGGGGTGAGGATGGGGCTGGGAAGGAGGCAGTACCGCTGATGACGTGCGTGACCTTGGGCAAATCCCTTCTTTCTCAATGACAGTCTAGAAACATTTATTAATCGCCTACTATGTGCAAGGCACTAAGCCCTAGGCCTCTCTTCCCTTGGCTGAGGGCCCAAATTCATGTTTAATAAAGTTGTTCCCGACTCCATGTGTGGTCCAGCAGACTGAGCTCCACCTTTGGAGTCTGGGGTCTGGATTCCAATTTTGCCTCTGCTGCTGACTCCCTTTGTGACCCTGGGCAAATCTCTGGCCTCAGTTTCCTCATCTGTAAAGGGACAGGTTAGCTTCGGGGGCCTCTGTGGTGCTTCTGGCTCTAGACCTTGGATCTTATGATGGGTTGTATTAGAGCAGAAAATATTGAGAAACATCTCCTGTGTGGCTGCTCAAGGACCCAGATGTTATCAAGGCTGTCCTTGTAGCTTGGGGCTCAGAGGGGAGGCCTCCCTGTACATGGCTGGCACAGGGCCCTGTTTATGAGGTCATGGAGTGCCTGCCGCACTTGGGCACCCTCCCAGCACGTAGAAGGCAAGCCACTGTGGGCATGGCCAGGCGTCATGGCCCTAGGGAAGCCTCATGGGCACCAGGTCCAACCAGACTGCAGCATCCCTGACCAAGGGCCTCCAGGGGAGAGATCCTTTGCTCCCAGGATGCCCAGGCCACCTTGCCACAGCTCAGATCATTACCAGCTGCAAGTCAGAATCTGCTGCTTGTACCTGCCCTCTCCCTTTGCCCCAGGACAGACGGCCTTTTCTAGCCTTGAAGCCATGATCAGGGCCTCCCCAACTCTTCTCATCTGCAGATGATAGGATCCCAGGGTCCTTTGTTAGGAGACTGTGTGGCCTAGAGGAGAGAGTGCTGGCCTCAGACTCCAGAAGATCTGGGTTCAGATCTCAGTTCAGCTCCTTGGTGTGACCCTGGGCAAGCCACTCAGCCCCTCTGAGCCTCAACTTTCTCAGCTGAAAAGTGGGGATAATCACAGCTCCTCCCTCACAAGGGCTGTTCAGGAACAAATGAAGCTAATGTTGGTAAAACACTTGTGGGTGGAGTAGAGAGACAAGACAGTTGAGAGAGAGAGAGAGAGAGAGAGAGAGTCAGAGGGAGAGAGACAGGGAGAGGAGAGGGAGAGACGGAGAGAGAGAGAGGGAGAGACAGGAGGAGGAGAGATGAAGAGGGAGAGAGAAGTGGAGGGAGACAGAGTCAGAGGGGGAGACAGGGAGAGGGAAAGAGTCGGAGAAAGACGGAGTGGGAGAGAAAAGGAGAGAGAATGAGACAGCAAGAGAGGGAGAGATACAGGGAGATACAGAGATAGAGTGAGAGGAAAAAGATGGAGAGAGAGAAAGAGAAATCTTGGGAGAAAGGGGAGAGAGACAGACCACAGCACGAGCTGCCATTGTCAAGTGATGTAGTGGGTGGTCCTGGCCATGTCCCAGGGACCCTCTCCAGCTTATGATAATATACAGTAACATCGACACCATTTATGTCGGCAGAAATGTCTTTATGTTACATATTTTTATGTAAAATAGCCTTTTCCTTTAAAGGTATGAAAATACTGAACACTCAGTGTCTTGTGGGATCCTCACAGCCCCTAGGGACCATGGTGCTGCCCATGTTGCACCCATTTTACAGATGGGCCCATAAACAGGCTGAGTGCCTCAGGTCACCATGTCCAGCTATTCAGAGCTACCTTTTTCTTTCCTGGGCCTGGGATTTGTTGGTATAAGGAAATCCCATTGAGGAAAACTCCCTCTGTGATTGCGGGCAGTGCCTACTGTGCAGTCTTATACCTGGGACGTTGAGAGCTGAAGGGACTGACCAGGTCACATGGCCCGATGTGTCCTTCACAGACCTTGAACCCAAGGCTTTTAGACCCTGAGACTGACTTTCTGACTCTAGAGTGGTAGAGTCAGGAAGGTCTGAGTTCGAATCTTGCATAGATACTCATTTGCTATGTACAAGTCACTTGACCTCTGTCAGCCTCAGTTTCCTCATTTGTAAAAATGGGGGTCCTAACAGCACCTTTCAAAGGTTGTTGAGAGTATCCCCAATATGGAGCAGAGCTCGAGATAAATGCTGGCTGAGGTCGTTAGCCCTGGTTGCTCCCTTAGTCCTGGCGCTGCCTTTTCCTTGTTCCCACACCAGGAGCCCTGTCGGGACAGAGAGGAGCCAGACTGGGGCCCTCCCAGGTGAGGAAACTCCATCCACCAAGGCAGGTCAGCCCCATCTCTGTAACTGATACACTTAAGAGTTGTTCAGACCACCAAGAGCCTTAGGGACCTCCTCGGGGTCGCCCAGCCAGGGTGCCCAGGTGCTGGTGACTCAGGCTGAGATGAAGTAGCCCCTGCCTTTCAGGGGCTTACATCTCACAGAGGGTTATCATGTGCCCCCTGAGGAGGGGACTCAGAGGCAGAGATAGACATAGAAGCAGACAGGGCACACCACCCCCTGGGTGGGCAGGCCAGGCCCCATGGAGGAGGTGACTGGCACCTGGGTCTGGTGCCATGTAGTGCAAAGCTGTGCCAGCTCAGGCTGGTCCCAGAAGGGGGGATTAGGGCCTAGGTCCAGGAGTAGGCCTCTTCAGTGAGACTCTGCCCTGCCCTCCCAGAGTGGAGGGGCAGCCAGGGACCTACAGCTGGACCTGACCAGGCTCTCTCCACAGGAAGGGGGAGAACACGCGGAGCCTGCTGAATGACAAGCGCGTGATCCAGGAACAGCGGGAGCGCTACAGCCAGTACAGTGTGGTGGTGGACGAGGTCACCATCCAGGAAGGGGGTGCAGATGCCCAGCTGGGCAGGGACGACTATGAGGACGAGTACGACGACACGTATGACGGAAACCAAGTGGGCGCCAACGACGCGGACTCAGATGATGAGCTCATCACGCGGAGGTGGGCGGCGCCCTGCCTCCTCACCTCTCTGGAGTGCCCTGAACTCTGGGCGGGGGCAGGGCTCTAGACCTGGGGGACCCTGCCCAAGGTCTCTTCAGGATTCCTGACTCTGTATCAGGCTCCAGAGGGGATTTATCCCGGGGTGAATAAGTTACATTCTGCTTTTCTCAGCCCAGCACCAGGCTAGGGCATGGAGGTCCACACCCTGCCCTCCCAGGCTCACATTCTAAGGAAAGACAGAGGTGAGAAATTCACCAAGAGTAGTTATAACTTTGGATGTGAGTGGAATGAACTCACCCATAAAACTGAAGCTAGGTTGTTTACTAGAGACACATTTAAGAATGTGAGATGCTACCTGTAGTGGGGCTTCTCTCCATTGCCCCCTCTGTGCCCTCCCACTGTAGGAGGTGAAACACTGTGGGGCCTGCCTCATCCTGCCTCATTCCCACATCCCCTCCCTGAGTTCCCTATTTTTATTCCCTTCCCTGCCCTTCTCCAGGCCTGTTTAATATTCATTCATTCAAGTACCTGCTGTGCACCAGCCACCACAAGTAGCTTGCTTCTGGTTGGAGGAGCCATCTGCTATGTGCCCTGCCTTCCCTGCCCCAGGGCTGGCAGTCTCCTGGGGTGCAGGGAGAGGACCAGAGGGGGAATCACCATGGATGGACAGACAGATTGAGGAAAGACCCCAAATGGGGGTGGCAGCCCCCCGGCTGTGGTTTGGAGGGGAGGATCTCTGGGTTCTATAGGGGAAGATTTACCCATGTTATCTCTTTCTGTCTCAAACCCCTCAGGCCATTCACCACCCCCCAGGTGCTGAGGACCAAAGTGCCTCATGAGGGACCTGATGATGAGGAGGAGGAGGAGGAGGAGGCTGAAGAAGAAGGCCCGAAGGTACCTTGTCCTCCCTCTTGGAGCCTTCATGGGCCCTTCAGACTGTCAGCGCCTTAAACATATCTCACCGGACCCATGTGGGAGGGCGAGGGCGGGGGGAGCCCCACTGGGCCCAGGGTCTATGGGACAGCTGGGGCCGCCTCCCCTCAGTGTCCTCTGATGTGCAGCTTCTTTGGTGACCCCACAGCAGGGGCTGACCTTGGCCCCTTGGGTGATTGGGAGTATAAAAGTGGAGGGACCATAGTGGGTGCGCGAGGGAACTGTCCAACGTGCCACCCAGGACAGAGCTCAGACCCTCCTAGCCAAGCTGCCCTGGGCTGGTCAAACTCCTAGCCTGTAGACCCTGAGGTGAAGGTGGGACAGGAAGAAGCATTTATAGAGTCCCTACTGTGCGCCGGGCACCATGCCGAGCACCTTTACAAATCTCATCTCATTTGGGTGGGAAGACCCAAGATCAAACCCCACCTCAGACACCTCAGTCTCCTCTATCCCAGAGTGGGTAATAAGAGCGCCTGCCCCACATGGGGGCCACATGGTTCACATGCAGTTGAGTGAGAGGATTCAGGCTGGGTGCCAGGCCAGCCTCTGTGAGGATGCCTGTGCTCCTTATCAGAGCTAGAAAGGGCCGGAGGCGGTGGGTTGAGGGGTCCAGTCCTAGCCAGTTGGGCTAGATGGGCTCTGGGGGGCCCCTCACAGCCCAGAATCCTGGGATTGAGGAAAAGAGATCAGCACCTAGGAGAGGTTTGGGCAGAGTCCTAGAAGAAGGTAGAGGAGGGACTCAGCGTTTTTACCTTGGGGTGTTGTTGGTGAAGGTTGATGGGGGTGGTGGCACCTGAGTGGGGCCTTGAAGGATGGGAAAGTCCTTTATGGATGGGGAGGGGAAGGAGGGGAATCTCTCCCAGGAATGCTAAACTGACTACATGTCACTGCCCGGCTCGCAGTGAGGTCAGGAGCACAGCTGATTTCTTCTGAGTGGCCTCATGGGAATTCCTTTGCACAAAGCCCAGGCTTCTCAGGCCCTGCTCAGGGACCATCTGCTTGGGGCCAGTAGGTCAGGGAGACCCAAGTTCCAATCCTGCCTTAAGCTCTTACTAGTAGTGTGACCCTGGGTGAGTCACTTAATCTCTGATTCATACCAACGGCCCCACGGATACTCCATCCTCCTCTGCTATGGTCCTGAGCATCCTGGAGGATTTGTCACTTATGGCCTCATGCAGGGAAGAAATCCTGGCTTGAAACTGTGCCTCCTCTTCCCTCCATAGCCGGATCATTTTGTGCAGGACCCAGCCGTGCTGAGGGAGCGAGCAGAAGCCCAGCGGATGGCCTACCTAGCCCGGAGAGGGTAAGCCAGGCTGGCTGGGGGGAGCTCTAGGATCACAGACCCAGCCGCCTCCCCCGGCATGTTAAGGGGGGCCCTCAGCCCACTTCTCACCCTGGTCTTTCCCAGCCTGTGTCCTGGCTGTGTGGCACCGTTTTCTCCCAGACTGCTCTACACTCATCTTCTTCATCCTTTCTTGGTTCTGAAAGCCCAGCTTCTTCCTTTTTGTAAATCAGAGAAACTGGGCTGAGCCGAAGCCCTTGAAGTCATCCTCACCTTTCAGCCCTCCTATAAAGAGGCCTGAGCAGCACCCCTCTCCCCCAGCATGTGCCCCCAAACCCACAATCCTGGGGGGTGGCACAGATGGCTGATGGCACTTTTCTTTCCCAGGTATAGGCACGATAACTCTTCAGCAGTCACGGGCAACCCACGGGGCCACGGGCAGAGCCGGGAGACCACCCAGGAACGCCGGAGGAAGGAAGCCCACAAGGGGGCAAGGGCCAATCACAACCGGCGGCTCATGGCAGACAGGAAGAGGACCAAGGGCATGATCCCATCCTGAGAACGTCCCTCCTCCTCCCCCCTCTGCCCCACCCCCTCGGAGAGGCAGCTGAGCGAGGCCCACCGCCAGACCGGCCCCCTCTCCTCTAGCCAAAGCATTGGACCCAAGGCCATTTGTGATTTCACCTGCTCCTCCAGGCCTCCCCACCAACTGTCGTTTGTCTCGAGGCCAGAGAGCTGTTGTCTTCCCCTCCAGGACGTGTGTGCTGTGCAGGCCCCAGTGGGTGAGCTGGGGCCGGCGGCCGACTCCAGGATCCTTCCCTCTGACCACCGAGTGCCTTATCCACCAGTGACCCGATTCCAGGGCTGCCAAACTTGAGCACATGTCTCGGGCGGTCACTGGGACCGCCCGGGACCCCCAGCAGGCCTTCCTCCTCCAGCAGGGCATGGCAAGAATTCTGTACATAAGACCCACAAATAAACTCTCTGCAGCCATTGGCATTGTCCGTGAAGGGCCCGTGGCCCACTTCCATCCCATGCTCCAGTTCCTGGGCCCCGCGGCAACAGCGGTGTCTGTCACCAGGAAACACTCATGCCCATCCCTCCTGTGTGTCATCTTTGATGCCCATGGTCATCCTGGCAATGTTTCCACTTTACAGAGGAGGAGACCGGCCCCCAAGGGAAGGGACTTGGCCATCGGGTTAATCTCAGGGCTAGAGGAGGACCCCAGCCTCTATTCGCAAACCAGGGCTCTTGGCATTCCACACCCCTCAGAAATAAGATGGGAGGGAAGTAGAGAGTGTAGAAACCCCCAAAATGATTTAGAGGGGCAGTAGCAGGAAGGCTCTCTGGGTGGCCCCTCCCCCAGCCAGCCTGTCCACATTAGCTGATGGTAGGGCCCAGGGCACAAATCACTGCTGATTTCCCTCCTTCCCCTGCCCTGGCCTCAGCTGCTAATAAATAACACAATCAGCGTTTGTAGCAAGTGCCCCCAAGAGGCCAAGGGTTTTCTGGGAGCTGATTTCAGCTCTGGCCACTGAGTGAACTCCATTAGTGCTGCTTTGCCAGGAACCCCCCTGCCTGGGTCGGCCTGGCCTGACAAATCACCCCCTGGATGAAGACAATTTATTCTCCCACATCGGGATGAGCATATTAACTGGAGAGGCAGACAGGCTCTTGATAAATGGGCTTTGTTAGGTCAACCCACACAAGTGAAAATCAATAGCAATTTCTTTGCGAGGCCTGCATTCTCTCTGCCCCACTTAGGATGCCAGCGAAAGTGCCAGCTGCCCCCCCCCCTCGCCCTGGTCCCAGGCCCTTTGCAGATGACCTTGGAGCGGTCTGTCTAAGTAGATGGCATGGCTTTGTCCAACAGGGCTACCATTTCTCTCCAGCATCTTGGCATGGAACCGTGAACCACGTCTTCCTAGTCAAGGCTCCTTGGCAAAGGAGTCAGACAATCCAGGGGTTCCCAGTGGCTGCTCAGCACCTGGGGGGGGGGGTCCATCGGCAATGTCATGGCTTCCATTCCCCTCCCCGACTTCTTGGCAGAAACATCCCCATCTCTTGTCCTTCCTCCACCTGCATTCATTCAAACAAGCCCTTATTTTTGTACCACTGTGCTAGGCACCATGGGGGGACACATCGCAGGAGGTACCCAGCCAGTGGCTCATGCCCTCACGTTTACAGTTGAGCTGGGGAGGGCCAGCATGTCCACACGCATCATGTGATGCCCCAGGGATGGGGTGGGGGCTGGGGATCTAGCTTCACGGGGTTCACACACACATACACTCAAGGGTGCATCATTACATACACACTCGCGCGCGCGACAAGACCACCGGCCCCACGAGGGATGTCCCAGGGCCGTGGTGGCTGAGGGCCGGGTAGTCGGTGCAGATAGTGAGGTGAGAGGCGGTCGCAGTGGTCAGTCTTTATCTGGGAGGAGGAAGGAAGGAGCTGAGCTGGCCTCTCTTCCATTCCCTTTGCTGTCTCTGCCCTCTGTCCTGGGGGGGCATCTCGCTTTCCTGCCCGACTGACTAGCCACTCTGCCTCCTAAACACTTGTGCCTTTGCTCACAACTCTTCCTGATGCTGGAAATGTCTTCCCTCTCCCTCTTTGCCTGTGACTTCAGACCCACCCTTCAAACGTCACTTCCCACAGCATTTCCTCCAGGAAGCCTGTCCTGATTTCACCTTCACCCTCTCCTCACGGAGCACTTTGTTTTATAACTCTAATGCACTTAAGGAATACTCTGTACCCTAGCTAACTCTGGTGGTTCCTTATCCTGATAGACTGTAAGCTCCATGAGGGCAGGGACTATGTCTCTACATCTTACCTAACTTTGTAGTTCCCCAGAGTACCCAACAGGGCCCGCCCTGCACGAGGTTAAGGGCTTAATAAACATTCGGTGGATGAACCTTGTCATTGGAGGTGACTGTCTCCACTCTCTCCTCCCCAAAGCCCCTGGAAGCCAGATGGGTTGGGGTGAGCTCAGGAGAGGACAGTTCTCCGGGGAGGGAGGAGGAAGAGATTCAGTATCCTCAAGGGCTGAGCTCATTGCACCTGGCAAAGTCAAGTTCCAGCACAGGTTCACTTAGGAATCAGGACATTTCCAAGTTGACAGAGGGCTTTGGGGACCATCTAGTCCAACCCAGGAATGTCATGCATTAGAGGTGGAAATGGCTGAGATTCCCCAATACTGGCAACCCTTTGTTTGCCCTTCTGGTTATGGGCTATTTTATGTACAAGTATGGTATCTCCTGCAAAGAGTCATATTCTAAATCTAAGCTGCACTGCCTAAGGTGAGCTAACGTGAAAAAATAAACCCACACAGAAAAGGCAAATAATTCTCTGCTAGTATTGGGGTGTCAGAGGAGTCAGAATGGAATGGGGCTTGGTCCCCCCATTTTGTAGATAAGGAAACGGGCAGCAAGAGAAAGCGTTTCTCCAAGTTCAGTCAGAAGCATGTAATAGCTAGCAAGAAATAACTATATGGACATCACCCTCATTGCCTCATTGGTTCTCGAGACAACCCTGGGAAGTTTGTTATCTGGCCAAAGTATGTAGGTTTCAGCTTTAGTATTTGACCTTCCAGTGAAAAGCCTGAATTAATTTCTTTGCAGTGTTGACTGAAATATAAGTATATACAAATTCAAATGTAAGGGGGTGTGAAATAGAGCCAGAATGACAACCCAAGGGTTCTGGCCCCATCTAGACCCAGAAGAGTTCTGCAGGATATATGACAGGCTTGTGGAAGATGGTGGTATTAGCCCTCTGCTGTGGGGCTGCTGATGCAGAGATGGGAGAAGAAAGGAAGGCAAGAGAAGAGGGAGGCCCCGCCAGAGACAGGCCCTCACTAGGAGCCGTGCCAATGAAGAACCAAAGATGAGGAGGTGGCTGGGAAGTGTCGCTTGCCCCACTTTGCTTTTCAGAAATTCAAATGGAGTAAAAGAAGTAGTTGGCATTCCTTCCTAATGCCTTGGGTCAGCTCTGGGCATCCAGCTCCCAAGCGAGGCTGGGCCCAGGACTCATTGTCCCTTAGCTTGTCAGACCAGCTTCTGGTTGGGTTCCAGAGGGGTGAGGACCAGGTCAGTGCAGGTGAGCAGTCAAGGCTGCCTGGTGACAAGCCCCAGCACAGGCCAGGCCCTGAGGCCCTTCATTGCTGCCGCCCTGATGTACTCCTCTCCCCACCTGACATATTGCAAGGAAGTCCTTAAGTGTTGCTCAGCAGACTGGCTCTTACTGATGGGCTTGATTGCTAGGGAACTAACTCTCGTATGGCAGGGCCTTAATGTTGTTGTGTCCACAGTAAGGCATATTTGAAATGGCTTGCCTAGAATCAGAGCTGGAAGGTACCTTAGAGCATCTATTCCAACCCATCTTAGAATAAGAATCCCCTCTATACATCCCCAACAAAGAGCCATCCTGCCTCTACTTGGATACCTCCAGGGATGGGCAGCTTAGCACCTCCCAGGCAGTCCATTCCCTCTTCAGACAGGTCTGACTTATTTGGAAGGTTGCCCTAAGATCTAGGCTAAATCTGCCTCCCTCTGGCTTCCCAGGGCTTCTAGTTCTGCCCTCTTCAGCTGAGCAGACCAAGACGAATCCCTCCTCCATGTGGCAACCCTTCAAAGACTTAAACATGTCAGTGATGCTTCCTCCCTCCAAGGCTCTTTCAGCTGATCTTCATGTGGTATGTTCCAAAGGCCCTCCCCAGGCTTTCTGGACACTCCCCAGCTTATCCAGGAGCTTCCTGAAATGAGGTGTCCAGAACTGAGCAGAGCGTGACCGGGTCAGAGGCAGGCAGCAAGCTTAGCTCCCTGGTCACAGTGCCTCAGTTTCCTTTCCAGCAAGGCAGAGGAATGTCTCATGTTTGCATGGTTCTTTCTGCTTGTCCAGGTGTCCAAATCCACTTACTCATTTAACATTTAACATACCTTTATGAGATAGGGAGGATAGAAATCACACCCATTTTACAGATGGAGAGATTGAGGCAGAGAGGTTACACATCTTCCTCAGATGCAGTAGTAGCTGAGATGGGATTTGAACTAACTCCAAATTCAGCCCCCTGTTCCCTAATACAACACTGCTTCTCTCCAGAAGCACAGTCAGTAGGAGAGCCAGAACAAGAAGCCAGATTCCCAACTCCCCAGTCGTGGCTCTTTCCTCTAAATCTGGCTGCCTTTTATGGTGGCACAGGACCACCGGGGGGGGGGGGGGGGGTGGAGATACATTCCACGAATGATCACCATTGGGAAGGGGGTTACCCTTGTTTGCTTGGCCCCAGAGGAGAAGACCAGGAGCTAGAGGGGAAATTGAGTCTGGATATCAAGAAAAGCTTCTGTGCAATAAGAGCCAAACAGGAGTGGCCTGGACTGGCTTGGGAGGTGGTGGAGGGCTCCAAGCAAAGGCTGGATGCTGCTTTGTCAGGGATATCACAGAGGCAAGGGTCCTTGGGGTCTGTGAACTTCTGAGAGTTCAGAAACTTGGATGCGGGGAAATTCATGTGTTGATTTCAGTGTTTTCAGTTTCCTTCATAATACACTTGATTTTATTTTATGGATTTAAAAGGTTCTTCAGAGAAGGGGTCCATGGGCTTTCCCAGGCTGCCCAAGGGCTTCATGTCACCAGGGAGGCTTTGAACCCCTGCTGGGAAGCTGCTTTCTAGTCAGGTCTGGGTTGGACCGATCCAATTAGGCCTCATTTGAATAAGAATGAGGATAATTCCGGGAACTGTAATCAAATAATCACCTCTGTTCCTGGAAAGGCTGTGTCAATCAGTCAGCCTCTCACCATCCCTGTGCCTCCCCAGAGTGACCCCTCCCTGGCCAAGCTCCTCTCCCTGGGATTGTGTTGTTTGCCCCATTACAATAGCGGCCATGTCCCTGCCATTTTCACCATTGTTGCTAAGGCTTTTTTTCTGTCATGTCTGACTCCCTGTGACTCTGTTTGGGTTTTTTCTTGGCAGAGATACAGAAGTAGCTTTACCATTTCCTTCTCCAGCTCATTTTACAGATGCAGAAACTGAGGCAAGCAGGGTGAAGTGACTTGCCCAAGGTCACACAGCTAGGAAGTGTCTGAGGCAGGATTTGAACTCAGGTCTTCCTGACTTCGGGCCTAGCTGCCCCCTGGACACTATGCTTGACGTAATAAGCCAGCCTTGATTTTCATTCATTTCTCCTGTGCTCTAAGGTTTAAAGGGGCCACCACGTTCCCACACTCATTGCTCATTGAAGGGGCTCTGGACAGGTGCATGGGACCCCCCCTTACCACCCCCCATCCGCTTGTCATTAACTGTGTCTCTGAGCCCATGGGAAATCGGATAGAGAACAAACCCACACCTGGGGATTGCCAGCACCAAGCTTTGAAGGCAAAGCTACTTTCCACAGAAGCTGCTCCAGGCCTTGGGAGAGTATTTTTTCAAAGATGTTTTGATGGGAACTGGCTTGGAAGAAGATAAGTCTGCCTTCCCTCTGCCCCAACCAATTTACCTTCTGTTTTCTGAAAGGCTAAACTGGAAGACCTCCTGACCCCGGTCCCTCAGCAGACCTCCCCAAGAGGGCCTCAGAGTGTCTGAGAAATGCCCCCTGACCTCCCTGATCGCTCTGAAGGAGAAGGTGCTTGTAGATGCCGCCCCAGCCCAAGCTGAAACCTGGCCAGCTACCTGAGACTGAGCAGAAAGCCAATAGCAAGTCTCCTCCTGGCAGGAGATCTGAGGACTGGCCAAGCCCTCCCCACTAACACCCCCTTTCTCCCAGTCCAGACGTTTGTGGGGCCTTTGACCCCGGCAAGAAGAGAAGCCAGTGCTTGTCCACAGAAAGGTCCCATGACTCAGCCCCCATCTGCCCTACCTCAGCCAGGGGACACGAGGACCTGCAAGGACCCAACCCCCACAAGCCTCCAGGACCACTCCCTGGGAGGCTTGGGCTGCCTCAACAGGCTGGCATCAACTGGTCCAGGAAAGACAAGACCTTTGTCCAATTTACCGCTCCAACCCAAACCAACATGGGCCTCTGCTGAGGACTCCCAATGTCAATTGCTCCTACTGTGTTCAGGAAGATTCATCTTTCTGAGTTCAAATCCAATCTCAGACACTGGCTGTGTGACCCTGGACAAGTCACTGCAACCTGTTTGCCTCAGTTTCCTCATTTGTAAAATGAGCTGGAGAAGAAATTTGTAAACCCCTCCAGTATCTCTACCAAGAAACCCCAAAAGGGGTCACAGAGAGTCAGGCATGACAGAAATGACTCAACCATAACAAAGTTTCAGGTAGTAAAATTCAGGAAGAGAGCCCCAGCTCTAGAGTGAGAGGGCTTGGGCTCAAATCCCAACAGAGCCTACATTTTATTAGCATATGATTCAACTAAACAAGCATCCATAGGCACTGTGCTGTGATGATTTAAAAGTTTTGAGAGACAGCTTCTGGGTAATTTTATCATTTTATTAATAAGACCAGCAGGTTATTAATGAAGGGATGGTCATTGGGCCATCTCTTTTAGACCAAAGACCATCAAAGTGGCAGGCTCACAGTTTATTTACCCTTCAAACAAGGAGCTGAGAGTGACATCACATGGAAAATCTCTCTACACTCAGATCACCCTCAGCCTTGGGCTGTCTACCCCAGAGGGTCCATCTGCCCAGAAGCTTGAGTAGAACACAATGGGCTAAACCTTAGGCTAAACTCCTTGTAAAGTTAGGTGGGATCCAACCAAGATGAGGAGAGTTACTGCAATCTCATTATCAGTAATGTCCTTCAAGAGACTGAACTTTTTAAAATCAGGAATTTGGAAGGGGACAGCTCTCAATCTCCCTAAGATATTGGTTATTAATAATCATTTCTCTCAGTGCTAAATTCTGGCAAAAGCTGATCCCTGCCCTCAAGGAGCTTACAATCTAATGGAGGAGGGAGCTAACATGTAAGTAAGAAATATATACCAAAAACCATAGGCAGAATAAATAAGAAATCCACAGAGGAAGAAGCTAGAATTCAGAGGACTTAGAAAATGGAATTTTAGTTGGTGCTTGAATCCAAGAAAGCCAGGAGGCAGACATGGGGGGATGGGTGCATTCTGAGCACAGGGAACACCAAAGAAAATGCCTGTAGCCAGGAAATGGAGTGTCTTGTTCATGGGACAGCCAGGAGACAAGTGTCACTGGATCAAAGAGTGTGTTGGGGAGTTAGATGTGAGAAGATTGGAGAGGGAGGAAGGGCCAGTTTAGGCAAGGCTTTGAATGTCAGAGCATTAGGCCTTATCCATAAAATGAGTGGGTTCTCAGGGTTGGACTTAATGGCCCTTCCAGAAATAAATCTGACCCTGGTCTCCACCCCAGAGAGGGAAGTGATTTGCCCATGGCTGTCTGGTGAGTAACTGGAGAACTTGGAGTGTCCAAGAATTAGGAAGTCACAGAAACTTGGAGCTGGAAGGGACCTCATCAGGGGGCATACGATCCGATGGGTACCTGGATGGCATCTCTGACCAGTGAGCATCCAGCATGTCCTTACAGGCTTCCAGTGACAGAGAGAGAAATCCTGGTATAACGGAGAACACACTGGAGTTGGAGTCTGAATGGTATGAGTTCAAATCCTGCCTTGGATACTTACCAGCTCAGTAACTCTGGGCAAGTTACTTTCTCAGCCTCAGTTTCCTAATGTGTTACAGTGAGGATGGTAATAGCACCTAACTTCATGGTTCCCTTGTAAGAATCCAATAAATCAATGTAAGTGAAGTGTTTCATGAGCTTGAAAGCACTTGATAAAAAGGTCAACTCTTAAGCTAACCCCCTGCCAAAATCCATTCCATTTGGCAGAGGTCTAACTGGGGATAAGTTTTCCTTGCCTTTCTGTGAAATCTGCCTTTCTGCAATTTCCACCAGCTGTGCAGGCAGCCCCCAGAAGCCAAGCAGAATAAAGCTAATCCATCTTCCCCAGATACTTGAAGGTGGTGATGCCACCCATCCTCAGTCTTTTTCTCTCCAGGCTCAATCCCCCCAGTTCTTTCATCTGATTCTGTGTGTCATGGCACCCAATCTAGCCTCTACTTGAAGACCTTCAATAACAAGGAACTCACTACCTCCCTATTCCACTCTGGGATAGCTCTGACTTTTAGAAAGCTTTTCATGACATCCAGCCTCAATCTCCTCTCTGGAGTTCTGGAGGCAGAATGCATCTAATCCCTCTTCCCCATAACAGCTTTGCCAACACTTGAGGGTATGGCCATCCTAAGTCTCCTCTCCTTCTCCAAGTAAAACAGTCCCCATTCCTTCAACAATCTCTCATGTAACATTAGTCAAAAAACTTGAGAATGTCCAGGGGAGGACAACCAGGCTGTGGAAGAGCCCATGCCCTTTGGAGGTCAGTTGAAGGAAATGACGGATCTGGGGTGGGCAGTTGGGTGTTAGGGCTACCCAGAAGTGGCATGAGCTGTCTTGGAGAAGGTTTGTAGGGTTCCCTCACTGAAGGTCTCCAAGCAGAGACTAGATCACCACTGGCTGGGGAGATGGAGAGGATTCTTGGCCAGGTTCTGCTGAGGTCCCTGCTAGTTCAGAGTCTATGAATACAGCTCCTGAGTTTCTTGATGAGGGTAAGTACATTTCTTCTCTCTCTCCACATTTCTCTGGGAGAACGTCTGGGATCACACATCTCCTGGACAACCTCTCAAACCAACTCCATCCTTCCACAAGTATTCAACAATCCCCTACTCAGATGTCACATCTCCAGTACTACATGGCTGCACACAAAACACCCCAGGCTGCGGTAAAAACCCACTTATTCATTTTATGAAGCTACAACATAGACAATCAGTAGTCTAACAAAGTAGAGTATGGTAGACAAAATTTCAGGAATGTTACTAGCAATAAAACCAGATTATGATCAATAAGATGGAGTTGGTTGCTCAAGTAAGAATGATAGGAACCCGGGGGAGAAACTCAGCCATCGTCTAACATGTACCTATACTTTGGAAAAGCAGAGTTAAAAGATTCTAGGACTCTTAATTTGGACTGGATAGAAGAATTTCTCTATATGGGAATAAGGAAAAAATTCCAGAAAAGTATATTCATAGGTTCAAGAACTTGAAGAGGCCTTAGGATAATAAGATGATAGACCCATAACTGTGAGGGACTGCTTGTTAGTCATTTTTCCATCTTGTCTGACTCTTTGTGACCCTATTGGGGCTTTCTTGGAAAAGACACTGGTGTGGTATGTCATTTCCTTCTTCAGCTCATTTTATAGATGAAGAAAATAAGGCAAACTGGATTAAGTGGCTTGTCCAGGGTCACACAGCTAGTAAGTGTCTGAGGCTAGATTTGAACTCAGGTCTTTCTGACCCCAAGCCCTGCAGTCTATCCACTATGGTGCCATCTAGGGGCCCCTAATAAAGTGACAGGGGTAGGATTTGAAGCTAGGTCCTCTGAATTTAGATTCAGGGATCTTTCCAGTATGTAAGACTGCCTAGGGCCATAGTGCAATTCTGTTATTTTTTTTTCAGATAAGTAAATTCAAGATCCAGGAAATTATTTGCCCAGAGTCATACTGATAAGTGAGTAGCAGGGACAGGATTAGAACCCAAATCTTCTGACAGCAGGTTCAAAATTCTTTCTACTCCATGATGCTGAAACGAGGCTTAAAATGTTTTCTTCAGCTGACATCTCTCCACTTTCTCATAACTTCACAGAATTTGGATACTCCTGACCTCCTCCAAAGTCAGGATGGAGTAGTAGATAGAACTCTGGGCTTGGAATAAGGAAGACCTGTGTTCAATCCCACCTTAGATACCTAGTACCTGTGGTTTTTTTTTTTCCTTGCTTTTCATAGGGGCAATTGGGGTTAAGTGACTTGCCCAAGGTCACAGTAAGTGTAAAGTGTCTGAGGCCGATTTGAACTCAGGTCCTCCTGACTCCAGGGCTGGTGCTCTATTCACTGCACCACCTAGCTGCCCCTTAGTACCTGTGTCATTGTGGGAAAGTCTTAACCTCTCTGTACCTCACTTTCCTCATATGTAAAATGAGGGGGTTGGCCTTGATGGCATCTACCTTCCAGCCCTAAATGCATGGTGCTATGATCTTCTTAAGCTAAGATACCACCTTGATTACATTATTTGAAGATTCCAGTGGAAACAGACTCAACGGCACTAGTCTGGAGAGGTCCTTAGGGAGCCTGCTTTAATGAATCCAAAAGGAATGACTTATAATTAGCATATCAGTCACATGCAAGTATTTGGGTGGTAAGTTCCAATGTTTCTGAGAATCTAGGTGAGGTGACTTCCCTCCATGCTACTTGTGAGTCTGTTTAATTGTTCCTTTTCCCCATCCCCTTTTCTGTTTCATGGAGATTTCTTCTGCTCTACAAAATTCATTTTGGTTCTTTTTTTAGTGCCACTAATTCACAGTGTTCTTTTGCAGCCCTTATCTTTTTCCTGCAGCTTTCACAAACATCATATATGTCTCCTTTCTACCTCCAGTCCTGTTTTCCAAAAGACTTATTTATTCTTCCCATACTTATGGGCTCTGGGGCGTCTCTTGCTGTGGTCCAGAAATCCTGACTAATCACCTGTTTCAAGGCGTCTCCCAGATTCACAGCCCTTCCCACAGTGACTGAAGGGCTTCCTGCTAATTGGATCTCAAAGGCCTCATCCTTCCCTGATGAAACTGATGTTACCTTACCACAGGGTAGGGAGGGACTGAGAATCTGGGCCAGGGGAGGATAGTTTCTCTGGGGATATTCAGCCTGGAGAAGAAATTATTTTAATGAAATTCATCTTTGTCATAATGTAGGAGGATTTGAAGGATTTGTCAGGGGGAAAGGAGGAGAGGACATCAGCATGGCTCCATAGGGCAGGAAACCACAGCTAAAAGTTCCAGAAGGGGCACATTGAGGCTTGATGACTAGAAAACCATCCTAATGATGACAGCTGCTGCAGAGTGCAATGGGCTGCCTGGAAAGGTGTTGAGTTCCCCCTCAGTGAGGGAGATGATAATAATGCCTGTACATGTACCCCACAGAGAGCCTTTGTAAACTCTAAAATGCTCTAAAAATGAGAGCTGCTGTATGCTTTGCTGCCTACGTTCACACTGAGATGAAGTCTCTACTCTTTTCTGCTTATCCATTCATCCTACAAGGCTCAGCCCTACCATCCCCCAAACCCTTTCTCTGACCACCTCGGCACACCATGATCTCTCTTCAATCATGGTCTATGATTGGTGACAACAAACCAATGCCTTTGTCCTGGACAGTTCTCTCTGTCCTCCCATAAAGGCAGGGAGGCAGCATGGTTAGGTGGAAGAGGGATGGATCTGGAATCATAAGCTCTTCAGCCTGCTCCTTAGCGAAGTCATTCCAAGTCTCCAAGCCTTAGCTTCCATGTCTGTAAAATATGGGGGAGTGGGAATTAGGGGCTGGGGCGCCTCAGAGGTGCCTCCCAGCTTAGCTCTACAAGCCTGAAACCTCTATAGCTGAAACTCTCTCCACTGTGAGGACCCAAGAGAGTACATGGGCTGTCTGGCAGTTCTCTGGACACATGACCTACTTCTTTTTCTGGTTCCCATGATCTGCAATGACATCTCAGACACTGCTTCTCTTGAACAATCCTTTATTGATAATATGCTGCAGCCCATTTGTACCCACCAGACATTTCCCCAGTGCCCCTGTGGGTAACTTGAACCTTCTACTTCTCATACCCATGAAGCATTGCCAGAGTGAGATGATGAAAAAGAGTCTCCTTTGTTTCAGAGACACTGAAGTCAAAGGCCACCCATTCTGCTCTCTTCTTGTCATTCAGTTCTGGGGCTGGAAGTGCAAAGATTCTGTCCAACACATTGTACCAGTGAACTTGAATGATTGTCCATTCAGCTGCTACCATTGTCTACACCAGAGGTGCCAACCCACAACACTTCTCAGTGTGGCCCTTTGGACCAGATTAAAATATAATAGGGAAATATTTAACAAAACGAGTAAAAAGATAATAAAACATAGATAACATTACATGTTAAAGCTAAATCACTAAGTAGCCCACGTGGATCCTTATCATGAATTAGTGGCTTCCCTTTCTACTTGAATTTGGTACCACTGGTCTAGACAATAGGCATAATTCATCCACTTGGTTTTTTCTGTGTGTATGGTTAGGTAGAATTCCTTGGAGGGATTTGATTTTGGAGCTTCCAGGACCATGGAGAGCAGTTGCTAACTTGTTCTGTGTCATGGAGTTCTTTGGCAATCTAGTCAAGTCAATGGATCCCTTCTCAGAATGTACAAAATACAATAGACAAGATGACAAAGGAAACCTAAGGTCAATGAAAATAGCCTTTTCACAGTTCATGGACCCCCTAAAATGTATTTGTGCACTCCAGGTTAAGAACCCCAATCTAGAGGACTTTGTCATCCATAGGGGAATCTCTCTTCCATTTGGGAGACCTGCTTTGGACGGCCTCAGGGATGGGGCCATATGGATGGATGGAGGTCTACCCCAAGTGGACAGGGCAGCAAGGTGGCTCAGTGGATAGAGTGCCCGGCCTGAAGTTAGGAAGACCTGAATTCAAATTTGACTTCAGATGCTTAGTAGCTGTGTGACCCTGGACAAGTCACTTCACCCTTTTTGCCCCAGTTTCCTCATCTGTAAAATGAGCTGGAGAAGGAAATGGCAAACCAGTCCAGTGTCTTTGCCAAGAAAACCCCAAATGGGGTCACGAAGAGTCAAACATGACTGAACATGCCAACTGGAGGAAATGGCCCCTGAGAGGGCGCCGAGGTTAAGATGGACCATTGCTCCTGGATTTTTTGTTCTGGTTCTTTTTATCTTGTGACCATGACCTGGAATTTCCCCTCATGCTTCCCTGCTATTCCACCATCTCCTTTTGATGTGTGACATTGACCTTTGCTCCCCTCTTCCCCCTTTTGTAGAGAATATGCCTGCTTCCCTCCTGTTGTAAGACTGGCCTGCTGAGGCCCAGGCACAGAATTCATAACTTCTCTGCTTGGCATAAAGGCAGTCTGAGCTAGGGGTCATCAGCTTGACCCACGACCTAAGAGGACCTAGATTGAGTGACGGTATGACTGTGGACAAGTCACTGAACATCCCAATGCCCCAGACAACTCTCTGAGACTATAAATTACAAAGCAGCTGCTAGGCTGCATTAGAGGAGTGACTGTCCACCCCAGGAATTCCATGCCATGGTGGAATCACAGCCCCCTTCAGAGCTGGCACATTGCTTTGGTGCCTTTTAAATCCCATTTTTTTTCTCTATCTCCATAGCCTTAAGTTTCCTCTGCCTCATTGAGTGCCTCGGGTTCTGCACTTAATAGGTGCTTTAAAAAACTTTATCAGATTGGATTGGATTGCACTGTGCCTGGCACATAGTAGGTGTGCAACATATACTTTAATTGGATCAGCTTCCTGGCACACCATAGGTGCTTAATAAATACTTGCCCATTGATTCATCTGTAGAAAAGTCCCAGTTTCCTGACAAGTTTCTTATTAGAAGGGCAAATTCTATATTTTTATAATGCCTACCTCTCACACTCTGGGAAAAGAGACAGATGGAAGATCAAAGGATCAGAGCCCATCCCACAGCCCCAGAAGGAATCCCAGAGGTCTGAGGGGCCAACCTCTCCCTGAAGCATGAGTTCACTCATCTGGTCTTTATTGGGAGACTTCTAGCAACAAGGACCTCACCACCTCCTGCAGCAACCCACTCCATTTTGGTTTTGGATAGCTCCAGTTGTTGGCAAATTCTGCCCTACATAGGGTTAATAATTATGGTGATAATTCTCATGACATAATCATAGCACCCGCCTCCTAGGCTTGTTGTGAGGATTACTCGAGATGAGATCTGTAAAGCAGTGTGTGACACATAGTAGGTGCTTAAAAGATGCTTCTCTCCCTTCTTCCTTCCTCCCTCCTCTCTCCTTTCTATTTCCTTCCCTCCCTCCCTCCTTCCCTTCTTCCTTCCTTCCCTCCTCTCCCTTCCTCCCCTCTCTCCTTTCCTTCCTTCCTCCCTTCCTTTTCCTTCCCTTTATCTTTTCTTCCTTCCTTTCTTTTATCTATCCTTCTCCCATCCTCCCTTCCATCCTTCCTCCCTCCCTCCCTCCCTCCCTTTCTTCTCCTCTCCCTCCCTCCCTCTTCTCTAAGCCCTTCAGATGCTTGGATCTCAGTGCTTCTCAGCAAAGTTTTTTTCTTCCCCAGGCTAAATTACATTTCCAGTTCCTTCCACTGAGCATCCACTAACTACCTAGGGCTCTAAAGAGCCCAAACTGCCAGGCCAAGGAGCCTGGGAGAGAGGGAGCAGCTGAAAATTTCACAGGATCACAGATTTAGAGCCAGAAAGGTCCTTTAAGTTTACCTAGTTCAAAACCTCCATTTCTCAGGTGGGGAAAACTCTGAGTCCCAGAGAGGTGACTTGCCCAGGGTCACACAGCTAGTGAGGGTGAGTGGTGGGATTTGAACCTGGGTCTATCTTGACTCCAAGTTCAGTGTTCTATCCACTCCCCACCCTACCTCTACTAAAATGAGATTGGGGAAGAAGAAGGGGGTCCTGGTCATACTTCCATCTCCTTGGTTCCTTATGAGGTGGTACAAGATGTGTGTGTGGGGCTTCTAAGCACGAGGGGTTCCATTGCTCACCAGGCAGAACAGTTAGCACCCCCTTGGGCACTCCCCTTCCGGAGACTGGCTGTCATAGAATCTCGGAGCTGGGAAGGCTGTTGAGTTCATCCTGTACCTGCTGAGGGATGTGAGGAGTTCAGCAGGGTGTCAGCATGGGGTGGGCACTCATACGTGTGCTTTTCCTGGCTGATTGCACCTGGCCAGCACTGTTGTTTAGATCTCCTGGGGAGGGCAGTGCCTGGGCAGCTTGCCTCAGAAGGATGGTGTCCCATAGATCAAGCCAAAGCCTGCCTCTCTCAGACTCCTCCCTGCCCCACACTCCCCAGCAGCGCTAGCTCTGCCCTCAGGAGCCAAGCAGACCCCTGACCACCAGGCATCGTTGGGTGAACTGTTCTACCTCTATAGCCTCAGCTTCTTCTTCTGTAAAATGGGGGGAATCAGCTCCATGACCTCTAAGACCTCTTACAACCCTGAATCTGTGACCTGATGCTCCTAAGTATCTAAACGGCTGATACATGGCAGTGGGATCAAACTGAGTGCCCTTCGTTTCTCTTCTGTGTAGTTATAAGAATACTTGGGGTTGAAAGTCCAAACCCCTCATTTTACAATTGAGTAAACTGAGGCCCAAAGGCTTGGGATGGCAGGGTCATAGACTGAGAGCCAGAAGGAACCTCGGAGGTTCTCTAATCCAGTGATGTCCAATTCAGAAAGAAATAGGAGCCACTGAACCATACCCAAGGATCCCTGCAGCATCCTGACTTAGAAATCCACACATTAGCATTATGTATGTTCTATGGCTTTTAAAAATTTATTTTGTTAAATATTTCCCAGTTGTCTTTTGACCTTTTGTGTGTCTGTCTTCTCCCATTACATAATAAACTCCTTGAGGGCAAGTACTGTCTCTTCCCTCCACCCCCATTTGTATCCCTAGCACTTAGCATAACATCTGGCATGTAGCAGGCACTTAATAAATGTTTATTGACTATTTATTGACTTCCAGTTGGACCATTGTTTCAATTACTCTTGGGAGTGTAGGGTTGCAAAACCCATCTTGGACATCATGGGGCTCCTTCTCCTGACTTTCTGAACTCACAAGGTCATCACTTCCAGTTCAATCCCCTTCACCCAAATTGAAAGGACAAAAGCTGAGGCAAAAACAAACAGAAGAATGAATGAATGAATGAAAGAATGAATGAATGAATGAATGAATGCATTCAGGAGGCCACCTGTCACCCTAAAATGGGGAGAGCTCAAAGGCTCTTCCCTCAGAGCATTGTCTCTCCTCTCTCCATAACACCAATCCCAGGAAGAAGTCAGTCACAGAGGATGGGACAAACCAAGAGTAGGGAAGAGGCCAAGTAGTGAAATTTCCCCCACTTCCATCTATGTTGCTCCAATTAATTGATTTACTGGAATTTACCTAAAATTACCTGGCACAATCTTGTGCCAAAGCATTGTGCTAAGCGCTGGGGACCAAAAAAAAGCAAGACAGTCCTTGCCCTCAAGGAGCTTACAGTCTAAAGGGGAGACAACATGCAAACAACACATACAAGTAAAATGTAGGCAGAACGAATTAGAGGTAATCTCAGAGGGCAGCGAGGTGACTCTAGGTCTGGAGTCAGGAAGACTCAATACTTCCCAGCTGTGTGACCTTGGGCAAGTCACTTCACCCAGCTTGTCTCTCTTTCCTCATCTATCAAATGAGCTGTAGAAGGAAATGGCAAAACTGCTCCAATATCTTTGCCAAGAAAACCCCAAATGGGGTCACCAAGAGTAGGACACAACTGAAAGGACTGAACAGCAACCAACATCTCAGAGGGAAGGGATAAGAGTAGCAAGGGCTGAGAAAGACTTCTTGCACAAGATGGGGCTTCAGCTCAAAGCTGGAGGAGGCCAGGGAAGGTGGGAGGCAGCTTGCAGGCTACCACCTCATGGTCTCTTGGGTGGTTGGCACATCAAGCCAGCTGTTGACGCCTACACATGCTCCAAAGTCTCCCCAAGGCACAGCCATTATGCATCATCGTGGGGGTTTTGGAAGCAAGTTTTTCAGCCTTTTCCACATGAGGAAGGACAGGAGTAGCACTCTGCATCTGCCCCGAAGGCCCCCAGCTCAGTGGCCACTCCCCTGCTACACCATCATAGTTGAGCAGAACAAAGGCACGTGTCTGCCATATCCCCAATGTATGTCTCTTCCTGGACCTTGAATCCACTGGTTCTCAGTTAAGAGTCAGGCACCATCCATCAGCCCTCTGGAGTCACGGTTGGTCACTGCATTGATCAGAGTTCTTCAATTTCTCAAAGCTGTTTTTCTTGACAATGTCTATTTATGAATTTTGAAGTTATCTGGAAAAGCCAAAATGGGCTGCCTGCTCCCATTGTCTGTACAGTTATTTCTATTCCTGAGCAAATTTGGCAGAGGAGGGAGAACTGGGCTCTTGCTTAAATGTTCTTCTTTTGCCCATCTTTCCCAAGAACGGTGGTCCTCCTTCCTTCAACAGCAAACACTCACCATTCATAAAGTGCCTGCTGTTGTGCAAAGTACCAAGCTAGGAGCTGGGGATCTTTGGTTCACAACAATGATTTCATCATCGTAGAGAATTCTCAATAAGGAAATCCCTTCTACAAACGCAGGTCTCTGCATATCGTCTTAGAGAATGGCCAGACTCTTTGAGAACTTAAGTGACTTCTCCAGGGTCCCACAGTCAGTAGGTGTCCAGGCTGGGATTCAAAATCAGATATTCCTGACTCTGATACCAACCCTTTATCTGATGCACCAAATTGTGTCTCCGGGTGCTGGAGACAGGGATTTAATAAGATGACACAGTCTTTGCCTTCAAAAAACCGACATTCTAACAGGAACAAGTCCATAGCAAAAAAAAAAAAATGCAAGACAGGAAGAAAGGAAGAGAGAGAGGGAAAAAGGAAGGAAAGAAGTGAAGGAAGGGAGGGAGGGAGGAAGGAAAGAAGGGAGAAAGGAAGAAAAGAAAAAGAGGAAGAGAGGGAAGAGAGGGAGGAAAGAAGAGAGAAAGGAAGAAATGAAAAGAGGGAGAGAGGAAGGGAGGGAGGGAGGAAAGAAGGGAGAAAGGAAGAAAGGAAAAGAGGGAGAGAGGGAAGGGAGGGAGGAAAGAAGGGAGAAAGGAAGAAATGAAAAGAGGAAGAGAGGAAGAAAGGAAAGAAGTGAAAGAAGGGAGGGATGGGGAAGGAAGGAAAGAAGGAAATAAGTATTTAAAGTTTTTAAGTTTGGTCATTTCAGTCATGTCCGACTCTTCGTGACCCCATCTGAGGTTTTCTTGGCAGAGATCCTGGAGTGATTTGCCATTTCCTTCTCCAGCTCATTTTATAGATGAGGAAACTAAGGCAAACAGGGTGAAGTGACTTGCCCAAGGTCACACATCTTGTAAGTGTCTGAGGCCAGATTTGAACTCAGGTTTTCCATACTCCAGTCCCAGTGCACCACTGCAGCACTTAGCTGCCCTATCTATGTTCCAGACACTATACTAAGTGCTTACAAATATTATCTCATTTTATCCTCACATCTGTGGGAGTAGATGCTGTTGTAATTCTCATTTTACAGTTAAGGAAACCGAGGCAGAAAGAAGTTAAATGACCTGCTCCGAGTCACACAGTTAATCTGTGTTTGAGGCTGAATTTGAACTCTGATCTTTCATCCTCCAGGCTCAGTTCTGTAATCCACTGGGCCAAGTAGCACTAAGTGCGAGCAAAGAAAAGGTCTAGGTAAAGTTCTTTAGAACGTTCTGAGAGAGGGGAAACCCTCGAATGAATGGAAGGCATCACTGTTTGTTAAGTTTTTACTACGGGCTACACACTGTGTTAAATGTAGGGGATAAAATAGCAAGGAAAGTCCCCTCAAAGAATTTACTTCTTAATGGGGGAAACTAGAATCACCAGGGAGGGCAGTGATGGCCAAGGAGGGACGTTCCCTCTCGAATGTTATTGGGATGAGGAATTGGTAACAATGGTATGACGGATTTAGTCTTGGCTCATAGTGACACAATTCGGTGTGTGTGTGTGTGTGTGTGTGTGTGTGTGTGTGTGTGTGTGTGTGTGTGTGTGTGAAGGGCACCCTCCAGGCTGCAGGGATTGGCTTTGTGGAGGAGGGGGCCAGAGAGGAGAGTTAAGTGAAGCCTGGCTGGGGCTGAACCAGCATTGCGGGTGAGTGAGCATCCAGGAGGAGATAGAAAACCCTCCCACACTGGTCTCTGGTGGTGATTCTGGAGGAGGTCACTCAGAGCTCTCCCTTCAGAGTTCTAGAGGTGCCCCCAGGGTTCAGGAAGTATCTTAGAGGCTTGAGCTCTCATCCCAAGGGTTCTCCAGAAGTTAATTGCCAGGGATTAGTGCCCCAGTTTCATTCAACCAATTAACATCAATTAGCTTTCACAAAGGAATATTTATAAGGAAGGCAAAGCAAGAACAGAAGCTACATTTCCTCCCCAGCACCTGGGGGCACGTTCTCCCCTATGCCACCTCAGTCCCTGGTGAGAACAAGATCAGACTTAAAAAGGGCTCTCACTTCTAAATGCTATGTAGTTGCTAAAGTTGTAATAATAAGAATAACCAGCATTTTTCAAAGCACCTACTATGTGCCAAGCATTTTATAAATATTATCTCATTTGATACAACTCTGCAAGGTAGGTGCTGTTGTGACCCCCATTTTATAGATGGGGAAACTGAGGCAGGGAGAAGTTAAGGGACTTTCCCAGGGCCACACAGCTAGTCAGTGTCTGAGGGTCAATCTGAACCCACTCCAGGCCTGGTGTTCTATTCACTACACCACCTAGCTGCCTTCAGAAAGTGTTCCTCAGCTTCTGGGTCTCATAGGCTATTTTTCAGGGTCTTTGCTGCTGACCTACTTGGGTTCCATCTTCAGCAAATCCTGACGCAAATTCTGACTCCCTGAAGTCACTTTGGGCGGTAGTCACGATGCTCCATCTCAGCGGCCAGCCAAAGGTTTGGACTGTATCCACATGCGGAGAGGACCAGAACCGGTTACAGAAGGTCTTGTGTGGGCTCTGAATCTGCACCTTCTCATGCCTTTCTTCTCGCTGCAGACTGTGAGGGGAGCAGGCAGATGGGCATAACTTTAGGGCTTCCCAGTGCCCACAAGTGAAAACCAGAGACTCCTGGTCAGATCAAATCAAGCAACCCAAAGGGCTTGTGAAATACTAGCCAATTTGTGCCAGTGCGAGGGGCTCTGGGTTCTCCTTGCCAGCTTCCCTCACCTGTTGTGCACCAGGCACACCCATGCATTACCAGGAAAATGACTTCAGCTTAATTAGTGCTGATGCCACTTGGAACTCCCCTGGGCTAGCATCACCAAGCCCTGGTTTATAGCTCAGGCACAGGGGCAGCCAAGAAGCAAAGAAACTCACCTAGACTTCAAGAGGAAGGAGGCCTTGGAGACCAATTGTTTTCACTTGATTGTATTTTCCAATTAATACGTATTTGTTTTCTCTCCTCATTGCCCACCCCAACTTAAAGGGAAAAATAAAATCCTTGGAACCAATATGCATAGTCTAGCAAAACAAGTTCCCCGCCAAGTCATGTTCCAGAACATCTACCTTGTTCTGCACCCAAAGTCCATCCATCATGCGTCTGTCAGATGAGGGAGCGGGCTTCAAAGTGGGATCTCTAGAATTGTGAATGATCATTGCTTTGATTTGAGATCTACCTAAGCTGCTTGTCTTAATGATGCTGATGCTATTGTAGAAATTACTGTGGTTCTGCTTATTTTCACCTGTATCGGTTCCAAGGTTTCTCTAAAGCCATTTATCTTTTCTTATGGCACATTCATACTTGTTCTGCTGTTCCCCAATAGGTGGGCACTTCCTCAATTTATAGGGTTTGATTTTTTTTTTTTTTTGCTTTTGGAGGGGGGGGGGATTGGGATTAAGTGACTTGTCCAAGGTCACACAGCTAGTTTTGTGTGTGTGTGTGTGTGTGTTTAGTGTCTGAGGCCGGATTTGAACTCAGGTCCTCCTGACTTCAGGGCTAGTGCTCTATTCACTGTGCCACCTAGCCACCCCTTTATAGGTTTTTTTTTTTTTGCCACAGAAAACAGGTTTTAAAAAATATTTTTGTACATATAGGAACCTTTCCTTCCTCAGAGACTCATTTAAGTCAATTCAACAATGTATTGTTGTCATTCAATCATTTTGATTGTGTTAGACCCAGTGCTCCATGACTCAGTGGATAGAGCCCTTTGGACTATGGGTTACCATAGGGCCTGGAGTAAGGAAGACTCATTTAAGTGAGTTCAAATCCAGCCTCTGAAACTTCCTAGTTGTGTGACCCTGGGCAAGTCACTTAATCTTGTTCGCCTCAGTTTCCTCATCTGTCAACTGAGCTGGACGAGGAAATGGCAAACCACCCCAGTGTCTTCACTGAGAAAACCCCAAGTGGGGTCAGGGAGGAGTGGACAGGACTGAAATGACTGAACAACAACAAAACCCTCCAGGGCTGTCTGTATCAATACCAGTCATTATCATTTGCTGTGCTCACAGCCTTCCTGGGCCAAGTTCCAATTAAAGAAACACAACAAACAGAGCCTAAATTGGAAATTAATTACTCTGAGAATTCTCTCTGTACACTGTTATATAATTGGCTTGTTGATCTTGCCAAGTCTGGGGACCTTTGTTTTAGGAAGGCACTGAGTGAACAGATCCCTGCTGAGCTCCTGGGGGCGGCCTGTGTTTATTAGACCTGGCACAGGGGTGGAGGGGAGAATGTCTCTGCCTAAGATAACATTCCTTCCCAGACTCATGGAATTGGCAGGATTCGAGGTGGAAGGGGCCTTCCAGGGTAACCCATAGCCCAAAGGGATCCGCACTATAACATTCCTGACCAGTCTAGGGGACATCCAGCCTCTTCTTGAAGAACTCCAGTGAAAGGAAGCCCCCCACTTCCACAGGCAGCCCTCCCCCACTTTGGGACAGCTTGGATTGTTGAGGTCTAATTGAAATTTGGTTTGAAAACCAAAATGACCATCTGGCCACTTCCCCCATTGCTCTTGGGGCAAAATCAGAGGCCCAATCTTTCCTCCAAGGGACAGACTTTCCAAGGTTTGAGAGGTCTCACCTTCTTCCTCTTCTCTTGGCTAAACATCCCTGGTTCCTTCCCCCCATCTCATATGGCATGGCTTCAAGGCCTGTTGCCATCTTGGTTATCTCTTCAGGATGCTTTCTGGCTTCTCAAACTGTGACTCCCCCAGAACTCAACCACAACCCTCCAAGCGAAATCGGACCAGAGGAGGGTCCAGTGGAACTACCATGTCCTTATTCCTGGAATCCATACCTCTCATTCTTCCAAAGAATGCTTTGGCTTATTTTTTTTCCTTCTGCTAACACATACTGAGCTTGAAGTCCACTAAGACCCCCAGATCCTCTTTAGAACTGTTGGCCGGCCATTTTGTACTTGAGATGAATTTTTTGAACCTGAGTGCATGAGTTTCCATTGACCCCATGGCACTTTACCTAATTAGATCCAGCCCATTGCTCTGGCCTTTCAGGATCTTTTTCAATCCTGACACTGCTGATACTTTTTAGCTATCCCCCATGATTAATGCCATCCCCCAATTTGATATGCATTCCATCTATCCCTTTGTCCAAGTCAATGATAGAAATGTTAAACAGCCAAGAGCTGGTATGTGCAGGAAGGAGAGGCCTTGGCCTTAGGTTTGGCTCACTTCTCCTCTCCCTTCCTCCGCAGCCCACCCCTTTGATGAATGGGTCTGAAGGCTATTGGACTTTCCATCTCCCACTGGCATCCTAAACAGCACCCCCAGATCTGCTGCAGATTCAGCTTGACTGAGGGGATTTTTCCAAGCACCCCACAAATGGCAGAAAAGGCCCTCCCGGCAGCTGTGAGACCACTTTCCCCTAGACTCTTTAGGTACTTGAGGGAGTGTCACGAGTATTGGGAGGATGGTTTGTACCAATGGGGCTGTTCTAAAAAACTACTCACAGCTGGTTCACTAAACTGATAACCTTGGTGGGTGGGGAAGCCTACTGGTGGGGGCTCAGTGCCAAAGGCATTAGAGAATCACTCCTGGCCACTTAGTGGTACCCCTATGACCCTGATGGGGAGATGTAGCCAAATGCCAAGCATCCCAGGATTCTGTGAGAGTAGGAGTTGGGTAAAAAGCCCTGGAGCTTATATAGTTTTATATGTATATACATATAAATATAATTTACAATCTACTATATTTATATAGGGAATTACCCTGTTGGCCAATCGAAAGGAACAGAAATACCAGTGAGGAATCCGAGACTAGAAGTAACTTGCCTGAGGTCACCCAGCAAGTCAGTGGCAGAGTTAGGACTTCCAGAGAATTCATTTCGAGCAAAAAGTAAACTTCTAGCTCAGCAGTCATTTTACAGATGAGGAAACTGAGGCCCAAGGAAGTGACTGGTTCAAGGTCATACAGCCTATCAGGAACTGAGCCAGGATTTGAACCCAGGTTTTCTGATGCCATGTCTGACACTTTCCCCACCCAAGCCTCTTCTCTAAGGTGACCTTCTGTCTCTTCCAGATACCTTAGGTATGCAGCTATGTATATACATGTAGTTTGACTCATTATTATAGAAACTCCTTGAGGGCAGGGCCTGGATCTGCCTTTTCTGGGTATCCCCTGGTGCCTGGCACATAACAGGCATTTAATAAATACTTGCTGACTGACTGCTGAGTCAGGACTCCCGGGGAGCCCAGGCTGGTCCTGGGCTGGGTCCTTGCATCAGGCTAGGCCTTCTCAGACCCCACCAGCCTCCTTGCTTTATGTGGGGAACACTGAGGGCCCCTGGAAGGCTGCTTCACCCACGTGCTCTTCCACTTGTTACAAGGGATAACTTAGCAGAAGTTGCCCTGGACTCTGGGTGGGATTCATGGTGCCAGATTGATGCCCCAGCCTGTTAAGCCCCCAGCCCAGGATACCCTGTGACCAGGGGCAGAACTGAACCCAAGGCAGTGTCAGAGAATTCACATCCTATTTATTTGTAGGTTCTCAGGACAGAAGGAGCAGAAGAGCGGTAACGAAGGCCAGGACCGGGCCATGCAGTGTCTGGCTAGGCATCCTCCCTGGAGCACGGCGGGGTTCCCTCGCAGCCTGCACTCATGCCAGGTGCCAGCAGCTACTCCTCCTCATACTTATGCTTAATGTGCTTCCACAGCTTCTGTATTAGGAGACAAAGACCACAGTCTGAGCCTTCCCCTCCCCATGGAGGCCAGGCCATGGTGGCACTGACTGCAGATGATCTCTCCAGGATGCCACCCTCTCTCCCACCAGCACCCCCTGGCCCTCCCAAACCCGGGCCCCTCCATGTCTCCCACTGACTGCTGACAGGCTGTCTCCCAGCACAGCAGGGGGCTTGGAGGCAGTGGTGGGACACTTGGGGCTCCAGGCCCCTCCCCAGGGGGTCTGGGTAGAATTTCCCCCTCAAAGGCTCCCTGAGCAGCCGCCCCCTCCCAGCCCAGGTTGGAGCTGCAGCCCCAGGGGCTGGGCCAGAGAAGGGGGCCAAGGCCTCAACTGCAAACACTCCAGAGGCCTGGCCAGGGTGGCTTTCTCATCACTCTACCAAAAGCGAGGCAGGGCCCCAGCCCCAAAGGCCCTACCAGGCAGCGCTGTGGCGCTGTTGCCAGGGGCAGCCTGGGACTGTCCAAGAGGCCAGTGGGGATCTGAGGGCTGGGTGTACAAGAATGATACCCCCCCAGGGGTCAGACTAGAGGTGCCTATCTGCTGCCTATCCCCGCCCAGGCTCCTCAGATAAAAGCACTCTGTCCATCCCATCTCCTCCCTTAGAGCCTTTGCCCAGGCTGGGCCCCATTTTCCATAAGGTTCAGCTCTGATGCTTAGAGCCCGATGGTCTGGGTTCGAGTCACAGCCTCTTTGGCCCATTTCTTCCTCGGGAATGAAGACCTGGCCCGTCCCGGGGTCACAGAGCTGCCCCATTTTACAAAGGGGAAGGAGGGTGGTTTTCCTGGGTCACCAGCGCTGGCCAACGTGGGATTCGAACTCAGGTCTTCCCAACCTCAACCCCAGACCTTTATCATCTAACACCACACCTTGGTCTTTTTTACAGATGGGGAAACTGAGGCCCGGGGTCCTCCCCTCCCCCACTCACTTTGCACATGCTCACTCTCTGTGGGCGGGGGAGGGAACTCTCCTTATAATCAACACCAACCGCACCCCCCCACCGCTCTGCCTCAGTTTCCCCAGCTGCAAAACAGCGGCTGGCCCAAATAGGCCCCATCGTCCTCTCTGCTCCAGACCCCAGACCGAGGTCCAGGGCCACTCCTGGCGACGTGCCTCAGTTTCCCCTCCGCAAAACAAAGGTGGGGGCCTGGGGACCCTGTGACCTAGAACAAAGGCGCGCGTCGCTCCGTGCCTCAGTTCCCTCCTCCACAAAGCCAGAAGGCGGGGGGGGGGAGAGGGGAGAGCGGACAAAGGTGCCCCAAGCCCCACCCCCGGCCTAGGCCTCCCGCCCGTCCCAGTCCCGGGGGTCAGTCAGTCAGTCAGCCCCCCACCCCCGAGGCCCAAGGTCAGGCGCCACTAGGCCCCAGCTCCGCCCTCACCCCCTGGTTGATGCTGTCGTAGATGGCGTCGCCGCCCTGGTCGAAGGCGCGCTCGAAGAACAAAACGCCCACGGCGATGGTGAGCGCGAAGGTGGAAGTCCTGCGGAAGAAGATCGAGTACACTTGCCCGAGCAGCGACGAGGACGCCATCTTTCGCCGGCCCGGCCTTGCACGCGCCTGCGCCTCAGCCTTCTCTTCGAGGGGAGGAGCAGCTTCCTCGCGAGATGCTTCACGGGACTTGTATTTTCTCCAGAAGTTTGGAGTCTCCTGAACTTTCTCCCCAATGTTCTTTTGGTCTCAAATTTCGCCAGAGAGTCCTGTTCCATCAGCTTTAGGTAGATCAATCCAAGTATCGATTTGAAATCTTTTTTATTCGCCTGCACAAGATCGCCAAAAGAAGCGCTTGAACTACATCTCCCAGAGGGCAACGCGCTTCTTCAAGACGCCATTTTTCCCCCCTCCCCCGCAGGTTCACGTTATTCCTGGACCCAAAGGCTTCTGGGAGCGGCGGCTTGGCCCCAGGCTGAAGACGAGAGACAGACTACGATTCCCAGAGAGCACCGCGCGTGGAGCGGGCGGGGCCGTGACACCAGGTAAGCTACCGACGCGGGGGCGCGCGACTGGAGAGTTGGTCTCCTCCTTCCCCCTCTCTCAGTGGGTACTTGGGCTCGTCCTCCCTGGTCCCGGGCAGGGTCGCGGGGCAAACCATCGCTCCGGAGGGGGGCGCATTCCCGGAGCGGCCTCTGGAGCGGAAGCTTGAGTGCCCTCGGACGCGGAGGTAAGACGGGCCGGGCCCCCTTTATGGGCGGCAGAGCGTTGGGGTGGGGGACAGGGGGGCTTGTGGCCCATCTGACCGAGGGCAGACAGAGGCACAGAGAGGGCGCGGGGTGAATGAACGAACTAAAAAGCTCAGCGCTTCCTGTGCTGAGCGCGGGTGTCCCGACCCAGAAGCAAAGGCAGTGCCTGCCCTCGGGCAGCTTCCCATCTAACGGGAAAGGTTGGCGCGCCCTATCCAGGGACACTGCCCAGGATCAGCGTGAAAGAGCCCGAGGTGAGATGTGAGCCCTGAGCCTCCTGACCCTGCTGAGCTCTGTGATTCTGCTCAGGTCCGGCTCTGTTTCTGCCTCTCCTCCGCCCGCACCCACGTCCAGTTATGTCTGTGCACACAGGCAGATGTGCATGCCTCCAGCCCTGACCTCTCTCTGAGTCTCAGAAACACCCAAGCTCTAGGAAGAGCCCTCTGCCCCGCCTTCTCTTCTTCCTCCCCACCCCCTTCCTGCCCCCAGCTGACCTGTGACCTGTGACCTGGTGACGCTGGGCACCACGTCCTGTCCTCCTTCCTCACCCCTGCGCAGTCCATCTTTCCCCAGCTTTGGGGCAGGCGCCCCACTCTGACCCTCAGATGTGGCCCCTCTGCTGATCCCCAAGGGGCTGTTCTGGGCCCCTGCTCTTGGTCTCCCCAGGCCTCCCCACCCGCATCCTGCCTGGACCTCAGTCCTGAGCTGCCAACTCCCATGCGTCCTGGGCTTGGATGGGAGTCCGGGCTTGGCTGCTCCCTCCCCTTATGACCTCAGGCAGTCATCCTTAATCTCAGTTTCCTCTTCTGTAAAATAAGCGGTTGGGCCTGGGTGTGCTCTGAAGGGCCTCCCAGCCCTAAACCGAGGGCCCGCTGAGTCTCTTGGAGCAGGCGTTCTGCCATGGAGCTGGAAGGGACCCCGACCAGGAGGCCCCTTGTGCCTTCTCTCTTCAGGGGCGATCCTTGCGCACCATCTCCCTCCCTGAGGCCTGTATAGGTCACTCACAACCCCATCTGCAATCCCTTTCCCTCGGGAAATGTCTGGCCCCGCTTCTGTTCTGGTTCCACCTTTCCTGGGTGCTCTTTCTTCAGTCACTGGCCCCCAGTGCGAGCCTCCAGCACCCTTGGGTGGATGATTGTTGCCCCATTTTTATAGATGGGAAAACTGAGGCTGGGATAGGTTATGTGAATAGTTCAGGTTTAGTACACATCATTGGACATCTGAGGCAGGATTTGAATCCAAGTCTATCCGAACTCCGAGCCTAGCATTCTGTATCAAAATGAGGGGCTTCGTCTGGAAGGGAGGCCATGAGTTCTAGCAGAAAGAACCCTGGACTTGGAGTCCGGTTTGGCCGCGACCTCCGAAGCCATCCAGACCAACCTGTAACAATACAATTCCCCCTCCTGTCCTCCCTCTCCCAAGCACACTGGGAGTCAGGAAGGAAGGAAGGAAGTGCTTACTGTCTACAAAGCACACCGCTAAGCAGTGGGGGTACAAACAAGCTAGCCCCGGCTCTGCAGGAGCTCACTTTCTGATGAGGAGGATGGCGTAGGAAGAGTTTCTGCTAGCAGAGGGTGAGCTGCTCTCTTGACATCCTCACGGGTAGAATCTGATCAGCTCTGATGTTGGGCAGTCTGACAGCACCAAGGACAGTGCCCCGGGTCTAAAGCAGCCCCGAGGGTCCAGGCTGCATCTCCCCAGGGCGCTTTCTCAGGATGCTGCTGGAGGGCACTGGGCTGGAAGCCTGGATGCTCCCAAGGGGTCCTGGGCTGTCTCTATTAGGATCACACCCTATCAGGGATGTCAGGATTGTGAGGGGGCTTTGATTTGCCTGGCACACGGTGCTTCTTACTTCACTTAGTCTGGCTTGCCTGCCCCATGTGTGGGGATGTCTGGCCCCTTTTCTCCAAATACCTAGGTTCAGATCCCACCTGAGATCTTTAGTAACTGTGTGACCCTGAATAAGTCACTTACCTCTCTAGCCTCAATTTCCTTATCTGTAAACTGAGGAGGTTGGATCAGATGACCTGGGGGAAAGGGGAGGGCATGACAGTTGTATGTCTGTGATCCCATGATGATGATTAGAGTTAGCCTGCACATAGCACCTTCAAAGTTAGCAAAGAACTGTAAGGGAGGAATGAGCCCTGCCCCCCTCCCCACCAGGGAGCCTCAGGCCTTGTTGGACAGCTCACTGAAGCCATCTGTCAGTCCCCTCATCATTCACAGTTCTGCCCTCTGAGGCCAAGCAGAGAGAAGCAAATTCTTCTGCCCCAAGACAGCCGTCCAGATACTCGGAGACAGTTCCCAGACTCTCCCTGAGTCGTCTCCTGTCTGTGACACGTTCTCCTCTTCTGTCACCGTCTCTTGTCCCCTCATGGCCATTCTGCATCACATCCATCCTGTTAGTTAATCCCTCCCCAAATGTGGGGCTCAGAACTGGACATAATTCTCCCTAACAGCTACAAACATTTATTAAGCTCCTGCTGTATTCATAGCCCGATGCCCTGGAGTGGGGGCTTGTTAGAAATGGGAGCTAAAACAAGGTCTGTGTTCCTTTAAGGGGCCCATCATTCAGTGGGGGAATAAGGGAGCAGGAAGTAATTATAGATCTAACACAGGTGCTGGAAAGGGCCACTGAAGTGGGAGGCAGGGGACCCCCATGGGACTCCCACCTGTGTAACTTGTCACCTGTGTGATCTTGACCAAGTCCCTTCTGCTCATTAGACTGTAGTTTATTCTAAACAAGGGGGGCCCTGAGGTCCCTGCTAGCCCTGAGCCTGTGACCCTGAGGGCTTTGCTGCCTGCTGCCTCTGTGATGTTAGTCAGGGCATTTCCCCTCTCTGGGCTTAATCTTCCTTCTTTATGGAACAAAAGGGTCAGCATGAATCATTGGTTCTCAAAATGGGTCCCTCAGATCCCTGGGGTCCTTGAGACTCTTTCAAGGGTGTCCACAGAATCAAAACAATTTTCCTAATGATTCTAAGACTTCATTTGTCTACTCCCCACCCCCAAACCCCCTTGGCCAACTACATGTCTCTATGAGACCAACCAGAATTTCTTCATAGACTTCAGCCAGAACAACGGGTCACAAGAGATTGAATGCAGACGTAGGCAGGAGGATCTAACCGCCTCCTGGTAAGTCAGATAGAAGAGTTGCAAAAATATGTACAATGATGCCACTCTTCCTGTTAAATTATTTTGGGGAAAATATAGTTTTTTCCATAAAAATACATAATTTATGTTAATAGGTTACAAGTTTATCCTTGTGATTTTTAGAGAATTAAATATTTTAGAAATTGATCTGTTTTCATTTCTGATGGGGGATGTAAATATCAGTAGATAGAACCCATAGAGACAAAAGCTCTTGGTGGGGAGGTTATCAGTCATTTTGAAGAGTGTGATGGAGTCCTGAGACCAAAAGTTTGAAAACCACTTAGCTGTGTGACCTGTGACAGCCCGTCCAGCTCCAGTTCCTAGGACCCAGTGATAAGACCCCAACTCAGCTAACTAAAGTAGACCCCATGCAGACTGTAAAGTACAAAATGAGGTTTCTTGGTTATGAACCAGGGTAAGAGGGGAATGCATATCAGGGAAGGCTTCTGGGAGGAAGTGTTTCCCATGGCCTTCAAAGCTATCAGACAAGTGAAGGGGCTGGGCTGGGCTTGGGGGATTGGAGAGAGCATTCATCACTTCCGTCAAAAGACCCCCATTCAAATTCTTTTATTAAACCATTTTATTTAATTAATTTTTTTCTAATTTCATGTATAGAACATTAATTTTTAAAACTTTTGAGTTCCAAATTCTCTCCCTCCCCCTTACTTGAGATGGCAAGCATATAGGTTATAAATGTGTAGTTATGCAAAACATTTCCATTTTATTCATGTTGTAAAAGAAAACAGACACAAAAAAACCCCCAAGAATAAAGAAAGCTTTTTTTTTTTTTAAGTATGCTTACTGCATTTAGACCCCTCCAGTTCTTTTTCTGGAGACAGGTAGCATTTTCTACCATGAGTCCTTTGGAATTGTCTTGGATCATTATATTTCTGAGAATAGCTAAGTCTGTCACATTTGATCATCATTACAAGGTTGCTGTTACTGTGTATAATGTTCTCTTGGTTCTGATTATTTTACTTTTAATCAGTTCATATAAGATTTCTCAGGTTTTTCTGAAAGTATCTTGCTTGTCATTTCTTACAGCAGAGCAGTATTCCATCACAATTATATACTACAACTTTCCAGCTATTCCCCAGCTGATGGGCATCCCCTCAATTTCCATTTCTTTGCCACCACAAAAAGAGCTGCTATAAATATTTTTGTACATAGAAGTCCTTTTCTTTTTTAATTTCTTTGGTATTAAGATCTAGTAATGGCATTATTGGGTCAAGAGGTATGCACAGTTTTATAGCCCTTTGGACATAATTCCAAATTGGTCTCCAGAATGGTTGGATCAGTTCACAACTCCATCAACAGCGCATTAGTGTCTCAATTTTTACATCCCCTCCAACATTTGCCATTTTCCTTTTCTGTCATATTAATCAATCTGATAGGTATGAGGTGGTACCTCACTTATTTTAATTTGCACTTCTCCAATCAATAGTGATTTAAAGCATTTTTCATATGGTTATAGATAGCTTTGATATCTTCATCTGAAAACTATTTGTTCATATCCTTTGACCCTTTGTCAATTGGGGAATGACTTGTCTTCTTACAAATTTGACTCGTTTCTTTATATATTTGACAAATAAGGCCTTTATTAGAGAAACTTGTAAAAAATTCCCCCCAGTGTTCTGCTTTCCTCCTAATCTTGACTGCATTGCTTTTGTTTCTGCAGAGACTTTGATTTCATGTCATCAAAATGATCTGTTTTACATTTCGCAATGCTCGCTCTCTCTTGTTTGGTCTTCCAGACTCTTCCCTTCTCTGTAGATCTGATAGGCACAAAGCCATTCCTTGCTCCCTGATTTGCTTATGACAACACCTTCACATCCAAGTCACACACACTGTGAGCCCTTATCTTGGTATGTGGTGTGAGATGCTGGTCTTTACCTTGTTGTTGACCTTTAGTCCATCAGTCTTGTCTGACTCCATGACCCCTTTGGGGGTTTTCTTGGTAGAGATCCTGGAGTGTTTTTGCCATTTCCTTCTCCAGCCCATTTGACAGATGAGCTTTCCAGTTTTTCCCCATTCAAGGCTCAAATGACAATGATGGTGATGATGAGAGCAGGAATATTCCAGTGGAGTTGTGACTCCCTGCAGCAGTGCAGATAGCACCCCAGCCCTGCCTGGTCCATCCTGTCCAGTCCTCCCAGAGCGGCTGCACAAGGTCCACTCACCGTGGGGTCATAGGATCACAAATCTAGAGCTCATAGGAACCCCTGAGGTATGGAGTCCAGCCCTCCCATTTTACAGACAAGGAAACCAAGGCCCAGGGAAGATAAGTGACCTGCCAACATCACACAGCTAGCAAGTGTCTGGGGAGGATCTGAACCCAAGCCTTCCTCTTTCTAAATCTAGCCCTCTCTCCACTTGCTGTGCTCTGAACAGCAGGAATGATGACTGACAGTTGACCTTTGTGTAGGACTGAGTTCACGGTCTTTACGTAGTCAGGCTGGAAGGCCCTTCTGACCCCCCTAGTCTGCCTCCTCCATGCTGCAGATGCATGAGCCAAGGTCACCTCCGCTGTAGCTTGGGGAGCCGTGACTCACTCCTGCCCCCACAGAAATGCTCCTCACACATAGCTTCCTGCTGAAGATGAGAGAGTCACCCCAAGCTAAAGTGGAGGAGGAGCTGAGAGAGGGCGTGTCCAAGACGGGGAAACTGAGGCTGAGAGAGAGGAAGGGATGTCCCCTGGCTCTTAGTGGCAGAGCCGAGACCAGACCCAGGCCTCTTGAGTTGTAATCTGGTGTACTTTCTCACAAACATACACACACACACACTCACATTCACAAATAACACTCACACGTACACTCACACACTCACACAAATCATGCACACATTCACACACACACACACTTACACACATACATTCTCTCACACACATACATTCTTACACACTCACAACTCTCACACACATACACTCACACACACTCACACTTACACACTCTCACACTCACTCACATACTCACACATACACACACTGACACATACATACACACTCACACACACATACACACATACATACACACTCATATACACTCACAACACACATTCATACACTCACACACATACACACACACACTCACATACACACTGACACACACACACACACACACACACACACACACACACACACTCTCTGTCTCCAGTTAAACTGGCAGGTGGTGAATAGACAGACCTGAGCCCCTTCTTCCTTCCCATTCTTTTCTAGGGGCTTTTTAGGGCCACATCAGATCCTCGAGCTGATGCCTTTCCCTCACTCCCCAGGGACCCTAAATCATGAAAAGAATCATTGTCCTCAGAACCAGCGAGGCTCTGTGGTGGGCACAGGCCCAAACCCTGAGCCCAGTGGGGTGAGGGGCCAGTACTTTTCCCATTCCTTCTCTAGGTGATCCAAAACACACTCATCTTGGCCAATCCCTCTGGGCAGAGAGCTATCAGCGCAGTCTGAAATTCGCCTGTGGTTTTTGTTTACAAGAGGTCGGCTTGAGTCAGACGTATCCTGTGTGTCTGTTTAAGTCCCCCGATCTCTCTGTTCTTCAGTCTGCCATCTGTTTCTTCACCCAGTGGGGAGTAGGCTTACAGAACTCTTTACCCAAAGACGCATTACAGGCTCAAGGAGAATTCATGCATGATAGGGCCAGTGAGAGAATAGAGAGCCAGGAACTAGCCTGGAGGGCAGGGACCGTGGGTCCTCGGAGACCACAGTTCTTAAAGGTCCCTCAGCCCCCTTGGGCAGCCCGTCTGAGGATGCCCAGGGCCCCCTCCTCAGAATCATGTGCTTAAATGCCTAGATTCCAAAGGCACCCGATTCTGCTGCAGTTCAGCTCTCAAAATCATTTTAAAAACAAGTGCACCGGGCCCAGGTCAGGAATCCCTGTTCTTTTTAAACTCTTGAGTTTTACAAACGAGGAGGTGCAGGACCCCCAAAAAGTGACTTGTGTGAGTTTTCATGGGCAAGTTAGTGACAGCCACAAGTAATTAAAAAGCATACTCGAATGATTTCATTTGATGTTCCAGAAACCTGCTAAGGTAAGCACCCAGGATAATGCCCATTTTACAGATGAGGGAGCTCAGGCTCTCCCAACCACTCGGGGTCAGAGACAGGTTTCTCAAGGCTCCAGGTGCCTGCAAGACGTTTCCCCCTTGATTAGCGTGTTTTTGGGATCTCGCTGCCCATTTGTAGCTCCTGAGAGCATGGCCAGCCATACCCTCCAACAGAGCCTCCATGGGGGCTCTGATCGGGCCGAAGAACTCAGGGCGCTGCCCCTCTTTGGGATTCTGCATTCCTGGATGATTGCAGCTCCCCCCTGCTTTGAGAGAAGGTCATTGGAAGGAAGAGCCTTTGGCAGAATGGCTGGTTCGTTGGTTGATCCTGGTCCCACCGCCAGAACCAGCAATGCCTGTTTATTCTTAGCCAGCCAGAGAGCAAGGCAGATATGTTGGGTGGGGGGAGGCTCAGAGGCCGTGGGTAAAGTAAAAATTCAGGCTCTTATGATTCAGTCTCTCCTTCAGCCCAAACCTGCCCCATATTCAGAATGAGCTCTATGTCCGTAGGTGGCTATGGTCTCCAAAGTGATTTTTTTGAGAGGTGGGACATGTGGCTTGCCCCAAGTCTGTGAGGACCAGAGACAGGTAGATACTGGTCTGAAAGCATCTATTTATTAAGCACTCACCCATGTGGGGCACCATGTGAAGCTTAGCCCAGTGCCCAGGCATTTAATAAATGCTTGTGGATTTGGCTGAAGTCTGGAGGTACAAAGATAGGCAAAAAAGTCCATGTCCATGAGAGGTTATGTTCTAATGGACCTAGATCTTGTGATTCCCAAGGAAGGAAGGAAACAAGCATTTATTAAGTGCCTACTGTGTGCTGGGCATGGTGCTTAGTGCACTTAGTGCTAAGACAACATTTGGATTTACAATAGCCCTGGGAGGTGGGTGCTGACAGCATCACCGTCACAGATGAGGAAGCTAAGGCAGAAGTTAAGTGACCTGTCCCAAGTCATACAGCTAGGAAGTGCCCAAGGTAATATCTGAACTCACGCCCAGGGCTCTCTCTACTGTATCACCAGGTTTCAGAGCAGGGGTATGGCTAGCGTGCAATCTTGTAACAGAAATCGGCCCAGGACCCAAAGGAAGGACAAATGCCCTCCCATCGGGGCAGGTGTTCCCCCAGGAGGCTGCCAGTGAGGGCTGGCTGCTTCCATTGAGAGTCTGGTGCCCCCCCTGGTGTGTTAGGGAAGACCTGGGTGCCTGGGCCAGGTGGCTGTGCCCACCCCTGACCAGGCTTGGATTCCCTCAGGATTCTCCAGTGGTACATTTATTCCCTGTGCACAGGGATCCCTTGGTCCCTCCTTTGTGTTCCCCACAGAGGCTGGGACAGTGGAGAGAGTGGTGAATAATAATGTCAGCCCAGGAGGCAGCTTAGGGTCACACAGCAGGTAGGCGGGCAGGGGTGCTGGCCATCCTCCCCCTCCCCCCCAGCCTCTCCAAGGCTGCTGGCTCTTTGGCCGACACTTCTGCATGCCAGGCTTGGGGAAAAAATGGTCAGAGCCAGACACCTCCTTGTGGTGTCCCTTCAACAGACACTGAATGCCGGGGCCACATGTGTGGGGCATTCAATGGGGAACCCCTTGGAGCCAAATCTGTATGTCTTTGGGAGCCCGGGGGTAGGGAAGCTTTCAAACATGCATGTGGGGGTCATGACAGCCTGGCCAGTCAGGGTGCCTCACAGAGGCAGCCCTCTCCATTCGTGGGCCAGGCTCTGCACAGAGACCTGGCATGTCTGGTCACAGCAGCTGCTTCTGGCCAGAGGCTGGCGGGGGAGTGGAGTGAATGCCTCCAGAGGGTGGAGTGGGGCAGTGAGGAGAGGGACTGCTTAGCAGGATGAGAGAATTCAGCAGACCAGAAGCAGGATGGCCTCCCTCTGTCTGGGCCTGCATGGGCTTCACAGGGTGCGCAGGATGGGTCGCTGAAATGCAGAAGTGGGGTCCTGACCCCGGCGGTAGGGCCTTCATGAGGCGGATTTGAATCCTAGCCATCTAGCTAGCTGTAGTAGCAGCAGCGGCAACAGCAAGCAGTAGTTGTAGGTAGTGGTAGTGGTGGGGGGAGGAGGAGGAGCTGCTACCTTGATAATGCCCAGTAAATGCTTGCATCATTGGAAGGAGCTGGAGTGCATTGCCCAGTGGGCATTTCACCCAGTGTCTGCTCTGTCCGGATTTCTGGCCTCTCATTCCCTCACTTCTCATCCACACCCTGGTTGTAACCACATATTATGAGGCGACCTTGACGCTTTGGCCCTGTGCTTGACATGTTTCTCAGGGACAGCCTAGAATGAGACTGGGAACCAAAACTGAACTCTAGACAAATGGGGCCCGTGAAGGGGCCTGTGGGGCCTGTGAAGCAGAGGCTGAGAGCCAAGGCCATTGCCCTGGTCCAGTGCCGGTATCTGGGAGGGACGTGGGAGGAATGATCTGAACTCCAGGCACTGTGGCCTGCCCTTGGTGCTCTGTGGTGGGCTAGCGGAAAGGTCTTTTGTGGGTGATGTGGTGGCCGCTGGGAGCTGGCCAGAGCAGGCCACTGAGCCCTTGTCCAGGACCTGCCTTGGGAGCTGATGAATGTGAGGACTTGAACAGAATTGTGGGCTCGATTTGCCCTGGCGCTTGGATCTGTGTGCCTATTAAAAGTCTGGTGCAGAGAGGCCCAGGGCAGACTCGGGCAGAACTCCGAGGGCGGGCCTCTCCTGGTTCAGGTGGGAGAAGAGGAGCCAGTGGGCAGCCGAAGGTCATCTGCCTTGTGTCACCTTTCCTGCCCTAAGTTTGGAGTCCTTGGCAGCCCTGCATGATGGATGGCTCCGGCAGAAGGTCCCCTCTCCTCCTGACGGCCTCATTCCTGGTGCTTGATGGGGTATGTGGATGGCCAATCTCCTGAAGCTTCCCAGAGTCCCAGGAGGGACACCCCCTTCTCTGTGAGGCTTCTGATGAGTGCTGTGAGCCCCTGTGAATGGCTTGGCTAACCACTCATCTGTTAAACGTTCATCTTTTACAATTTCAGTTCAATTCAATTCTAATAAGTTTATTGGCAAGATGGTGAGATGAGTGCTGCCAAATTTAATAAATCAAGTCCCAGTGTCTGGGATGGGGCTTTGCAGTGGTAATGGGGGAGAGGTTTTATATGTTTTCATTTCGAATGACTGTCTGCTTCTGATCCTGTTATGGCCTTTAAGGTAATGCTTGTCTCTTTCTGCCTGGTCAGGAACAGCTTTCCCAGAGCATCAAACCCTCTGGCTGCCACCCACGCTCCAAAGGTACCACCTTGGTTTTTCCCAAATGTGGCCTGAGGCACTTCCCCACTGATGTCCCCCCATGGAGCCCAGTCAGTGTGTTTGCCCTGCAGATAGAGGGCTTGCTGCCAGGTGCTTGTTCAGTCAGATCTTTCTCAAGCTGTGCCGGATGGGCTGGGATGACACTGTCCCTGCCCCCCAGGGGGGACAACAAGACTGACAGAGCCAAAGCTCCCTGCAGTATGAGGCCAGGGGAGTAAGTCCTGGAGGCTTGCGAGAAGGGGAAGGGGAAGAACGTTCTGATTGTCAGTGGACTGGGGAGAGAAGGGACTCCCCAGTCTCTTGAATTGGCAGTTTAGCTACCTTTGTCTGATGTCAAAAATCCCCTGGCCTCAGTTCCTGAGCAGGGACCATCACTGGGTATGCCAAGGCAGCCCGCTCCATCCAGTGGCATCTCTAAGCGGTTGGCATAGTGCTGAAATTGACTCTCCTGCATCACCTGCCCTTTGGGGTCAAGCAGGAAAAGTCAGTGCCACGTCCACCTTAGCAAGTCATTGGAAGGCCCTGCTAGAATGGATGGGACTTGGGCATCAGGGCAGTCGGGAAGGGTTCAGAGCTCCCTTCTCAGAGTTCTTCCTGTCTCTGGTCACTGGCCCCCAGATTTTTAATCCACACACCCAAGTTGGAAAGTCAGTAGGTAGGGGGTGGGAGCCAGAATGTGAAGAGGCTTCAGTGCCCCCTGAGGCCTTGAGACGTGTTAGGTAGGCTGTGGAGAGTGATGAAATGTTTGCTGTGAAAGGTACTGAGAGAAAAAGGGGGTGTGTCCCTGTGTAGGTAGAGAGACAGGAGGGGACTGGACGGGATGGGAAGGGACAGGAGGCAGGCTCAGAAAACAGCCTACAAAGGGGATGTCACTTGATATCCTGGATACTGAGCATGAAAGGGCTGAGAGAAAACCAGGGCTTCTGGGAGAGGTTTCTGAAGGGGGGCCTATGGGAGGGAGGAGGAAGGAGAGGGAGGAGAGCCCAAGCTGGGCCTAAAGGCAGGAGTGGAGGCATCCAAGGCGAGCCCCATATCCTGCCATTGTCATCTCAGAAGACCAAGGGGCGCTCTCCCCCTCGGTGCACTCCCCCCTCAGTTGGCTTACCCCCTTGGTTGGCTCCCCCCTTGGTGCGCTCAGTTCAGCAGCAGCATGGGGGCTGGTGGCCCCATCACTTGTCTCTGGCTGCCGGGCTGCTGGCTCTGACCCTAAGGACCTGATCCTGCTGGCTCCAGCCAGGAGACACTCGGGATCAAAGCTTACCTTACCACCTCCTGCAATTATTTCATTATCCCTGACAGGGTAGATTTGAGTCAGAAACAAAATACTGCACGTGGACGGCATTCTGGACGTTTCTGCTGCTGCTTTTTTCACTACGCTGAAATTAAAGATGGGAACCATTCTTGCCTCTCCTGTGTTTGAGCAGACACCCTTCAAGTCTGTGCCTCGAGCAGGCCCTGCCTGTTGGCAGAGCTGCTGGCCAGCCTCAGCCCCCAGTGTGCCCCAACCAGCCTGTGCATGGTGCCCAGAATTCCACCATTAGAGATTTATTTCTTGAGAAGTTTGGGAGAATGTTGAGAGATCTCTGTTAAAAGCATGACTGTATGTTTTCGCACTTAGGCTTCTTTTCCCTTTTCTGTTTCTTTTTCATAATATGACTAATGTGGAAATAAGTTTACACGATTGCTCGTGTATGACCTGTGGCAGATTGCTTGCCATCCAATGGGAAAGAGGGAGGGGAAAAAAATTGGGAACTCCATCTAATAAAAATTGAGTGTTGAAAACTAATTAGAAAAAATAAAATCCTATTTACAAAAAAGAATCCTTAAGCCTCATAGAAGGGCTGAGACTCAGAGAAAGTTACAGTTGGGCAGGACCTCAGCAGTGGTGGCCATGTCTCCACCCCTCAGTTTAGAAAGGCAGAAAGCAAGGCTCAGAGAAGGAAGTGACTTACCCAGGGCCACATGGCTGAGTGGGAGGGCAGGAATCTGAAGCCAGGTCTTGGGATTCTGAGACGGAACACAAGCTAGGGATCCTAGAAGAGGAAGGAAGGAAAGAGCTGAGGGAAGGATGTGCCAAGCACTGTGCTGATCACTTTACAGATATCTCTCATTTGATCCTCTAGACATCCCTGCTGTCATTATCCCCATTTTATAGTTGAGGAAACTGAGGACTGCAGTGAGGTGACTTGCCCAGGGTCACACAGCTGGTATGCGTCTGAGGCTGGATTTGAACCTGGGGCTCAGCACTCTGCTACTGTGCTCCCTGGCTGTCCTCGGGATGAGGGGGTGGGAGTACCTGCTCAGGGAGGAGCTGAGGGCATCCCCTCCCCCCCTCACCTGTGGCTCCTGGTTGCATTTTTGCTGTCTGGACCCCAGACTATGCAGACTGTAGGGCAGGCCTTGTTCCTGGCGGTCAGTAGATGGATTCATGCCCCTGGGCAAGAGTGGTGGCCCACGGGCCCCCCGGCATCCTCTCCACCTACAGTAACGCATTGTGGGCCTCTGATCCCTGTGTTCCACCAAACTGCTTTTGAACCTATTGATATTTTTAGCGGGGCGCACTTCTGTTCTGTGAGCCTGCTGGGTAAAGGAGGACTTCTTTTGTCGGGCCTAAATTTACCGCTTGAGTCTTCCAGGGGTGCCTGGGTTTGGCGAGCCAGCCAGGCCCCTTGTTCTCCTTCAGCCCTTTCCTGGTTTTCTAGAGTGACCGTGTCCCTTCTGCCTTTCTGAGTCAATGCTGGGTACCTGCCCTTGGGGATTCTGTGTTTTCATGGGCATGCCGGGGCAGGCATACAGCTGCAGAGAGTGACCATTACAAAAAGGATTGCTGGCTTTATGTAGCATTTGCAAAACGCTGTACAATTATGATCTTGACGCCCTGACAACATCTGGGAGGTGGGGGCTGTTATCATCCCCATTTTATGAATGAGGAAACAGATAGTGTAAGTGACTTGGCTAGGGTCACCCAGCCAGTAAGTGTCTGAGGGGGCTTTGACCTCAGGTACACAGATAAGCCTGAAACAAGGTCAGGGGAGGGTCTGGGGGAAATGGCCCAAGGAGATAAGGTCACTTGTAGGTGGTAGGCGGGAAGAAGAGGAGGGGAATCAGGGAGAGCTTCATGAAGGAAGGGGGTCCTGAGCTGTGGAGGAAGAAGAGGATCAGACAGATGAGATGAAGAGAGAGTTCCAGGGCTGGGCCCCAGCCTGGGAAGGGGCCCTGACATGGAAGATGGGCAGCCGGGCCCAGGAAGAACGGCAGGGAGCTCGAAGGGGAGGGAAAGCTGGCCCCAGATTGTGTGCCGGAGGCCATGTTTGCCAGACTAAGGGGCTTCTCTCTGGCCCTGTCCAGTATAAAAAGGGGTTCTTGCCACAGTGACTTGGGGGCCAGTCATCTTCCCTTGTGCCTCAGTTTCCCTGTTGTGAATAAATGTAGGTGAGAACATAAAATCTCTGAACTAAACTGGACCTTGAGAGAGCTCCATCCCCTGCTCCTGGCCTCCCCAAAGGCTGAGGTGCTGAGAGGCCCCTGGGTGACGTCTCTTCTTGTCTCCTAGAGTCTGAGCAGCCCTTCCCTGGGGCTTCCACTGGACCCATGGGGAAGAGATACTTCTGCGATTACTGTGACCGCTCCTTCCAAGACAACCTTCACAATCGGAAGAAGCATCTGAATGGAGTCCAGCATCTGAGGGCCAAGAAGGTCTGGTACGACCTCTTCCGAGGTGGGTGCCCTTGGGTCGCAGGCGGCCGGGCCCTCGTACCCACAGAAGCTGCCATGTGCCAGCAGGATCATGGAAACAGACCTGAGTGGGACGTCTGTGTGTGAACGTGTGTGTGTTTGTGCAGGTGTATGTGTGTGGGTGGGTGGGTGTGCACATATGTGTGTATGTGTGTGTGTGAGAGCAAGTGTGCATAAGTGTGTGTGTGTGATAGTTCTAAGGGGTCTTTGCAAAGGTTCATGGTCTTACAAGCCCCCGGAGCTCCTGCCCAGCATGGGGAACAGCGCCCAGAGGAGATGAGCCAGAGCATCTCAGGGGGCTGGGCTTTTAAAAGCTGGTGGGATGGTGTGCAACCCAGGCAGGGGCAGAGCTCTCAGGGAGCTAGAAGATGCAAGAGGGGAATGCTTTGGGAAATGGGGAGCTGTTGGCATGATCTTGGGGGTACATGGGAGAGGGAGACCGTATTCCATACTGGTGAAGTGAGGAGTGAGTGTGGGGACCAGAGCCTGAGGGGAGTGCCTTTAGACAAGGGGAGAAGAGCAGGGGATCAGAGAGAGCCCGAAGCATTTTGTGTGTCTCTGTCCCTGGGGCACTTTCCTGCCCCCCCACCTTGACTTTCCTGGTACACATCAGAGCTCACGTGGGAGGAAGATTTTCCCACCCCTCAGACTGAGGCTCGGACCCTCTACCCAAAGGAAACCCAGCTGTTGCCTTGGGTGTCTTTCCTCTGGTCAGGGCCCGAAAGGCCACTCCATTTCTAGGATGTGGCCTTGCTCAGCAGAGGAGGGAGATGCCAAGTATCCATTGGGTGCTAAGGCCCTCGTGTAGGCCAAGGAGGGCCGCTGTCTCCAGAGGGTCCCCTTCTATTTCTTTTCAGGCCCAAGCCACCCAGGTGCCCCTTGCTTAGCCTCCTTGGGGTGTCTGGGTAGGAGGAAGACTCTTTGGGAAAATCCTTGCTAGGGCTCCCTAGTCCTCCCCCTGCCTCAAAAAACATACCTTGTGCTACCCTTGGAAAGAACATGTAACTGCCGGCCCCTGATTACAGGACATGGGCTTCAGATGAATAAGGCCATGCTCTGTAGGGGCCATTTCCTGGCCCAGCCCATGAGCTGCAAAGTGATAGGGAGAGATTTGATTTCTCTGGGATTGGGAAGTCCCAGGGGAGGAAAGTTCCTCTACCAAAGCAGGTTGGCCACCATCTTTTTGGCTTTATTTTGGAGAGTTTTCTGAGAGGTTTCCCGGGGCCAGACTGCCAGCATGTGGCAGAGACAGGACCCCAGCCCAGGTCTCCCTGGCTTCAAGGCCAGCTCTGATCCCTGCTCAGGGGCCAGGACACACTGTTTGAAAGGAAGCCCTTTGGGGGCGGCTAGGTGGTGCAGTGAGTAGAGCTTCCGCCCTGGAGGCAGAAGGACCTGAGTTCGCATCCGACCTCAGACACTTAATGCACACACAAACAAAAACCTAGCTGTGTGACCTTGGGCAAGTTACTTAACCCCAATTGCCCTCCAAAATGCAAAAAAAAAAAAAGAAAAGAAAAAGAAAGGAAGCCCTTTGGAAAATCCCATCTTCGGGAGCTGGTGTTGCCATTGTTTCTGAGCCAGCCAGAGCTGAGCTCCAGGTCAGGCTGTGGGTGTGGATGAGAGGATTCAAGACAAATCCTGGGCCTGGCTGGAGGCAGCCAGGGAGCTAGAGCCTGGAGTCTGGAGGACCTGAGTTCAAATCTGGCCTCAGATATTTACTAGTTGTGTGACCCTGGGCAAGTCACTTCACCCTGTTTGCCCTGGAGAAGGAAATGTTTAACCACTTTTTTTTGCCAAGAAAACACTGTGGACAATCTGGTCTACAGAGTCACAAAGAGTCAGATAGGACTGAACAGGGCTCTCTGTCTTGATTGACTGCTGCAGCCAGGCCTACTGTGTGCCAAACACTTTGCTGAGTGCTGGGGGCACAAAGAAAGGCAAAAGGTAGTCCCTGCCCTCAGGGGGCTCCCAGTCTAGTGGGGGGGAAGCATGCATTCAGCTCTTATGGGGTACATAGCATAGGGTGGGCATTGGCATTAAGGGGGAACAGCTTCCTGTAGAAGGTGGGGTTTTAGGGCAGAGGTGAGGAGGGATGGCGTCCAGTGTCAGTGGAGGGAGGGAGGAAGGGCTAAGAGGGCTGAGGGACATCAAAGACCAAGCGTCATTTGCACATTACTTACCTTATTCAGACACATAATCCCCAGGAGAGGCGGGCACCTGCTGGTGCCAGTTGCGTGGGGTGGCTCCCATGAGCCTGCCTCCACCCAGGCTTGCCACTGAGCCACCCCCACGGCAAGAGATGACGGCATCTTAACCTGGGTGACTCCTGGCTGAAGGGCATGGGCATCTGCCCCACCCCATTAGAGGAATGTCACTACCTATCTTGGCAATGGGAAGTTGGTGAAAGGAGAGGCACCTCAAGAACAGAGAGTTCTGCTCTGGCCCTGGTCCTGTGGGAGGGCCCTGGGGTCCTGCTCTGGGCCTGGCCCTGTGGGAGGGCCCTGGGGTCCTGTACCAGGGCAGGAAGACACAAGTAGAAGCCGGTGTCCCTGTCCTTAGATCTTGGGCCTTCTGAGAGGTCAAGATCACGTGTATGCTGTACTAGGGAGTGGCTACCCAAGAGCCTGCCAGCCAGAGCCTGGCCTTGGAGATTTATGGGATCTGCATAGGCAGAAAGCCTGGAAGAGAACGTTGTGGGGGGTCATTAGGGGCAGGCTGGGAGATGGCAAGTTTGGGGGACATCAAGGACCCTTCCTGCCCTGGGGGATCTCAGGGAGACCCACCTGGAGACAGGAAAAGCTGGCCCGATGCCTCTTGGCTTCTGCCCAGGGGGTGGCCAGGGGCTGTCCTTGCTGTCACTGAGGCCAGAATCTTCCTGTGGAGCCCCAAGGGAGCCCAGCAGCCCCTGCCAGAGCTGGAGTCCCCTCATGTGTGGAGTCCCCTCCCTGTCTTGAGTGCCAGCCTCTGGATGGGTCTCAGCCAGACTGTGTCTCTCCTAGAAGGGGCCAAGGGCTGAGCCAAAGCTCCTCTTGCTGTCCCAGGTGCTGATATTGGGAACCACCTGGCCTCCTCCGGTGCACCCCCTCTGGTGCCCTTCCCCCTCCAGTGCCCCACCCTGGTGCCTCTCCTACTCCAATGCCCCCACTCTGGTGCCTCCCCCACTACCCCCTCCTAATGGGCTCCTTCTTTGGGCAGATGCTGCAGCCATTCTGATGGAGGAACAGAACAAAAGGCCCTGTAGGAAGTTTCTGGAGACAGGTGCGGATGCTGCCCCAGAGCCCCTTGGGTCCAGAGGGGAGGCTGGGACAGCCAAGTCTGAGCCTCTGACCCAGGGGTTGGGGACACCAGGACACCTCCCTCCCCTCCTTCCTCACCCATCCCCCTCTAGGAGGCCTCAGCTTCCTTACCTAGACTTCTCAGAGGAGCCACTGCCCCTGGTGGGGAGGCCTTTCTGGGGACAGCTGCCCCCCCCTCCCAGCTGGACAGCTCTAAGTAAAGGGAGTTGGGATGGGGTGGGGGGTTGACTGTTATTTGGGGCCCACTCCCTCCCCTTTCTCCAGCCTCCTGGGGGTGTCCTGCTCCCTCCCTTCCTCTTCTCCTGCCTCCTGGAGGGCGCTGCTTCCTCCTTTACCCTCCAGCCCCTGGGGGCCCCCAATCCCTCCCTCCTTCCCTGAGGGGGTCCCTCCTCTCATCCATTGTAGGTCAGTGTGACTTTGACTCCAACTGCCGATTCTCACACATGACATCGGGGGACCTGGAGCAGCTGGCGGCCCAGGTGCATGGTGAGTGTTGTGGGGAGGGGTCTGCTGTGCACGATCAGGAGAACTTCAGAGCTTAATGGGGGCTTTCCTCACTGAGAAGAAGAGTAGCAGTGTTATCGTGCCCATTTTGTGGCTGGGAAACTGAGGCTGTGGGTGGAGAAGTGGTGTAGGCAGGCCACACAGGCTGTGGAGCTAGGGAGGCCAGACTTCAACCCAGGTCTGTAGCGGTTGGTGGAGCCTCTGTGACACAGACCTTGGTCCCCGCTTCCTGGGAACTGAGGGCAGTGGGAGGAGGGAGGGGCTCCTTCCCTGCTGGGGAAGTGACTGGAGGGGAGAAGCAGGGAGGGTCACAGCCCCCCCCCCCCCCCGACAGTGTCTCCCACCCCCGGGCAGGCTCCTGTCTGCCACCCTCCTCCCCTTCTATCCCCTCTGCCCTGGGATTGACCAGGAGGCTGAACCGTTATCTTTCACATTCACAAAGCTCCTCTGATACAGCCGTGCAAGGCAGGACATGTAGGTCAGGAAACTGAGGCACGGGGAGCCTTCTGTGCTTGCTCCGTAGTAACAGGTCTTGACCACATTGCCATGCCTTGCCCACTGGCTCACAGCTCTAAGTAAAGGGGGTGGGGGCCAGGAGCGCCCCCCTGATGGGCGCACATGGATGCCGTGCCCATCTCTGTGCCTTCCCAGGGCTCTCCTGGGCTAGAGGCCAGCAGCCCTGGGGAGGTCAGTGTGACAGCCCCCTCTGCTGGCCTAACGTGCCCAGCTGGGCAGCATCCTTGGGCCTGTCCCAGGCTGCCTGGGTCTCCCTTCTAGGGGATCCAGCCATTGTCTGGCCTGGATGCCGTATGTGGAGGAGGGGGAGTGCCAGAGGGGAGGGAGGCCCCAGGCAGCTGGGGAGGAGCAAGCCTGGACCACCTCCTACTTTGGGGTTAGGGCTGCTCTCCAAGGGTGGCTGTGGGCTTCCTAAGCCAGGCTGGGGACTATTGTTCAAGGACGGGTGGGACTGCCGGCTTGGACATCCCCTCTCACTCTGAAAGTCTATGACTCCCCTGACAGGGATCACCCCACGAGATCTGCTGGCAAGTCAGCCCTCCCCCCTGAATACCATGAGCCCCTTGGCAGAGACTCCGTCACCCCGTGGGGAGTAGGATGTGTGGGGCACCCTGGGCTGAGGGCCTGGCTCCCACAGATCTTCTCCTAGCTCCTCGGCCTCCACCCTCCTGATCCAGAAAGTGGGGCCGTGTTGGGCACATGGGGATCTCAGAGGCCCCTTGAAGTGCCAGCTTTCCATGACTCTTCTTCTGGTAGCCAGATGGTGTTTGGCTGGCAGCAGGGTAGGAGGAAGGGTGCTGCTTCCGGCGCCTTTCCCAGAGCTGCGCGTGTGTGAAGCCAGACTCTGGGTCTGCTCCCAGGGCCCCTGCCCAGCCCAGACAGCACCTCCCCTCGCCCCCTTCTCACCTCCCCAGTTTTTCTCTTCTCGGGTTCTTTCAGCCCTTCAGAGGGTGTGAATTCTCAGGGCGCTTTCCCAGCCTGGTCCCTCCCTGGCCACTCGCCAGTTTGCAAGGCTCTTGTTCAGCCACAGCATGCAGGGCTGAACACAGACCTCCTCCTGGGGGGCTCTCACCTCCTTGGAGTCCACACTGTCCCTCTTGTAGCCCAGGCTTAGCTCTTGTGCTGCCCCAATGTGCAGTTGACTCGAGGAATTTGCAGTCCACTCAGACCCCTAGATCTTTGTCAAACTGCTGTCCAACCCTGCCTCCTCCACCCTGCACTTGTGAAGTTAAGGCTTTATATGGGTCCCTGCCGGATTCATCTTCTTAGATTTTGCTGCCTTTCTGGCCTGTCACAGCTCTCCTCTCTTTCCTTGGGGTCTATGCACCTGTGAGGAGCACACTGTCCACTGTCTGTGCCTTTATCCAGACTCTTCAGAATGTTGAGTGTGGCCAGGCTGCACACAGATCCCCGGGCCTCCCCACTGGAGACCTCCTACCAAACTGACATTCGACCCCTCAAGGCCCCTCTTTGGAGCCAGCCAGTCACCCAGTTTTTTTTCATTATTCTTGGGGAGAGAACTGGGGAGTTACTTCCCCACCATCAGCCTCTTGAGGGCCACAAAACGGGGCTGGAGAAGCAGCCCAGGACAGTGAATACAGGCTTCCTGGACCCAGAGTCAGAAAGGGGGTGAGGGGTGGCTCTAGGTGGAGCAGTGAATAGAGCACCGGCCCTGAAGTCAGGAGGACCTGGGTTCTGATCAAAGAAAGGGGGCAAAAACCCCACCCCAGACACGCCCTAGCTGTATGACCTTGAACAAGTCACATTACCACTGCCTACCTCAGTTTCCTCTCCTGTAAAATGAGGGGGCTCTGAGCTCTTGAGCCAGGACTCTGGATGACCTCTCCCTGTGGCTGGGCAGGGAGATTCTTTCCCACTAGTCACAAGGAGCAGGGGTTGAGGCTGGACTCTGTCTTGGTGGAGGGGGGAGGCTGGCTGCCCATCTTATCAGCAGCACCAACTTCCTGGCCAGTGTCTGACCTTCTTCCCCAGCATTGTGGCTGGCGCGCTGGCCTTTGTGCTAGGGCTGTGTTGCTGCACAGGTGGCTGGGAGTGGGCATGGTGCCCCGAGTAGAAGAGCCCCCAAGAAGCTGTTGGAGAAGAGCCAAGGGCTTCATGGGGCGGAAGGATTGCTGGGCCAGAACAAGGCCGGACCTCTGCTCACCTTGTCTTCTCTTTCCCCTGACCCAGAGGAGAGACTGTCCAGAGAGCAGGAGATCGTGGAAATGCCAGAGGGGGGCATCGAAGACTGGCTGGAAAAGCGGGCCAAGCAGCGGAGCTCTGCCCAGAGCAGCAGGTACCCATCCCGGGGCAGGGGACCCTCCCCTTGAGAACGCCCCTATCTCCCAGTGAAGGTGTCAGCCACTGTGACCAGGCAAGGCTCGAGCCCCTGGTACGAGGCAGCCTGGGCCTGGCTTTGCCATCCTGTACCAGCGGCCAGGCCTTTTTGGGTCAGCCTCCCTGTGCTTTGCTTTCCAAATCAGCCCCAAGGAGACACTGGGTTCTTCCCACTGAGCCTCCTGCTGCAGGCGGCCCTCTGTTCCATTCCACAGTGGGGGGCTGATAAATGGAGGCTGAAGTGAGTTGTGGGCAGGGGAAGCAGAGCTGGGGTGCCAGGAGGGCTGTTCTGCAGCCTTGCAGAAGGCCATGGGCAGCAGGTCTGTTCCCCTGGCTGGGGGGAGCCTCAGGGTTGCCAGGCTGGGCTGTCCTGGCCCTGGCTCTCATCTGTGTGAATCAAGTACCTGTAGGCCCTCCCTCCAACCCCTCATCCCCGCTCCTGTCCCTGTCACTCAGGGCCTGGGGAGCCTCACAAAAGGCAATGATCACGGGTTCAGATTTAATATCTGGTATTGAACAAAGTGCTTTGGTCCTCATAACCTGGGGGGAGAAGGGGTGGGGCTATGATTATACCCATTTTACTGATGAAAAACTAAGACGGGCAGAGATTAAGGGACTTGCCTTAGAACCACACAACCATTAATTGTTTGGGGCTGGATTTGAACTCAGGTCTTCGTGACTCCAAGGTTTGCACTTTTGGATACCTAGATTTAGAGATGGAAATGAATGAATGAATGAAGCACTTAATAAATGCTGATTGTCCAAGGCACTGTGCTGAGGGCTGGGGATCCACATAGGAGGTGATGTGGCCCCTGGTCTCCAGGAGCTCATAGGGGAAGGCCCAGCCACAAGTCAGAGGGAAAGGTCTCACGGGGTTGGTGGCAAAGCAGATGGTGACTCCTCTTCTTCCACACCATATCCCCCGCTGAGGATGCCGAGGCCATTTAGTCCAGCCCTTTGTGGGTGACTAGTCCAAGGTGCTGAGCTGTGGGGCTGAGGTCTGAGCCTACATCCTCGGCCTCCCAGTCCTGGGCTCCTTTCTGTGAGTCAGCTTCCTCTTAAAGGGATGAGCCATGGGAGGGGATGAGGTGGCCCCCCCCAGGCCAGCTGCCAGCTCCCTCATGTAAAGGCTGGGCACCGAGAGCACAATGGAGGCGATTCCGTGGGCCCAGAGAAGCAGGAGAGTCCTGGCTATTGAAAGCTCTTGATCTGAGGAGGGAACCAAGTGCCCGGGAATCCAGGCTTTGTCTCGGTCCCAATGCAAGTGATCCTGTCTGAACAGAGGGGGCTGGAGGCCTGGGTTTAAAACCTGCCTGTCTGGAGCAAGGTCAGGCCCCCACCCCAGCCGTCCCCTTGTGCCTCCAGTCTCCAAGAATGCAGGGTCTGGTCTGGTCCCCACCCCAGTCCTGGGGAGAGAGCACTGAAGACTCCAGTCCTGCTGGGAGGGCCCACTACCCAGAAGACACCGGGGTGGGGGTACGATTTTCAGAGAGCCGGCAGCCTCCCTTGTCCTGAGCAGCTGTGACTGGGTACAAGGCCTGTGACAGCCTCGGGGATTATCTAGAAAGAAAGGAGATGAGAAATGGATGCCCTTGAAGGGGATGGAACTTGGTGTTGTGAAATCATAGACCCCTTGGGGCGGGAAGGGCCCTAAGGATGGCTTAGCACAACTCCATGTCCAGGCAGTGTTTCCCACGTGATACCTCCAAGGAGCATGATCCCCCAGCCTCTGCTCAGACATCTCCAATGGCCTGAAGATGCTTATTCCACTGTCTGCCCTCCCGTTGCCCACTGCTCCCAAGGCAGAATAAATAAATCCTCTTCCAGGATGTGGTCCTTCAGGCATCTGAAGGTGGCTGCTGTTTCTCCCTTACGTCTTTTCCTCCCTGGGCTAGACATCCATGGTTCCCTCAGCTTTTCATGTTACTTATTAAGGATCAATTCCCAGGCCTGTCAACTCCTGCTTAAACATGGCCTCAACAGGGAGGAAAGGAATCAACTGAGCCAAAAGCCCTCTATTCGAATCCTGACCTTGCTACTTTTGACTTGTATGACCTTGGGTAATGCCCTTCAGCTCTGTGGCTTTGTGCAGTTTGGGCTTTGGGCCAGCTGACCTGAAGTCCCTTCCAGCTCTGAGGTGTGTGATCTTAGACACAATGACCTCTGAGGTTTCTTTTAGCTCATAAATCTAGAATCCAGTGATTAGTCCCATTTTTCTTTTCTTCAGGATGGCTTACTATTGAGAGCAGCCTCTAGGTGTGGAGAACTCTTGGGTTTCTTCTGCAGCCCCTCATGCCTCCTAACCTTGAGTGATTTGGGCACTTTCTCTCTGGGTGCCCCATTTTCTCAGCTGCCAGTGGCAACCACCAGCACTTCCTTTGCCTGCCTCCCTAGGGGGCTGGAAGCCAGAATTAATTCCTGTTTTTAAAGGTCTGTTCCATCTTAGAAAACTGGACTACTGAGTGGGAAGCTATTACTTTGATGATGATAGCGATGGTGATGGGGAGGATTGGCCCCTCGCCAGCCAGCATTCTCCGGTGGGGACTCATTCTCGTGATAGATGAATGCCATGTGTGTCTTGGCCATTTCTGTTCCTCATCCTCTCCCAAACACAGCCCTGCCTGCAGTTTCAGTAATGACACAGCCTGTTTTTTCAGGGAATGGCAAGGCTCCCCCATCCCCAAGAAAGGGTTCTGTTACTTGATCCAGTGAACTCTGGTCCTGCCCCCTCGTCCCAGCAGCAAATAGCCACTCTAAACTGCAGCTGCTTCTCATAGGGGTTGGGCAGTTCTCCATCAATACTGCAGTGGGGGGTGCCAGGGTTTCTTGTATCAGTCACGGCCTTGGGTGTGTGTGTGTGTGTGTGTGTGTGTGTGTGTGTGTGTGTGTGTGTGTGTGTGTGTGTGTGTGTGTGTGTAGATCCCCTAGAAGGCATGTCTGGGCCCTTGACCTCAGAGCACAAGGAGTATAGGACCAAGGGTCAGGGCCCTGGAGTTGTCACTAACTGTGTAACTTTATACAAGTTACTTGACCTTTCTGAACTTCAGTTTCCTTTCCTATAAAATGGGGAGTTGGTCCCATCTGACCCTGAGGTATTATACTGATGGCACAGTATGCCTGCACAGAGGGCTCCAGCCCCAGCCTATCTTGGGGTCTAGAGCGCAGGTGAGTTTTCAGCCTGGTTGTCAGCACCGGGATGGGTGTAGAAATTAAAGGGGTTAATAAGCCTTTAGGGCTACCTTGTCTCAGTCCCAGGGTGATTAAAGCTCCACGCTGAGTCCTCTCCCCTCTCCCCTGCCCCTAAACACACACCTGCTTGGAGCATGGTCAGTGTTTTTCTAATGAGTGAACAGAGCTGGCATGCCCTGTGATGTAGCCGTGCCCCAACTCACCTTGCTTTGCTTGGTCCTTCAGATTTCTTCTTCATCCCTCCCAGTCTCCCTCTTCTTTTCTGCCAAAGTTGGCATTCCTTTCTGTTAGCCTCCCTTGCACTGGCTTGCCATCTGATCAGGGAGATGGTTCTGCCCTGACAATCTCTCGTTCTGTTCTCCCCCTCTTTTCTATCCTCCTGGTTTCAAATCTGAAGGCTGGGGAGTTAGGGGTGGCCGGGGGAAGGGCAAGGGGGCATTTGGGAGATTCAGAGAAGACAGTCTGTACAAGCTCAGAGTTCTGGGCCCCAGAGAGACTTTGTAAGAGAATAATGCATCTGTAATGGACTCTAGAGAGGAATCTTTAGGCTTTACAGGTGAGGAAATAAAGTCTAGAGGGTCAGTGCCCAAGGGTACAGAGCCAGTGAGTGGCAGAGCCAGGCTCCCCCGGCCTCCTGCCCCATTTCTGACTCCTGAACTGACCACGCTGTTCCTTTGAAAGTCTTAGGTCCTTTCTGACCTCCCCTGTCCTTGAAAATGACCCGTCTAAAGCTTTTCTTGCTTGGACCCGAGTGTCTGTCTCACCCCTCCTTCCCTGAGCATTCCCTGCTTGTGTCTGCCCCATCCCTTCTCTCCCCCCCTTATCAGGACATCTGGCTTCAGTGCCCACCCCCAGGACTGATTAACAGCCCCAGCACCACCATTAACCAGAGAGCTGAATTTTCCTCTCCGCAGCAGTCTGCCTTGGATCCAATCCAAGCAGGGTAGAGGGATCGAATTATGGAGAAGCTTCATTTGTTGTGAGATGGCCTCCCCTAGATGGGGATTCCATGCCCTGACCCGGTGAGGAGTGTTTTGGAGGCAGTTGGGATATGGGCAGAGGCACTCAGGAGGGGCTTAGTGGCCATTTAGGTGCCTGCTGGGGCTTGGCCGTAGGCACTGAGCCAGCACCTGGCTGGACACTGGCAACTCCATTGCAAAGGAAGAGAAAGACAGCTCGAACCTTTGCTTCCTACAGACGAGCCAGCTTCCTCTGAGGATGGGGGAAGCTCCCAGCTCATCACCTCTCAGGGTGCAGACCCAGGCTGGGCAGCCAGCCCCACCTTCTGTGCTGTGGTTTGAGAGGCCCTGGGGAAGCTTCCTTCCTTAGGAGCCCCCTGTCTCCAGGCGCACAGCCTAGGAAGCCTCTTCAGCAGCGTAAATCATGTCCATAAACCACTTTACAGCCTAATGTTGGATTGGCAGAATCCCCGCATCGTCCAGCCTGAATTGCGGCAGTAAGAGCCTGGAGAGGAGGCAGGGAAAGGAGCAGGCATGAAGGGGGGCAGTGGGGAGAAGCCAGGCCCTGGCATAGCTGGACAGATATCCAGGGACTCAGAGGCCTTCAGAGCTAGACAGGACAGCCACCCCCCTCATTTTCCACATGGGGAAACTGAGGCACGGAAGTGGAAGGAGCCCTGGACTTGAAGCTGGAAGCCTGAATATAAATCCTCACTCCCAGACTTAGCTGTGTGAGCCTGGGTCAGTGGCCTCCCCTCTCTGAGCTCAGTTTCCTGTAAAACAAGGAAAAAAATTTTCACTCCCTTCCTATCTCCCAAGGTTGCTATGAAGAAAGTGCTTTGCAAGCCTTAAAGCCTGGGACAGAGGGAAGCTGCTAATATGCTCATCTGTAAAATGGGAATCATGAAACTCCCGGGGCTGGGGCAGCTTTGTGGGGGGACCATCCATGCTCTTTATGGCCCAGTCTCCCGGCCTTCCCAGCTGCTTCCTGAGTGGCCTTTCATCTAGAACCTCAGAGAGCTGAGCTGGGGGCTGCCCTGGTCCCCCACCCACCCAGGGGAAAGAGCTTTCAGCAGATGGCTTAGGGGGGCCCAGCTAGCCACCCAGGACTCTCCCCAGGCTTATGTCCCAAGAAGCCAGAGTCAGCTGGAGCCAGGGAGTGTCTTTGGCCTCCCCAGCTGGGCCAGGCTTCCCTGGGGACCAGTCCCAGGGAGGACAGTGGTAGATCTTGCCACCCTCCTCCTCACCTCCTTTAGGTCTCTTCAGCTGCAGAGGGAGGGAGAGCTAAGCAAGGAGTGTTTGGGGGTGTCAGAGACACAAGAAAAATCCAAGGGGCAGCCCCTGGGCTTGCCCTCTGGGTGGGTGGATGAGAGTACCCAGTGTAGTCTGATTGGGCAGATGAAATGTGAGTGTTTAAAGTGGGCAATGGAAGACCATCTGATGGAGGGGCTAGTTTGGCTGACAGTCCGAAGGCTGGAGTATATAGGGGGGCTCTATGGGGGATGGGGGAAGGACTCCTAAGATGGGGGCTCCCCAAGTAGCCTGGGTGGCTTTAGTGATGGAGGAGACACAGGGTCCAAGCCTCTGGGCTAATTCTTTGCTCCTTTCTCCTAGCACACTGTCAACCAAACCTGTGGTCTTCCAGTACCCACCAGGCTGGCCGCCCATTCAGGACCTGCCGCCATCCCTGCGGGCCCCACCTCCTGGGGGGTGGCCCCAGCAACCCAACGTCCAGTGGGGCTGAGAAGAAGACCTGCCCTGTTCCTACCACAGAAAATCCTCTAGACGTCTCGGGGTGGGGGGCGGGCAGGGTGGAGGGTGGGGGATCCATCTTGTTTCCTAGATTGCAATAAAGTGTGCCAGCCTGGCAAGGAGACATGTCTAGCCTCAGGTTGTACTATCATTTGCATCATTTGCAGGTGTCCACACTAACAGCTAAATGACCCATCTATTGCCCTCCTGAGGCCTTTCTAAGCTGTGTTTGGATTTGATGCCCACTCATCATTCATTCATGGCAGAAAAAACACTAGATGGGGAGTAAGGGGGTCTGGTTTCTAATCCCAGCTACCTTAGCCTGGGGGAGCTTAGGTGACCCAAAGAGATCTCAGACCAGAAGGTTACTGCTATAGTCCCTTTCAATTCCGAATCTATAACCACAAATGCCTCTGTGGGCAAAGCACGTGCCTGTTTTAAGACTTGTGTGCCCCAGGTGCCCTAAAGGAGGGGAAGATGCCATCTCTACCCTTGAGAGTCAGAGACTGCTGAGGCAAGCTTCTCATACGTGAACCAGTTAAAGATGAAAGGCTGCTTGTGTTTGATCTGGTGCCCAAGTGAGTGGTACAGTCAGTGAGTGCTGTGGGTAGTCTGAGCAGGGGGAGACAGAGGGTATGCCCCCACTGCATAGCTGGCTTTGAGCTGGGGAGCCCTAGGGGGCATCCTTTAGGGGTGGGACCTTGTTCAGCTGTTGTCTGCCTTTGTTGCTGGTGGTCCCGGGTGAGGGTCAGGAACAGTATGTTCTGGGACCAACAATAAAAGGAAGGGTGGCTTCCCTACAGCTCAGCAGAATGTGAAAAGGAGTGGAGGTGAGAGAGAGCCCCTCACTCTCTCCACCAACCCCCAGTTCAAGACTAGATGGTCTGTGGTCCCTTCAACTCAAAAGGAAACTGATTCTTTTCTGTCTCCTTGTCTCCCTTCACAACCCATGATCATCCTGGGACATTTCCCATGTCCAGCAGTGGGGGCCTAATGGGAGCCTAGTTCACCTAGCAAGGATCTCATGCCCCCAGTGCTGGGGATACAGGGCTTTTACACAATGCACTGGGAAAGAGCCCATCTTTACAGTGATGCAGCTGAGGGGTCTCACTCATACACAGCAGGGGCCCCCACCCCTTCAGAGCTGGGCTGAGGGCTCTCACTCATACACAGCAGGGGCCCCCACCCCTCCACCAGGATTGAAGCTGAGGGCTCATAGACACAGCAGGGACTCTACCTCTATGGTTCTGAAACCAAGGACACACATACACAGGCACACAACTAGGCCAGGTCCTCATCTCCCCTTTCTCTACTCTTCTCCCCAGAACCATCAGCTGGAACAACCTTAATCAAAGTTCTACTCATTCCTGGCTTCAGAGAAAAGAAATGAAATCCATTCACGTTCCACTTCTGTCCCCAGCTCTCACTAGCAAGGACCAGCAGAGGGGATAGGAGAGGGGGATGGTGGGTACTGGGGCTCTGGGAAGGAAGACAGGGAAGGCAAAGGATGGGATGACCTCCAAAACCTTCTCTCCTCTGACTGCTTCAGTGCACAAGTCTTCCTCTCCCTGGTTTCCCTGCTGGTGGACAATTGGAAACGGGAAAAAAACACCAAAATAAAAGTAAAAACAAAACCAACCCTGAATCACATAGCTCCACACAGGTTAGGATGGGAAGGGATGGCTCTTAGATTATGAAGGCTTTAGGGTTTGTCTTTGTCTTTCCCTCAAAAAAGGTAATTAGGGGGGCGGCTAGGTGGCACAGTGAATAGATCCCCAGCCCTGGAGTCAGAAGGACCTGAGTTCAGATCTGGCCTCAGACACTTAATGCACACACAAACAAAAACCTAGCCGTGTGACCTTCAGCAAGTTACTTAACCCCAATTGCCCTCCAAAAAAAAGAAAGAAAAAGAAAAAAAAAAGGTAATTAGCAATCTTTGTACCTGTACTGGGGTGGGGCTCACCTGGAGCTGTACCCTTGGCTAAGCACCCCTCTTTACTGGGAGTGTAGGGCAGGAGAAAAAGCTCATCCCAAATGCATTGATCTCAAGTTTTTTTTTTCCCATGATCCAAAGAACTGAGGAGGGGGCAGCCCTCTAAAACTTTCTGCCCTGGGACAAAGCCCTCATGGCCCCACCCTAAGTACTGCTCCATTCATATCTCCCCAGCCCTCCTTAGGTGCTCAGGGCTCTCTCAGAGGCAGTGTGGTACAGTGGACAGACCCTTCCTGGGTTTAAGTCCTTGTGACTGGGGATGTTACTTCCTCACCTTATGACTAAAATGACTCAATGATGCCTAAGGTCCCTTGAAGCTCTAAAACAGATTTGTGACCCCCTTAAAGCTTTAAACTGGGTCTTACAGAAGCAGCTGCAGGTGTCCCTTCCCCCAAGGGTGTTTATATTTGCAGAAGAGCTTCAGGAGACTACAAGACTTAGCCCAAGGGTTGGAATTTCAGTGATCATTGTGGATGGGGCTTGGGGGGCTTGCTGGCCCTTTCTGCCCTTTCAGCCCTAATTGGGAAAATCCTGGGATTTCTATAACTTTGCGTCCTGGGTCTCAGCCAGGCCTTGTAACAGCCCAGTGCGGAGGGGGGAGCCGTTAGGAACCTCCTCCCTGTTTAATGAATGAAGAAGCTGAGGCTTAGCATCCAAGGTAGAATCAGAACCCATCTCCCACACTTCATCCAAATTAAGCCTTCCACCCATCACACCATTCTGAACGGAGCAGAGCACCAGACTTGGCACTCAGTGTAGGGGGTAGATAAGCAGCAGGCCCCCCAGCTCCCTGCCTCCTGAGCTGCCCAGAAGACCAGCCGCACTTGGCTGCTGAGTGATTAGGGTTTGAACAATGTCCCCCTCTGCGCCCCCCAGGAGGGTGGGCCGCAGGCTTCCCCATCAGGGAGCTTTGGGCTTCGGGTCTGCTGGCCAGCTCTAGGACACATATCCTTGGGAGGACCTGGGGGGGGGGAGCTGGATCCCCCCTCCCAACTCGCCAGGCCTGTGAGATCCACCCAGCAGAATGGCAGTGCCTTGAGGGAAGGGCCTGGTGACATTTTGTATGTTTCTGTGCATTCCTTGGTGACCAAGAGTTGGCCCAGGTGGGATCATGGGAACTTCGACCCAGGACTGGAAGAGATCTGAGGTCTTCAGATGAGGAAACTGAGGCCCAGAGAAATGGCGTGGCTCGCCCAAGTCCCAGAGCCCCTGTGAGCGTCACTGGCCTACTGCCAGTGACGTCTGCACATTCATAGGAGCCAATGGAATGGAACAGGAGGGCGCCCCAAATTCCTCCCGTCCTGGAATCTCACCCTACTTCAGATGTCTACCATGTGTCCCCTGCCTTCAAGTCTCTTTGGTGACATCAGTCTTTGAGCTCCATTAAGGGAGCTGGGTCCAAATCCCTGTCCTCCTTTCCTCCCTACCTGACTTTAGGCCTGTTGTTGCTTCTCTTTAAAATGAGGGGAGACGCTGCCCAAAGACTCTTCGCTCCCAGTACCTGCGGCCATCAGGGATCTGACTAACCTGCAGGGGCCCAGAAGAGCCTCAAGGGAAGGAGGGGCAGTCCGCAGCCCAGGTGCATTAATGGAGGGAGGTGCCCTGGCGAGGAAAGCAGGCTGCCTGGAGGAGAAGGAGGCAAAGCCCAGCCTCATCCCCAGCCCTCTCCAGCCTCAGCTGGCGGAAAGGGGAGGCTGAAGCTGCATCCATTATTCACTGGGCCAAAGGATGCTTGGCTCCTCAGAAGGAGGGAGCCACAGCAGGATTTCCTTCAAGAGTTTCTATCTTGCGGGGCAGCTAGGTGGCAGTGAGTAGAGCGTCGGCCCTGGAGTCAGAAGGACCTGGGTTCGGATCCAGCCTCAGACACTTAATGCACACACAAATAAATAACCTAGCCGTGTGACCTTGGGCAAGTTACTTAACCCCAATTGCCCTCCAAAAGGAAAAAAAAATCTATCTTAAGGGACTTGAGTCATACTCTTCATGCTTTGCTGAATTCCACTGTCCTGGCCAATTTCCTGCCCCACTGGGCCTGTTTCTTCACCTCCTTAGGACGGACACTCTTTCTCTTAATGGGGGCTCTTATAGGCAGCTAGGAGTGAATGGATCACTGGGCCTGGAGTCAGGAAGACTTGAGTTCAAATCTAGCCCTCCCCCCCATACATACTAACTGTGTGACCCTGCCTGAGTCACTTCACCTCATCTGTAAAATGGAGATTATAACAGCTCCTACCTCCCAGGGTTTCTGTGATCACCAGATGGGTAATATTTGTGAAGTGCTTAAAAGGCTGCAGACATGCTGACTCTTAGCTTAATACTGCCCGAGGTCATGTTAGCCTGGGTGGCTGCTCATGACTCCTCTGCAGGCCCTTCTCAGACAAACACCCTCTACCAATCACTCCAAGTGATTTCTTGTTGTTGTTATCACAACCCACCGTGATCCCATTTGGGGTTTTCTTGGCAGAGATACAGGAGTGCTTTGCCATTTCCTTCTTCTGCTCATTTAACAGATAAGGACACTGAGGCAGGCAAAGTGAAATGACTTGCCTAGGGTCACACAGCTAGTGTCTGGGGTTGAATTTGAATCATGAGAAGGGTCTTCCTGACCCTATCCTGGCTGCCCCTTGCCAAGTGTGAGAAAACATTTATCTCTATTGGATTTCATCGTATTAGATTTGGCCCAATGTTCTGTCAAGCTTTTCTTCAGTGTGTTGGTGGTCTGTCCTAGCTCCCCCCCCGCCCAGATTTGTTCAGCCTGCCCTCTAGTGCAGGTCACTGATTAAACAGCATATGGCCAAGGACAGGTGAGACCCAGAGACCTTCACACTCTGATTCATGCTATTCCCAGTGCCTAGCACCGTGCTGACATAGTGGATGCTTCATAAATGCTTGCTGTCTGATTGATTTGGGCTCAGCCACTCAGGGAATCCTAAATCTACCTCACTCTACCGGCCCTCATCCCTCCAGTTTGTCTGCAAGAATATTAGAGAAACGGTGTCAGATTCTCTGGTCAGATCGAGGCACGGTCTACAGCGTTCTGATGTGTTCTAGTCAGAGAAGGCAATGAGGTCAGCCGGGTGGAGCCCTGCTGGTTCTTTGTGCTAACTGCTGCCTGCTTTCTAAATCTCCACTAACCATCCCTTTACTATTGTGGTCCAGTTTTGTCAGAATTGAAGTCAAGTTGGCTGGACCATGTCACCGCCAGATTCTACTTTATTCCCTTTTTTGAAAGCCCGGACAGTGCTGTCATCTGTCACACTTTGCCCAGCCCTAGAGCCCTGCTGGGACTGGGAGACAGCCTAGCTTCAGGGCCCATTTTACCCCTGGTTTGCTGGGTGTGGAGTCTTTCTGGGCCTCGTTCAGTTTGAGGGCTGAGATCAGCATTGCCTTCCCCAGTCCTCAGGAAGGCCTGCGTGGTATGGCAGGTGGGGAGGGCTGATGCAGGGAGGAAGCCTCAGTTCCTGGGGGATGAGTTCGGCCCGGTGCTGCCAGCTTGATGCAGCAGCTGAGTGAACTTGTTTGTCACTGCAGACATCCTGAGTTAGCTCTTGTTGGCTCCTGCCCTGCTTTTCAAGGAGAGCTGAGCCTGGGGGCTGCTCCAGAAGTGAGGACAGGACCCTCTGGGTCAGGCCCCTTCCTGGCTTCCCTTCTTCCCCTCCCCCAGCCTTCTTTTTTAGCTCTTCTTTCTTCTTCCTCCTTTCCTTTCCTTCCCCTCATTCTTAGTCCTTCTTTCTCACTCCTGCCTACGTTTCCTCTTCTTCCCCATTCACCTTTCTCTGTCTCTTTCCCAACCACCCTCCTTCCCTCTCCCTCCTCCCCTTTTTCCCTATCCCCCTTCCCTCATTCTTCTCTCTCCCTCTCCTGCTTTCTGTCTCTGTCTCTCTCTGTCTCTGTTTCTCTGTCTCTCCCTTTCCCTCCCATTCTCCTTCACTCTCTCTCCCTCCTGCTTTCTTCTCTCCTCTCTGCCCTCTTTCCCTTTTCCTTCTCTTCCTTTCCTTTCTTCCCCGCCCCTGCAGGCTTTCCTTCTCTCTCTCTCTCTCTCTCTCTCTCTCTCTCTCTCTCTCTCTCTCTCTCTCTCTCTCTCTCTCTGTCTCTCTGTCTCTGTCTCTCTCTGTCTCTGTCTCTCTGTCTCTGTCTCTGTCTCTCTGTCTCTGTCTCTGTCTCTCTGTCTCTGTCTCTCTCTCTCTGTCTCTCTCTCTCTCTGTCTCTCTGTCTCTGTCTCTCTCTGTCTCTGTCTCTCTGTCTCTGTCTCTGTCTCTCTGTCTCTGTCTCTCTGTCTCTGTCTCTGTCTCTCTCTGTCTCTGTCTCTCTCTCTCTGTCTCTCTCCTCCTCCTCCTCCTCCTCCCCCTCTTGCTCTCCAGCTCTCATCCTTATGTCTCCAGTGATGGGGTCTGATTTACTCCATGCTTGTTCTCCCCTGGCAGTGACAGAATGGGCCAGGTGCCAAGGGTTTCCATCTCTGCTCTCCCGGTGTCTGGGCTCCCACTGGCCCCACAGGCTGGGGGAATCCCGGTCACAGATCTTTGGTGGAAGTAAGTGTGTGTGGGGGCTGGTGGGTGGGCACAGGGGCCTGGCTCCCTCTCCAGCCTGAAGTGGGGCTCAGAGGCCCCAGACCTCTTTCCCTGCTCCTTCCCCAGAGGGTACAAGCTGACACAATTAGCTGCCTCTCTTCTTCCCTCCACCTGGGCACAGCTCAGCATAGGTGCCCCTCCTCCCTTTTGGCTCACCTGAGAAGCCCTGCTCTGACTTTTGTGTGCCCCCAACTCCCCCAGCTTCCCTGGCCGCTCCTACTTCATTCATGTATACACTCTGGGCCCAAGTCAGAGTGGCAGCTCCCTGAGGACCCAGAGCCATCTCTTCCTCTTGCCTCAGGAAGCCCACAAAGCCCTCCTCTGTGACTTCCAGACTCTGGGGAGAGGGGGTATTGGCATTCAATGCCCAGCAGACCTGACTCCATGAGGAGGCTGGCCTCAGAGGGCCTTTGGTGACCAGGGCACCTCCTGGGGCTTCCCTACCTTCCCCCAGGCTTTAGGAGGGGCAACCCCTGAGCTTCCTGAAGACAGACCTTAGGACAGGCCTTTGAGGTACTATTTCACTCAAATACTTTCATTTGACAAAGAAGGAAACTGAACCTCAGAAAGGCCCAGGAGGCTCATGGGTGTGGTAAGGAGACAGGCTTCTTGGCTCTCCATTTCGTACATCTCCCTTTACACCAGGCCCCTGTCTGTCTGTCTACACCACTCGCTTGGCAGGGCTATGTCACCTTTCCATAATTGATCCTTGGCCCCTTGGCTGTGAGAGTCCTGAGAGCACAGACTTGGCTTTCTCTCCCATAGGAAATCTCAGTAAATGCCCCCGGTGGGCCCTGATAGTGCCCAGGTGTGAGTTAGCTGGGAGGACACCCAGTGGGACCATTTGGCCTGGGTCTCACAAGCAGCTGGAACTGGGCAGGGCCAGGGGTACGCTGAGGGGCTCTGTGGGGAGCATGGTATAGAGTGGCAAGAGTCTGACCCCTTGGGTTTTAGAGCCACCTCAGTCATTCACAGACCTGTCTGTCCAATACACATCCTATACTCAACATATCCAAAACAGAGCTCATTATCTTTCTCCCTAAACCCTCCCTCACTTTCCTATTACTGTCAAGGGCACCACCAGTCCCCCAGTCCCTCAGGCTCCCAACTTAGGGAGTCATTCTGGATTCCTTGCTATCTCCTGGCCCCCAAATCTAATATGGCGCCAAGGCCTGGCGATTTCCCCTCTGCTGCATCTCTCAAATACACTCCCTTCTCTCCCCTGATGTTGACCCCACCCTGGTACAGGCCTCCTCCCTTCACACCTGGACACCTGCAATGGCTGCTGGGGGGTCTGCTGCCTCAAGTCTCTCCCTGCTCCAATCCCTCCTTCAGGCAGACACCAACATTTTCCTAAACTGAAGATCTAATCAGGTCGCCTCCCACTCAGTAAACTCACACGGTTCCCTGTCCCCTCCAGGAGCAAACACAAAATGCTCTGTTTGACATTCAGAGCCCTTCATAGCCTAGCCTTGTTCCTCACTCCCCCTTCATCCACCCTTGGATCCAGTGGCACCAGCCTCCTGGCTGTTCCACAAGCAAGACCCTACATGTCTCAGCTCTGGACTGTCCCGTGTCTGAAATGGTCTCCTCCTGTTCTCCATCTCCAGTCTTTTCTGGCTTCCTTCAAATCTTAGCTAAAATCTCACCTTCTACAGGAAGAACTTCCCAGCCTCCCTTCAGGCTGGTGCCTGCCCTCTGGTGACTGTCTTCTATCAGCCGACCCACCCCCCATCCTGTCTCTAGCTTGTGTGTACATGGTCATTTGCCTATTGTCTCCCCCATGACTGGGAGCTCCTTGAGGTCAGGGGCTGTCTTTTGTCTTTCTTTGTATCAGTGCTTAGCTCAGTGCCCAGTACACAGTAGGTGTCTAATGAATGCTTACTGACTGGCTGCAAGACCTTGGGTAAAGTCACTCCCCCCTGTGGACCTTGTTTACTCATTTATAAAATGCAGCAATTGCACCAAATCACAGCATCTTAAGTGAGACCTCAGAGTGCCCCACGATAACATGTTGAATTTGTTCAGAGTCACACGACTAGTTAAGTGTCTGAGGCAAGATTCGAACTCAGGCCAAGACTCACCCTCTGTCCATTGAGTGGCCTAACTGGTCTTCATGGGGTATGATCTCAAGCCTCCTTACCACTCTGACTCGTTCTTTGAATTCTCTTCGATTTACCAGTGTCCTTCCTAAAATATGGCACCCAGAACTACATGGTGGTTGTTGTTCAGTCATTTCTGACTCTCTGTGACCTCATCTGGGACTTTCTTGGCAAAGATACTGAAGTAGCTTGCCCACTTAGGCCCATTTTATGGATGAGGAAACTGAGGCAAACAGTTAAATGACTTGCCCAAGGTCACACAGCTAGTGAGTATCTGAGGCTGGATTTGAAGGCAGGTCTTCCTGACTCCAGGTTCAGCTCTCTAACCACTGTACCCCCTATCTGCCCAGAGAAATAAATAGCATACCTTAGATAATTACAGACCAAAAGGAGCAAAAGGTCTTTCAGCTCCCTGGGCATGGACTAGAGGCAGAGGCCTCTCTTGATATAGCCAATGCTTGGACCAGGTTTCTTGCACCATCATCATCATACCATTGACTCACTGAGCTTGTGGTCAACTAAACCCCCCAAATCTTCAAATAAACTTCTGTCCGGCCTCGCCTCTGCCATCTTGTAACTGGGAAGTTGTGAAAAATTTCAAGTATGAGACTCTTTACCTTTGTCCCTTTAAAACTTAATCTCATGAGATCTGACCCAGTGGTTTTACCCTATCAACATCTTCTTGGATCTGGACTCAGCTGTCCAATGCATTCTTAATCACTTCAAGTTTTATGCCATCTGTAAATATGATAAGTAGGCCATCAAAGGCTTCATCTGAGACACTGATTTTAAAAAGTGTTTAACAGGGGTGGCTAGGTGGTACAGTGAATAGAGCACCAGCCCTGAAGTCAGGAGGACCAAATTAAAATCTGGCCTCAGACACTTAACACAAAAAAACTAGCTGTGTGACCTTGGGCAAGTCATTTAACCCCAATTGTCCTCCAAAAAAAAAGTGTTTAACAGTAAGTGGTCAAGGGCAGATCCCCGGGGCACTCCACTAGAGACCATAAAAAACAAACTTTGGTGATTTAGCAAAGCTCCTGGTCTCTTCTCTTAGAATAACATTTCTAAATACATAGGATTCTAAATAATAATAATAATAATAACTAATAATAAACACATAGGATTACAAAGGGAGTTAATTATCTTGAAACAGAATTATCAAAATAGAAAAAAACAAAGCAAGTTCACGGGACCCAGGTTAAGAACTGATCACATGAAGCCATTTTGATTGCAAGACGTCAGCAAACGTATTCTGTCTAGCCCTTGTTGGGTGCACTCCGTCCCTGACAGAGGGCCCAGCAACCCAAGACTTGTGCTCAGACCCTAGGATCCTAAGTGGCCTTTCATTTGCCTGATCTGCCTTTCTTGTCCAAAGACCCTGCCTTCCACCAGTAGCAGTGATGAATACACCCCCTGCAGCCCTCTTGCTGGAGTCTGTAATCCTCGGCAAAGCTTTCTAGGTTCCTTCTAGCAGTGTGGATAGCAGACAGCAGGTTTGAGTGATAACCCCACAAGCCAGGGAAAGAGGACACTTCAACAGGGAGTCATCGACCAACCGACCCACCAATCAGTCACAAGCCTTACCTAAAGTGGGACTGTGCTGTTTCTCTGTCCTCTGATCTCTCCCCATGGGCAGACCATACAGGCAGATCTTCCCTCCTTGGAGAACAAATGGCCGTCCGGACACCCCCCCACCCAAAGGTTCTGTCCTATCATTGAGCAGTAAAGAGAGCTCTTGAATGGGAGTCAGGAAGACCCAGGTTCTAACCTGCCCTCTGTCACTTCCTAACTATATGACCCTACGCAAGTCACTTTCTGTCTCTGGGACTCAGTTTCCTCTTCTGTAAAATGAGGGGCTTGGAACTGACAGCCTCTGAGGTCCCTTCCTGGTTTAGATCTCTCATCTTGTCATTCTTCCTCTTCAGAGAGAACCCCTTCTAGAGATGTGTGACTTCATACGTCCTGTGACATGACTTTGGACTGGGTCTCTAACAGGGGAGACGAACTCTGAAGCCCCGGGGGTCCTTGGCCCAGCCCTGGCCCAGCTGGATGTGCTGGATGGTTTCCTAATCACAGGGCAGGATTGGGGAGCCCATCCTGAGGGCCACAGAAATGCTGTGACTGTCATGGAGAAACGAAGGGGACAGCAGAACTCCTTCCTCCCCCAAGGTTTTGGCTCAACAGCCCCCTCACCCCCATTAAACCACCATCTGCCTGTTCCCTGCCTCCTCCTGACTGGCATCCTCCTGGGAAGTCTTTGGGCACCTGGTACAGCCTGGAGAGCTTGATACAAGCTTCCTGGGAGGAGGGGAGAGGGTGGTATTGACTGTTCCACGACCAGGAGCAGGAGCGATTGACCCCCTGTGAGTTGAAGTGAAATGAAGACCAGTATTTGCCCTGGAGCAAATAAGTCCTAGTATCGACACTTAGTCGAGCCCAGGGTTGGTCAACGTGTCCATGCCACTAGCAAGGAGTGAGGTTAACCCTACTGGGGTCGTTCCTGGAGCTAACAGACCCAAGTCTCAGGCCCCGAGGCCCAATGGAGATCACACTGGACATCCCTGATGTTCCAGGAGGCTGCAAAGATGGGGGTGGAAGACTGCTTGGCTAATAGCTCAGGAAGCAGAAAGGACAGCCATCTCCTCATCTCTGGGGCTACTGAAGCCATATAGAAATTCCATCTTTATTGAGATTGAACACCCCCAAATGGACAGGAACAAGGTGATGCTACATACAGGCTAGAGAACCGGCAATCACATCAGGAAACAGACATACAGGAAGAAGGGGGCAGGGACAAGACAGGGGAGGGGGTGGGTGCAGGCATGGTTCCTCTCCTGGAACCCCCCTCAGCCTCAAGGGTACCATCCCCAGAGGTGGAACGGAGGAGGGGGCGACTTCAGGGCCCTCCTGGGTGGTCAGGTGTGACCCTGCTCAGCCTCTCCAGTCCAGGGCCCAGTGCCCCCCTCACTATGTCCATTCCCTGCCCATGTGCCTTCTTTGAGCCCTCTCCAGGCCCCTTAGCAGGGCTTTGGAGGAGGGCTGGGTGAGGATCTGCCTCTAGGCCTCATCCTTGGTCCATGCAAGGCCCACGGGTTAAAGACAGGGAGGGGAAGGGGGCTTGTATTGCTTCACAGATGGTTTTGGTGTTTTCTTTTTATCATAAATAGATATATATATATATAGAGAGAGAGATTATATTTTATGGTAGGATATATCCTATTGGCACACAGGATTGCATCACTCAGAGTTACACTGGGGAGGGGCCCCCCCATGCATTGACATGCGCTGGGCACCACAGCCATGCGTGGTGGGCTGGGCCAGGCCGGGCCCCCAGGGCCAGGGCCACATGCTCTGGCCAGCCGTGGCCCCAGACAGCCCCCAGCACTGTCCTGTTCCCGGGGCCTGACAGGAGGCCCCAGCCACTGCGAGGCTGGATCGGTGGGGGGTGGGGGCATGGCCAAGGCAGCCACACCATCCCCAGCCCCCACCCATCAGCTACTTCATGCCACTCCTCAGGACCTGGTTGGCTGCGATTAACATGACGCTAATGATGAAGGCGATGGCGAAGGCGCAGATGAGACTTTTGCGGACACACGTCTGACGGATCTGCTGGTTGGAGCAGGCTGGGGGCCAGGAGACAGGGAGGAGAGAAAAATGGAGCATCAGGGGGACAATCAGGCACGGGAGGGTCCCTGGCCTATCCGCTGGGGCAGCAGCCTTCTCCCCACCCCTAACAGGCACTTGGACTCTGAGTGGGGCCACTTTCTGTCTCGGGGTGCTCTAGTGGCCATGCTCCTGGCCCACCTCCCTCTCCTTTGGACATCCTCAAGGGTGGCCCATTGTGCAGGGGGCTCCAGGCACTCACTGGGCAGTCTGCTGGTGCCCATGCCAGCCCCAGGGCCTGGCCCCTGGAGGCCCTGCCCGTGGTGTGGGGGACACTCACTCTCCACATCGACTGGACACTCCTCGGGAGTGCCCAGGTGACTCTCCTCCTCTGTCATAATGATGTTCTCAATGTCCTTCATGGAAAGATGCTCACAGAAGGTGTCGTAGAGAAGTCGTTTCAGCTCGTCCACCGTCAGCTTCTGCATGTCGCACTGTGGGGCCAGGTCACCGGTCAGCCCAGCAAGGCCTTCTGCTGGGAGGCCAAAGCCCCGGCCTCCTCAGAGGCCAAGGCCCATGTGGGTGGGGGCAGAAGGGCAGGGTCACCCCTCTCCATGGATTTCCCCAGAGGGAGCCGGTCCATCGCACCAACCAACATTCCCCAAGGACACTGGTCACGTGCAGGAGTCTTACGGGCATCTCATGTACCTGTGAAGCTCCATACGAGCTAGGCCCGCTTCCCTGGGCTGGGTGAGCAAAGGATTCAAGGCCTCAGGTCTTGTATCTGCTTGCCCCCACCCACAAAGTCAGTATGGGGAGGGGATCAGGAAGATGGTCCTTATGTCCTCTGTCCCCTGGGCTGGCTGCACTAGGCTCAACATTCCAGATGAAGAGCTGAGTGCTGGGAGTTACTGTGGGATCAGCCCTATTTGACCATTGATGCTTCCCTATGGCCCTTCACAAGGCCACTCACTGGGCCTCTCAGTTACCTTCTTAAGTCCAGCTTGGAGCCTGATCCAGACATCCCTGAGCCTCCAGGGCACCTGAGCCCTCATGGAGGTGTCTCCTCCCCACAGGCCCAAGGGGAAGGGGAGGGTGGGAAGTTCCTACCTTCCAGAACACGGTGTCGAAGTCAGTCCCATGGAACTTTTCTGGAATCCCCGAGGTGGACAGCTTGGGCCCCAATAATGTCACAAATTCTTCAAAGTCCACTTGACCATCACCTAACCACACAGAGAGGGAGCTCCAGCTGGGCCCTGGGGGGAAGTCGTGAAGGTGCCAGCAGATCTGGCTTCTCTCCTTGCCTGTCAGCCTTGGACAAGTGGCTTCCCTTCTCTAGACCCCAGTGTCTGTCATCTATAAAGTGGGCATACAGAACCCCACCAGATTTCTTCTAGCACTAAATGAGATAGTAGATGGGATTAAAACCTTTGAATTAAAAACTTTGGAAAAGTCAGAGATTTGAATGTATGGCCTTGGACACTGTAGGAGCCCAATGGTTGTTAGATGGATGGATGGAGAGATGGATGGCTGGCTGGATGAATGAATAGTTGGAGGGAAGGAAGGAGGAAGAGAGGGATAGAGGGAGGTCAGGAGTCAGATATACTGATGTTAACATACCAGAAACTTCAGCTTGTCCACCAAACGAAGCTCTATCCAGGAGTAGTCTATTTTCCTCCCAAGGCCACTATAGTTTATCTACTTTGCAAATTTTCAAGTGCTGTATAAGTCAGTCAACAAGCATTTATTAAGTGCTTACTGTATGTCAGACTGTGCTACAAATGCAAGCAAAAAGAAAGATAGTTCTTGCCCTCGGGGAGTTTACATTCTAATGGGAGAAGACAATGACCAAAAGGGAAACTGGGGGGTCAGAAGCAGAACCAGAAGAGGAATCTTCATTCCTGGAGGCCCTGGGAAGAACTCACCAATGGGGGATGCACTCAAAGTCACAGAAAGGTATATGACTACTATTGTGGTCAAGCATTGGACACTGTGCTCCCTGTGCCTGGAATGCTCTCCCTCTTCATCCCAACCTCTTAAGGTTCCCTAGTTCCCTTCAAAGCTTGGCTCAAGCTGCTTCCTCCTGGATGTTTTCCCTGATTTGCACCTCCCCACTTAGGGTTACTGTTCTACCAAGTACATCTACTTTTAATATTTATTATTTGTGTATGTATTGAAGATTTCTTTTGACTATTTTTTTTTTTTTGCTTTTTGGAGGGCAATTGGGGTTAAGTGACTTGCCCAAGGTCACACAGCTAGTTTTTGTGTTAAGTGTCTGAAGCTGAATTTGAATTCAGGTCCTCCTGACTCCAGGACTGGTGTTTTATTCACTGTGCCACCTAGCCACCCCTTCCTTTGCTTACTTTTAATAATTATTTGTGTGTATGAATCATTCTGGAAAAATAGAACATAGACTCCCTGAGGGCAGCGATCTCTCCTTGCCTTACTATTGTATCCCAATCACTCGGTATAGTGATTAGCACATGTTGTGGTTGAATTGTTCCAGTCATCCTGACTCTTCCTTTTTTTTTTTAAGTTTAAAAAGTGGATTTTATTACCACGGGACTGTCGGGGTACATGGTCACCCAAATCAGACAGTGCTTTAGCACAGACATTGTGCCAGTTTTATAGAGGTTCCATAGCCAGTTTATGTAAGCTGAAACTACAGTGATTGGTCAGTATACATTTGAATTTCCCACCATCGAGAAACCCTAGGCTGGTACTCCCGCCCACAGATCAATCAAAGGAAAGCAAGGGGTGGGGATCCTGCCCGTTTACAGATCAATTAAGGGAGAGGAAGGTGGAGTTCTCTGCTTTACAAATTAACGAAGGGAAGGGCAAAGTGGAGTAGTGTCCAACATTCCCTACTCTTCCTTGTAGGTATGTCAAACCTTTGACATGGCAGGGTTCACACCTAGGGGTCACATCTAGATTACCCAATTCTGTTCCTAAAGGATGGTGTGGGGGGGGGGGGCTGTCCCTGATAATTAACATTAATGGAGTTAAACTGGATTTGACAAATTGTAGAAAACAATTAATGAGATAGGGTCCTACAATTAGGGCTATGATCAGGAGGAGGAGAGGCTAATACCAATACTAATACCAAGGCTGATATCAATTTAGTGAGTTAGGGGGATATTCCAGGGGAACAGGAACTGATACCCATTCTCAGAATTTTCCAGCTCCCTCTGTCCATTAGCAATATTCTGGCTTACCAACTTCAGCCTCTCCCTCACCACTCCAGAGTTGTTTGCACAGAAGCAACAAGCCTCACCAAGGACTGCACACAGGCCACCCTGCATCCTGACTCTTCCTGAACCCATTGGGGGTTTTCTTGGCAAAGACACTGGAGTATTCACCATTTCCTTCTCCAGCTCATTTTTGCAGATGAGGAAACTGAGGCAAACAGGGTGAAGTGACTTTCCCAGGGTCACACAGTTGGAAGTATCTGAGGCTGGATTTGAACTCAGGTTTTCCTGACTCTAGGTGCTCTCTCCACCTACTTGCACATAGTAGGGTCTTAATAAATGCTTGCTGATTGGTTAGTTCGTTGCAGTATTCGCCATCTTAAAGAGCAAAACCAGCATTTGCTCTGAATTTCCACTGAGGTCACAATTGGCTCTCCCAATTATTATGAGACCTTGGGCCTCAGTTTCCCAAAGGTATGGGATCAGATTGCCTCTCAGGTCATCTCGAAGGCCAGCTTTGAGTGCCATGATCCTCTCTTGCCCCTGACACTACTGACTGATGGCCTCTCATTTAACCACCAAGGAAGAGGGAAAGGAGATAGTCAGAAGTGGCCTCAGCTGCAGTGTGGGGGATATTAGTTAAACATCAGAAGCACTTCCCAAGAGCAGGAGGCCAAGCATTGTGGGGCCAAAGAGGCTGCGGGAAGGGAGGGGGTAACAAGGGGGCAGGCTTCCCCGGGAGGGGAGTGTCATTGTTGTTGGCAAGAAGGTTTCTGAGGGTGCAGGTATTGGGGAGCCCTTGGGGTTCCTACTATGGGGGAGGTAGAAAGATTGGGCCTAAACTGGACAAAAGTCACCCCTCCCGGTTGTTTGTGGTCAGCTCCGAGCACGGTTTGGGGACAGTCGGGGCTCTAGGGACTAAATGGGCCAGGAAGGAGAAGCCTGGAGGGAGGCCAAGAAGGGCCTGGAAGATTTAGACCAGTGAGGAGGGAAGGGAGAGCTGGGGGAAAGGGAGCTCCCCGAGGGCAGGGGCCCTCTCCTTCCTTGTCTTTGCCTCTTCTGTCCTTGGACTCAGTGGCAGGAACCTAGTGAATGCCTGTGGAATGACTAAATGAGGGGTCAGAGATCTAGAGCCAGAGGGACCCTGCAGACAGAGCCCAACTCTCATTTTTACAAAGGAGGAAACAGGCCCAGGGAGAGGAAGGAATTGACCAGTGATCACATAGTCAGCAAGAGTCCAGTGGGCTTCAAACCCAGGGCCCCTGGCTCTCAATCCAGCACTCTGCCCAGAATACGCTTTGGCAGCTCAGAGGAGGAACTACGCCTGTGAGCAGACCCCAGGACTGTCAGGGGCTCGTCCTGCCCCACGGTCCTCCTGCTTCATTCCTGGCCTAATAGTTTTGGTTCTCAGATGCCCAGGCTATCAGTCTTTCTTCCTTTTTCATCCCTCCCTTTCCCCTTTCCCCCCTCCCCCCTTCCTTCCTTCCCTCCTCCCTTCCTTTCCTTCTTCCCTTCTCCTCTTCTCTACTTCCTTTCTTCCTTCCTCCTTCCCCCTTTCCTCCTTACTGACTTCCATCCTTCCTCCCTCACTCTCTTTCTCCTTCCTTTCTCCCTCCTCCTCTTCTTCTTCCTTCCTTCCCTCCTTCTATCCTTCCCTCCCTTCTTTCTTTTCCTTCCTTTTTCCTTCCTCCCCCTCCCTCTTTCTCCTTCCTTTCCTCCTTCCTCCCTCTCTTTCTCCTTCCTTTCCTCCCTCCTCCCTCTTTCTCTTCTTCTTCCTTCCCTCTATCTTTCCCTCCCTTCCTTGTTTTCCTTCCTTTCTTCCTTCCTCCCTCCTCCCTCTCTTCCTTCCCTCCTTTCTTTCATCCCTCCTTCCCTTCTTCCTTTCCTCCCTCTCTCCCTCCCTCCCTCCCTTCTCTCCCATCTAGATTCAGTTGCCTGGCACATATTCCTCTAGTGTCCCAAATCCATCCTCCCCCTCCTGACGCCTGTCCCCCCACCCCCAGGCTGGTCCCCAGGATAGACAGCAGAGGTGAGCAGCTCTGATCATCTCATTACCAGGGCTGCCTGGGGCACCTTGTGCCAGGGGGCTCCTCAGCAAACAGCAGGGAGGAGGCTGAGTTAATGATGAGACATATTAAAGAGCCCTGGTGGGCCAGCCGGGGCCAGGCCAGACGTCCCACCGCTTAATTACCATATGCCGACTCGCACAGCTGGCCAGTGTGTGGGAGCTGCTCTGGGCAGAGAGAGGGGGCTGAGGGGAGGAGGAGACTAGACAGAGGCACACGGGGAGACGGGTCACAGAGGAGCTCTGTGTCTGAGCAGAGTCCTGGGCCATGTCAGGGCCTCTGGGGTCAGCCATTAGCTGCCTGCTGCCCCAGAGACGTGACACCAGGCTGGCAACAGAAACCATACAACAAGAACTGAGCCTCAGTTTCCTTGTCAGTAAAATGGTGATAAAACATTCTTACATGAGGATCAAATAGGAGAAAGTCCACAGAACACTGTGAGCCACAAGTAAGCACACACATGTGCATTCTTATCATAGACTCCCTGTCCCTCAGTTTCCCCATCTGCAGAACGGGAATAATATGCTGGCATCCCTTCCCTCCCAGAGGACACAAGGATCCCTGGCTTCGTCAGGCATCAGAGCCAGCTGGAATGCTCTAACCTCTCTGTGACTCAGTTTCCATTGCAACAGAAACAGTTGATGCCAGGAGTTAGGATGCCTGCTTTACTTTCTGACTCACTTGCCCCTTCCCCTCCCAGGGCCTCAGTTTTCTCATCCATAAAATGGGGATAGTCATACACACACACACACACACACACACACACACACGCCCCTCAGGTCACAGGGCAGTTGTCACAAAAGGACTTTGCAAATCTTCTGGGGCTCTAGAAATGGGGACCTTTGCTATTCCTGTGGTTATACCAGCTCATTACAAGGGAAACACACTGGCTGGCTCTTCCACCCCCATTCACATATAATGTAAACCAAGGCCAGAGACTTGCCCAAGGTCACACAGTCAGGTGCCCTGGCACTTGGTGATCCTCAGAACATCCCACTGAGGTGGGGAGGGTGATGTTTTATCAGAGGAACAGATGCAGGCCCAGGGAGCAGAAGGGATACACCCCTCCTAGGTCCAGGAGTGGAAAAGTATCTGAGGTAGGATTCAGCTCCAGGTGTCCTGATGCCACAGCCAGGGCTCTCTGCCACACCCTGATGCCTCTTCTAGGAGCACCAGAAGGATGTGGAAACTGCTTCATTTCATGAGGAAAATGACCTACCCAAGGTCACACATTGTTAGGGGCAAGGCAGGGAGGGGGGGCAGAGAAAAACTCAAAGATCTGCCCTTTTTCACCAAAGACAAGAGGCAGAGCAGGGGAAACTGGGGAGGAGGAGAGAAATAAGTGAGACCACAGTCCCCTCCCCAGCCTAGCCTCCTCGGAGGCCCAGCCTGGCACTGGCCAGGGCACATTCCCTGCCAGGAGCTCCCCTTAGCTAGGTCTGCCTGGAAGGAGGTCTAGAAGGGATGGCATGGAGGCAGGGGCCAGGACAATGACAAGGTGAGGATGGAGGGGGAGACACTTGAGGGGGAAGGGGTGGAGCACTGGCTGAAGGGAGGGGTCTGAAGAGGGATGAACAGAAAGAGATAGATAGAAAGGAAGAGGAAACACAAGAAAGTCAGTGGATAATGAGAAAAGCAGGAAGTGACTGGGCCACAGTCCTATGGGCAGCAAGCTCAGAGGAAGGATGGTATGCAGGGTCTCCTGACTCCACCAAGGAGCAGAGACAGAAGCGGGGTGGGAGTGGAGGGCAAGGCTTGGCTCCCTCAGGGGCTGTGGGGGTGGGCGAGGGGGTTACCGTCCATGTCCAGCCGCTGAATGATAACTTCCAGTTCCACCTCGTTGGGCATGTAACCCAGGGAGCGCATGGCAGTGCCCAGCTCCTGCTTGGAGATGAACCCATTCCCGTCTCTGTCAAACACTTTGAAGGCCTCACGGATTTCTGTGGGGAGAAGGAGCCTGGCTCACGGAGGCCCAGAGACCCTTGCCTCGGCCCTCCTGGGCCTAGGCCCTGCTCTCAATCCCTGCCCCACAGCCCCCCATCCCCCCACCACCACACTGGGGTCTGTGCCTGAGGAATGTGCACTGACCTGCTGGACCTGCTAGAGCCCTTGTCCCTTCCTCATTACAAACCCAACCAAGCATTAAAAAAATCAAACACCAGACAAACCCAAACTTCCTCAATATCTGAAGGTCCTGGGAGATTGAAAATGAGATTAAAAGCAGAAAGTCACTGAGTCTAACCCTCTCATTTTCTGGAGGAGGGAGCAACTTAGTCACCAGGTGGTAAGCAGCAGAGGCAGGATCTGAACCTGGATCCCGTGGCTCCCCTTCCAGCACTCTTGCCTACAATTCCACCCCAACCCCTCCAGCCTGATTGCTGCTCAGGGGCAGCTAGCCTCATGATGAGCCTCTCTGTGCACCGCTGGGCTGGTCTTCAGGCGACAGAATCAGAGAATCTGAGAGCTGGAAGGGGTTCTGGTCGCTGCAACCATAACAGCGGACATTTAGAGAGCAATTTAAGGCTTGGAAAGCCCTTCACTCATATCATCTCACTGAATCCTCCTGACAACTCTGTGAAGTTGGTGCTCACTCCCATTTTACAGCTGAAAAACTGAGGCTGAGAAAGGGACATACCCAAGGTCATACATAAGGCTGGATTTGAACTCAGGGCTTCTGGACTTTGGGTCCAGCACTCTCTCTACCTAGCTGCCTCATCTAGTCCAGCTTATACATGAGGGAATTTCACCTATGACGCATCTCCCAAGGGGTCACCCAGCCTCTACTGGGGAACCCACCACCTCTCTGCTTTGGAGCATCTCTCCTGAGTAGGAAGCTGAGCTTTCATTTGCCTCTGCAGTCATTTCTATCCCTTGTTCCTGGCTCTGCCCTGGGGAGCCGGCAGGATTAAGCTAATCACACCCCCCCCCCCCAGCAGCCCTTCGAAGCCTTGAAGACAGATCTCAAGGCCTCCCATTTAACTATGCCCACTTCCGTTAGTCCATGCTCCTCTGGCTCTTTGCCATCTTGGTCACTCTCCATGTCCACAGTGCCCAGAACCAAACCCAGGACTCCAGGTAAGGACATAGGAGAGCAGAACCCTGTGGGGCCATCGCTGCCCTAGCCCTGGAGGCTCTACCCCTCTGGTTGTAGTCATGCCAACAACATCATTCTGCTGACCCTTGGTATCCTTGGTATCCACTAAAACCCTCAGACCCTTTTCAGAACAACTCCACCTTCTATGGTGCAATTGATTTTTTGAAACCAAGTGTAAGACTATATTTATTCCTACTGAATTTCATCTTACTAGACTCAGCCCAACCTGGCAAGGTCCATTTACCTCCCAACTGTCACCCAGGGTGTTAGCACTCCCTCCTAACTTAGCATCCCCTGTAAATTTCATGAGCCTGCCACCCCTGACTTTAGCCACGTCATTGATGGAGATGCTGAACGTCAAGAAACCAAGCACAAATAGAGCTCCTGTCACACTGACCCTGCCCCATTAACAACTGCACTGGACAGCCAGCCAGGTAAGAGTTCTGGGACTGGAGTCAGAAAGACCTGAGTTCAAATCTAACCTTTCTAGACTAGTCTTCTCACCACTGTCCAGCTCAGTCTCCTCAAGTATAAAATTGAGGTAACAGCAGCACCTGCCTCCCAGGGCTGTTGGGAGGTAATTTGCAAACTTTAACGTGTGGCATAAATGCACATAAATTATTAATTATTATATCAGTGTCTAGCCCACATCTCTCTACCCTCCCCACAAGAACGAAATAAGAGGCACCCAGCCAGTTACCAGACACGCTCAGAGTGTCTCTAGCTTTATGGGCTCTGTTAGAACCCGGGATCCACCAGCAGAGGCTTGGAGAGCCAGGATCCCCCCCTACACTGCCATGAGGCATTGAAGGAAGGCATTAACCAGAAACCTCAAACATTGGAAGAGCAGGCTGCAAGCGGAATTTTAAAATCTGTTCAATCGGGGCGGCTAGGTGGTGCAGTGAATAGAGTGCCAGCCCTGGAGTCAGAAGGACCTGAGTTCGGATCCGGCCTCAGACACTTAATCCACACAAACAAAAACCTAGCCGTGTAACCTTGAGCAAGTTACTTAACCCCAATTGCTTTTAAAAAAAAAATCTGTTCAATTGCAATGACTCAGTGTGCTTCCATGCTCCCCTCCTGCTGCCCTCTGCTCCAGCCTGGCTGACTGCCTCAGTGTCCCCACCCCTTTGCTCTGCCCATTCCCTGGGTCCTCTCCCCTCCTCTCTCTCTCTCTCTCTCTCTCTCTCTCTCTCTCTCTCTCTCTCTCTCTCTCTCTCTCTAAATCCCACTTCTCCTTCGAGGTTCGTCAATTCTGATCTCTCCGGTTTGAAAGACACTGAATCACAGATTCCAGAATTGGAAGAGGGCTCGCTCGAGGACATTGAGCCCAACCCAGACAGGAATAAGACCCATCTTTACAGGGGAAGACCTCCCGTGATGAGGAACTCACTCCCTTCTGAGGTAGCACCTTCCACTGTTGGACAGCTCCCCTGGTGAGACAGTGTTCTTTCCATTGAGCCTAAACTCCCTCCCACTGTGTTCTTCCTCCTTTCATCACGTCTACTTACTGGCCATCCTTTGAATACTTCGTTACTGGAGTTGTACGGGATTGTCTAATGGTATTAACCAATACTGTCAATTTTAAAAACTGGAGCTGTGATTTCATTGGAATAAGATAACTTCATCAATGCAAATAATCCGTCCTTTGCAACTTAAGATAGTCTTGGAGAGCTTCCTGAAGGCACTGGGGGCATGTGACTTGCCCAGGGTCATAGAGCCAGTGTGTGTCGTAGGCGGGACTTTAACATTATCATGTCTGAATACATTTTTACAGAGAGACAGAGACTAGGAAACAGAGAGAGACAGAGGCAGAAAGAGAGATGAAGAACCATAGAATTTGAACACCAGAATATTCTTCAGATGAAATCCAAACAGAACAAAGATGTCATAGTGTTTGCAAGCTGACTTTTGTCTCCACTCCTTTTGTTAATTTCTTTCCAGATTGAAAGCTGGAGGGTTCTGAGAAATCATTTAGTCTATCCCTTTCAATTTACAGATGAGGAAACTGAAGCCAACAGGGTGAAGTGACTTACCCAGGGTCACACAGCTTGTAAGTGTCTGAGGCCAGATCTAAACTTATGAAGACCAGTCTCCCTGACTCCAGGTCTGGCAATCTGTGCACTATGGTGCCCCCTAGTTGGCCTTAGACCTTAGAGATCATTTAGTTCACCCCTCTCGTTTTATAGAGGAGGAAACCGAGTCACAGAGAGGAGGGTAAGTTACCCAAGGGTAGACATGTGAAAAAGTGGTGGGTGCTGGAACCCAGGACCTCTCCCCTCACTGTACTGCTCTAGTTGAGATTGTCAGCTTGAACCCTCTCATTTCATAGACAAGGAAACTGGACCCCAGAGCAGACATATGAAATACTTAGCCAGAGTCATACAAGGAGTTAATGGCAGATCAAGGATTCAAACCCAGGTCATGAGGAAAAGACGTAGGAGCAAGAGCCCTGGATTGAGGGGAGGAGTCAGAGGACCCCAAAGGCCCACTTTGCTTTGTCCTACTTGAGTGACTTTGGGCAAGCTGCTGGGCCTCAGTTTCCTCATCTGTAAAATCAGAGGTTCTATTGGATGGCCTCCAACGTCCCTTCCAGCTGGCCCCCCACAATAATCTGATTTCAGGCCAGAGCTCCTTCCACACAAGCAAATGAGCTAAACCTTCCAGTCATGTGATTGTAGCTAGTGTTTGTCTGAATCACTTCTCTGGGAACATACTGTTTCCCCAGAAGAATCCCAACTCCTTGAAAGCAGGGAATGTCTTGCTTTTGGCTTTGAAACCCACAGCAGGGGTTCCTGGAACACAGTAGACACTCAATAAATTCTGGTTGACTGACCTCAGAGGTCATCCAGTCTATGCTACCCATTATACAGATGGACAAACTGAGACCCAGAAGGAAGAGTGGACCTACACAATATTCTGGCTGTGCCTTTCTTAATGACACATTGCATCTGACCCTGATCTATATGGATTCACTCAGTTACCAAACTCGTCTCCCCAGAACCCGGGTCTGACCATATCATTCCCCTACCCAGCTCTTTACTACTTCCAAGATCGAATATAAAATTCAGGGACACTGGCCTCCTTGCTACTCCTCACACAAAACATTCCATCTCCCAACTCCAGGCATTTGCCCTGGCTGTGCCCCCTGCCAGGACTACTTATCCCACCTCCTGGCTTCCCTGGCTTCCTTCCAATCTCAGGACAAATCTCACTTTCTGTAAGATGCCTTTCACGGCCTTTCTCCATTGTTATCTGAGATTGCCTTCTATCTTCCCCAATACAGAACTCATTTATACATAGTTGTTTGCATCCTGTCTCCCCATTAGACTGTGAACTTCTGGAGGGCCAGGACTATGTTTTATCTTTTTTTGTATCCCAGTGCACAGCACCTGGCACATAGTAGGTGCTTTTAAAAATGCTAGTTGACTGACCAAGTGCATTCCTTGCCTATCTGAGATGGGTTCAAGAGACCACTAAGGGTCCTTATAATTCTAAAGGTTCTGTGAACTCCTGAGACCAGGTCTTGTCCATCTCTCTGCCCCCAGAATGATCAGCCTAGGGCCTTGCTGACAGCAGGGGACCAATATATGCTGACCAAAAATAGGACTTATCCCATAGTAGGTTGGTCTAGAGCCATAATTAGCGCACAGTGAGATCTTTTTCCTAGGGCATTGACATCCAGGGGTACATTTTCAACCTGAGGTCTCCTACTTCCCCCAAATAACCCAGCACCCTGACCCAGCTGCAGTATGCTACCCTTGAGGGTCCTGTTACCAACATACCCTTCTTCCCCATGATCTCACTCCCCATCTCCCCCTAGAGGTGGTCAATGGTGCCATGGGGTCATAGGCTACACCATCTGGAGAGGGAACAGGCCCTTCCCTCCCCAAGTGAGACTGCTCCCACACAGGGTGGGAACACTGCTCATTGCTCAACCTCCCTCACCCTCAAATGAATTTACCCTATGTGCTAGAATTTATAATGAAGGCTCTGAGTCTGTGTCAGAGGAAGGCCTGGAACTTAGGCCTTTTGCCTCCTTCTGAGAAATTCTATTCACTGTCCCATGCGGTCTCTGTCTTCTCTCCAATCCTTCTCTTCCTTCCTCCTCTCCTCATTTGCCCTTGGGTTGTAAGCACTTAGTGAATGCCTAATTGCTAGTGGGACAGTTTTCTGCTTTAGAAACACTGAGTAGGATCAGGGGACTGATGTTCCCCATTAGCAAGGGCCCCTTTACCCCCTTTCATATTCCTTCTAGATTCTGAAGCCAGGAGCCCACATGTGGCATCCCAGGGTGAGGGAGCAGAGTGTTGGGATGGTAGGTCTGGAGGAAACACTCTAAAGGGAAAAGAACCAGGCAGAAATGCCCAGGAATCTCCAGCAGATCAGAGTTGGAGGACCACCCTTGCCCAACACAGCCACCCTTTTCACTAAGCTAGCAGGTAAGACTAGGCATTGCTCTAATATCTAGAGTATTTTAAGGTTTAAGTTGAAAAAGCATTGATTTCAGCAGTGGCAGAAAGTGCCTAGAGGGGAGAGACTAGAATGGATACCTTGGAAGCTTTGAAAGCATGAAGAAGACAGGGAGAAGAGAAAGATGGATAAGTAGAGGAGTTATGAATTAGAGAACGAGGGTCTAGAGTAAGCAGAAGGAGAAGATGGGATGATGCAGAGTCAGAAAAATCCTTTTTGGGAAATGGTGCAAAAGAATGAAAATGTAAAACTAAGGAAGGAGACTAGCTGAAGAGGGGAGAGAGGAGGGATAATAGCAAGTGAGACTAGGGGATGGGGAGAGGGGAAGAGATCTGGGGGAACAGGGCCACCTTAAACAAAGACTGAGCCAAGTATCTGAAGGAGCATTAGACTGTCCACAGCAGAAGAGCTAACACAAACCTGAAAAGCCTATGCACAGACAACATTAATGCATTGAGCATGAGAAGCAAAGTGGTTGAATGGGAAAAAAATCTTTGTATCATATTTCTCTGATGAGGGTTTGGTATCCAAGATATATAAACAATACATATAGAAACAAACCAATAGCTATAAAACCAATAGGGTTAGGGTTAGGATGATCAAAGGATAGGAATAAATAATTCTCAAGAGAACTGCAAAGGATTCACAATCATATGGGAAAAAATGATACACATTATGCCCAAAGGGCTCTAAAAACGTGCATTTTGCCTCAGCAATATCACGACTAAGTCTGTATCCCAAAGAGATCATAAAAATGGGGAAAGGACCCACATGTACAAAAATATTTCTAGCAGCTCTTTTGGTGGTGGCCAAGAACTGGAAATTGAGGGGATGCCCAGTTGGGGAATGGCTGAACAAGTTGTGGTATATGAATGTAATGAAATACTATTGTGTTATAAGAAATGATGAGCAGGCAGATTTTAGAAAAACCTGGAAAGACTTATATGAACTGATGCTGAGTGAAGTGAGAAGAACCAGAACATTGTACACTGTAACAGCAAAAAATGTGCGATGATCAGTTTTGATGGACTTAGCTCCTCTCAGCAAACCAATGATCCAAGACAATTCCAAAAGACTTGTGATGGAAAATGCCATCCACATCCAGAGAAAGAACTATGGAATCTGAATGCAGATTGAAGCACACTATTTGCTCTTTTGTTTTATTTCCTTTTTCTCGTGGTTCCTCCCTTGGTTCTAATTCTTCTTTACAACATAACTAATGTGAAAATAGGTTTAATATTAATGTATATGTAGAACCTATATCAGATTGCATGCCATCTTGGGGTTGGGGGAGGGAAAGGAGGGGGGAAAATTTGGGACTCAAAAATCTTATGGAAGTGAATATTGAAAACTAAAAATAAGTAAATTAATTAATATTTTTAAAAGAACATAGGCATAGATGTAGGTCTTTCATTCCCCTTTCTCTTCCTCATCCTATGCTCCCCCTTTTCCATTCCTTTCTTCCTATTTCCTCTTTCCCACTCTTCCTGTCTCCTCACTCTTTCTCCCTTTTCCTCCTCTTTTATTTCTCTCTCCTCTTTTTAAATAGTTGCTAAAATCCCCTGTAGACAGAGCCTGGTGCAGGTTCTAAGATCTTCACATGGATAGGGCTGTGATGGTCACTAAACACAGTTCCTCTTACAACCTCATCAGTGATGTTCAACCTAAAGTGCCCAGCAATTTTTATATCTATAAAATGACAATTACTAAGGTTTTCTACCCTTGTGTTTTAGGAATATTAGAGTGCAAGTGATTCAAGCTTGTATGAAATACAGAAACACTTAAGAAAAATGTACTAAGCCAATCAAAGTTTGAGTGAAAGACAGAAAAAGAAAAATGCTCCAGATCACTAATAACTAGAGAATAATATCTAATGATAATAAGAGAATAATATATAATATACTAAAAGAATAATAATAATGATGTGAAATGCAAATCAAGACAATGTGGAGGTTTCACTTCACATCTGGAAAATTGTCAAAGATGACCAAAAATCATGATGGAGGGATTGGATAGGCACACTAATACATTGTTGGTGGAACTGTGAAATAGTATAATTATTTTGAAAAGCAATTTGGAATTATTCAAATAAAGGAATTAAAACATCTATACCTTTGGAACCAGAAATTTCATTACTGAACTTATACTCCAAGGAAGCCATTGATAAAAAAAGTCCCCATCTGCTCTAAAATATTTATAGCTATATTCTTTTGTGAAAGCTAAGAATTGGAAACAAAGTAAATGCTCACAGACTGGGGAATGGCTAAACAAATTGTGGTATGTGAATGTAAGGGAATATGACTAAGCTGTAAGAAATGAGATGTGTGATGAATACAGAGAAGCCTGGAATGAGTTACATGAACATGGTACAGAGGGAAGTCAGCAGAGCCAAGGAAACAACATAAACAGTGACTGCAACGATGTATATAGAAAGAACAACACACTAAAAAATTAGAAGTGAATGTAACAAAATCACAAAGAGTGAATGCGACTTGAATGAAGAGAGATGAGAAGATAGTCCCAACCTATCCCTTTGGGGAGGCAGGAGGTCCACAGGTGTGACACATGACACACGATTTTGCACTTTTTCAATGTATCAATCAGTTGCACTGACTTCTTCCTCTCCAAAAAAATACTATTTGTCATATGGGATGGCTTTCTGGGAGGGAGAGGGGAAGGGATACATGGGGATACTATGGTGATGTAAGAAACAGAAAATAGCCATAAAAACTTGTTTTTAAAGAAAACAAACATTTATTTTTTAAACAGTATGAGCCAAGCACTGTGCTACTGTGTTTATGAAGTATTTTTCCCCTTACAAGAACTCTGGGAAGGAGAGGGGGAAGAATCATTCTTCCCATTTCACTGATAAGGAAACTCAGCCTTTTCCATGGAAAATGACTTGCATAAGGTCACATGGTAAGGAAGAATCTGAGGTAGAATTTGAAGTGAGGTCTTATGAGCTTAGCTTGGTCTACTTTCCCTTGTGCCTCCTGTGTACCTAGCCCTGCTGGGTGGGGTAAAAGAGATGAAGAGGCATTAGATGGCATAACCCGTCTGTTGGGTCAGTCTAGCTGGGGATCCAGGCCTCACATGGGCTAATGACTTGGCATATAGCAGAAGAGAGAGAGAGACAGACAGACAAACAGACAGAGAGAGAGAGCATAGTATGTGTGCTCAAATGTTGGGTACTAACCTTGAGTTCCTAGAGAACTCTGGAGTGGCTGGTGAGGGGATGGCTCCATGGGGCAGGGGGCATTCAAGCTGGGAGGATCAGGGTCAAGTGGAGAAGAAGGAGAAGTCCATTGGAGGAAGGGGAAAGAACATAGGGTCTAAGGTGTGAACAGGCATGGCCTACATGTTAGTAAGGGGGTGAAGGAATGGCTGAGGACAGTGGGCTATTTGGATTACAACCTCTTCAGTAATCAAGATGGCCAGGGTGGGCTAGATGGACAGTGAAGAGAGAAGCCTATGAAGAGCAGAAGAGTTCAGAGAAATCTTAGGTCTTAGAGCTCGAAGAGATCCCAAGGGTGAGCCTGGCCCCATCCAGAATGGGTCATGCCAGACTCACCTCATTTCCTTCTTGGTCAGGATTGCCAGGCTGGTCCATCAGGGACAAGCCTTCTCCCTCTCACATTCTCACAGTGGCCAAGCCCACTCACCACAGCTCCAGGAGAGGAGAGATGAGGCATTACTTGGGGCCCATTAATACCCCCACTTTACAGTTGAGATCAGAGACCCAGAGAAGGGAAATGACTTGGCCCAGACTCACTGAAAACATTATTAGCAAATACCTCAGGTTTCCAAACTCCCTAGCTAGGGTTCTGTCTAGCACAAGATGCTGCCTCTGATACTAGACAGGAGACATGACTGCCCCCAAAGAAGGGGCACAGACAGTATCCCTGTAGCCTTGTCGCCCAGCCAACCTCCTTCTCCTCTTCTCTCTCCTACCCCATCATCCAACAGGATGTAATCTCTTTAAGTGGCTCTCTTTAGGGGAAGGGGGGCAGCTGGCCTGGAGAGATGGTCCCCCAGTCTGACAGCTGTCCATAGATCATCTTTTCTGAGCCAACTCTGGAGCTCTCAAGGACTGAGAATCCTTCCAAGAGAATGGTTTCAAGTCTGGCACAGGAAATACTAATGGACCTCCTCCCCCCTCCTCCCTTAGAGATCCAGAGATTGGCTGAGTCCTTTTTTCTACAGAGGAGGAAACTGAGGTCCAGAGAGAGGAAGGTGATTGCTCAACAACCCCTAGGTAGCAAGTTGCACAGCAGGGACAGGAACCTTGGTCCCCAACTCCTTGTCCTTCCCTCTTCCCCAGAAGTGACCATTTACAAAGGAGGAAACAGAAGCCCACTGAGGAGTGATTTGTCCAAGGTCACATGGTGAGCTCTGAGAACAGTGGGGCTGAGCCTGGTGGGATGCTGGGGTTTCTTGGGTGAATGTTCTTTGCCCTCCACTCCCCGTCTTGAGTCTGCTCAGAGGACTCTGGGCTGCCTATCAGCCAGTTTATTCCCAAGGACATTGAGAGGGGGGCAGCACAAGAGGGGAGGGATAGAGGGGCTGGTGCCAGACTTCAGGGCTCCCCCAGCTTGGCAAATGAGGGTTCCACTGGCCAACTCTGGTCATCATTCCCCAGGATTACCATTTCCATCACCATAAATTTCAACAATAATAATTGTCCATGAGCTTTCTGGGAAGAGGTTCCTCTTCCGAGGCTTACACAGCAAGGCCTTCCCTATAACCCCTGTAGTGCTGGGGCCAGAGTGTCGAGAGCTCCCATTCTTCACAACCACTCCATCATACCACCCCAAGCCCTCAGCTTTCATCACCCAGCTCCAGGTCAATTCCTGAGTCGAGGTTGGCTACTCCCAGGACAAACATGCTGCCCTCCCAGGCCTCTGAAGGCTCCCCAAGGCAGACCGGGTAAGACAGGATCCCCAAGCACTTGCCTTTGCCCACCTGCACCCTCAAGGGGAGCCACCCTGAGACCTAACATGCCAGAGTGCCTGAGATGTGAAGGCAGGAGCTCTGGGGCTTCCAACTCCCCTCCCTGAGCCTCAGGGCCCTCATGCCTGGGTGGTGGGGTGGCCTGGTCCAGGGCTCCTGGGAAGGATTTGCCCCACAAAACTCTACTCTCCACATCAGGCACTTGACCCACTTGACTCATTCATTTACATTAGCATTACCTTCTCCCTAGACTCAGGGATGGGGAGCCCTTGGCCTCGGGGCCACATGTGGCCTTCTAGGTCCTCGGGTGTAGGTTTTCCAGAACAAACCCTTTTATGAAGATTTGTTCTGTGAAGTTTGAATTCAGTCAAAGAGCCACACTTGAGGACCTAGAGGGTCACATGTGACCTTGAGGCTGCAGCTTTCACACCCTTGCAACATGTGACCTGGTAGATAGTAGATGCTTAATAATTCTTGCTAAATCGAATTGAATTTGGCTCCCAGCATCTCAGGTGAATTATAGAAGGATCAGAGTCCTAGCACTAGGGGGAGCCCTAGAGATCATCAGGTCCAAACACATCACTTGCTGTGCATGGGAGGAAACTAAGGCCAAGAGTGGGGAAGGCACCAGCTCAAGGTCACCCAGGCAGGAAGATTTGAACCCAGATCCAGTGACTTCCTCTGCCCTTGGCTGCCTGTCCCACTTTCATCTGGCACAGGAAGGCTCAGCCTGACTATGGGTCCTACCCCCCCACCAAGCCATTCACAAGGACCTCCCTACCTTCTTTGGAGGCCCAGACTGACCAGTGACTGGATCCTAGAACTGGAAAGGAGCTCAAAAGCCATGGGGTCCAGCCTCCTCACTGTGCAGATGGGGAAACTGAGGCATTTAGACCCAGATCCTAGCACGAGCTCAAAGCTGGAGGGGGATACCCAGGAGAGGAATGATTCTGGCCTCACCTCTATCAAATGGGTACAAGAGTTATGTGAGGAAGAACTGATCATAGCTCAGGCCGCTTTTTCTGGCCAGTGCCAGTGAGCTCTTGTGGCAGCTAAGAAGCACAGTGGGCAGAGGCTGGACCTGGAGGCAGGAAGACCCAAGTTCAAATTCTACTCTCTCCCTATATAAATCTTGGACAAGTCACTTTACCTCTCTCTGCTTCTGTAAAATGGGATAATAACAGCCCCTGGGTCCCAGAGCTGCTGTGAGAATTAAATGCAGACACTTTAAAGCAACAGCAATGAACAAACCAAGAAGTCTGGGCTCTCTGGCCTTGCTTCCTATTTTGCTGCCACCATGCTGTGTAACCTTGGGAGAGTCACTTAATGTCACCGGGCCTCAGTTTCTCCACCCACAATGGGTCATGGGTTGGTGGATTTAGAGCTGAATGAGACCTTGACAATCATCTAATCCAATTCCCTCATTTTACAAAGGAAGAAACTGAGGCACAGCAAGACAAGGCCACACAGCTGGGGTCGCACAGGTAGGCAGAGGCAGTAGTAATGTTCCTCTGAGCACAATCCTGGGGCTCTTCCCCCTCCATCCTAATTCCCTTCCTCCTCCCTGTCTGGCAGTGACAGTGGGTGAGGGAGGGTGGGTGGAGCTGGGCTCCTTCTCTTAACACCTAAACACTTAAACCCAACCAGGGGCTCTGAATCCCCAGAAGGGACTCTATCTAGTCCATCCTGCCTAGACTGGATCCTGACCTTCTCCTGGGGCTGATTTCCACCCTTTTCTCTTCCCATAGTGGACTCTGATGACTCCTGGAAGATGAATGTCCCCTTTCACGTCACTGACAGCCTCATCAGCCCAGTCCTGATAAAGGAGACCCATTTCCTTCTAGGACGGGGAAAGATATATGTATGTGGAGATATATATATGTATATATGTGTGTGTGTGGGGGGTCCAATTGCTACTTACTAGCTTGGGTAGAAAAGCACAGGAAGGAGGGTTTAAGTGCTAAACTTGGAGTCAGGAAAACCTGGATTCAACCTTTGCCTCTGACACTGGGTGACCTTGGGCAAGTCTTTGCCAACTTGAATTGACTTTGCCTCAGTTTCCCCCTCTGTAAAATGGGGAGCAGAGGGCTGTATCCATGGTCTCGGAGGTCCTTTCTAGCTCTCCCTGTATTAGCCTATGACCTATGAGCCAGGACCCAGCTTTGGCCAGCCAGAGGGGACAGACGGATGGATGGTGAGGGCTCCCTGGGTGCTGTGGTGGAAGGCAAAGGCACTGGAGGGGTCTGCCTGTTCCTTCTCCAGCTCATTTTACAGATGAGGAAACTGAGGCAAATAGGGCGAAGTGACCTGTCTGGGGTCTCTGAGGTCAGATTTGAACCCACAAAGATGAGTCTTCTGGTCCCCAGGCCCAGCGCTTAGCCCACCGTGCCACCTAGTGGCTCCAGTTTGCCCATCATACAATAAAAGGGTGAAGCAGATAGTGTCCAAGGCTCCTTCTAGCTATAAAATCCCATGCTCCTGAGTCATTCTCAGCTGCACCAGCAGCCTCCTGTCTTGTGCCTGATCCAGAGTCCAGGAGGGAGGGAAATCAGAGTCTGTGAAAGGCCCTGAGAGGGCAGAGGCTGAGGGAAGGAGGCCACTGGAGAAGGCTCTCAGGTCTGGACTGGGGCCTGAGCTCAAGAATAATGGGATTGTAGCAGGAAGGGCCCTCAGAGGCTGCCCGCTCCGTCTTTCCCTCCCTGAGAAGACTCACAAGGTCCTGGCTGCCTTTGCTAGGCTGCCTCTAGTGTGGGTGAGGGGCCTCAGCTACTGGGAAGGTCCAGGGAGACTGTAGACTTTGAGTGTGAATGCCGTGCTCAAGGTCACACGGCCAAGCCCAGACCTCCCCCTCAGCCCTCAGTGCAGTCCTGGGGTCTGTGTCTGGTCCTGTCTCCTCCAGCCTCTGGGAAGCAAGGCCCTGATGGATGGGGCCTGGCTATCTACTCTCCCTGTCCTTTGGTGCTGAAATGGATCAGCTGTCAGCCTGTTATGTGTGGGAAGGGGAGGACCAGATAATTTAGTGTTGGCAGAGACCCCCTCATTTCACAGATCACTGTCACAGGCTATAGAGTAAAGCTTGGAGGGGCCTCGGAGGGCAGAGTGTCCAAGGTGCTCATTTTACAGAGCTCGGGGAGACTGACTCAGGAACCAGGACTTGAGTGCCAGGCTCAGATCTTAACTCTGACACTTAGCTACGTAGCTTTGCTTATTGACTCCGCTCTGTCTCAATGGGTCTCAGTTTCCTTCTCTGTAAAATGGGGGGAAGGGTCTGGAAACAGAAGAGGAAACTAAAGCCCAAGGAAGGGAAGTGATTTGCCCAGGGTCACTTGGGCAGAGGCAGGATTTGACCCAGGTCCTTTGACCCTAGATGCTGTACTATAGAGTATTTCCCCACTAGGCCCTTCAGCTTTAGAAAGTCAAGCCCATGGGGCAACTAGGTGGTGCAGTGAATAGAACACTGGCCCTGGAGTCAGGAGGACCTGAGTTCAAATTCAGCCTCAGACACTTAACACAAAAACTAGCTGTGTGACCGTGGGCAAGTCACTTAACCCTGATTGCCCTCCAAAAACCAAAAAATAAAGGCCAAAGAAGGGAAGTGATTTTCCAGGGCTCCTGATTTCTTTCTTTTTTGTGGAGGCAATTGGGGGTATGTGACTTGCCCAGGGTCACACAGCCAGTATCTGAGGTCAGATTTGAACACGAGCCCTGTGCACTCTGGAGAAGAAGAGTTCAGATCCTGGTTTTGCCTTTACAACCTGTGTGACCTTCGGCAAATTGCTTCCCCTTTCTGAGCCATTTCCTTGTCTGTAAAACCAGCTTTTGGACTAGATGCTCTTTAAAGGACTGCCCGTGTCTAAATCGCATGGTCTTTCCATCTAATATCCATCCCTTCCCCCGCCCCCTCTCCAAATCTCCTCATCCTGTGAGGTTCAGCTCAACTCCTCCAAGCTCTGTTAACACTCCCCTGTTCGCTCACCCCCACCCCATCCCCAACTTCCTCCAGTATTCATGCTTGGGACCACACACTTGCCCATTTTCCTGGCCTCTGGATACTTCTCTGGGAGCTCCAGCAGTGTCCCTTCGCTGGGGAATCCTAGAGGATTCTTTGGGACAGATAGCTTATTCCTCCAAGAGCTTAACTCCTAAAGCACACGTCTCTGTCATTCTCTTGCTCAAGAAATCTCAATGACTCCCTACTACAATAGGATAAAATACAAACTGTCTGTCATTTAAAGTCCTTCCCCTCCACAAACTTTACGTTCTAGCCAAACTGCTCTATTTTCTCATACTCATACACAATATTCTGTTTTTCCTCTCCGGGTCTTTGCACAGGCTGTGCCTTATGCGTGGAATATTTTCTCTCTTTCCATTCCTTACTCAGAGAATCCTTTACTTGCTTCAGAGAGTAGATCAGGTGCCATCTCCTCAGGGAAGGAAGCCAGTCTTGGAGCCCCTTTGTTATTGGAATCCTTTCACTTGTTTTTGTATCTCCAGAGTCCCCCAGGCCAGGGGCTGGCACCTAGCCAGGCTTAGTGCTTGGGGCATTGAATTGAAATAGAAAGTAAGCTCCCTGAGGGCAGGGACCGTTTCCCTTCTCTCTTGGCCTCAGGAGTTTCTCCCACCATCTCGGAGCCTGGAATGCCCTTCCTCCTCATTTCCTTCTCCCTGCTTTCCCAGCTTCCTTCAAGGCTCAGCAAGCCCCACCTTCTGCAAAAAACCTTTCCCTATTCCCCCTCCATGCTAACGCCTTCCCTCTGTGGATTATCTCCAACTTGCTCTATTGGCCATATTTTGTTTGTGTAAAGTTTGTGTGCTGTCTCTCCTTGAGTGAGAGGACTTGGGAGTTCCTTGAGGTCAGGAACTTTGTCTTTGATCTTTGTGTCTCCAGCACTTAGTACAATGCCTGGTATATATTAGGTGCTTAATAGATGCTTGTGGACTTTGTATCTATAGCCCCTGGCACACAGTGAGCCCTTAATACATGCTGATTGGATTGGGTTGGATTTACTACCTCAGAGAAGATGATGGCTTCTAATTTTGATTCTGTCCAGCTCTGCTGTATTACCCATGGCAATCAACCACTCTGTGCCTGCCCATCCTCTGATGCATAGTGGGGCTGGCTCTGTCCCAGTGGTTGGGAGAGGGTGCTTGTAGCTTGTAGCTCAGGGCTCAGAAGCCTAGCAGAGATGGTGGGGAGGAATCCCCCAGCCAATCCCAGCCATGTCCTCTGGAGACAAGACTCTCCCACTAGTCTTCCCTGGGTCTCCTCTGCTCACTGGGGGTTTTCCTCAAGGAGAGGTAGAATTCTAAATTCCCGTAAGCTGTTACAGAACTTCTCTATCTCTGTCCCCAGAGATGGCCCAGTAAATGAGACTGCTCCCTGGACATCTTGAGATAAGCGTTATCTCCCTGGCCACAGGAGACCCCCTGGGAGCATGTGTGTGTGAGAGAGAGGATGTGAGCTTGGGTCATTTGGAGATGCTGGTACAGCAGTCTCACCCCCTCAAAATCACTCCAGCCTGGCCCACTCCCTGGCAGACCCAAATCACAGGGCATTCTAAATGCTTGTGCAGGCTTAGACCACATCATTGTGTCCTGATCTCTGTCTCCCTCTCTTTGAATTCAAGCCCACACACAATCATGCCCCACAGAACATTCGTAATAGAAAAGAGCTCCGGAACAGGAACCAAGAGTTCTGGGTTCAAGTCCCAGCTGTGTACTAGAGTCAATTGGTGACTTTCGGCAAGTCCCTTCCCCTCCCTGGGTCTCAGTCTCCTCATCTGTCAAATGGGGGCACTGGCTCCCAGTCCAGAGTTCTGAGAGGAGGGGGAGTGACTCCCACCTTTTTCCAGCCCTAGGTTTCCACGAAAGTCCAGCTTCCCCAAAAAGTCCCTGGGGATGGAAGGCTGTTCACAGTTTTGGCATTCAGAGAAGGGCCTGGCCCCGAGCACCAGTCTGGCAAGGCTGACTCGCTTACTAGAGACCAAAGGGCAGGCCTGCTCCTCTGCCCTCAGCCGTCTGGAGCTCCTGGCTGCCTGGAATCTGTGACATCACTGTGCCCTGACCCAGAAGAGAAAACAGAACTGGAGAGGGGCAGAGACCGGCCCAAGGTCACACGAGAAGATGTCTGAGCTAAACTAGAATCCTGACCTGCTGGACTCCCAGCCCGAGAGCTGCCCGGCTCTTGGCAGGGGTGCGTCGAGAGTCTGCGTTTCTCTGCCGTCTGCTGGACTGGGCCCCCAGCTGGGGGGTCACCAAAACTAGCCCTGGAGGGATGACTGCTGGCTTAAAAAGGAGGTGGAGAAGGAAGGACAGGAGAGCCTGACAGACAGGCCAGCCTGGCCACAGCACTGCCAGCACCTCCGCCGGGATTCCAGCTCGGTCCTGATTCGTAGACTCGGCCGGTATTTTCCACCATCAATCAAGTGTCTTTCCCTTCTACCCCCCACCCGCACCCCCAGCAGTTAGCCCGGTTGCTCAAATTCCATTCTCTTAATTGTCTGTCATCCATCAAAGCTGCCCATCCCTTCGCCACATTCTAGACGCCAGCACGCTCTCCGAGGTTCTCCAGAAGGGCCCAGGAGGGGCTGAGCCCTGGTTCAGGTGGAGCTGGATTGCCCTGGAGCTCCTTCGCTCACTGTCTGGGTTGAGAGGCCCCTTAGGGCCTCTCTGTCTTTCTCCTGCCTCTGGGATTTTGGCGAAGGACAGATTCAGTCTCAAAGCCTGGCTAAGGCCGGAGCTAGGGGCGTCCTCAGCACCTGGGCCCCTCCTGTTGCCCCGTGAGGGCAGATCACAGGTGCCTGCTCAGGAAGCCTCCGTTTCCCTCGGCTGGGGGCTTCGATGTGAGGGCCTGAGGAGCCAGGCCAGATTTTCAACAGCTACTTTCCACTTGGGTGACCTTGGAACAGCTTTTTCTTTCTTGGGGTCTCTGCAAAGACCAGGGGGTTCCGTGGGATGGCCCCTCAAATGGAGGCGGGGGCGGGCAGGGAGCTGGGCAAGAGTGAGGGCCTGGGCTGAACCCTGCTTCCACCACCTGCTAACCCAACAGTGGATGTGAGGTGATTCACTGGCCTCAGTTTCCTGACTGTAAAATGGGAGGGTCAGACAAAATAACCTCTCTGGTGCCTTAGAGCTCTAAATAAGTGATCCTGTTCTCCTCCACTCCAGCTTCTTTCTGCTTCAGTTTGCTCTGTGGATTGAGGAGGGGTAGAGGGCCTGGCACATCCTGTACCTCCACACCACCCCAGACCTCTCATCTGAACTTTGGGAGCAGCTGGCTAGGAGACAGCTCTACCCCACTTCTGGCATTTGACCTCCCCTAGGTCACCTGGCTGACTCTTGCTCTGGCAGAACTGAACCAGTGCTGCCCTGCACCCCAGACATGAGCTTGATTCACCCTCATCCTTTTTGCCCATATCACAAGCCAATTTGACAAAACCCAAATCCTTCCAGCCTTCAAGGTCCAGTGGGAATCTCTCCCCTTCCATTAAGCATCTGATGCCCAGGAGTATTCCCCGGGGGCCAATCTTCCAAAGTACCCGATATGCCCCTCACTGACACTTCCCAGCTGGGGGACTTTAGGGAAGACATTTTGACTTGTCCAAAATTTGTTCTTTCCTTCTGAAATGGAGTTGTTGGGGTAGTGGGAGGGTCGTGCTATTGGCCCTACCTCCCAACTCACTCATGATTGTAAGAACATTTTCTAACCTTTAAAGGACAATAGAAATGAGAGGTAAAGTGTCTTATAGAATCTCAAAATGTCAGAGTGGGAAGAACCATATAGCATAGAATGTCAGGACTAGGAGAGGCTTTAGAACAGGGGATGTCAGAGCAGGAGGGGCCTTAGAACAAGGGATGTCAGAGCTGGGAGGGGCCTGAGAACAGGGGACGTCAGCTCTGACTAGGAGGGATCTTAAAGAATACAACCACATCAGATTTGAAAGGGGCTTTAGAAACCCTCTAGTCTAACCTTCACATTTTAAGAGGAAACGGATGCCTGGAGCAGAGGGGGAAGCCCACTGGCTCAAACCACAAAGCCAACCCTATCACAGCCACAATGCCGATGCCTTTCAGAGCAGCCTCTCTGTAGTTGTCCCAGGGTCCAGCTCGCTCGTCTGCCCCTACCTGACTATCTACTTCTTAATGATGGCAGCTGAGTTCTCTTCCTTTTATGGGCAGAAAGCTTTGGCTAACCTTGGGGGCTCCTGGAGCCCTGGGGGCTTTAGCAGCTCCCTCAGAGAGGTGGGGGCCCAGCTTTCCTGGAGGGTGGGCCTCTCCTAAGGTCAAAGTCAGAAGGGATCTGAGAGAGACAGCCTTACCCCACTCACCCCTGTTGTTCTGCAGAAAAGGCACATGAGGCCTAGTGACTGGCCCAGGACCCTTAGGTGAAAGGTTGCATGACCTCAATTCTAGTCAACCCCTCTGAAAGAGTCAGCCCACTCCACCATGCCATACTATGAAAGAAACCTTCATAGACAGGATTCTCTGGCTCCAGGCATGAACCAGTAAGTTGAAGGGGTGCAGTTGTAGGTGAGGGGGTAGGACGAACGGGAATCAGCTCTGTACTCTCTGAGCTGGGCCTGGCCTGCTTCTGATCCCCCCAATCCCACCTTCCCTTCCAGTGTGGGAGAACCCCTATAAACCCTATGACAACAGGTTTCTGCCAAGTTAGGGTCTTTGGGGATGGGAATAGCACCTGGGAGCTAAAAGGTGACCACCTTTACCAGGAGTTGACCCAGGGAAGGCAGGAAGGTGCAGTTCGGCTCCAGGTCTCCTCAGAGAAGACAGCAAGAGGGGTTATAGGATTCGTGGAGATCTGCAGTGTATAAACCTCTGGCCCCTGGACCATTTTGGATATTCCACCTTCCTACTGTGGAATGCTGAGGCCTCCTACCTGCTCTACCTGGCCTAGCCCTGCCCTTCAGATGCCCCAGACACCTTCGGTTTCACTTCTGAGTTGGGGGCGAACAAATGGAGAAAAGACATTTGGTTTGGCCGCTGACTAATACAGCTTTGGTCTCCTGCCAGTGCGTCTAGAGAGGGACAGAGCCCCTCTCTGCAGCTGCTGAGCCTGGTGAAGGGGGGTGCAGGCTCCCTCTTCCTTCCCAGAATCTCTAGACCCAAGGTTCTGTGGGAACCTGTACCCCTTCCTTACCCATCTGCAAAGCACCCTGGATTCACTCTATCCTTCTCTTCTCCCTCTGTGGAGGATGAGGACTAGAAAACTCCCACACCCCAAGCCAAGTCTCTTGCCTTTGGAAGAGAAGAATGGGAAAGCAAGGAAGAAAGTCTCCCCTCTCCCATCCTGGAAAGAGGCAGGAGAAAGCCAGAGGAGGCCTGCCAGACTGGCGGCGGGGGGGGGGGGGCCTGCATTTTATATCATTTGGTGGAAAAAACTGGCATTCGGGGCTTGCCTGGTCCAGGTTTGGGAGCGAAGCAGAAAGCAGAGATGTGGGAATTCAGGAAAAGGGAGAGAGAATGGGGAGGAGCCCCTTCTTGGGAGCCAGGGCTACTGGATACTGAAACAAGGAGAGGCAGACAGGAAGGGTCCTTTCTGCTGCCAGCGACAAATATATTGACAGAGTTAGGGACTGCCAGGCTGGCAAAAACAGAGAAGGTAGGGGGTTAGTAGCAGAGGGAATGTAGAGAGGAGAGGAGAGGAGGGGAGGGGAGGGGAGAAGAGGGGAGGGAAGGGGAGAAGAGGGGAGGGGAAGGGAGGAAGATGGGGTATGGAAGTTTCAGGCAAGGAGAGGAAAGAGGACAAGGGAAAGTCCTCATTTACTTTCTCCCAGGGAGTCTCCAGTTTTTACCCTTTCTCCCTTTCGCTATCCAAGCTCTCTTGTCCCTGTCCCATCCCTTTCTCCTCGATGCCTAAAACCAGCCCAGCCATACTCCTAGCCCATCCAACTGTGCTTCCTCCATCTCCCTATCACGGTGGCCCAGTGCTTCCTCCACCCGTCTCTTGTTGATGACTTTCAAACAGACCTGGAGTTGAGAAGAGCTTTAGGTCCTGTTTGGGGTCTGGTGGGGCTCCATTCAGCCTCAGGCCAGGGGAGGGATTGGGAAAGAGGCCAGAATGGGCTAAGATAAGGGATTTGCCTGGTGGAGGTTGGGGGCACAGTAGAAAGAACATTGCCTTTGGGGTCAGAGGTCCTGGGTCTGGAACCTACCTCTGACTCTACCATTCTTCCTTGGCCCTCCTTCCTTTCTCTGGCTCTCAGTACATCCCCCCTTTCCACATACAAGTCTTCAAGCATCAAGTATCTCTATGCACCACTTAACCCCCCCATCCCTAGCCAGCCAAGACATTGTGGCAAGGGAGGGTACCCAAGGGGTAGCAATAGCCATGAAGGGGACCCTCTGACTTGCCCCCGACTAGTCCTGACTTCAGGTCTATGAGCACTTCTAGTGCTCTGAGATTCCCCAAAAGACAAGGACAGAAGGCATATCTGTCCAGCCTCCTACTTTTCCCAGCTTCCCCTGCCCCCAAAGAGCCTGGATGGAGTTCTCATCATCACCAGCACCCCCAATCTCCCAGCTGTTCAGAACATACGCAGATCTTAGCCTGGGCAGCTGCAGCTTGCACCCCCTCTGCAGTAGGGAGCTCCCCTCTCCTCTGCCACCCTCTGATGACACGGGACACTCACAGCTATGGGTCATCCCCCCCCCCCCCCCCAACCTGGAAAGTCACTGCATTCTTCTCGTGATCTCAAAGCACCTGACCAACCTATTCTAATGGCCCAGTGTTCGTCTTTGCAATTACCCAATAGAGAGGGGTCAAGGGACTCGTCTGCTCCTCCTAGCTGGAGAGGGCAAACTGCTGATCCAGGTGCTGGTGTCTCAGCCGCTGGCCAGGGCAGTTTTCCTTGGCTTCTTACAGGACTCAGGTTTTAGGATGCCTTAAGGGGGAGCTGCTCAAGCCTCTCCAGTGGTCTTTTCTGCCTCCCTGGCCTCTGGCAGCAGAAGGACCTTCTCCCCTGCAGTTTGGCACAGCCTGCCTAGCCACCCTGCCAGCTCCATCCACCTGTCCACTTCAGACTCCCCCGGGCAGCCCAGGAGGGAAGGACATGCCAGAGGGGCTTATGGGGGAGCAGGCCTGTTAGCCTGCAGACACCCGGGCCCCACTCCTCAGCCTCTGCCAATTCCCCCGAGCAACAGCTAGTATGGAGAGAGGCCAAGCCATGCTGGTGGACAGCAACCCAGGGGGAGGCTGGGAAGTGGCTGAGGTGGGCCAGGCCCAGCCTTAGCACTGCAGTACTTGTGGCCACCTTCTCCTAATCAGACCAGACACTGGACTCCAGGACAAGCAGATCCCTGAGCACCCCAGTTCCTAGCCCCATCCTAGAACACTGCTCAGGGGTGGGTGGATGAGTGACCCTTGTCCTGAGAAGCCAAGGATGGCCAGGGTGGCCTGGGGAATGGGAGGAGGTAAAGTTGGGCTCAGCTGCCACCTGGTGCCCCTAGGAGAGGTGAGGACACTTGAAGAAGAACAGAGAACAGACAGGCTGGTGTCCCGGAGGGACATGGTGTCTGGAGACTAGTGGCATGGACAGCCTTAGGGATGCAGGGAGAGAGAAGAAGGAGAGGCTTCAAGGGGGTGGGGGGAAGGGGTGGCAGACACATCTCCTGATTGTGGGCTGCACTGTGAGCCTGGGAGGACCCTTAGAGACTGGAGAGGAGAGAGGGACCAGGCCAGGAAGAGAGAAGGGTCACTGGGCACTAGTATCTGCCGCTACCCCCACCCCCACCCCATCCACTTGTTGTGTGGCTCCCAGGGAGCGGCTCTGCCTTCACGGGGAGGGGGCTCTCTCTGCAGGAGTGTGTGGAGAAAGGGGGAGGAGGGCACGGCGGCCATCTCTGTCCCCCTCTCCCCTCCTCTCCCGGCCCAAACAGATTGGATTTTTAAAGCGACACGTCTGGAATGTCAATTCCAGTATAGAACCAGCTAGCTACGCTAGAAACCGCGAGGGTGATGGGGAGCGGGGGGGCGGGGGGGGGACGGCGGAGAGGAGAGCCCACCCACCACGCAGGTTCCCCCGCCCCGCATTCACTGGGGCGGGGG